>CP139509.1:18317994-18997994 GCA_021014915.2 Artemisia tridentata subsp. tridentata
GAAAAGAAACATAGTTTACAACACTTTAATGCACATAATTTTCATACGTACAAGACAAGAAGCATATTGTACAACAAAACACCACATTAATGTTATTTAATGTAGTCAATTAATTAACTGGTCAATAAATACAATTAATACAGTTATTAAAACACCCCTTACATAAGAAATACAAATTATCAAGCATATTGTACGACCAAATTAAACACAATTCCTGCATTAAATTTCACTAATACAAATAATAAAGCACATTATACAAATATTCAAGCCCGAACGGGCAACGGGCCAAATAGGCTTGAGCCCGAACGGGCGCGGGCCAAACGGGCTCGAGCCCGAACGGGCGCGGGCCAAACGGGCTCGAGCCCGAACAGGCACGGGCCAACGGGTTCGAGCCCGAACGGGAACGGGCTATAGGAAATTCTTGATATCCGTAAATTTATTGTCAAAAAGAACATAATAAACTAAAATACATGATTAACCGAAAAATTTTATTTCAGGGTACCCGCCGTCATTCTTACGAAGTGTGTAGTCCTTTCTTATGATAAGGAGAGCCTTATTACTAGCAGTACCGGAATGACCCTTTTTATAGTCGACATACATTTCTTTTATCACTATGGATGCAGTTGTTATTGTTTGGGTTAGATGGATTTTTTGGGGCTTATTGTGTTATTGATGTCTGGAGAAGCTGGTAAGCTCACTTTTTGATATTTCAGCTTGGGCATATGGTCTTAAATGAGCTATCATAAACTGAAAAAAGGAACTTATCAGTAAACTTATGAGTCCATAAAATAAGCTAACTCAAAAACTCTCTTAGCAACTTCATGCTCCTCTTTTGTGTCATAATGCGTTATGTTAGGATTTGTCATGTTTAAAAACCTTACTTATTTTCTTTCTATTTTGTAGCTCCTTTTCGAAATTGGAAATTTAAAAAGCAATCAAAATTTTGATCTTCAAAGCCTATCTACGGAAGTCTCAAAATTTTATTCTAAGGAAGACTTTAAATTGACACCTAGTAAACGGGAATGCTTCTTAGTGGACTTTGAGAATGGAGATATTCTTGGGAGTGGTGAAACACAAAACCACTTAGATTACATGTGCGTGACCAGGGTTGACATAGAGTTAAAACATCAATTGTGGTGTTTGCGTTTTGCAATATTTGAAGCCCATGTGCCATGTGAATGTGGTTTAAGAGACCATGGTTTAGTAGATCATGAAGCTGATAACACACATGCTCGTGTTTCTTGCCATATTCAAACTGTAAAAGATTATGCTAAGTTGAGAGAGTTTACCGGAGGAATTACGCTGCCACTGACCGAGTTCATTGTCTTCCGTGACGGAAGAGCTAACAGGGGCTATGTGAAAACACATCGTGCTCTCTACCAGGGTATATATAAAGTAACTGCGGAAGAGAAGGTATATGCCGATTCAAAAGCATACGAAAACCTCGGACTATTGGACCTTCATACTAACATCCTTCCTTTTCGTATGCTTTTGAATCGGCATACCCCTTCTCTTCCACAGTTACTTTATATATACCCTGGTAGAGAGCACGATGTGTTTTCACATAGCCCCTGTCAGCTCTTCCATCACGGAAGACAATGAACTCGGTCAGTGGTAGCGTAATTCCTCCGGTAAACTCTCTCAACTTAGCATAATCTTTTACAGTTTGAATACGGCAAGAAACACGAGCATGTGTGTTATCAGCTTCATGATCTACTAAACCATGGTCTCTTAAACCACATTCACATGGCACATGGGCTTCAAATATTGCAAAACGCAAACACCACAATTGATGTTTTAACTCTATGTCAACCCTGGTCACGCACATGTAATCTAAGTGGTTTTGTGTTTCACCACTCCCAAGAATATCTCCATTCTCAAAGTCCACTAAGAAGCATTCCCGTTTACTAGGCGTCAATTTAAAGTCTTCCTTAGAATAAAATTTTGAGACTTCCGTAGATAGGCTTTGAAGATCAAAATTTTGATTGCTTTTTAAATTTCCAATTTCGAAAAGGAGCTACAAAATAGAAAGAAAATAAGTAAGGTTTTTAAACATGACAAATCCTAACATAACGCATTATGACACAAAATAGGAGCATGAAGTTGCTAAGAGAGTTTTTGAGTTAGCTTATTTTATGGACTCATAAGTTTACAGATAAGTTCCTTTTTTCAGCTTATGATAGCTCATTTAAGACCATATGCCCAAGCTGAAATATCAAAAAGTGAGCTTACCAGCTTCTCCAGACATCAATAACACAATAAGCCCCAAAAAATCCATCTAACCAAAACACCCATTTTTCCAAATTGCTTATTGCAAAAAGCATTAAGCAAAAAAGTAGTAAGAGGTAACACAACAATTTCCCGTGATGAAAAATGATGAGATCTATAAAATGTCTACTTTTCTGATTAAAAGAAAGATACAATTTCATTAATTCACCAAATAGGTTTTATCATCGAATATACATGACATGAAATGGAAATTGAAACCCATGATGCAAACTGACACAAAATAGCCTATGAACATATAACAAGAGTAAAAGAAGCAATTTCATTAATTCACCGAATAGGTTTTATCATTGAATATACATGACATGAAATGGAAATTGAAACCCATGATGTAAACTGACACAAAATAGCATATGAATCTTAGTTACCTTCTGCTGTTGAGCATCTCCTGAGTAGTGATAAAGGTATGAATGATCATCATCACCAAAGTTGATATAATCTCCTGTCTTTTCATGTTCTGCCACATATGTGTCGTTCCCGAGTTGAGTGTACCAATGGAACTCTCCCAGTTCGACGTTTATAAAATAAGCCCTTCCACATAGGTCAATCACTAGTAGTCTACCATGTTGATTATGACCTCTAAAAAATGAAAATTATAATTGGACCTTCATACTAACATCCTTCCTTTTCATGGTAAATCTGTTTTTCAAAATCGTGAATACCACGTGTTTGGTTGGTATGTGTTAGGAATATAAATATTCAGATGAAGGTTCGGTCACCCCGAGCATCTATTTAGCATTCACCTAGCTCGTAGGCTTATTAATATTAGCTTAGTAATATTAGTATTATTAGTATTATTAGTTTAGTCGTATTTATATTTGTTGAGTGGGTCGGGGCTTTCCCCACTGTCAGCTCACTCCACAGCCCATTAGGGGCACAATATTAGGACTATATATATAACCCTTCCCACACAAAGGAAGGGTGGAACTCACATTGCACTTAATCTAATTTTCCAGTTTTTGTGTTTTCCCACTCTCTCTCTCTCTAGTTTATCTTTCACCTAACAAATCTACCATGGGTTTCTTGATCTTTCAAGATCCAAGACCACCCGAATCAAGCACACAATCAAGATGTTCACATCTTACAATTGGTATCAAGAGCCATGGTTAGGTTCGATTGATTGTGTGTGCATCTCGTTTTTTTTGGTTGGTTTGATAATTACTTCACCTTGTGTTACTGGTTCGAATACATATCATCATTTGTTGTCTTTGGGCTTTAACAGTTACATCTTTGCTAGTTTATTCATCATTTTTGGTTTATTTCTTGGGTACGAATTTATCCAAGTTCAACTTTGTTGCTTTTTGTTTTCATGGTCTGAGAATACAATTGGTGGTGTCTATCTCTTCCTTCTGATTGTTGGCTTTGTTCTGTGTGTGGTTTTGGGTTGATTAGTTCACTATTGTGGATAATCGCAAGAGGTGATGAAAGTCTCATACTTTGTCAGGATAACATTAAGCACTTAAAGACTTAACACCGTTCTTCCAACAACAATGCAAGCTTAGGTAACAAATTTGAGTAATTCTACTTCATTTGCAAGATTGGTATATCGGGTTTCCTTCATCAAGTGGTCACAAGTGGTTTGTGTTCGAGGTTGGTTAGTTGGACAAAGATTTTAAAAGGTGTGATGTGATCTGTAATTCTCAAGATATTCTTAACCCAAACTGATGTTCACCAAATCCAAATCAGTCTTGCTACTGTCTCACGGTTTCTTCTTGGTTTTGTAAAATCCCGCGAAAGAACTTATTTCTCGGTTTAACTCATAGATTTGTAAAATCCCGTGATGATGAGCTATGCGCTCTTGACCATGATCGGGTTAAAACCATTATCAAAGTTCAGCTATAACATCACAAATGGCTGGATCGAGGCATTTAATCGACAAGATGTGACTACGGGGTTAGTTCGGTATTATTTATTTGAGGCTGAAGTGAAATTTCATGGGTGCGTGTACTTAGTATCTGAAGATATCGGGGAGGTTGGATGAAGATTCTTCGAGATCCTTGTTCGAGCTTTCAACATTTACAATGACGAGGACTTAGATATCTAGTTATTTTTTCTTTCTCTCTATTGCAAAATAACTATCACTTTAAGGAGTCGCGTTGTAGTGCTCAGTGTCACACGAAGCTGTGGATATCCAAGAGGTGATGTATGTCTTATACTTGATGGTTGGTTGGTTGAAGAGTATAGAGTACTTAGGGATTCGATGTTGCACGAAGTCTCTACACCGCACTTTGTCACGCATTAGTACAAGTTTAAGTTACAAGTTCAGGTTATATTACTTCAGTCTCAAGTTCATCATATTGGGTTTTTCTCCATCAGTGGTCATGAAATCATGCCGACATAATGATAATGGGGTTGGTAACGAGTTAGATGAGAGATGAAGTAAAGAGATAGAGATAATGACGTCTGTACACGTCAGTGCAGGCCTCGTTCTTCAACATAATGACGTCGGTACGCATCAGTTCAGGCCTTGTTCTTCATCATATGACGTCTGTACACATCAGTGCAGGCCTCACTCTTCATCATTATGATGTCTTTTCATATCAGTTTAGGCCTCGTTCATCAAAGAAAGGAAAAGTGTACGCTTGAGTGCACTTTATCTTCAAAAGAAGAGGAGTCTTCTTATTTATGGCCATTCTCATCAACAAGTTTCAAGCTCTTTCCGTGCTTATTCAGTCTTCAAGTGGATCGGCGCACATTGGAGTATATCCTTATTCACTTGTTCAACCAAAACTTGCAGTTGACAGGCATATGCAATTTTTGAGGGGGGGGGGAAGGGTGAATAAACAACATGTCAGTCTTCAAGAACCGTCAAGAGGAGCTACTTACCGTTGATGGTATTCATATTCACTAGTTCAATCATCAAAAATTGCAGTTGCCAGGCATATGCAATTTTTGAGGGGGGAAAGGGTGAATATTATTCTACATGTTGATTGATGATTGAGAAATGGCCATACGACTCCTGAATACGTCAGTTCAGGAGTCGTGCAAACCATGGTTCTCCAACACTACATCTTCCTCCGTCTATCAAGGTGTTGAAGAACATGGTCATGGAATGCTAATCGACATCGTCTCACGGGTTGGTACAATCAGCATCAAAGGGTTTCTAGTCAATGCTTCATGTACACGTCATTACGCTGCATGTACACATCATGATGATGATTCCGATTAATCGTAACCATCATGGGGGAGAGAAATGTGTACACCAAGGACGCACAACAGGTTCACGTGATCGGGCTTAATCATTTATTCCGGTGTTAATAACCGCAGAGATGATCAGTGGTTCAACTTGTTACCTTGGCATTAACGTTTCACTGTTACGTCATGGGCTGATTAATCGTAACCATCAGGGGAGAGAGAATGTGTACATCAAGGACGCACAACAGGTTCACGTGATCAGTGCCTAATATACAAGGATGGATACATACTATAGATGATCAGTGGTTCAACTTGTTACTTTGGTGTTATACTAAAGACTGAAGGAGGTCGAGTCGTCAGTCTATTCTACATTCTCTGTTGTGTGTTATCATCTCATGTGTATGCTGCGGGCTGATGGGTTATATATAAGGTTACTAGAAAGCATTTGGTGAGATGAAGATGGTTGGTATTCTGTTCCTCCATATTGGGCAATCTTGAAGAAGGTCAAGTCTACAGTCTACTCTACATTCTCCGCTATGTGTTAGAAGACTTAAGACGGCATGCGTTTGGTTATCAAAAGACTTCTTCATATTATGGGCGTTTGATGCATGCGATGTGTCGTTGCGGTTTAGCTGTATTAATGCCTACTCAAGTTTTAAATTTATATTTAGCCGACTTATCAATAACACACACACTTAACGAGCAGTGTACCCGGTCAGTATGAATATAATGGTAAGTAGAGTGTCGATCACTAAGAGTGGAACGTATTATCTAGTTATTCTAATCAGTATTTTAATATTCTAAGTTAGCTATACAACCTAATCTAACGCAAGGGGGTTTCAGCCTGAGAGACTGGCACGTTTTGGTTGCAATTAAATAATAAACTAACCTATAGGCACGAATCAGCGAATAGCACACACGTACACAGATAAATACTCGAGACAATAAGAAAACCTGTCCTGATAGTTAAGTAGCTTGTCACTTGTTTTATTGCTAGTTTTATATGAAGTGTATAGTTCGATGCAACGCACCGAGATTAAGTCCTTTCTCGTTGGTTCTAATCTTATCGGCGAGTAAACCCTTAATGATTACTTATGACTATCCTATTTATCTTTCTTCCTACTTTTCTACAGACGATAGAATGCATAGGCGATCTAATAAATAGGCGAGGGCAGAGGCATGGCGATCCGATCAACGCTCAGCTAGACACAGAGGTTATCAATGCACTAATAAAAGTCACCAAAGACATCAACATATAAACTTTAATTGATGGGAAAGCAATATTAAAGGGAGTGCAATCTTTCCGTTGTCACATTACACAAGCCACCAATCCTGATGAATTAAAGTTTACTAACACAATAAAACAAAACTACTTAATGAATTAAACACATGCAGGACCTTCTTACAGCTCTTGTATCTTCGTTCAAGGTGTGTCTTGTGCTGCTACTTCGACTGAATTCGTCCTAAGGTTTCTTCTGTTTCGTATTCTAAAAAACTGTCGAACTCTCTAACTTCTTCTAGTCTTGGGGTATTTATAGTTTCTGTTTGAGGGTAAGATGCGGCGCATCTAATAAGTAGATGCGGCGCATTGACTTAACTTCGCGTGGGGTCCAAGATTAATATATTCAGGAATATTCGTACACCGCCAGAAGATGCGGCGTATCTTCATTCTTGGATGCGGCGCATGTCCTCTTGCCGTCTTGGATAATATCTTGTGAAATCTTGATAGCGATGCGCCGTATGTAAGAAGTATAATGCGGCGCATCTGGAGCAGAATAGTCTTGATCTTGTACATTTCAGTAGACTCTTAACTTCTTGCTTGTTTTGCTCCATTATTAGTCCAAAATCGCCAAGTTTCACCAAATGCTTGTTTTTACCTGAGAATTACAAAAGTAAACGATTAAGTATCAATTCTCATACGTAATATAATAAAACAAGTCAAATTAATAGGATAAATGATAGCAATAAAATGTACTTATTTGAGTTCATCAAATATCCCCCCACTTGAACTTTACTTGTCCCCAAGTAAACCTTAGAATTAATCTTATGAAAATGTATCCTAAAAGATATTAGGATTTATTTTTATATTTAAGCGTGTATTCATTTTTGTCATAATCACACAACCAAACACTTAACGAATTAGAAGTAAAATAAAATAATTTGATAAAAGCAAATCTAATCGTTTAACTGTCCAGTCGTGACGAATATTCTATCATAAGCTTGGCAAGTATACACATCTCCCCCACTAAAGCCAAGGAATAACAAGTCTAAAGCGGTAAAAAGGGTTTTGAGGTTTAAGGGTTAATCATTCTCCTTAATCTCTATCGATCTCATATTCCAGAAAAGGCGACAAAATCACAAATACATGATCGAATCCACGAACACGATACTTGCAATTGCTCAAATCCTTAACTCGAATAGACTAAAGATAGGACCAAGTAATCTTCACCAATAATATTATATCAAAAAGGGCGACAAAATCATAAATACATAGCCGAATCCACGACTACGATACTTAAGATTGCTCAAATCCCTAATCTCAATAAATCAAAGGTTTGGCTAAAGAATAATATAGGGTATGGATAATATTTGGGATATAAATTGGTGTAAAAATGAAAAATAAACAAAACAAATAAATTAAAATCCTAAGTGTGGTTAATCACTATCCCAACCATCCCATGAATAAGACTCATATCATAGAATAACTCACGCTTTAACACTTGAAACACACGCTTTAGGTAGACACGAATTATACTCAACAAGATCTTAATCAAAGAATAAACCTTAGTTGGTGTTCCCATAACTGCCAACTCCCATTCAATCCATAGATATAATATACAACAACTAGTGGTGATATCGACCACTTAATACAAAACTTTACATAAGTTGGTTAAAACAAACATCCAACTTTTCCTTTTTTCTTTTTCTTTTCTATTTTTTTTTCCATTTTTTTTTTTTTTTTTTTTTTTTTTTTAACATAAACAAAGATGTATAAAATTTCACCACATCACTATAATGATAATTCTGGATAATTTTTCCATACTTTTCATGACTTCAGAAATAACGGTAATAGTGAAAGTAGTAAACACACGAAAAATAAACTCAAAGATATACAATATTTACTTTCACTCCAATTGCATTGTGCAATTTTCCGACCTAACCATAGATAATGAATTACGCACGCGAACACAGGTAATGTAAGGAAACACACTTTGCCTAAAGCAATTAACCAACCACGGATTTTAATCTACAGGGTAGGCTAAGGTGTAAGGGTGTAACGAAACATTATAACAAAGGTGTAAGAAACGAAAGGAATGGCTCTGAATGTTTTTCTAGGGGTATCTTACTCTAAAAGTGAGAGTAACAAAAGGTTTTATACGGGGGTTAACTAACCAGTGTAGTTAGCTAATATCACATAACATATAAAGGCTATTTGGGTGTAATCCTAAAAATTTAACAATTTAGACAAGTCATTCCAATTATATAAATAATACTTATTATGGTGGTCTCGAATAGTATACAAGCCAAGTTCTAAAGTTTACAAGTCACCGGCACACTCATAGATTTGTGAATTTTTGAAAAATCACAATTTTTGAAAATAACGTCATGTGTGCAGCTATGCAACTTAGATCTTAAACAAAAACATGCTAAAAATTTTAAATTTTGATATATTAAGCACATTTTAAGCATAATTTTTGAAAAGTTTAGGACAAGTAAGTGTTCTAATTCTCCAATCCCCCCACTTAAGTTAAACAACGTCCTCGTTGTTTGTATAAAAGGTTAAAAACTGGAAAATAAAAGAATTAGAACAGAAAAACTCCCCTGAGATTTGCTCGGTATGATCCTCCATTTGTATAAGAGCAAAAATCATCTTTCTTGTGGATGAGAACGTTTAAGCTTCATATTTGATGTATCCACAGGAAATGCAGGAATCTATAATACCACCAAGACTTTAAACACACCTAAGTTAAGAAGGTTCAAACTTGCATAATACATTAGTAGTTAGAAAGAAAAATAAAACTTAAAAATAAAAATGAAAATCATCAGGTCAGTCGATGCGCCGTATCTTATGGAAGAAGATACGCCGTATCGAGCCTGGAACAAATACGAAATAAAAATAAAATAAATGATAGGATGCGGCGCATCTGTTGTACCAGATGCGGCGCATATGTTCACCAGACAGACTGTTAACAGTCTGTTGTAAAACGGCTCGTTCCATGGTTTTCTCTCACGTCCTCTTGTATTATCATGCTGAACTTAATGCCAGTCTTTGTCAAGCATAATAAGAAATATAAACTGAAACATCAAATGCATAAATGAGAATATCGATTAATACAATCCAAAAAGAATAATAATAATATGCATGGAACAATGTCAATAAACACACAAAATCAAGAGATCAAGGGTCAGTGTGGTCGTGTGGGTGGGTCCCCGAAGTGCTGGCATCATCAGTCCTAGCCCGGACTCTGCGAGTGTATGCAAGTGTCACTCCTGCAACATGAGTACCATCTGGACGAGTGTGGGTAATACCCTGCTGCTCCAAAAGTCGGCTCACACTCGTAACGAGCCACTCCGAGTCCCTCCTCATACCATCTACAACGCCTCTCAAGGCTCTCAGCTCTCCCTCAACTGCCTCAACTCTCTGACTCACCGTGCGTACAGGTACTGGTGGGGGTACTGGTGCCTGTGGCTCCTCCTGATGGGCTGGAGCAGCAGCCGGAGCTCCCTGGGGATCTCCCTGCTCCGCCTCTGGCCCTGCAGCTCTAGCGGGCCCCAATGCTACCCAAACATAATCCCCCATAGCCAACTGACAGATCCCAAGTCTAACTAAATAATCCCTGTCAATAACCGGGAGGTGGGTCACCACAACCTCCAGCCCTGCTGGAATGTCCTCTCCAATCACTCCATAATGGCGGGCCAGCCTAGAAACAAAATGCCCGCCAGTCATATGACTCCTCCTATCTCTCCCTGCAGCTGACCGGTGGAGGTAGTGTGCCAAAAAGTGGGGGATGTTCACCGACAACCCCTCATCCATGCTCCTCAAGAGGAAGAGGTCCAGAGTGGTCACCTTCTCAGGTGACTGACCTCTCCCAGCAATGGTAAGTGCTATCAGACGGTGGCACAGCCTCCTCATGGGCTCCCTGATCAAAGTGTAAGAGGGGGTAGAAGTAATGATGTCACCCCCCGAAGAAATCCTGTCCCAGTAATCACCGAATAATGCCCTGTCAGGGACCACTCTCAAACTATCATCCCAATATCTGGCAAACCCATGGCCAAAATGAACTGTCTCATAGACATCTGCCTCGGCACCCCACCCAGTCTAAACACAAGGGTGTCAGCAATATCCAATCCAGTATCCGTCTCTCTGTAGTAGACCGTACTGAAAAACTCCATCATGAGCTCCTTTACCAAGGGCTCGTCAATCCTGAACAATCTCTCCCAAGCAAAAGATCTGAATACCACCTCCTCATCATCACCAGTAACTACCATCTCCATCCTACGTCGTAAACTCTCAGCAGCATGTCCTCCCCCAATCAATCCCACATCAGCAAAATCCAAAACCTGGACCCTAAATATTCTCTTAAAGTAAATCGATTCCAGTCTCCGCAAGTAATCATCCAAAGTGCCAGGAGTCAGTCCCATATTCTCGAAACGTAGCCACTGATGTCTTTGTGCAACCTCTGGTAATGCCATCTGAAATAAATTTTCAAAGTTAGTAAACAGTTTGCAAATTAGGCAGATACGGCGCATCTGTTTTAATCAATGCGGCGTATCTGCACAAAATATAAGAGATGCGGAGCAAGAAATGAGATACGGCGTATGGAGATGCGCCGTATCTAGATTAAGTAATACGGCGTATCTAGAGTTTTATTAATTTGGAAATAGGTCGTTACGCCGCATCAATTAACCTAGATGCGCCACATCTAAAAGCATATCAGTATAAAATTAAGGGGGTCAGGCATGCATTCCAAGAATCCGTATCTGTGACGTAAACTCCCACTTAATATCACAGTTTCATTTACCCATTATAAAAGTTCTAAGAGCTCATTTCACCACTTTACACCACTACTAATCCATTTTCCCATTAAAATTCAAAATCGAATTCAAAACCCTAATTTACATTCAAATCAAACTAGGCTAGAAATTCAATGATTTAAGCAAATTAAATACGGGGGAGATCATCTAATACAAGTCCTAATCATATCTCTATATCATTTAAGCCCTAATGATATAGAGATATCATTAGGGCTTAAATGATATAGAGATATGATTAGGACTTGTATTAGATGATCTCCCCCGTATTTAATTTGCTTAAATCATTGAATTTCTGGCATAGTTTGATTTGAATGTAAATTAGGGTTTTGAATTCGATTTTGAATTTTAATGGGAAAATGGATTAGTAGTGGTGTAAAGTGGTGAAATGAGCTCTTAGAACTTTTATAATGGGTAAATGAAACTGTGATATTAAGTGGGAGTTTACGTCACGGATACGGATTCTTGGAATGCATGCCTGACCCCCTTTATTTTATACTGATATGCTTTTAGATGCGGCGCATCTAGGTTAATTGATGCGGCGTAACGACCTATTTCCAAATTAATAAAACTCTAGATACGCCGTATTACTTAATCTAGATACGGCGCATCTCCATACGCCGTATCTCATTTCTTGCTCCGCATCTCTTATATTTTGTGCAGATACGCCGCATTGATTAAAACAGATGCGCCGTATCTGCCTAATTTGCAAACTGTTTACTAACTTTGAAAATTTATTTCAGATGGCATTACCAGAGGTTGCACAAAGACATCAGTGGCTACGTTTCGAGAATATGGGACTGACTCCTGGCACTTTGGATGATTACTTGCGGAGACTGGAATCGATTTACTTTAAGAGAATATTTAGGGTCCAGGTTTTGGATTTTGCTGATGTGGGATTGATTGGGGTTGGGCACGCTGCTGAGAGTTTACGACGTAGGATGGAGATGGTAGTTACTGGTGATGATGAGGAGGTGGTATTCAGATCTTTTGCTTGGGAGAGATTGTTCAGGATTGACGAGCCCTTGGTAAGGGAGCTCATGATGGAGTTTTTCAGTACGGTCTACTACAGAGAGACGGATACTGGGTTGGATATTGCTGACACCCTTGTGTTTAGACTGGGTGGGGTGCCGAGGCAGATGTCTATGAGACAGTTCATTTTGGCTATGGGTTTGCACACGGTTGAGGAGCTTGAGTCTGATGGGTTTGCCAGATATTGGGATGATAGTTTGAGAGCGGTCCCTGACAGAGCATTATTCAGTGATTACTGGGACAGGATTTCTTCGGTGGGTGACATCGTTACTTCTAACCCCTCTTACACTTTGATCAGGGAGCCCATGAGGAGGCTGTGCCACCGTCTGATAGCACTTACCATAGCTGGGAGGGGTCAGTCACCTGAGAAGGTGACCACTCTGGACCTCTTCCTCTTGAGGAGCATGGATGAGGGGTTGTCGGTGAACATCCCCCACTTTTTGGCACATTACCTCCACCGGTCAGCTGCAGGGAGAGATAGGAGGAGTCATATGACTGGCGGGCATTTTGTTTCTAGGCTGGCCCGCCATTTTGGACATTTTGGAGAGGAGATTCCAGCAGGGCTGGAGGTTGTGGTGACCCACCTCCCGGTTATTGACAGGGATTATTTGGTTAGACTTGGGATCTGTCAATTGGCTATGGGGGATTATGTTTGGGTAGCATTGGGGCCCGCTAGAGCTGCAGGGCCAGAGGCGGAGCAGGGAGGTCCCCAGGGAGCTCCGGCTGCTGCTCCAGCCCATCAGGAGGAGCCACAGGCACCAGTACCCCCACCAGTACATGTACGCACGGTGAGTCAGAGAGTTGAGGCAGTTGAGGGAGAGCTGAGAGCCTTGAGAGGCGTTGTAGATGGTATGAGGAGGGACTCGGAGTGGCTCGTTACGAGTGTGAGCTGACTTTTGGAGCAGCAGGGTATTACCCACACTCGTCCAGATGGTACTCATGTTGCAGGAGTGACACTTGCATACACTCGCAGAGTCCGGGCTAGGACTGATGATGCCAGCACTTCGGGGACCCACCCACACGACCACACTGACCCTTGATCTCTTGATTTTGCGTGTTTATTGACATTGTTCCATGCATATTATTATTATTCTTTTTGGATTGTATTAATCGATATTCTCATTTATGCATTTGATGTTTTAGTTTATATTTCTTATTATGCTTGACAAAGACTGGCATTAAGTTCAGCATGATAATACAAGAGGACGTGAGAGAAAACCATGGAACGAGCCGTTTTACAACAGACTGTTAACAGTCTGTCTGATGAACACATGCGCCGCATCTGGTACAACAGATGCGCCGCATCCTATCATTTATTTTGTTTTTATTTCGTATTTGTTCCAGGCTCGATACGGCGTATCTTCTTCCATAAGATACGGCGCATCGACTGACCTGATGATTTTCATTTTTATTTTTAAGTTTTATTTTTCTTTCTAACTACTAATGTATTATGCAAGTTTGAACCTTCTTAACTTAGGTGTGTTTAAAGTCTTGGTGGTATTATAGATTCCTGCATTTCCTGTGGATACATCAAATATGAAGCTTAAACGTTCTCATCCACAAGAAAGATGATTTTTGCTCTTATACAAATGGAGGATCATACCGAGCAAATCTCAGGGGAGTTTTTCTGTTCTAATTCTTTTATTTTCCGGTTTTTAACCTTTTATACAAACAACGAGGACGTTGTTTAACTTAAGTGGGGGGATTGGAGAATTAGAACACTTACTTGTCCTAAACTTTTCAAAAATTATGCTTAAAATGTGCTTAATATATCAAAATTTAAAATTTTTAGCATGTTTTTGTTTAAGATCTAAGTTGCATAGCTGCACACATGACGTTATTTTCAAAAATTGTGATTTTTCAAAAATTCACAAATCTATGAGTGTGCCGGTGACTTGTAAACTTTAGAACTTGGCTTGTATACTATTTGAGACCACCATAATAAGTATTATTTATATAATTGGAATGACTTGTCTAAATTGGTAAATTTTTAGGATTACACCCAAATAACCTTTATATGTTATGTGTTATTAGCTAACTACACTGGTTAGTTAACCCCCGTATAAAACCTTTTGTTACTCTCACTTTTAGAGTAAGATACCCCTAGAAAAACATTCAGAGCCATTCCTTTCGTTTCTTACACCTTTGTTATAATGTTTCGTTACACCCTTACACCTTAGCCTACCCTGTAGATTAAAATCCGTGGTTGGTTAATTACTTTAGGCAAAGTGTGTTTCCTTACATTACCTGTGTTCGCGTGCGTAATTCATTATCTATGGTTAGGTCGAAAAATTGCACAATGCAATTGGAGTGAAAGTAAATATTGTATATCTTTGAGTTTATTTTTCGTGTGTTTACTACTTCACTATTACCGTTATTTCTGAAGTCATGAAAAGTATGGAAAAATTATCCAGAATTATCATTATAGTGATGTGGTGAAATTTTACACATCTTTGTTTATAAAATATATATATATATATATATATATATAAACACATATATTTTACATTGTTTAACCCCACAAAAACAGCCAAAAACACTTTAAAAAGCCATATAATGTTATAAATATCATTGGAATGTGTTTTATATGAATCAGATACAAAATGATTGAAAACAGGTGAAAAACAAGCAAAGTTCACATAACTGTCATTTTCAGTCCCTGGAGTTTCACAAATTGGCAAAACTAGTCCTTGAAGGTTTAAAATGGAAGAAAAGTCAACTTTAGTCCTTGGATAATCAAACTTGTTCAAAATTAGTCCTTGGATGAAAGTTTCTACAAATGGCAACTTTTACCCCTCAAAATCCAAAATTGACACAAATGGTCCTTAAAGTTTTAAAATGTTAAAATTATCAACTTTGGTCCTTGTGTTATTGTTTATTGGCAGGTTTAGTCCCTTGAAGGAAGTTTGGATAGTTGGTAAACAAGGCCCCTCAAGTTTCAGCAGTTTACAACATTGGTCCTTGGGCTTTATTACTACAAAACCAAACGGATCCTTTTTATTACATAAACCCAAATCCATATCCAGCCCAACACAACACAACCCAGGCCCAACCATGTATAAATAATAAAACCGGGGTCAAACCCCG
The DNA here is from genome assembly GCA_021014915.2 of Artemisia tridentata subsp. tridentata. Lineage (NCBI taxonomy): Eukaryota > Viridiplantae > Streptophyta > Magnoliopsida > Asterales > Asteraceae > Artemisia > Artemisia tridentata. Next base: position 18,333,568 of record CP139509.1, read on the forward strand.
GTCAAACCCACTCCATCCCCTCCGTTCCACCTTCACTGCTACTAAACCACCACCCCCTCCACCTAGCCAGTTTTCACCACCACCTGTCCACCACCTTTCCACCTGTCCACCAGCTCACCACCTACTCTCTCCACCACCTATACCAGCCCACTATTGCATTTAATGCTTTCCCACAACTAAACCTTCCCCTGTACCATCCCTTCCCCTGCTTTTCTTTACCATAGTACCAACTAGACCTCTAAACCTATCCAACCATGTCCCCTACACCTCCACAAGCAACCAAGAAGCATTAATTGCTCTTAAACTTCCCAAAGCAACCTATAACACTTTTGGCGCCAAAAGTAGTTTAAATGGCTAGGATGATTTTTGCTTATCCAATGGACACAAATTAAAGTGGGATTTGACTGGAATGCTAGTGGGAACTTAGAATGTTATAAAAGAGAAGAGAAGGAAGAGAGAAGATTACCTTTGGATTAGCCTAGGTCACGTAGCTAATTAGTTTTACTGCTTTCTTTAATTACTTGTCATTTAATGTTTTCAATGTTGAATTACTCCTTAAACTAGTGTAATAGAACTTTATTTACAGTTTAATTTCAATCTATATTTCAGTTTCAAGTTTTTACTTAATTGTCTTTAATTTTCCAAGTTATTTAAATTCGTGTTAATCTTAGTTGTTTAGTGGACTCTTTAAGCTCATATAAGCTCTTGACAAAGCTCACTAAGCTTTTAGATACATTAAAACAGTTATAGTCTTTAGAATTTAGAAATAGATAAAAAATCAAGAAAACAAATGAAAAAACCAAAAATAATAAAGTGTTCTTGGTGAAACTGCATGGAGCAAGGTTAATTGTGGATTGCCTTTGGTTTAGTGGCTTATTGGTAAGCTATAGGATGTGTTCTATGGCCTTGGTTCTCAGTTTCAAGCAGGATTCACTTGTAAGCCATTTTTATCCAATTTTGCATTTTACTGTTTCAGTCTGTTATGTGCTTTAATTTTCATGTTTTTATGTTTCTTTGCTGTGTCTTAGTCATAATCTAGCTTAATCTTAGGCAATTATGTTTTGGATTTGATTGTGGTTTGAATTGGTAACTTGACTGTCTATATGCTAGTTTTTGATAAACCTAGGCTTGAACATTTGTGACTACTTGTTTATGCTTAAAAGGGTCTAATTTGACACATTGTGACCCCTGGATTTGATGAAAGTGGTTTATACAGTCCAATGCTTTGAAAACTTCAATTCAGTCCAATTTAAGGGTTGTTTGGATCTAATAGCTAATCTGTGTTAAGGGTTGTGTTTGTGGTTGTTCTTGTTTGATGTACTCCTTATATGACCTATTTGATTCAGAGAAACCTTAATCAAGTGGTGTAGCATTTGAGAAAGTCAAATTGACACTTGATGATCTCTAAATGAGCACTGTGAGATTGTTAGAGCCCAGAACCTTGCATATCTGTTAAATTGTTGTTTATCTAGCTTTATTTCATGTTATTATTGCTTAATATAACATATTAAGTCAGTAGATTAGGATCTAAATTCAGTTTAGTCAACTTTTTAGTTTTTAGTTAAAAGTCAAATTTTCAATTTTGTCATTTTTGAATAAACTAGATAATTTTCTCTAGGCTTTAATATTGAATTTCATAATCTGTGCTTTTAGGATGTTTTAGTTTTTTTGCTAATCTTGCTTAGTTTATTTTTGTTAATTTTTATTTTGAATGTTTATGTGCTTATTTATTAGCTTTTTGTTGACTATTTTTGCCCTGTGCACTGTCTAGGCAGTCAATTGCATAAGCCTTATGGAGTTGATCCTAGCCTGAGTATTTGGCTTCTTTGTGTTGCCTTTGTGGCTTATTTGTTATTTCTATTCTTGCTTTCACATTTGTAGCTTATTTAGATAGCTTAATCATCATCCTTATTTTGTTACAACCAAACTCACTTCACTGAAGCAAACCGTGAAGTTGAGTGATTTTCCTAAGTTCATTAAAAGCCCTCATTGAAGCTTGAGCTTGTGATTTTTGGTTTCATGTGAAGCTAACCTACCACACTCAGTGTTTCAGTGCTTGTGTAGCTTTTATGAGCTTATTTGATAAGTCTATAGGAGCTTGTTGTTTACCCACTCATAACAGTTCACTGAGTAATCCATGAACTTACACCATTTCCAACAGCTCCTAATAAGCTCTCCAGTGATCCATAGCTTGTGTGGTTTGGCTTTTTGTGAAGCTCATCCACCCAACTCAAGGATCTTGTGCTTAATTTTCACCTTGCAGCTTATTAATAAGGGCTGCAAGTAGCTTGAACTTATCACCATTTTGATAAGTGTACTGAGTAATCAGTATACACTAGCTCTTTCATAAGCTCACAAAAAGCTTATTCCTGGGACTTAGCTTGTGATTTTGGTTTCTTTTAGAAGCTTATCCACTAGTTAATAAGGTCCAATGATTATATTCCATGTTGTAGCTTGTTAATAAGGGCTGCAACTAGCTTTTTGTTTGTCCCATGTTTCTGTGTCAACTGGTTCACCAGCATACTCAGTACTTGGGAGATTTTTCATAGGCTCCTCAAAAGCTAACCTGTGGACCCCACAGGTTGAGCTTGGGCTTTTTGGAAAATCCACTAGCCCAGCTTGCTACTACAATTTTCATATTGTGCTTATAAGCTTATTTCATAAGCTTATTTAGCCTCTAAAGCTAGCAGTACCTTTGGTACTCTAGCAGTACCTTGCTTTTCACTAGCAGCAGGTTGATTTTTGGATTTGCTTATTAGATTATAACAAGCTTATGGGTGAAATCCAGTACACAAGCTTGTTTATACTTGTCCATTGGACTTGTGCACATATTTCTTTTTCTTTTGTTTCCTGTATAAAGCTTTTTCCAAGCTTATTTTAAGCTTTAACTCCACTGTTAAGCCAAAATCTTAACTGTTTGGACTCATAAGCTCATGAATTGCTTATTTCTAGGTTTGTAAGTTTTTGTTTTCATTAAACTTGTATATATTCAGTATATATTTAGTTCCAGAAAAAGAAAAACCAAAAAGCTCCACTTTAAAGCTAAGTGATAGCTTCTATTTAAGAAGCTTATTGCTTATTAGCTTATTTTTGTTAAGCACATATAGTTTTTAGATTTTTCTTAGGTTCTTATATTTATTTTAGAATTATGTAAAAAGTTTCAGATTTTTCTTTATTCATTTAATATTTATAATAAATCATTAATAGTTTTTAGTAATTAATAATAGTAAATAATTAATAATAAATAGAATACTTGTATAATAAATATATTTTTAGTTTTAAAATTCATTTTATAATATTTTAGATTTTTCAGATTCTTTATTTTATTTAATTAGGTTTATTTTAGATTTTCTTATTATTTAGGTTATTATTAAATAGATTTAATTCATTTTTAATTTATAATAATTAAGTACATAGTGTAAAAATTTATTTCAAGTTTCTAATAATTTTCTTATCCTTTTAGGATTCCAAAAATATAATTTTCACATCAGTGGGAGTTATATTGGACAGAATTCACTTTTTATTTTGGTACGTTTACGTAATTGTTATTTAAACGTACGCGTTTTAGGTTTTTAGATTTCTTAACTATTTAATAAGTTTGTAAATTATAAATAAATATTTTAAGTTTATTTAATTTGCATTTAAGCCCCTAAAGGATGCAAATTCCTACTATAGTATAATGGTTTGTTCTGTACGTTTACGTTTATTTAAACCTAAACGTACGTTTGTATATCCTTTTACGTTTTTAGTTTTTCTTATTTATAGATTTTGTTCATATAGCTCATTTGAGCTATTTTCTGTTATTCCCACGTGACAGGTGGGAATACTGAGTGTAAATTATATATATACCCTTTTATATTCAACATCACCCGATCACATATTCGTTGTATTACAGTTTCCACACCTCGTTGGGACTAAACGACCCGGGGATATTCTATACTCCCATGGATTTAAATTGCATTTGGTCCTAGATTGTTTGACTCTTGTTGACCATTTACTTGGTCAATATCAGTTGACCGTTTGGGGCCGATCACTCCATTATTAGTCCAAAATCGCCAAGTTTCACCAAATGCTTATTTTTACCTGAGAATTACAAAAGTAAACGATTAAGTATCAATTCTCATACGTAATATAATAAAACAAGTCAAATTAATAGGATAAATGATAGCAATAAAATGTACTTATTTGAGTTCATCAGCGTTCATCCAAAGTCTTCTTTCTATTATGGGTGTTCATCAGAAAGGTTGTCAGATTGGGGGAGAGCACTAATTAGGGGAGAGTGAAAAGCCTGAATCAATCCCTGATTTAATGTGCTCACGTTGCTCTTCAGCAAGTCAAATGATGGAAGCGGAGAAGATTCAGGATGCTGAGGAGTAATGGTTTTTGGTTCGTATCCTTGTATATATTTGCTTCATTTTTTTTGTTCATATCTTATACCAATTTGTAAATAGATATATAGAAATCATGCAAATTGTAAATAGAGAAACGTAAAACCAGAAAAACCCATAAAAATTGAAAAATACAAAATACAAAAAATAGTTTCACCTAGGCATGTCTTCTGTTTATCGATAACATTTACGGACTTAGAAATCTCATTCAATAATGGCACGGGTCTTTAAATGAAGCTCGAGCAGAAGTTAAAATGGATGGTTAAAACATGTCTATATGGCTTGCTATTTCTTTAGTGATGTGTGGTTTTGCAACCTTACAACAGGTTTTACCTCTCGAGGGATCTCAAGAGGCTTACAACCCCACCAGGCAGTGTACCTGACCGATGTAGTATAGTGTAGTGGTAAGTACGGGGGATTGATCGTTCTCCACAGGGAATTGATGCGTGGGTTTTGCAACCTTACAACAGGTTTTACCTCTCGAGGGATCTCAAGAGGCTTACAACCCCACCAGGCAGTGTACCTGACCGATGTAGTATAGTGTAGTGGTAAGTACGGGGGATTGATCGTTCTCCACAGGGAATAGTGTTCGTTAGGTGTGAAAGGCTACTCTAATTAGGTCTAAGGGTTGAGGAAGATTCTTTTTATGTTTTTATAGTTTTTATGAAAGCAAGTAAAATCTCGGGTTTTGAAGGAGTGGGCGGAATTAGTTGCTAGTCAACTAACCCAAATTACTACAAATGCAAATAAAATAAAATAACAAAAATGAAAAGTGGTGAGAAACTTATGTGTAGAGAAATGTGTTTACTTAGATTTCCTTACTCCCTAACTATCTTTTACCGGTTAATTAGTGTGTATTAGTCGCGTGGATGATGGGTGTATTCCTTAATACCATTCGTGGGGTGGCGTACTTACTTCCCCAAACTCTACAAGCTCCTACTTCACTCCTATGTCGAGCCGGCTAGGAAGCTCCTAACATGGGATCACTAGAATTCGCTTGTGCATTAAATACAACCATAAAAACCTTTAGTACGCGTTTGGTTCATGTTTCTTAAGACGTTCAAGCAAGTTACCGAATAGGAAGTTAGCCAGTTTTCTTAAGCCTAACATAGATAAACAATCATCCAATACAACTAATAACACACTAACAACCAATAATCAATAGCTAGGTTTCATTAGATCTAAGCAAACACAAGATAAAATTAGCCTAACATGTTAAACAAAAGACAAGCATAAGATAGAATCAAACAACACATAGACATATTGAATGATTAATTGATAACTTATCTTTCAATGAAACATGGAAGATCTCAAGGCAAAAAGCCCTGAAAAAGTAGCTAAAATCGTCTTAGGGTTTTATCCCAAAATTCCACACACTAAGCTCTCCCTTTATGACAAAAAATTAGAAAACTATATATAGACTTTGACATCTGACGGCGTCACCTTATGCATTGTGACGCCGTCACCTCGCCGCTTTTAGGGTTCCCGGATGACCATCTTGACGCCGTCCCTCTTTAGCTCTTCAAAAATCCATTCTGGCTTATCAAGGCTTGACGCCGTCGGATCATGAACGTGACGCCGTCCCCTTATGATTTAAGCCGTGACGCCCTTGATTTAGTTAAAGCGTGACGCCGTCAGAATTCTCATGCAAACTCACTGGCCCGTCATGAGTAAATTTCACATCCAACTTTTCTTGCCAAGGCATGACGCCGTCCCATGTTAATTGTGACGCCGTCAAGAGTAACTTTTAGCCGATTCTTGAGACTTTGCCGTTTTCTTCACTTTAATGCTCCAAAAACGTCCAAAATGCCTCCTTTTCCAGATTTCTCCTCAAAAGTACCTAAAATGACAAAAGGAACGATTTAGGGCAATATTTGATCAAATAAATACGATTTCGGGCTTAAATGACCCCTTAAAAGCGGTACACTTTTCGCTTCATCAAATACCCTTACACTTGAGATTTGCTTGTCCTCAAGCAAATGCGCTTTTATTCTAATCAAAATACAAGTTAGGGGTCATTTAATGCAAACATAAAAGTAATTACAACAAATATTCGTTCCACTTCAATCATAATAAGCACGGAGATTACATACTAGCACCTCACAAGTAGTGTTTAGATACTCACATCTCTCAAGTGTCATCAAAATAAATCTCATAAATGAAAACGGAAAATATCTCTCACTACCTGTCATAGCAAATAGATTACCATAGGCTTGGGAAAGGATCGAAAACCTCCTCCACTAGGCGTAAGCACCTAAGATAAACTATCAAAGAGGGCTTTTAAATGGGTTATAACGTTAGGTGTAGGGAAAAGGAAAACACGGTTTTGTTGGATAAAGGATATTTTACTGGTGGCGAGTTAAAGATCTTGATCAATTACATGTACTATACAATGTTGCTAAGCCAAGACTAGACTCGATCTTAAGCTAATGAAAGAAAATAACAAAACATAAACATAAAATAAACATAAAATGAAACGGGATGGTAGTCCGTATGTTTTTTCTACTTTTCTTTTTTTTCTCATTTTTTTGTATTTTTCTTGATTTTTTTTTTTTTTTTTTTTTTTTTTTTTTTTTTTTTTTTTTTTTTTTTTTTTTTGCATACACTTTTACCCTACCATCCAAAATAATACATCATAGGGGCGTTGCATCCCCTTACACTTGAACTTTTACATAACTTTACAAATACTATTCTAATGACTCGAATTAAGATAATTGAAAAACTTGGAGTACTTTTAAAACATTTAGCACATATGGGGGTAATAAATGATGTTCTTCCCCATTACTCCATTACACTAGTACTTTACCCATGAGTCCCAATCGTCCCAAAACAATATGTACAAGGATATGACTCGACTTAGCAACCATGTAATCAACTAGATAATTAACTTGGGTTTAAACAAATGTTGTAACAATAATGCACTAAAAATGAGTGCATACAAGGTAGGCTAAGGCGATTTGGGTGTACATTTAAGTGGGGTGTAACAAATTCTTCCTTTAAGTAAAATGCTTAAAGGTCGAAAGTCGAAACGAAAAGATAGGCTCTGAGGGGTGTACTAGGGGTATCGTGTACTAAAAATGAGTACAACGCAAAGGGTGTGGGAGAATTACTTGACCAATGTAGCCAATGTAATTATAACAAAAACACAGGTGTAAAACATGGGTTAATCCTAATGCCTCTTATCATGTAGTAAATCTAACTACACGAATGTAGTCTCACTTGTGGCCTCGGAATGGTCCTAACGCAAGTTCTAGAATCTAAGTGCTACCGGTACACACATCATAGCATAAATGCTTTTCCTACCAATTCTAGGGGCGAACCTCACATATTTGGGGGTGGAAAATTTTTTAGTGGTACGGTTTTTGTGCTAGTCATATAACTCCTATCCATGAGACGCTCATTAAGATCAAAGTTTCACTCCTATATGTTGTAAAAAATTTTAAATTTGGCACTAAAATTACCTTAACAAGTATTTCTCTCAGTTTTATTACACATCTACCATCAAACAAACAAAAATCAAGCGCAATTGTATTCTCAAAAATCGTACTTTTACCCTCCCCTTACACTTAAGATGAACATTGTCCCCAATGTTCAAATGACAAATGTAAAAGCATAAAGTAAAAGAATGAAATCAAATACTCCCCTGATTCGCTCGTTGGATAATGAAATTACACGGTTAAATCTTCCTCCAAAGAGAATGTTGAAGCTCCATGACTAATGCATCGCCATAAGCTTGATTCAAAACATTTCCTTGTCCAAAATAACCTGTTGAACCTGAGAAAACAAACACGAAAACCTGCATAACATCGGCGGGATAAAATCTATATATAAGGATATAATGCTTGTGGAATGATAACTTTGCAGATTCCTGGAGATTATAAGTTGGAGATTTTAATAAAAACTTTTTATGAAAACAAAATTTTCAAAAATTTCTGGAAATTAAATCTGACGCCGTCAGGTTATAACCCCTGACGCCGTCAGAAATGACCTGACAAAAATTTTCATTTTAAGTTTCCGGAAAATTTCTGGAAAAACCTTTACCTTACTTCCTGGAAATTCTGCAAAATATCATTATGACTCGATACAAGCATTTGACTCAAACAAATACGAATATGTATGCTAACTTATTATTATTATGATTCATGTTCATTTGTGTTCTAATAAACCGATTTAGATTTCCCTTACACTTATCTTTTGCAAAATACCTTTATATGTAGTTAAGACGAAGTTAAAAACAAAATAAAGCATTTTCACAATTTAGTTTTTAACATGAATCAATAAGAATAAAAATTACACACACATACGAAACAAATAAAACAAACACACAAACAAATGAACACACAAAGCAAATAAAATAAATAAAGATTGGGTTGCCTCCCAAGAAGCGCTTTTCTTTATTAACGAGTCTTGTAGCTAGACTCAAAGTCACGCTACCCTATGTAAGTGAGCTCGTCATCAAGGACGTCTTTAGGGTTAAGCTTGGATTGAAGTTTCCTATTGGTTCGCTTAGTACGATATGTCTTTTCAAACTTCTCTCCATCCGGGTCATACAATGTCATCTTGATATGCCATGACCCATCTCCATCATTGGGTGGTTTATCCCAATTCCACTTATGATCATCTTCCTCACAAATCCACTTATTCATTCCTAGGTTAATTGGCAAAACTCCTAGGAAATCAATCATCCTTCTAAAAACTAGAGGGTCTTCAAATGGATCTAATTCGGTGTCCCTAGCCAAGAGTTGCTCTACCGAATGCGTTCGGTTAACAAAGTCCTCTTCTAGGTAAAATGGGCGTTGGGGTCCTATGAAGTCTCTATCGATCCAAGGTCCATATCTAGATGGTCTCCTATTTGATTCTAGCCAATGCGGTGTTGGTTCCTCACTAGTATCATAGGCATGTTTCTTAACATCATAGACTGACCAAGTATCTCCTTCTCCTACCGCTATCTTAGATTCCTTACAATCAATCATAGCACTAGCGGTCGCTAAAAATCCTCTACCTATCAACAAGGGGCATGTAGGGTCGCTAACCATATCAAGGACGTGGAAATCGGCTAAAATGGTTAGCTTTCCAATGTGTACTAACACGTCCTTAACTACTCCAACCGGGTAAGCAACACTTCCATCCGCTAAGCCTATTATCACCTCGGTTTCTTCAAGTTTTCCAAGTTTTAGAGAGGTGTAGAGAGGTAACGGAAGTAGGTTAAGGCTTGAACCAAGATCGGCTAATGTATCATAAGCCTCCAAATTACCGATCTTGCAAGGTAGAACAAATAAGCCCGGATCATCTAACTTCTTAGGTAGCTTGTTTTGAACAAAGGCGGTCCCTTTTTCGCCTAACTTGAGCTTCTTCTCATCAACAACCGGACTTTCAAGGTGGAGCTCCTTGAATTCATCGTCAAGGTTTTGAGTGGGAGGTGTTTCAACTATGTTGTTGACCAATTTGGATGTCATAACTTCTTGGTCACTTGGAATGATTTGGGTTTGTTTGAAACACGTGCTCATGGAATTGACCGAATAGTATTGTGGACAAGAACTAGGGGACGAAACCGATGAAATAGCGTTGACGTTTAGTTTCGGGTTCTTGACCGTGTTGCTAGGGAGTGCTCCCATTTCTCGGTCATTGAGGGCTTTCAACAAGGTGTCAATCTTGTCGGTCATCTCGCTTTGTTTTTGTTTGAAATCGGCTTCAAACTTGGCTAAACGAGCTTCTTGAGATGCCATAAATTGAGACATCAATCCTTCAAAGTTATTGGTACTACCATTGCCGGAAGGATTGTTGTTGAAAGTACGGTTCGAGTTGGAACCGCTTGATTGGAAACGAGTAGGTGGGTTGGAAGAATTGGGTTGTTGTGTGTTTTGGTTTTGTTTCCACCTAAGGTTCGGGTGATTTTTCCATGAGGGGTTATATGAATCACCATAAGGGTTTGGCTCGGGCTTGAAAGTGTACCACTTATCTCCCGCTCCGTCGGTACGCGATGATGCGTAGTCCACAAAAGCTTGTTCGGGGAGTTCCATGCAATCACGAGTGTCGTGGGGACCACTACATAACTCACATGAAGAAGTGATTTTGTTCACTTGGCTTGAAGGTTTAGGAGCCTCGTAGGATTTCATGAGAAACTTGACTTGGTCTTCAAGTTCTATGATCCTACGGTCGGAAGTGCTTGAATTGTTCAAAGGCAAAGATATTGCCTTGACCGTTTTATTCAAATCACGGGGATCACTCCAACTTTCGTTGTCATAAAGAGCAAGATCCTCTAGGAGAGCCCATGATTGTTCCGCACTTAGATCACGTAGCTTGCCACCGGCCGATTGGTCAATGGTTTGCCTCGTGGAGAGATTGATATGGTCATAGAAGATTTGGACTTGGAGCCAAAGTTCTATGCCATGGTGAGGGACTTTTTGGAGTAAGTCCTTGAATCGAGTCCATGCCTCGTAGAGAGTTTCGCCTTGACGTTGTTGGAACATCAAGATATCATTCCTTAGCTTGGTAGTTCTTCCCGGTGGGAAAAACTGAGCAAGGAAACGAGTGGTGAGATCATCCCAAGAGGTGATGGATCCTGCGGGTTGACGTTCTAGCCACTGACTAGCTTGGTCCCGCAGAGAGAATTGGAAGAGACGCAATCGGGTCGTCTCTCGAGTGGCAACATCAAGGTCTATAGAATCAACGATTTTAAGAAAGTCCTTGAGATGTTGATTAGGATCTTCAGAACGAAGTCCATGGAATGCGCATCCGCTTTGCACCAACCGGATGGTGTCGGATCGCAAGGGTGTGATATTGGCTCCTTGTGTGAGCTCAATGGTGTTTCGATAGCCGTGGTGGCTAGGACGGGAATACTCTCCTAAAGTACGGGCTCTAGGAGGTGGTGGTGGTTGTTGTGGTGGTGGGTTGTGTGGGTTAAGGATATTACCATCTTCCATGATGTCGGACGGTAATGGTTACGAACAAAGACACGAAGAAAATAGATAGACTAAAGAAAACCTAGAAAAATAAAATAAAAATCTCACTAGAAAGGAATCTAGTGAGTAGACCTAATAGAAATAAAAATTCAACCTAAACAATAACTATTCCCCGGCAGCGGCGCCAAAAACTTGATGCGTGGGTTTTGCAACCTTACAACAGGTTTTACCTCTCGAGGGATCTCAAGAGGCTTACAACCCCACCAGGCAGTGTACCTGACCGATGTAGTATAGTGTAGTGGTAAGTACGGGGGATTGATCGTTCTCCACAGGGAATAGTGTTCGTTAGGTGTGAAAGGCTACTCTAATTAGGTCTAAGGGTTGAGGAAGATTCTTTTTATGTTTTTATAGTTTTTATGAAAGCAAGTAAAATCTCGGGTTTTGAAGGAGTGGGCGGAATTAGTTGCTAGTCAACTAACCCAAATTACTACAAATGCAAATAAAATAAAATAACAAAAATGAAAAGTGGTGAGAAACTTATGTGTAGAGAAATGTGTTTACTTAGATTTCCTTACTCCCTAACTATCTTTTACCGGTTAATTAGTGTGTATTAGTCGCGTGGATGACGGGTGTATTCCTTAATACCATTCGTGGGGTGGCGTACTTACTTCCCCAAACTCTACAAGCTCCTACTTCACTCCTATGTCGAGCCGGCTAGGAAGCTCCTAACATGGGATCACTAGAATTCGCTTGTGCATTAAATACAACCATAAAAACCTTTAGTACGCGTTTGGTTCATGTTTCTTAAGACGTTCAAGCAAGTTACCGAATAGGAAGTTAGCCAGTTTTCTTAAGCCTAACATAGATAAACAATCATCCAATACAACTAATAACACACTAACAACCAATAATCAATAGCTAGGTTTCATTAGATCTAAGCAAACACAAGATAAAATTAGCCTAACATGTTAAACAAAAGACAAGCATAAGATAGAATCAAACAACACATAGACATATTGAATGATTAATTGATAACTTATCTTTCAATGAAACATGGAAGATCTCAAGGCAAAAAGCCCTGAAAAAGTAGCTAAAATCGTCTTAGGGTTTTATCCCAAAATTCCACACACTAAGCTCTCCCTTTATGACAAAAAATTAGAAAACTATATATAGACTTTGACATCTGACGGCGTCACCTTATGCATTGTGACGCCGTCACCTCGCCGCTTTTAGGGTTCCCGGATGACCATCTTGACGCCGTCCCTCTTTAGCTCTTCAAAAATCCATTCTGGCTTATCAAGGCTTGACGCCGTCGGATCATGAACGTGACGCCGTCCCCTTATGATTTAAGCCGTGACGCCCTTGATTTAGTTAAAGCGTGACGCCGTCAGAATTCTCATGCAAACTCACTGGCCCGTCATGAGTAAATTTCACATCCAACTTTTCTTGCCAAGGCATGACGCCGTCCCATGTTAATTGTGACGCCGTCAAGAGTAACTTTTAGCCGATTCTTGAGACTTTGCCGTTTTCTTCACTTTAATGCTCCAAAAACGTTCAAAATGCCTCCTTTTCCAGATTTCTCCTCAAAAGTACCTAAAATGACAAAAGGAACGATTTAGGGCAATATTTGATCAAATAAATACGATTTCGGGCTTAAATGACCCCTTAAAAGCGGTACACTTTTCGCTTCATCAGGAATAGTGTTCGTTAGGTATGAAAGACTACTCTAATAGGTCTAAAGGTTGAGGAAGATTCTTTTTGTGTTTTTATATTTTTTATGAAAGCAAGTAAAATCTCGGGTTTGAAGGAGTGGGCGGAATTAGTTGCTAGTCAACTAACCCAAATTACTACGAATGCAAATAAAATAAATAACTGAAAATAAAAAGTTGGTGAAAACTAATGTGTAGAGAAATGTGTTCACTTAGATTTCCTTACTCCCTAACTATCTTTTACCGGTTGATTAGTGTGTATTAGTTGCGTGGATGACGGGTGTATTCCTTAATACCAATCGTGGGGTGGCGTACGTACTTCCCCAACTCTACAAGCTCCTACTTCACTCCTATGTCGAGCCGGCTAGGAAGCTCCTAACATGGGATCACTAGAATTCGCTTGTGCATTAAATACAACCATAAAAACCTTTAGTACGCATTTGGTTCATGTTTCTTAAGACGTTCAAGCAAGTTACCGAATAGGAAGTTAGCCAGTTTTCTTAAGCCTAACATAGATAAACAATCATCCAATACAACTAATAACACACTAATAACCAATAATCAATAGATAGGTTTCATTAGATCTAAGCAAACACAAGATAAATCTAGCCTAACATGTTAAACAAAAGACAAGAACAAGATAAAATCAAACAACACATAGACATATTGAATGATTAATTGATAACTTATCTTTCAATGTAACATGGAAGATCTCAAGGCAAAAAGCCTTGAAAAAGATGCTAAAATCGTCTTAGGGTTTTCTCCCAAAAATTCCACACTAAGTTCCCCCCTTATGACAAAGAATTGCAAAACTATATATAGATTTTTACATCTGACGGCGTCACGTTATGGAGTGTGACGCCGTCACCTCGCCGCTTTTAGGGTTCTCGGGTGACCTTCTTGACGCCGTCCCTCTTTAGCTCTCCAAAATCCGTTCTGGCTTATCAAGGCTTGACGCCGTCAGAACTTGAACGTGACGCCGTCCCTCTTTGAATTAAGCCGTGACGCCCTTGATCAGGTTAAAGCGTGACGCCGTCAGAATTCACATGCAATTTTCACTGGCTTATCATGAGTAAATTTCACATCCACCTTTTCTTGCCAAGCCATGACGCCGTCTGGAGTAAATCCTGACGCCGTCAAAGGTAACTTTTAGCCGATTTTTGAGACTTTGTCGTTTTCTTCACTTTTATGCTCCAAAAACGTCCAAAATGCCTCCTTTTTCAGATTTCTCCTCAAAAGTACCTAAAATGACAAAAGGAACGATTTAGGGCAATATTTGATCAAATAAATACGATTTAGGGCTTAAATGACCCCTTAAAAGCGGTACACTTTTCGCTTCATCAAATACCCTTACACTTGAGATTTGCTTGTCCTCAAGCAAATGCGCTTTTATTCTAATCAAAATACAGGTTAGGGGTCATTTAATGCTAACATAAAAGTAATTACAACAAATAATCGTTCCACTTCAATCATAATAAGCACGGAGATTATAAACTAGCACCTCACAAGTAGTGTTTAGATACTCACATCTCTCAAGTGTCATCAAAATAAATCTCATAAATGAAAACGGATAATATCTCTCACTACCTGTCATAGCAAATAGATTACCATAGGCTTGGGAAAGGATCGAAAACCTCCTCCACTAGGCGTAAGCACCTAAGATAAACTATCAAAGAGGGCTTTTACATGGGTTATAACGTTAGGTGTAGGGAAAAGGAAAACACGGTTTTGTTGGATAAAGGATATTTTACTGGTGGCGAGTTAAAGATCTTGATTAATTACATGTACTATACAATGTTGCTAAGCCAAGACTCGACTCAATCTTAAGCTAATGAAAGAAAATAACAAAAACATAAAATAAACATAAAATAAAACGGGATGGTAGTCCGTATGTTTTTTTTCTATTTTTCTTTTTCTCATTTTTTTTGTATTTTTCTTGATTTTTTTTTTTTTTTTTTTTTCATACACTTTTACCCTACCATCCAAAATAATACATCATAGGGGCATTGCATCCCCCTTACACTTAAACTTTTACATAACTTTACAAATAACTATTCTAATGACTCGAATTAAGATAATTGAAAAACTTGAAGTACTTTTAAAATATTTAGCACATATGGGGGTAATAATGTTGTTCTTCCCCATTACTCCATTACACTAGTACTTTACCCATGAGTCCCAATCGTCCCAAAACAATATGTACAAGGATATGACTCGACTTAGCAACCATGTAATCAACTAGATAATTAACTTGGGTTTTAAACAAATGTTGTCACAATAATGCACTAAAAATGAGTGCATACAAGGTGGGCTAAGGCGATTTGGGTGTACATTTAAGTGGGGTGTAACAAATTCTTCCTTTAAGTAAAATGCTTAAAGGTCGAAACGAAAAGATAGGCTCTGTGGGGTGTACTAGGGGTATCGTGTACTAAAAATGAGTACAACGCAAGGGGTGTGGGAGAATTACTTGACCAATGTAGCCAAAGTAATTATAACAAAAACACAGGTGTAAAACAATGGGTTAATCCTAATGCCTCTTATCATATAGTAAATCTAACTACACGAATGTAGTCTCACTTGTGGCCTCGAAATGGTCCTAACGCAAGTTCTAGAATCTAAGTGCTACCGGTACACACATCATAGCATAAATGCTTTTCCTACCAATTCTAGGGGCGAACCTCACATATTTGGGGGTGGAAAATTTTTTAGTGGTACGGTTTTTGTGCTAGTGATATAACTCCTATCCGTGAGACGCTCATTAAGATCAAAGTTTCACTCCTATATGTTGTAAAAAATTTTAAATTTGGCACTAAAATTACCCTAACAGGTATTTATCTTAGTTTTATTACACATCAACTATTAAACAAACAAAAATCAAGCGTAATTGTATTCTCTAAAATCGTACTTTTATCCTCCCCTTACACTTAAGATGAACATTGTCCCCAATGTTCAAATAACAAATGTAAAAGCATAAAGTAAAAGAATGAAATCAAATACTCCCCTGATTCGCTCGGTGGATAATGAAGTAACACGGTTAAATCTTCTTCCAAAGTAATGTTGAAGCTCCATGACTAATGCATCGCCATAAGCTTGATTCAAAACATTTCCTTGTCCGAAATAACCTGTTAAACCTGAGAAAACAAACACGAAAACCTGCATAACATCGGCGGGATAAATCTATATATAAGGATATAATGCTTGTGGAATGATAATTTTGCAGATTCCTGGAGATTATAAGTTGGAGATTTAATAAAAACTTTTTAAAAACAAAACTTTCAAAAATTTCTGAAAATTAAATCTGACGCCGTCAGGTTATAAACCCTGACGCCGTCAGAAATGACCTGACAAAAATTCTCATTTTAAGTTTCCGGAAAATTTCTGGAAAAACCTTTACCTTACTTCCTGGAAATCCTGCAAAACATCATTATGACTCGATACAAGCATTTGACTCAAACAAATACGAATATGTATGTTAATTTATTATTATTACGATTCATGTTCATATGTGTTCTAATAAACCAATTTAGATTTCCCTTACACTTATCTTTTGCAAAATACCTTTATATGTAGTTAAGACGAAGTTAAAAACAAAATAAAGCATTTTCACAATTTTAGTTTTGAACATGAATCAATAATAATAAAAATTAAACACACATACGGAAACAAATAAAAACAAACAAATAAACACACAAAGCAAATAAAGCTTGGGTTGCCTCCCAAGAAGCGCTTTTCTTTATTAACGAGTCTTGTAGCTAGACTCAAAGTCACGTACATTACGTGATTCCATCATTGGTCACGGTTCCTAGGCCATTCTCCTTTCCGGTTTTATATTCCGGTCCTAATTTCAAACAATCCTTGTAGAAACCGAATATCCTTTCCATAACATAGTCTACTCCTTTATTTCTATCCTCATCATTCCTATAGTAAACCGCTTGCTTGAGCTCCTTCTCAACATTTGACAAGTGTTGGAATTGTTCTATCTTATATGGCATTTGGTAGTTTACCTCATCGGTCTCATCCTTAAATCTAACTATCCCTAAGGAAGGTTCATAAGTCATTCTAGAGACCTCAACAAATGGTTTTCCAAAAACCACTTGAGTTAAGGATGCATCGACTATTGGGCGGATATCTTCTACAATTACAAAGTCGGTGACATAGGTGAAGTTTCCTACATAAACCGGTAATCCCCTAACTCTTCCCGTGAAGTTACTC
The DNA here is from genome assembly GCA_021014915.2 of Artemisia tridentata subsp. tridentata. Lineage (NCBI taxonomy): Eukaryota > Viridiplantae > Streptophyta > Magnoliopsida > Asterales > Asteraceae > Artemisia > Artemisia tridentata. The sequence goes on from CP139509.1 coordinate 18,350,779, forward strand.
ATCCATCCCTTGTCAGGGAACATCCTTTACCCAAGTTGATTTTTCATTATCAAGTTGTAGTGGGCTCTAGTCATGATGTTTATGGGTGATCTAAGGTCGATGTAGGCTTTCCACACATGCAAATGTCCGATGTTGCATGGTATGTTGAGATTAGAAGGGTCGCCTATTTCTATAATTGGTCTACCTAGGAAGTATGGTGTCTCGGGGTCATCGAATAAGTTTGTATGATATGCGCGCTCTTCCTTAGTGGGTACCCTATTGAAGTAGTCCTTATCATCATCTACTTCTTCAATCTCACTTGTCCAAACTTCCTTATCAACCTCGACTTTCTTATCCTCATCCTTAGGTTCACTATTATCCTCATTCCTTTCAATTGGTTTAATAGTGACAATGTTGACAAAGTGGACGTGTTTGGATGAAGAGGGGTCTTTTACTTGGGGTCCGCTATTTGTGTTCCTAGCGTCCTTATGTGGAAGTGATAACACTTGGTTATTGAGAGCTTTCAACAAGTTGTCAATTTTATTAGTCATCTCCGTTTGTTGTTGATTGAATTCGGATTCGAATCTAGCTATCCGAGCTTCTTGAGATGCCATAAATTGGGACATCAATCCTTCAAAGTTATTGGTACTACCATTGCTGGAAGGATTGTTGTTGAAAGTACGGTTCGAGTTGGAACCGCTTGATTGAAAACGATTAGGTGGGTTGGAAGAATTGGTTTGTTGTGCGTTTTGGTTCTGTTTCCACCTAAGGTTCGGGTGATTTTTCCATGAGGGGTTGTATGAATCACCGTAATGGTTTGGCTCGGGTTTGAAAGTGTACCACTTGTCTCCCGCTCCGTCGGTACGCGAGGATGCGTAGTCCACAAAAGCTTGTTCGGGGAGTTCCATGCAATCACGAGTGTCGTGGGGACCACTACATAATTCACATGAAGAAGTGATTTTGTTCACTTGGCTTGAAAGTTTAGGAACCTCGTAGGATTTCATGAGAAACTTGACTTGGTCTTCAAGTTCTATGATCCTACGGTCGGAAGTGCTTGAATTGTTCAAAGGCAAAGATATTGCCTTGACCGTTTTATTCAAATCACGGGGATCACTCCAACTTTCGTTGTCATAAAGAGCAAGGTCTTCTAGGAGAGCCCATGATTGTTCCGCACTTAGATCACGTAGCTTACCACCGGCCGATTGGTCAATGGTTTGCCTCGTGTAGAGATTGATATGGTCATAGAAGATTTGGACTTGGAGCCAAAGTTCTATGCCATGATGAGGGACTTTTTGGAGTAAGTCCTTGAATCGAGTCCATGCCTCGTAGAGAGTTTCGCCTCGACATTGTTCAAACATCAAGATATCCTTCCTTAGCTTGGTAGTTCTTCCCGGTGGGAAAAACTGAGCAAGGAAACGATTGGTGAGATCATCCCAAGAGGTAATGGATCCTGCGGGTTGACGTTCTAGCCACTGACTAGCTTGGTCCCGCAGAGAGAATTGGAAGAGACGCAATCGGGTCGTCTCTCGAGTGGCAACATCAAGGTCTATAGAATCAACGATTTTAAGAAAGTCCTTGAGGTGTTGATTAGGATCTTCAGAACGAAGTCCATGGAATGCGCATCCGCTTTGCACCAACCGGATGGTGTCGGATCGCAAGGGTGTGACATTGGCTCCTTGAGTGAGCTCAATGGTGTTTCGATAGCCATGGTGGCTAGGACGGGAGTACTCTCCTAAAGTACGGGCTCTAGGAGGTGGTGGTTGTTGTGGTGGTGGGTTGTTGGGATTAAGGATATTACCATCTTCCATGATGTCGAATGGTAATGGTTACGAACAAAGAAACGAAGAAAATAGATAGACTAAAGAAAAACCTAGAAAAATAAAATAAAAATCTCACTAGAAAGGAATCTAGTGAGTAGACCTAATAGAAATAACAATTCAACCTAAACAATAACTATTCCCCGGCAGCGGCGCCAAAAACTTGATGCGTGGTTTTGCAACCTTACAACAGGTTTTACCTCTCGAGGGATCTCAAGAGGCTTACAACCCCACCAGGCAGTGTACCTGACCGATGTAGTATAGTGTAGTGGTAAGTACGGGGGATTGATCGTTCTCCACAGGGAATAGTGTTCGTTAGGTATGAAAGACTACTCTAATAGGTCTAAAGGTTGAGGAAGATTCTTTTTGTGTTTTTATATTTTTTATGAAAGCAAGTAAAATCTCGGGTTTGAAGGAGTGGGCGGAATTAGTTGCTAGTCAACTAACCCAAATTACTACGAATGCAAATAAAATAAATAACTGAAAATAAAAAGTTGGTGAAAACTAATGTGTAGAGAAATGTGTTCACTTAGATTTCCTTACTCCCTAACTATCTTTTACCGGTTGATTAGTGTGTATTAGTTGCGTGAATGACGGGTGTATTCCTTAATACCAATCGTGGGGTGGCGTACGTACTTCCCCAACTCTACAAGCTCCTACTTCACTCCTATGTCGAGCCGGCTAGGAAGCTCCTAACATGGGATCACTAGAATTCGCTTGTGCATTAAATACAACCATAAAAACCTTTAGTACGCATTTGGTTCATGTTTCTTAAGACGTTCAAGCAAGTTACCGAATAGGAAGTTAGCCAGTTTTCTTAAGCCTAACATAGATAAACAATCATCCAATACAACTAATAACACACTAATAACCAATAATCAATAGCTAGGTTTCATTAGATCTAAGCAAACACAAGATAAATCTAGCCTAACATGTTAAACAAAAGACAAGAACAAGATAAAATCAAACAACACATAGACATATTGAATGATTAATTGATAACTTATCTTTCAATGTAACATGGAAGATCTCAAGGCAAAAAGCCTTGAAAAAGATGCTAAAATCGTCTTAGGGTTTTCTCCCAAAAATTCCACACTAAGTTCCCCCCTTATGACAAAGAATTGCAAAACTATATATAGATTTTTACATCTGACGGCGTCACGTTATGGAGTGTGACGCCATCACCTCGCCGCTTTTAGGGTTCTCGGGTGACCTTCTTGACGCCGTCCCTCTTTAGCTCTCCAAAATCCGTTCTGGCTTATCAAGGCTTGACGCCGTCAGAACTTGAACGTGACGCCGTCCCTCTTTGAATTAAGCCGTGACGCCCTTGATCAGGTTAAAGCGTGACGCCGTCAGAATTCACATGCAATTTTCACTGGCTTATCATGAGTAAATTTCACATCCACCTTTTCTTGCCAAGCCATGACGCCGTCTGGAGTAAATCCTGACGCCGTCAAAGGTAACTTTTAGCCGATTTTTGAGACTTTGTCGTTTTCTTCACTTTTATGCTCCAAAAATGTCCAAAATACCTCCTTTTCCAGATTTCTCCTCAAAAGTACCTAAAATGACAAAAGGAACGATTTAGGGCAATATTTGATCAAATAAATACGATTTAGGGCTTAAATGACCCCTTAAAAGCGGTACACTTTTTGCTTCATCATTTAGATAGCAACCCGCGCTTCAAAATGGGGAAAGCACGTCGCCAAAAAGACGGCTGTTCCTCCAACTGGGTGATGTTCACCTGGGCATGGATTACTTTATATCCATGTTTCTTCGATCTGATGTACGTTTCAGTGCATCATTTCTTGAAAAAGAAGAGAAATCTTCTTTGCATACAAATAGTTTTCATTCTATGATTCTTCTGAAAATGGATTGTGCATAAAATTTGTCACTCAATCAACGACTACAAATCTTTACTAGAATACGGGTCATTGATTGAGGGGAGAGGTGAATTCAAATTTTATATCATCAAACGGGTTTCTTGGTTAACTCATACTTGTTAGGAATGGTTTTGTAGTTAATGGGGTATTAGTTGAAGAGGATCTTGCTAAAACTTTATATCAAATGGCCAAATGTGTTAGTTGCTAGAAAGTTTAGGACATTATGTGCAACTTGCTTATAGTTTCCTAGCTTTATGTATCTAGAAGGTTCATTTGTGTTACTTTGGAATCCTCGTTTAATCCCCTAAACACCTTAAGACTCAAAACCTAAAAGAAGTTAGAAAAAACCAGTTGTGTTTGATGTTTTTGAATACTCCAATGACATTTGTATGATCTAAATGAATGAGTTTCAAATGTTGTTTGACTCTTGTTAGTCGATTGCTGCTTAATTGTTGTTGATATTGTGCATATGTTCTCAGGATTCGCTGAGGTATATTGCTATTATGTTAGAATCATGTTCCTAAGACCCTGAATTGAATATTGAAATCTGTGTGAATTGCCATGTTCATGATTGCTGATTGCTCTTCATGCTAAATAGTAGTTTGACGTATTTCCTGACTGTGGTTTGATTAAATGAATTTGGTATTATAATGTGGCAAGCTGCTGAAGGGTAGCTATTAAGGAAAAGTGTATCTGTATGTATGTATATCTGTGTTGATATTCTTATGCAGATTCCATAGCCAAAATGAATGTGCCAGTTCCCATTCTAACCATTTGATCAGACGTTCAAACTCTATTGATTGGCTCGGAATTCACCACGACAACAACAACGGCAACAACAACAACAACAACAACAACACCGTCATCACCACCACCACCTTCAGTGAAACAAAGCAATATTTATTCCGGTCTCGCCAAGTGGGGATCTACAATATTTGGACGTTCTTGTTGGTGGATGGATAATTGATGTTGACCACTGATTCACTCAGAAAAACGGATGATTACATTGTCTGCGCAAAAGGTCAATATCACTTGTGTCATAAACAATATCTTGTGCATATAAAGCAGTGAATCTCCCTCTTAGTTTAAGGGGGAGCTCAGTATGTTCTTATCATCAGAATATATTCAATCGGACACATTTTCTCCCACATTTTCTAACTTATTTAAATCAATTGGGATCATAAATCTCAAATGGTTTGAAATTTTTGATCGGGGGAAAGAATGTGATTTAAATATGAAACCTGATGAAAATGTGATGGTTTGGAATTAAACGTTAGGCTCTCCCATATGTGCTAAACTCTTTCGTATATCGATGCACATATTGAGGGGGAGCGAATTGAAAAAAAGGATTTGGCATGCATCTCACATGAGTGTGACTCGGACTTAACCAATGAATTGACGACAGCTAAAGTCAGTAGTCGAAAGGACATGTCCTCGACGGGTAATAACTTCAAGCCAGTTTATCTGGTGATGCAAGCGTGTCTCGCAAAGGAAGTGTCTGAATAGAATGTACCGATTTCGAGCGATTTTCCTTGAATGTGATCTGAACGGGTAATAATTTCAAGCTAGTTTACTAGTGATGTAAGCGTGTCTCGCGATGATCATGTTCTTGGAAAATCAATCAATTCAAAAGTGCGAGCTTCACCTGACATGTGCAAATTTATAAAACAATCATTTGAGCACATGTTGAGGGGGAGCATTTGAAAAATATAAAACTCTCAAGTGTTTGCAAAAATGTGTTTCAGAATCATGAACACTTTGAGAGATTTTTCAAAGATTTGGTTTATGCCAATTGTGGAAGAACACCAAAGACCGACCATTTTATTTAACGTATTGGAGTTATAAGGATGGTAAGGTTAGGTACAAGTTCCAACGATCCCGCCAGAACCGGAGGGATCTACCCAGGGACAATCCACTAGTTAGTGTAGAAGTCCTTAGGTATGATTAAAAAGGAGAAAAGTGTGAATAAGGGAAGAGTGCCGACTGAGATGGAGCTAGTACTGGAACATACCCAACAATGTTCTAGTAATGAAGTCTCGGTAAGCGTTGAAGGGGTTGAAGAATGAAAAAGAAATGTAAAGATAAAGGGTGAAAAGAAAGAAGCCCTCCTTACATCTTAGGCAGAAACCGGGTCAATACATATGCTGTCAGAATCACGTAGTTGATTACTGACATTGAAGACAAAGTATCATGGACCCAGTGATACGCTGCACAACCCTCCCTAGCCACTCAAGGTCCCTCAAAGGACTCTTGTTTCAATTGTCACGGAGTTCAATACATTTCTATCGTCTCTCTCACTCCGAGTTAGATGATATTGAAAAGGTGGCAGTCCTCTCCAGCCTCCGATCACCAAATCAAAATGCACAATAGAGTCTAGAGCCACGAGATGCATAATAAGATCTCATAGGAATACGATTTATTTCTACACTGGTTGTTCAACATTAAGGACACCAGTTGTAAACTCATGAGTCCTACGCAGATCTTAGCAATCTGCCAGAACATTTATGAGAGAATTTACAAATGTAATTCTCAATGATTGAATGGAAATTCCTGCCAGGGTCAACATCAAGCAGCCCTGAAAGCAGGTCACTTCGGTAATTCCCTGGGGATTACGCTTAGTGATCACGGCGGTTTCAAACGGTCTACAGTCGTGGAGTGATCTCCAGCGACTCACCTAATCGTTGATATACTACGGTACGATCTTAAAAAGCCCTCTGTGGGTTTTCGATTAGGAACGGTCTTGGTGAGGATTAGAGAAAGTTTTCACACTATGCTGTTAACAATCTCGAAGTCCAAACCTGTAAGTACCGGTCGATTTGTTGCTAACTGTCGTATGCAGGAACTTCTGGCGGTTGTAGCTGTTGAATGCTGTAGCTGGTTGCAGAAAAGATGCCAATCCTCTACCACATGTTCACACTACATCATCATCTTAATCAAAGAAGTCATGATCAACCTAAAGACCTTTAACACAGCTTCTGCAAACTCTGATGCTGAAGATCATGACACCAAATAGTGTGAGCATGTCGGCTCGAAGACTATCACATCACGTGGAGACATACTGCTGTAAGATGACTTGGAAACAAATGTTGGATGATAAAGTCGAAGAATACTCAAAGATCATCCAAGACAATCAATCAGTCATCAAATGATTACTGTTGGATGCACAATGCACAAAGATACAAGACTTTGAAGAATCAAAGACTACGAGCTATAAAGACAAGTTCAGAAGAAAGAATGCTAGAATTCAAATTATTATTTCCGGGGTGACCTCCCTTAGGGGGAGATTGTTAGGAATATAAATATTCAGATGAAGACTCGGTCACCCCGAGCATCTATTTAGCATTCACCTAACTCGTAAGCTTATTAATATTAGTATTATTAGTATTATTAGTTTAGTCGTATTTATATTTGTGGAGTGGGTCGGGGCTTTCCCCACTGTCAGCTCACTCCACAGCCCACTCGGGGCACAATATTAGGACTATATATATAACCCTTCCCACACAAGGGAAGGGTGGAACTCACTTTGCACTTAATCTAATTTTCCAGTTTTTGTGTTTTCCCACTCTCTCTCTCTAGTTCATCTTTCACCTAACAAATCTACCATGGGTTTCTTGATCTTTCAAGATCCAAGACCACCCGAATCAAGCACACAATCAAGATGTTCATATCTTACAGTATGATTGTTCTTTACTTGACATGATGTCAAAAGGAGGGCTGGGAAATAATCCCAATGTGCTTAAATGGGCTAGGTACGTTTAATGAGTAAGTTTACAATTTGGTTACTTAATACTTTTAATCATTCTAATTTTTTATTTTATTTTACAGGGATATAGCTGAGGGCTTATTATGGCTGCAAGAAAAAAAGCTTTATCACGGCAATGTGCATCCTCAAAACATTGTCATAACCGACAACAAAGCATTGCTTCATGGATTGCTAGGAGATAGAGCACTCTTATATCACTTGTTTACTGATGGTATTCACATGGCAAACCTTTCATATATCCCTTCAGATGAGTTCTCCGCCAACATTTGGCTGAGCTTGATCCAGAAGGATATGACTTAGTCTCTGGACTAATACACGGCAAGTAAGAAAGAATTAAATATATATATGCGTAGACATGTGTTTTTTTTTTTTTTTTTTAAAGCTGTTATACGAACCATTTTATATAATGCTTTTAATATATTTATTGTTTCTAACTATTTATGCATTTCTAAAATTTTATGCAGAATAGATTTTTGTGATGCTTTGTTCCATCCAAAATTTTGGAGGCCTCTACAGATGCTTGATTTTACAAGAATCATAAGTGATGATTTGACCGATAATAGTTATAAATCTAAGTTCGATGCTCCTCTAAGGCGCTTCAATGTTGTTAAGTCGGTTTATTCCAGATTTGAGGATCCCAACTTTAGGGGGTTGGATCATCGTTTTATTGCGAAGGCGGAGGAGTATGGTAAATTAGATTTGTATGGCCGACGCATAGTAGCGGCAGTCGTCCGTTCTTTCAGGAATGAATACAATCACATGCAGAAGAAAGCCGACAGCGAGCAGGCAGATTATAACGAGTTGAAGGCGACGCATACCGATTAGTGGATGAAATTCGTGCGGTATACCCGAATCTTATTATGTCTGTTTAATAATCTGAAGGGGCTGTTCGGGAAAAGGCTAGATATCCAGGAGGTTCTTGCTTCTAGGTGATTTCATTCCTACTGTAAGCTGATGTCTTTACTCTATGTGGTGATGTATATGGGTCCTTTTGTGCTGCTTTTATCATTTCTGAACTGATTTCAGTATGGTAAGATTAGGATTTTGAATATCAGTATTGGTTTTAGTCATTATCATATTGATTTAATATTTGACCATTCTAGTTATGACTAGTTTATTATTAAGTTTTAAATGTATGGTATAATTGACTATTTTATTAAGTTTTAAATGTATGGGATAAAAGGGTTACTTGCTTATGATTCCTTTTTAAAGGTTAGCTAACCAATTGTATTAATAATTTGATTTGATATTCGATTAATAATTTTCCTCATTCAGGTTCTTTAACTTTGGTTAAGAAAAAAAAATGATAAAAAAAATCTTATTTTAAATAAGTAAAGTCAGTCGATTCTTCAGTTCTACCAAACATATACAATCACTTCCATACCCATTTTCCCATTCCCAACTCAACACACCTGACGATGAGATCATTGGTTGTGAATGGGAGCGCGATTTTGAAAGATAACATTTGTCGTGTAGCACGTGTACTCCATTCAGATCTAGTACAAACCAACAATGCATGATGCAAACTACAAGGGAGCATAACCACGCGCCCTCAAACCCTCAAACCTTAATGAATTGCCATTTGGAAAATTTTATACGGTATCCTCTCTGCATCATCTCCTGAACCTTATGCACATTTGGAACAATTAGCTTAGGGAGTTGTGGTGATATATAGCTTTGTATTGCAGACGGGGTAATGGTGTGCGTGTTACACTGATGAGTGTGTAAATACTCATCATTTTATGCCCATTTTAGACCACAAAAACGACCAAAAACACCAAAATAGACCATATTATACTGCAAATATTATTGGTTTGTGTTTTTATGTGTTTCAGGTATAAAAGGATCGAAAACAGGGCAAAAACGGACAAAACCGAGCACAAGATTGGAATTTCGTGAAAAGCCGAGGACGGGGAGGAAATTACGAGTTTGGACCGGGATTATGCTCAAATTGTCAAAGTCAACCCTCAGAAATATCAAAAGGGTCAATATTGGTCCTTGGACATATTTTTAGAATGTTGCATATTTGGTCCCTCAATTTTCAGAATGTTACATAATTGGTCCCTAAACTTTAAACCAAACTCTATCCTAAACCTATAACCTAATTAAACCTAATCCTAACCAAAACAAACAACCCAATCCCATTTAATCCTAAACCCAGCCACAATCCTAACCCAATCCACAAAATATCCCAGCCCACCATTCAAAAGCCCAACTCCCTAATAACCCACACCCGTTTTATCCCTTAGCTAAATACTGAGTTTGACTCAGTCAATACCACCATCAACCCCACAACCCCGCCAAAACCACAAAACCAAAACCATGTTCCCTCACCTTTCCCTGACATCTCCCCATGCCTCCCCTTTTTCTGAAACACGCTTCCCCTACACTTAGCTTCTTCACATGTGTACCAAGTCCCACGTGTGCTCAGAAAAAGATAAACCCACTTATCCAAGTTTTCCCGCCAAAACGATTTTTAACGATTGGGATTGAGTAGATTTAATCCAACGATTGGGAATGAGAAAGAAGAGGTCAGAGATGATTTGAGATTGTTATTTAAGAAGAAAGAAGACACAGAGATCAAGTTGTCACTGTTTTTAGACCAATTTCGTATTGTAGCTTTTAAATTCAGTCAAATTCAAAGTTTTATTTAGCTTAATCTTAGGTACTTTTCTTTTTATTGTTATTCAGCTGTTATTTAAGTTTCCAGTATTGTTAATGTAATTTCAGTTTCATGTTAATGCAATTTTATCAAAAGTGAACTTTGGTCAACTCTGATTATTAGCTTACTGCATGTGCTTATTTGGTTTTCCTATTTGTTTTTCAAGTTTGAAGATAGTTAAAAGTTAATTTGTTTTAGAGAGTCCATGCTTTTTTGTCTGTTGTAAGGTAGAATTAGTTTTAATAGGGTGTTTGGTTTTAACTGATTTTGTATGAATGTGCTATTGTTACTGTTCATTGACCATTGTTTAAAGTTTGGTTAAGCTTATTTTAGGTTAGTTTAGCTATTAATGTTAGGTGTTAAGTTGATTTAATGTGAATCAAGGTTTTGTGTTTCTAGGTCCAAATTTAGAACCCAATACTGCCTTCATAAGCTCCTAATAAGCTAATGCTTATTTGGTCCATTTTTTGTTTCTTTAGGTGTATTTTATTTTGTTAAGTGTAATCCCTAGAATTGGTACCATTTCACTGAGTTTTGAAGGATTTAGAGATCAAACAGTATTTCTGCTGCATCAGGGCAATTTTTGCTTTTATCAGCTTTTTCCATTGATTGTAACTACTTAATTAGTTAATCCCTTAGCATGATTTTTGTTTTCATCAGTAGTTTGCCAGTTAAACTCAATCTGTTTCAACTTAATTCTTCATTTTTAACTTATTAAGTAGCTTATTTCTAGTCTGCAAGTAAGCTCTCTGAACTGCCCTGAGCCTGCACAGCTTTTTCTGATTTCTACCACCTGATCTAGCACTGATTTGGATAAGCAATTGAGGATAACATTTGGGCATTTTGGGTTTATAGATAGTCTGTTAGATAAGCTTTACGCCCTTGCTTTTGGTTTGCCCTGATAAGCTCTCCCATAGCTTCTAGATCAGCTGGAAGTAGGCTGATAAGCCAAGTTTTTCTCTTTTAACTTTGAATCTGTGCAGCTACTTTTTGGCTTATTCAATGAGCTTATTTGGTCTTGGTCAGTTGTTTTAAGCTTGTTCTAGTATGATTTTATGATTTCTAGCTTTTGATAATTTTTGGATAGCTTTAGCTTATTTTTAGCTTATTTGAAAACTGCTTATTTGCCCATTCTGCTTATTTAGGTTGAAATAAGTTCTCATTTTATTTTTTCTAGATTCCTGTCATCATTTTAGATTTACCTGAATTTTTTTAGATTTTTCCAAAGTCATTTACTATTTTTAAATCATTTAAATAGTTTAATTTAGTTTTAAATTCATATTAATTAATCAAAAAGTCAAAAAATATTTTTCTTTTTCCCAAAATTTTCTTTTGTCATTTAGTATGTAGGAAAAATAATTTTGTACCCGTAGAGTTAATATTCCATCGTTTTGACGTTTTTAGCTTCGTTCTAGCTCCCGTTTTTCTATAATTCGCGTTTTTAATTCCGTTTACGTTTTTAATCTCGTTTATTTTCTTAAATTGTTTTTCTCGCCTTTTAAATCGTTTTTAATTTATGTTCACATATCTTAGCGTAGAAACCCAAAATCACATCTTATTCACCATTCAGCACACGCAATCACGATTCGAGAACACGAATTCCATTCACGCCTTCATTGGGGATAACGACCCGGGAATACAACTTCCATTGTATTCCTTGGATAAAAATACGACTTGATTCAAGCGAATCATACACCCTTCTAGCAACATCAGGTGTAAGGTGGACCAAAATTTAAGTGAAATTGATTTGATTAATTTCAGACGGGATTGGGTATTGTTGTTGTTGTTGATCAGTTGAGTAATTCCTTGCCTATATTAATAGACAATAATACAATTGCAAGCTCTATACTGCTTGTAGCCTATACGAAGTGCCTGAATGTTACTAATAGTCTTATTTTGGAATACTTTGGATTTTATTTTTAGTAAGAATTAAATCTGTGTGTTTTTGCAGTTCCCAGTTTGCATTGCGTTCATATCTGTACATTCTTTTCCATCATATGGTAGGCTGGTCAGCTTAAGTGTGTTTTAATTGGCTCGAGGAGGAAAAAGTACAAATTTCAATACTTGATCAATTTGTTATTGTTGGAATTTAAATAGCATGACACGCATCGAAATAAATAAACACATCAAAGCACGTATAGCGGAAGCAGGATATTATATTTAACATGTATAAAGAATTACCGAATAATAAATAGAGTTACCTCAAGATCCTAGCAAAACAAGGATCGATCTTCACATTTCTTCTCTTGAATATATAATAGGATTAACGTGGAACCTCTTACCCTTTTGTTCCACAATCCAAGATGGAATAACTAAAGTAAGTTATTACCATGGTCTTGTACACATGTACTATAACCAACTAACGTTAGATGCTAGTGTAAAGACACGTATTAAACCAAAATCATTTGTTTAATAAAAACCATTTGATCCCCCCTCTAAAAGATGGTGATCGACATGTTTAAGAATAAAAGAGAAGAGAAAATAAAACCTAGGGTTATAGTATCATGCACAAGCTAGAGAAACTAATAACCAAAGGTTTGTATTTATAGTGAAACTTATCTTGGGGAACAAGATATTAACTTGGATCGATTAGGGTTATTAATCCCTAACCCAAAACTGACCACCCATTAGCAATGGGTTCTAGATCCTTCTTGAACCTCCAAATTTCACTAACGGTCCTCTTTTTCTTCCCTAACGGTCGTTTGTACATTTCGTTAACTACTTAACGTCCGTTAGTTATTATTTCGTGTCCTAAATAATTAAATACATAACATAGTTATATATTAATTATTTCCGTTAGTCATTCATACGTAAAGTGTGCAATCCCAATGTCCCGTGTTCAATTCTAGTCATATACGTTTTAATATTTTTTCATAACTCTAACAGCTCCCACTTGGAAATCTATTAAAAGTATAATTGACATTGGTTAGCGTCTAGCAACACGCCAATGCTCCAAGTACAACTCGGGTGTGTGGTCTCCTGAAAAAACCACTTGATGATTGATCATCATACTTATCCTTTTGTTTCTAATACTACATTAATAAAGATATGGATCTCAAGTCATTCTTTATTAATAATTATGTTTCTCGTTTGTATGATTGAACAAGATTACCAAATCATCTGAACATAGTCAGGGGAGATCTTGGGCGTGCGCACGCAAACATCTTGTCAACCTTACAAGGGGCCCAGCAGTATTAAACTTCAAATAAATTTGAAGGAACAAATTCTATCTCGACTACGAGCATAACTCATGCACTTCGCAACACTTCTGAAAACAGTCCTTATAGCTACCAGTTACGTATAGCGTTAAATTGAATCACAGAAATGCACTACACGCATGACAGTTATCTGGCATCTCAAGTCTGAGGATAAATATTCATGATTTACTTAATGGCAAAAATCCATAAAGTACAATCATGTGGTTGGGATAAATCCTATATTCAATTTATCCAATATTGAATATCATGTGAATTTGGCATGCCCACGCATCAATATACTCAAGTATATTCTACCAACACTCACATTTGCCTTAATTCAATAATACTCCTATATTATTGATTGACAACGGACTATTTAGAATAACATAAGTTATTCATGGATTTAAACATGCAAATATGAGATACAATTTATTATTAATGAAAACAAATGTATCACGTACTTTAATTCATTGTAAATAATAATTGCTTTGATCCCTTATCCAAATACTAAATAGATCAATGCATGATAATTCCCATTAATGAATTATGCCTAAAGTCATGTTCAACATACTTGTTGACAAGGCATAAATCAACTAATTTTGATCTATCGGAAATTTTGAGAATACTTATTCAAAGAATTCATTTACTGAAATTCTTTTATGTGTGCGTCCATCTATCTAGATATTGCCCCATACCTCATAAAATGCGTGATATCCTCAACCACGAATTTATGACAATTAAACTATCAAACCTTTTATAGTTTTAAAGTATTCTAATTCTTTAATGTATAATGCAACTATGCTTTAAGCATAACTAGTACACATGGCCATTAACAAGGATAAACTCTCACCATGACTAGTATTGAGTGTCATCTCAATCTTATTATCATCATTGTATCCAAACAACAATATGCTCTTTAAAAATTTCTAAACTTTTAATATTCATCGTGTAATGTTTGATACCTTCAAATCTTTCAAGATTTGTCAACTATATCAATTACGCAATAATTTTGCCATATGGTTCATATTTAGAATTTTGGAGCAACTCCAGGCTGAGGATGTTAATTCTAAATCCAACCATATTCATTACACTTAGTTATCTAATAACTTTCAATTAGATACTAATGTTGTCAAATCATCTTGCATCCAAGCATGATACAACAAGTAACATGATGTACATGAAAAATCATTGTGTCAAACTTAGATTTATTCATGTCATATCTTTTCAAATATATATATCTATCTAGCCTTCCTAATAGATTATCATGTTTATTAGAATCAGTTATTTTACCGTTTATGTTTATAACAATAAACATATACTCCAAGGTTGTATGTTTATTTTCTGAATTTCGATTATAAAGTTTCATTCAAAACTAAGACTTAACATTTAATGTTAATGGAATGGTAATTCCTATATGTTATTCAACATATATGAAATAAGAAAATAAATATAATACTCCCACTAGCTTTCAGGACTATCAAGAAATATCTTATTTTAATTATAAATCAAAACTTAGATTTAATAACTAAAACGCATTAATCTAAATGATTGCACTTTGTATACTTCCAAAGATTATTTGAATTCAAATAATCCTTTCAATTACTTTTCATCCTCGCACAAGTAATTACCCAAGAAAGAGTTTTGATATTCCATTATTAATTTCATATAAATGAAACTAAGAATGACAATCATAATCTTTATACATTTAATGTGCTTAGAAAGAATTTCAATTACATTTAATTGCTTAAGTGTGACTGATAATCTTTTCACACATTAAATATGTATACAAATTTGTCCATTATGATTTCTACACAAGAATTTAAATCTCAAGGATTTTCATTTCCTTTGTAGAAATTCATCTTTATTCTATAGTGTAACTATAGAGTTTAAGATCAACTACGTTACTAAACTAGTTATCTTCTTGGACTGCATCTAATTATTCATAGTATGAGTAATTTTGCCAATTTAAATATTTGCAATTTATCAATAGGTTTATCATAATCCTGTAACTTATAATCCTCAATATATTATGCAAATATTTGAGATATCCTTTCGGATCTATGAAATGACAATTCCATCATCTTGAGATTTAACATTAACATGTTTAATCCTCATTATGATTTTGCTAGTGTATTTAGAATATTATGTATCTTGTAATTTTATCCTTATCAAGATAAAACTCTCACTTGCCTTTTGCAATTTATAGATTATCTATAAATTCTTAGCAAATAGAGCAACACATAATTGTTCTCTTTTGGGACTTTACAAATACATATTGACAGTTCCTAACATTAATTTGTTAATAACCTACTCGTAAGCAGTTTAACAAATTCTGAACTTCAATTTTAAGACTTAATGTGATTCATCATATTCCATAATAAATGGTGTCTTATTATCTTCTAGGTTGGAGTCTAATTGAGTATATCCAATCCTTACTCAATTTTCTAACCTTGATATCTTTAGGAAGAATGAAAGATATAGTTATCTTTAATCAAACAATATAACAAGAGTTTGATTTTCCTAACTGAACATACCACACACTTATTTATTTCATTAGGATTAATATTGTAAGTCAATCTTACAATACGTGAGATAAATATATTTTGTTTTGGCTTACCTATTCACCAACTAAGTCAATTTAATGGTACAATAGATTTTCCAAGCCAATTGCATGCTTTATAACATACGTGCCTTTTTGCCCAAGCCACTTAATTCCTATGTCTTACCAAAAAGACATAAACTGTTATAATCCCAATGTACGTTATAGATCATTGATCAACTCAATGACTTCTTGTATATGGCTTAATTAAAAAACATAACAAGTTAAGTCTTACTTTATTATAAGTCTTGTAGCAAACAAAAGACTTCATATTTATATCTTTACAATATAAACATGTATAACTAAAGTAATTATGAACACCACAATTTGGTTTCAATAGCAATTTCAAGTTAATTTATTTACTTCCTATATTTATGTCATTTCAAGAATACATAAACATTCAAATTTTGAAGTAGTATAAGATTACTTCTTTTTTTTATGTCATTGCAACAATACATAAATATTCATATTTGAAGTAGTCTTATTATCATATTGACACTTGTTCTAATAGTTATCTAATTTAGAAACTTGTAAATTTAACATAGTTTCATTACATCAGTTGAGGCTGCTAGTAATTAAAGTATGTAATTTACCTTGTCATTAATATCTAGTAATGAAAGTAGATATTAACTCCAAGTGTTCTATTAATTAGATGTGAATAAACCACATTAGAACATCAATCTCTTACCTTGCAGTCAAGAGAACCCTTTAAATCATATCCCTTTATGTTGTTGCTTGCACACAATAAAGATTTTTCCCACTTGTGCATGGAACAACATCATGCATCAGATAAACAACACGTCAATAGTTTTGTTTATGAGATTAATATGATTGTGTCATAGATATTAGTAGATATAGAATCACCTCGTCTAGTAAGAAAATGTACACGACTATCCTTAATACCACAAGTGTCTATAATTGGAAAGTAATTATCCCAAGTGATTCTAGAGATAATCCGGGTTACTACCAAGATCTCAAAGCTTGTAGCTCCCACTGAATTACAGATCATTACATGAACTCATAATTCAGTAATCACAACACAATGCTCCCACTGGATTTGACAACATTATAAATGTTTCATAACCAGTAAAAGCAAATAGTGTGCTGTTTACTTTCCTACACCTTTGAAGAATCCCTTACGTAACATTACTAAGGTACTCAAAGAATGTATTCTACTTTTTAATAACTCCTACACGTGCAATTTCTTAAAAATTTTCCATGAGCTATTTCTTAGAATTTAGACAATTCTAATGTTCCTATTATACCTTTCTCATTTATGAAAATGAATAGGATTAAGTCTTACTCTTCACACGGAAAGTAGACTAGGTTTATTCTTTTAGTTAAGTTGACTCTATCCAAAGACCCCTACGGGTGCAGATCAACTTTTCACTAAAGGAATGTCCCACGTTTACGGTTTTAACATTGCATTAAATACATTAAAAGAATTTTCAAAATTCAATTTTAGTATTTTCGATAATAAACTTTTCAAGAAAATTTAACACTCATGGTAAATTAATATTTAACCATTTAATTTTCACTGAAAACTAGGATCCAAATTGACGTCGTTTCATCACATCAGCTGAGGCTACTAGCAATGAAAGTACTCAATAAGGTACGGGTCGAACCCAATTGCCAATATCCAATTGCAATTCCTAGAATCATGGGATTTACATATTTTGCCAACCTCAGTTGCAAATGTAAGCATGTTTCATCCACAAATCTTTATGCCTTGACGTCGTTTCATTACATCAGCTGAGGTTGCTAGTATTGAAAGTACTTAATTAAGTTAACCAATTTAGAAACTGCAAATTGACGTCGTTTCATCACATCATCTAAGGCTGCTAGCAATGAAAGTACTCAATTTACCCTTTGATTACCATTCTTTGAATCATCACATCAGCTAAGGCTGCTAGCAATGATAGAATGTAATCTCAGGTGTTTCCGTATTAATTGGATGGCATATAACTTAAATTTTAAGGGTATTTATTTTTTATGTGTGTAATCAAGAAATATGTACAAAGATGTCATGCATTCATCTTGTATCATATATTTCATGCAAAAACATTTACTTTTTACTAAGCTAAAATCAACAAAGTTTTAATTGATGGCGTTGAGAAACTTACAATATTGCCTTAAGATGCTTCGTACATGTATAATGGTTGTACTTGGTAAGTCTAATTTGACGCACAGGCGAACGAGAGAGACAGAATGGAGTCTATTTAAGGCCACAATTTAATGCTAAACCAACCTTATACCCACTTTATAGTTTGTCAACATTAGGTCCGCAGCTTCGACCATTATGTACAGTTGCATCAATCAATTAAAAACTTTAGGATTTTAAAGCTAAAAACATTTATGTAGTAAATTATTAAATTGCTAGTCTCGCCTGGGAGCAAATTATCGTGCGAAGCGAACCACTATCGGCACATAAGACTTGGCAATAAATAATTTACCACAAAGGTTTCATAGTTATTAGGTTTATTTATTTTTTATTCAAAAAAAAAATTACCCTCTTTGTTGTTTACAATCTATCATAATTTAAACAAAAAGATTAAGTAATTCAAAAAAAATAAAATAAACACATAATAACACATATACGGTATAAATCATATTGCCACATGCAAACCTTTTGATAAACCCTATTAATAATCTCTATGTGAATTTTTTAGTGTATATAATTAATAAAACTCCCATTGGTTTTCGAGCTCATTGTACCTAATGGACCACAGACACCAATAAATTGGTCGCGTAAGTTTTAATAATTACATACCACATTGCACATAACTGATTCATTAATATAATTAATTAGGTCTTCCCTAATTATAGATTTATCTAAAAAAACATGTAGCACATCACAAAACCTAATCCATAATTCCTTGCATGAAGAATCATGGATCATCCAGGAACGTAACCCTTATTACTCAAATAAACACATAACACAACATGTTCTTAATTTAGGGTTACAAAACTAATTAATTAGTTAAACTAGGGTCGAAACCCTAACCCTAAATTCTATTCGATTTTTATTAGTATGTTTTCTACAAAAACAAACCCTAAATCGACTTAACATGTGTATACAAATCAAGAATTGATTTTTATTATGTGTTTAGGCAATTACATTAACATGTTAAATTGGCTCTTGATGCCACTGTTGGAATTTAAATAACATGACACGCATCTAAATAAATAAACACATCAAAGCACGTATAGCGGAAGCAGGATCTTATATTTAACATTTATAAAGAATAACCGAATAATAAATAGAGTTACCTCAAGATACTTGCAAGAACAAGGATCGATCTTCACTTTTCTTCTCAAGAATATATAATAGGATTAACCTGGAACCCCTTACCCTTTTGTTCCACAATCCAAGATGGAATAACTAAAGTAAGTTATTACCATGGTCTTGTACATACGTACTATAACCAACTAACGTTAGATGCTAGCAGTGTTGCAAAAAAAGGTCTACAAGGCCGATTAATCGCCGATTAGGTGCTACAAGGCCACCGACCTTGCCGATTTATGTAACTAGGTCAAACAAATAGGTCAACTATGGTCAACGAAGGCCAATGGTGGTCAAACTTGCCGGAAACCTATAAATCTTTCCGGAAGTACCCAAAACTCACAGTAAACTTATTTTGATCACTTATAGTAACTGTTTAAGTCTATTACAAGTTGTTTTTTAGAAAATACCTTGCCGAAAATACCTAAAACTCACCGGAAATACACAAAACTTTCCGAAAATAACTAAAATTTGTTAGTAATTCCAATCCGATTAATCACCGATTAATCCCGCCTAGACCGATTACAAGCTACAAGGTGCTCGACCACCCGACTACCGATTCACGATTTTTGCAACCTTGGATGCTAGTGTAAAGACACGTATTAAACCAAAATCATTTGTTTAATAAAAACCATTTGATCCCCCCTCTAAAAGATGGTGATCGACATGTTTAAGAATAAAAGAGAAGAGAAAATAAAACCTAGGGTTATAGTATCATGCACAAGCTAGAGAAACTAATAACCAAAGGTTTGTATTTATAGTGAAACTTATCTTGGGGAACAAGATATTAACTTGGATCGATTAGGGTTATTAATCCCTAACCCAAAACCGGCCACCCATTAGCAGTGGGTTCTAGATCCTTCTTGAACCTCCAAATTTCACTAACGGTCCTCTTTTTATTCTCTAACGGTCGTTAGTACATTTTTTTAATTACTTAACGTCCGTTAGTTATTATTTCGTGTCCTAAATAATTAAATACATAACATAGTTATATATTAATTATTTCTGTTAGTCATTCATACGTAAAGTGTGCAATCCCAAGGTCCCGTGTTCGATTCTAGTCATATACGTTTTAATATTTTTCCATAACTCTAACAGTTATATGTATAGGCTTTGTTGACTGTTATTTTTATGAACGTTCAGTAAATAATTCTTGAACTCATTTCAGGTAAGGGTATTCTATGCTGTGAGGATCTTTCTTGGCCTTCTCTCTGTCATAACTGTTGGAATATTAGAATCATAAATCTATAAACTAATAACCACATAAACATCAAAGCAAGCACGCAGCGGAATAGATCTACAATAACATATAATTAATTAACTAAATTTAAATAGATGCGTACCTTTTGATTTCTAGCAAGAACAAGGAATCACGTGATCACCAAGAACAAGGTATAAACCCTAATATGGGTTTAATGAGGATCGACTTATGTATTAGTCGAATAGGGTAAATAACAACAAGCTAAAGGAAGCTTGTACTCCGTTCTTGTACACACGTATTACTAGCGTCTCAATGTGAAAAGCTAGGTTCATGTATCACAAATAAAACATCACAACAACTAGGGTTTGATGTTCTAGATAATACATGATCGAATCCCTCTAACAATAAGATAAAGGAGTAATTAAATTATCATACATATAAATATGCATGTAATCTTTACGTATAACAATCCATGCATGTGCATGGAAAATACATGTTAAACTCCTTTACTGGATCGTGTGTTGTCAGTAGGTTGAAAAGCAAGAGAACCGAATGGATAATTCGGTTTAGGGATGTGTTGATCGATCATCATAAAACAAGAGCCAAAGGTTGCTTTTATAGCAATAAAACTCTTCCTCCAAGTTTTATTCTCCACCTCCTCATGTTTCATAAAACGACACTTAACCCCCTCCTTTTATCTTTGTTCGATCATATAAATATTTGTGAAATTTAATAATTAAACATAACTTAATATATTAATTATTAAAACATTGAGACTCATACGTAATGTGTGCAATCCCGAAGTCTCGTGTTCGAAACTGGACATACAAATATTAATTTATATCCACAAACTCTAACAGCTCCCACTTGGATATTCATTAATATCGTAATGACATGGGCTAGTCTAGCTTAACAGATCTCAATGCCCCCAGATCGAACCAAGTATTGTTTTCTGGAAAAAACCACGTGATGATATTATCATCATACTTATCCTTTTGTTTCTAATACCACGTTAATATGGATATGGATCTAGGTCATTCCATAATTAACTATTCTGTTTCTCGTTATTAATAATTGATCAAGATTACCAAAACATCTGAACGTCTTCCAGATAGACTTTGGGTACGGCTGTACAAACATCTTGTCAATCCTACGAGGGGCCCAGCAGTATTATACTTCAAAACAAATTTGAAGGAACAAATCCTTTATTGACTACGAGTGTGACCCTCGAACTTTGCATCACCTCCGAAAATAGCCCTTATAACTACCTGTTACGGATAGCGTTAGACTACCTTACGGAAAATGAGCTACATCCTTGGCAGTCACCTGGTATCTCAAGTATGAGGATAAATATTCATGATTTACTTAATGACGACGATCCATAAAGTACAATCATGTGGTTGGGATAAATCCTATATTCAATTTATCCAATATTGAATATCATGTGATATTGGTATCTCAACCTTACAGTACATTCTACCAATCCTCACATTTGTCTTAATTCAATAATACTCTCATATTATTGATCGACAACAGACTATTTAGAATAACATAAGTTATTCACGGATTTAAACATGCAAATATAGGACACAAATATTAAAAATGAGAATAAACGTTATCCACACTTTATTTCATTAAAATAATAATTGTTTACATGTCCCTTATCCAAATACTAACCAGATCAAGCATGATAATTCCAATTAAGGAATATGCCACAAGTTATGACCACCATACTTGTTGACAAGGCATAAATCATTTAATTTGATCTATCGGAATTTTGAGAATACTTATTTTAAGAATTCATTTACTGGAATTATTGTATGTGTGCATTCGTCTATCTAGATATTGCCACATACTTCATAAAATGCGTGACATCCTCATGCACGAATTTACGACAATTAAAAACCAAACCTTGTAGTTAAAGTATTCTAATTCTTTATGTATAATGCAACTATGCTCATTTTGAGCATAACTAGTACACATGGTCTCCTAATAAGGATGAGCTCCCACCATGACTAGTATTGAGTGTCATCTCAATCTTACTAGCATCATTGTATCTAAACAACAATATGCTCTTTCCAAGTTCCGTAAACTTATAACATTCATCGTGTAATGTTTTGATATCTCCAAATCCTTCAAGATTTGTCCACTATATCAATTAAGCAAAAATTTGCCATATGGTTCACATTTAGATATTAATGTTGTCAATCATCTTTAATTCAAGCATGATACAACAAGCAACATGATGTACATGAATAATCCTTTTGTCAACCTTAGATTTATTCATGTCATATCTTTTCAAAGATATGTTTCTATCTAGTCCTTCTAATAGAATATCATGTTCTTTTAGAATCAATTATTTACCGCTTATGTTTATGACAATAAACATATACTTCAAGGTTTTATTTTCTAAATTTCCATGTGAAGTTTTATTCCAAACTAAAACTCAACATATAAATGTTAATAGAATGTAACTTCCCATATGTTATACAACATATATGAAATAAGAAAATAAATACATCACTCCTACTAGCTTTCAAGAATATTAAGAAATATCTTATTTTAATTATAAATCAAAACTAGATTTAATAACTAAAATTAAGTATATCTTCTAGATGCATGCATTAATCCATTCACAAATGATATGCATTTTGTATATTACTAAAGATTATTTGAATTCAAATACTCCTTTCAATTACTTTTCGTCCTCGCACAAGTAATTACACAAGAAAGAGTTTTGATATTCCATTGTTAATTTCATATAAATGAAACTAATAATGACAATCATAATCTTTATATATTTAATGTGCTTTAGAAATAATTTCAATCACATTTAATTGCTTAAGTGTGATTGATAATCTTTTCACATATTAAATATGTATACAAATTTGTCCATTATAATATCTACACAAGAATTTAAATCTCTAGGATTTCCATTTCCTTTGTAGAAATTCATCTCCATTCTATAGTGTAACTATAGAGTTCAAGATTAACTACATTTCCAAACTAGTTATCTTCTTGGACTGCATCTTATTATTCATAGTATGAGTAATTTGTCAAATAAACATTTGAAATTTATTAACAGGCATATCACGATCCTGTAACTCATAACCCTCAACATATTCTACAAATATTTGAGATATCCTTGCGTATCTATGAAATGATAATTCCATCATCTTTGAGATTTAACACTAACATGTTAAATCCTCATTATGATTTTGCTACCATATTTAGAAGATTACGTATTTTGTAATTTTATCTTATCAAGATAAAACTCCCACTTATCTTTAGCAATTTATAGAATATATTTAAATACTTGGCCAATAGAGCAACACAACCTTGTTCTCTTTTGGGACTTTACAAATACATATTGACAGTTCCTATACTCAATTTGTTAATAACCTACCCATCAAGTAGTTTAACAAATTCTGAACTTCAATTTTTAAGACTTAATGTGATTCATCACATTCCAAAATCAATAGTGTCTTATTAATCTTCTAGGTCGGAGTCTAATTGAGTATATCCAACCTATACTCAATTTTCTAACCTTGATAACTTATTGGAAGAATAAAAGATATAATTATCTTAAATCAAACAATTTATCAAGAGTTTGATTTTCCTAACTGAACATACCATAAACACTATGTATTTCATTAGGATTAATATTGTAAGTCAATCTTACAATATCTTAAGATAAATATATTTAGTTTTTGGCTTACCTATTTACCAACTAAATCAATTTAATGGTACAATAGATTTTTTAAGTCAGTTGCATGCATTATAACTTAAGTACCTTATGATCAAGTTACTTCATGTCCATGTCTTACCAAGAAGACATAACTGTTATAATCCCAATATACGTTCTAGATCATTGATTAACTCAATGACTTCTTGTATATGTCTTAAAAAAAAACATAATAAGATAACGCCTTACTTTGTTATAAGTCTTATAGCAACAAAAGACTTCATGTTTATATCTACAATATAAACATTTGTAACTAAAGTAATTATGAACACCACTATTTGGTTTCAATCGTAATTTCAAGTTAATTTATTACTTCATGTATTTATGTCATTCCAAGAATACATAAATATTCAAATTTGAAGTAGTATTAGATTACTTCATTTATTTATGTCATTCTAACAATACATAAATATTCACATTTGAAGTAGTCTTATTATCATATTGACACTTGTTCTAATAATTTTCTAATTTAGAAACTTGTAAATTAACATAGTTTCATTATATCAGCCGAGGCTGCTAATAATAAAAGTATGTAATTTACCTTGTCATTAATATCTAGTAATGAAAGTAGATATTAACTCCAAGTGTTCTATTATTAGAATGTATTTAAAACACATTAGAACATTAGTCTCTTACCTTACAGTTAAGAGAAACCTTTAAATCATATTTCTTTTGTGTTGTTGCTTGCACACTTTAAATATTTCTCCCACTTGTGCATGGAACAACACCATGTATCAGATAAACAACACATCACTCGTTTGCTTATTTGATCAATATGATTTGTGTCATAGATATAAGTAGTTATAGATTCACCTCGTCTAGTAAGGAAACGTACACGACTATCCTTAATACCACAAGTGTCTATATTTGGAAGGTAATTATCTCAAGATATTCTAGAGATAATCTGGGTTACTACCAAGACTTGTAGCTCCCACTGAATTTAAGATCACTATATGAACTCATTATTCAGTAATTACAACACAATGCTCCCACTGGGTTTGACAACATTGTAAGTGTTGCATAACCAGTAAAAGCAAATAGCGTGCTGTTTACTTTCCTACACCTTTGATGAATCCCTTACGTAACGTTACTAAGGTACTTCAAAGAATGTATTCTACTTTGTGAATTGATGGAATATCCATCAATGCAATTAACTTGAAAGAATTGGGTATGCAATTTCTTCCTTAGTTAGGTCTACCATCCCCATCATGGTATGTAGCACCTTTAAATGGTTAAAGCATAACAACTAGATCAAACATTCTAGTTTGCCTTTTACCACTTTTGCGGGAATTAGTCTAGCTTCTAATTTAATAACTCCTAACCATGCAATTTCATAAGAAATTCGCCATGAGTTATTTCTTAGAATTTAGACAATTCTAATTTTCCTATTATACCTTTCTCATTCATGAAAAGGAATAGGATTAAGTCTTACTCTTCACACGGAAAGTAGACTAGGTTTATTCGTTTAGTCAAGTTGACTCTATCCTAAGACCCCTACGGGTGCATATCAACTTTCCACTAAAAGAAAACCCCACGTTTACGGTTTTCACGTTGCATTAAATACATTAAAAGAATTTTCAAAATTCAATTTTAGTATTTTCGATAATAACTTTTCAAAAAAATTAAACACCCACGGTAAATAAAATTTAACCATTTAATTTTCATTGAAAATTAGGATCCAAATTGACGTCGTTTCATCACATCAGCTTTGGCTGCTAGTAATGAAAGTACTCAATAAGGTAGGGCTGCACTCAATTGCGAATATACAATTGCAATTCCTAGAATCATGGGACTTACATATTATGCCAACCTCAGTTGCAAATGTAAGCATGTTTCATCCCCAAATCTTTATGCCTTGACGCCGTTCCATCACATTCAGCTTTGGCTGCTAGTGATGAAAGTGCTCAGTTAAGTTAACCAACTTAAGAAACCGTAAATTGACGTCGTTTCATCATATTCAGCTTTGGCTGCTAGCAATGAAAGTACTCAATTTACCCTTAGACAACCACCCTTTGAACATCACATTCAGCTTTGGCTGCTAGTGATGTAGGATGAAACCTTATGTGTTTCCTTTTTAGTTGGATGGCATATTACTTAAATTTTAAGGGTATAATTTTGATGTGTGTAATCAAAATATGTACAAAGATGTCATGCATTCATCTTTGTATCATATGTTTTCTACAAAACCATTTACCAATTCGCAGCTTAAAATCAACAAAATTTTAATTGATGGCGTTGAGAAACTTACAACATTTCCTTAAGATGCTTTGTACTTTTTCATGGTGTACTTGGTAAGTCTATTATTGACGCACAGGCGAGCGGAGGGGCAAACGTCCGCTGGAGCTAATTAAAAACGCGCCCCTTTCGGATGACAATTTAATGTCAAGCCTCCTTATACCCACTTTATAGTTTGTCAATAATAGGTCCGCCGCTTCGACCACTTTTGTACAGTCGCATCAATCAATTAAAACTTTAAGATTTAAAGCTTAAAACATTTATGTAGTAAATTATTAATTGCTAGTCTCGCCTGGGAGCAAATTACCGTGCGAAGCGAACCACTGTCGACACATAAGACTTGGCAATTAAATGGTTTACTACAAAGGTTTCATAGTTATTAGGTTCATTTATTTTTTATTCAAAAAATTACCCTCTTTGATGTTACAATCCATCATAATTAAACACAAAGAACAGGTAATTAAAAAATAAATAAACACTCAATAACACGTATATGATCATTAACAATATCATATAGCCACATGCAAACCTTTTTGATAATTCCTATTAATTTTCTATGTGAATTTATAATGTATCTAATCAATAAAACTCCCATTGGTTTTCGAGCTCATTGTGCCCAATGGACCACAGACGCCAAATAACTTGGCCGCGTAAGTTTTAATTAATTAGATACCACATTGCACATAACCAATTAATTAATATATTTAATTAGGATCTTCCCTAATTTTAGATTTATCTTGAAACATGTAGCAATTATAACACAAAACATTCCATGACAAAACATGTAAGATTTTGTCATGGATCCCATATTGCACTTTAAATCATGTATCACATATTTACAAGCCAATATCGTACGCAATCTAATTAATGACATCTCCTATGTACTCATTAATTTTCACATAAAATTCCTTACATGTAATCTTAGGGTTTCTACTATTTTTATTACTACCTCCGTCCCAAAATAAGTGTCCAGTTTGACTTTTCAGAGTCAAATTGGTTCAACTTTGACCTTATCTATTTTTGCGAGTGTTATATAATAATTGATGCAAAATATATGAATGGATTGGGTTTTAAGTGTATTTTTCATTGGTATAATTTTTCATCTAGTATTATATAACACACAAAAAACATTTAAGGTCAAAGTTAAACCAGTTTGACTCTGAAAAGTCAAACTGGACACTTATTTTGGGACGGAGGGAGTAATACAAAAACCCTAAAAACTAATCATGGATGTCGACCCATAATTAATGCAAATTAGGGTTTAAAAAGAATAAAACCCTAGATTTTCTAAAACATGTAAAGATCCAATTTTTATGTGTTTAGTAATTAATTACATGTTAAAAAATGGGCTCATGATGCCACTGTTGGAATATTAGAATCATAAATCTATAAACTAATAACCACATAAACATCAAAGCAAGCACGCAGCGGAATAGATCTACAATAACATATAATTAATTAACTAAATTTAAATAGATGCGTACCTTTTGATTCCTAGCAAGAACAAGGAATCACGTGATCACCAAGAACAAGGTATAAACCCTAATATGGGTTTAATGAGGATCGACTTATGTATTAGTCGAATAGGGTAAATAACAACAAGCTAAAGGAAGCTTGTACTCCGTTCTTGTACACACGTATTACTAGCGTCTCAATGTGAAAAGCTAGGTTCATGTATCACAAATAAAACATCACAACAACTAGGGTTTGATGTTCTAGATAATACATGATCGAATCCCTCTAACAATAAGATAAAGGAAATTAAATTATCATACATATAAATATGCATGTAATCTTTACGTATAACAATCCATGCATGTGCATGGAAAATACATGTTAAACTCCTTTACTGGATCGTGTGTTGTCAGTAGGTTGAAAAGCAAGAGAACCGAATGGATAATTCGGTTTAGGGATGTGTTGATCGATCATCATAAAACAAGAGCCAAAGGTTGCTTTTATAGCAATAAAACTTGTCCTCCAAGTTTTATTCTCCACCTCCTCATGTTTTATAAAACGACACTTAACCCCCTCCTTTTATCTTTGTTCGATCATATAAATATTTGTGAAATTTAATAATTAAACATAACTTAATATATTAATTATTAAAACATTGAGACTCATACGTAATGTGTGCAATCCTGAAGTCTCGTGTTCGAAACTGGACATACAAATATTAATTTATATCCACAAACTCTAACAATAACTGAAGCTGCTTTGGTAGTAGCAATTTCCAGGAAATATGGAAAACGTCTTGCTCTTTATACACTTGCCTTTTTGTGCTTAACAAGTGGTTGCTTTTTCGCTAGCACAAGTGGCAATCTTGCATCCTACAAATCAAACAAGCGAATGCGTTAATATTTCTTTTTTGTTAGCTCATATCCTATACGTTATCTGTACCCCATTTTGGTTACTGTGTCTTGCTATCTAGAAGACTTGGTCAAACACAATAGAAAAGCTAATGAAACAATTGTATCAGCCGTTGACACTTGTGAGGTTGAAACAATTGTATCAGATGTTGTCACGTGTTAGGGTTTTCTAATCTGTGAATACACTGGCAAATGTTAGTTTGTTAATCAAAATAGCAGGTTTTGTTTTATTTAAAATGGATAGAATAACAAAATAGCAAACATGGGTGAAACTGGTAGAAGGTGGCCCGCATTTTTATAAAATCTTAGACCTTTTTATGAAATAATTATATAAAAAATATTTAGGACAAAAAGTATTGCAACTGAGCCCATAAATGAGCCCATACAAAAGATATCCGTTAGCCAGTCCCCTGCCCTCTCTTTTTGCCACGTCAATTTAGAATTGGAATTTGGAAGTCACATGTATCTAAAATTTCGATCATTCTAATGGAGTTAAATTCTGTTCAGGCACTCTCAGTACTTGTGGACTACCATTACTATGGAAAATGGACGTCTTCTGTTATGAATCTGTTGGTGTATAATGTGTTGGGAGGTGGTGAGAGTCATCTGTATGGAACAGAAGGACCATTATGCTACTTGAAGAATGGATTTAATAACTTCAATTTTGCTCTTGTTCTTGCACTGCTCTTCGTGGCTACTCTCCCTGTTACAAAGAAGAAGTATGCTCCTGACTTGTTAATTGTGGTGTCTCCTGTTTATATCTGGTTGGCGTTCATGTCTTTGCAGCCACACAAAGAAGAAAGGTCAGCCAATTTGTCTAATTTTTTGTCATTTATCAAATAACAGGGAATCCCTGGCGATAATTGGTTTGTATATTGTTTTTGGTCTATGATATGGCTTAAGGTGGCTACAGTCTTCTTTGAGTTTATGTCTCTTGTTTTATGCAAGGGGCATTGTAAGTATGTGTTGCCCTCTCCAAACATGCTAAAAAACATATTACTATTTAAGCTTGATGAGCCTAAAATACACTTTCAATGAGTCTGCTGCATCTTTGTTCTCAAATTTCATGTACTAATTCACCTCTCCATGAGTATTGTTGATGTCATTGGTTAATAAGAAGTAAATAAATATTTTCACTCCAAATGTTAACTTTCGCACATTAAACTCAGTATTGCGGTGACATTGTTGTCTGATAAGAAAATAAATGTTTTTGCTCTTAAATTATATAAAAACAGGCACTTCATTGACGTCGTCGAACAGTTTGTGGATACATCTATCATATTTTTAAATTAGTGAATCAATATTTTTTGAAGATCTTATCTTTAGTATTGGAAGTTTAGGCTCTAACAAGAAGTGTCTGACTTTAGATGAATGGTTCTTTGAATTGCAGGTTTCTTTATCCGATTTACCCTCTTATATGTGTTGCTGCTGCAGCTGTCATTGAAAGCTTTCCTGATTTCTTTTATGACCGCTATAGCAGTGAACAATCTTTTCTCTACAAGGTAGGCATAAGTTGTGTCTAGTTGTATGAATCATTGTATAACAATTTTATTGCCGGTTATGGTAGTAACTAACCTCTTCCTTCTGCAGATTGCTAAATTCACGAGACCATTGTTTATTGGCCTCATTCTGTGCGTTTCTCACTCTAGGACATTCTCCATCGTAAATGGTTATGGTGCCCCTTTAGCGATTTACAAGCACTTTGAACATCATGATGATGCTGGAACTGGTAAGAACAGTATTTCTGTAATCTCAATAGAATTATTGGTGCTGCAAGCCTGCAATCCTGAAGTTCCAAGAAATAAACTCATGATACACATACCATGAAGTATAGTGTTTGGAAGGAACCATAGCTTTGTATACATGGTTGACTATCTATAGAATGCGTTGAATGCTCTCTAAAGAGGGCAATTCCCACTCATGAATGAGTTGATCCAGGCTCTGTTTTAGCTCAAATGGGTAAAATAATAATATAGTGCCTACAACCTCCTAAATAGTTTTTAATCATGGATTTTAAGTATTATAATAATATAGTTTTGTAATCTTAAGTAATGCTTTGCCACTTATGAAAATGGATAGAAAATTGTTTGGGGGTCATAACATTCTGGCCCAGTCTATGTCAAATTGTACTAAAGAACAATCTTTCGAATAAATTATCAGCTATTCGTAGTAACCATGGGAAAATAAGTTAATTTTGACTTTATAATTTTTCAAAACTAAGATCTGACCTATAATGGAATTGGTATAAATGTTATGGGATGAGGCAGTAATAAAGTTAACCTCGAAATTGAATGTGTAATTAACTTTTTGTTGCGTCGGCTCGGAACCTCGTAATCCTTTTCCCTGCAATTGTCTTGTCTTTATCACACATTCAGGTAATCCATGACGACTTGTTTTTGGTCTTCATCAATGCAGGTGCAGTGATCTGTGTTGGAAGTGAGTGGCACCGATTTCCATCTTCCTTTTTCATACCAGACTATGTGGGTGAAGTTAGGTGGATTGATGATGGCTTCAGGGGCCTACTACCTTTCCCATTCAATTCAACCGCAGGCGGAACTTCAGCAGCACCACCATATTTTAACAGTAAAAACAAGGCGTCACCTGACCAATTTGTAAGCACGTTTCTCCAATTTTCTGAATCTTTCTTCTTTCACTAATGTTAACTAGTATTTCAGAATTTTTTATAAATATTTTCAATCTGTTAACAGCTCCAGGACGTTGAAAAGTGTGATTTTCTTGTTGAGCTGCAGCTTCAAAGACCTTTTCTTTCTCGAGGAAGTGACTTGTCGAAATGGGAGGTACTATCTTCTTCACTTTGATTATGGTTTATCTCTTAAGGATCAAATGGGTAAAAATATTACTCGTAGCTTAAAAATATACTTTTATTGTAATAATATAGTTTATATCATATTTAAGCCTTTATTTATTTATAAAACGATTCAAAAAATGGACGAAAAAAGTGTTTGTAGGATTATCTGACATGACTAGCTGCGACCCATACTAAAACATATATAGGTTCTTATTTTAAAGTGATTGCCATATATGAATAAGCTAAAGCTATGCAATCCCAAACGTCTCCTTACATGTTACTTAATCCAATTGCCCTGCCTGTTTGTGACCTCTAATGATGAGTGTTTTGTTCTGTAGGTGGTTGCAGCATTGCCATACCTAGATTGGGATGTACAAGTTATTGAAGACACAAAGAGCAACAATAGGTTAGCAAGCATGTTAACACAAACATTTTAGATTACTAATTTTAGGACTACTAATTTTAGGACTAAGTAGCCAGACCTTCCTGCAGTTTGTTTCCTTTCGTCTGGTTTTAGTTGAGTTGTTTTCGATTTTCTCTGCTGATGCGTATTTTTCCGGCTGGATTTCGCGTCATTGACTTCTGTATTTTTGTTTTTACAACTACCGATTAAACTTTAGAACTTGGTATAAAATTGTATGTTAGAAACACGTGTGAGTAAAATTGTATAATATTTGTCGAAACGTCTGGTATGTTTGGTGATTACCTGATTATTTTCCATGTCGAATAGAGGTTATGGTATATTTACTGAACTACTGGCATGTGATAAATTTACCTTTTCGGTTTATATATGGACAGTTAAATTTATCGATTTTCAACTTTTGGGGAAGGAACTCAGCTATATTGAACGGGTTTTGTTAAAAGTGTTTTTAACCGTCACGTATTAAGGTGTGCTTAGTACGTCCTAACTTATACGTGAAAAAACATTTTATCTATTCATACGTAACACACTAGATGCACTTTTTTAATGTAATGAATGTTATGGTATGTTTACTAAATTAAGTGCTTTGAAGAGAATATCTTAATTAGCCTCTTAAATGGAAGACTTTAGTTTTGGTGCGTTTGGTTCGTAAGTGGGAATGGAATTGGATTGGGATTTAGGAAAGGTTTGAAAGATTTGGGAAAGGTTTGAGAAAAAAGTAGGAGAGAGAAAATATATTATTATATATATTATTATATATAATTTATTAATTTTATATTATATTTAAATATTTTATTATAATAAAAGAATTATAGCTGTGAGAGGAAAGTAAAGTGGGCCCCAGGGTTTCACGTGAATACCACCTATTAGAGTAAGAATCAAAAAGCTTGGTGTCAGGACTATCATTCCATTATTTTTGTAAACCAAACGTTGGTTTTATATTTTCTTTTGTTGATTACCCGTCAAAAGCGTCAACCAAACATCTACTTAGTTTTGGTGAGTCTCCCAATTAAGAGAGAATAAGTGTTTGGGCTCACATTTTTTTTCCATTAGGTGGAAAGTAAACAAGCATAGATCTTGATTCCATTTTGATTTTTTGTTGAATACTAACTTGGCGAGTACCCGTGCATAGCGACGGAATTCGTAGCGGCAAATAATTAACGATTTGTGATATTGTGGTGAGTGTTTTGTGTAGCGTTCAAAATAGAACGTGAACCGATCAGAATGTAATTGCAAACGGTTGTACTACACGATAACTAAAGTTTAGAAAAAAATCTTAACATCTATCAAACAACATATAAAAACATTTAATGAAACTGAAAGTAAAACATTACATTAGTTATGAGATAAAAACTAATAACACACGTTACCCTTCGCGTAAAACTTCTTGATAAACGAAATTTGACGTGTAGATTCCTGCTTGATGGAACTCTTTAACTGTTGACCAATATAACCCAATCACAACGGCTCAAACTATGGTTTTGATATCGTGGATATTCTGTTGGGTCGGTATAGGCAATTTGGAAATGGTTTAAAGAAAACAAATTTCCAATTAAGTCTCTGGTATTATAGAATTCTACAAGGTCTGCAGGCACTTCGGCGGTTTGTTTTTCTCCCTGGTATTAGACGTATAAAATTTCAAGCATAAAGTTGATGGTTAGTAAATCATGTATGTTTTAATTAAGCTCGTGTGATCACAATTGACAACCCTTACATATTTGTCGAGCAAGAAGATGTAAAGTTTCTTGTTTTTTTCATCAGTCCACACGAAGTTAACGCGTACTTTGTTGATTTTGTACCAGGCGTGTGGGTTATTAAGTGATGAGAAACGTTCAACATTGAAGTAGGGGTCCCATGGCTACAAAAAAATAGATGAGCATGGTGTCATACGTATAATTCAAGTGGATGATTTAGTTCATGTTTGTAACGATTAATAGTTCATTTAATGGCTGTCTAATGTTCATACGCATTTAATGTTGTCTAGTACCCGCGTCTAGCGGCAGCGGAATCTAGCCAAGTATTCGTGCCTGGAGGCAACGATATCTATTTTTGACCAAATTTCGACGACGAATAATGTTTTCAACATATTGATTTTGCAGCGTAAGGGAATCATTTTTCAGTAATATTGTTGTAAGTTGCAATGTTTTTCTGATGGCATGGTTGCGTTGTTTTTCTGATAGCGTCGTTTTAAATTGCATTATTCAATTAAAACATTAATAATTATATATTTGAGTGTTGTATTTAATAGCTGAGTACTTGCGCCTAGCGGCAGCGGTGTATAGTTATTTACTAAGTTCATTAGTAGAGGTGGCAAAATAGGCGGGCCGGACGGGTTCTGGCAACGGGTCAAACGGGCTCGAGTCAAACGGGCGCGGGCCAAACAGGCGAATTTTAAAATTCGGGTCAAATGGGCGCAGGCTAAACGGGCGTGGGTCAAATGGTCTCGGGTCAAATGGGCAAAAGACGACACCAAAAGACTAAATTTTTTTACAAAAAGTTTTCTACTTAAAATTGAAATGTCTAGTGATAATAAACCGTGCTAGAAAAAATTAAACTAACTTTGTATCAGCTAATTGCACTTAGCTTGTTATAACAATTGTCGATATCGTCTATTTCACGTCTAATCGTCAAAAAACAGAGAAAACTAAAAACGAAAAGTATTTTAAAATTTAGTTATATATACATTCTTGAATTTAATGGTGACAACGCTTAAAAAAAAGTAAATTCCAAAAAAGACACCAACTTTCAAACAGAAGTAAAAACTGTCCCTATTCTTTTTAGTTCCACCCAGGTGGACCGCCCATTTAAACCCGTTGATATTGAAATTAAAATCACTTCCGCCCATTTGGACCCTTCCAATGTATCCATATTGTCCAAATAAACCCATAACTTCTGGAAAAGTACCATTCCGCCCAGATTTATTCAAATGGGCACAAATTGCCGGTACTATTCATTAGTTGAACTACAAATTAAAGTATTAAACACTTACTACATGACAACTAAAAATAATGTAAAGCGCTTAATGTGACAAGCGCGTTGCGCAGAGGTTATTGACATTAGTTTTTGTTTCAATCATAGCACTATATTTTTGTTTCAAAAAATTTTAACACAGATGAATGATTATCTTAACATGAGGAAAATTATATTACTTTATTAAAAACGCTTCCAGAAATATATTTCTCGTAATTACCAAATCAAATTTTCAACTGGTAATAGTCATAGTTTGATTCTCATAGGGGATACCAAACGCACCCTTAAATTATATTACTTTGTTTTTATACCATTTTTATAAAAATGTTTACAGAAATATATTTTTGCATTTACCAAATTAAGGTACCGCGTTTACACTTTAGCTTAACGGGACACGGGAGGCATGAAATAAATCAAACCTACCCTTTTATTTAACACCACACAACCACCCCATTACTTTCTTCTTATCTACTTATACGCTTTCTATATTTTTTTTGGGTTGAGTTATATCGACGGGCCCTACAATTTTATTCCAACGGGGTCTAATTTTTTAGGGTGTACTTTTTGCATTATTTTATTGTTTTGTCGTTTTGTTGTTGTTGCTTTTCTTTTTTTTTGTAATGTTAATGTTAATGTTTTGTATAATGTTTTGTGTATTGTTTAATTGAATATTAACGTATAATGTGTTTTTATTTAATTAACAGCGGTTACAAAAGCACGTTAAACATTACCACATTAAACAACTACAACAACAACTGTTATTATTCAATTAAACAACAACATTAACACATTATTTAAAAATAACAACTTCTACTACATATGAAGATTATTCATTTCATTTAAAAGATCATGAAGCCTTGCACTCGACTGACAAGCGTGATCCTCAGGATTCCTTGCCAATTCTAACTCCATCTCCAGCGTCTTTATTCTTGTCATCAACAGCTTATTTCTTGCTTCAAGCTGGTCAATCTTATTAGCTTTAGCAACGCAGTCTGAGCACTGCGTTGAAGAAGAGGCTCGACTAAAGTGCCTCTTTTGAAACTCATCCTTCCACATAAAGTACCGACAACCATAGTCATCTGTTCCTGGCTGTTACATGTTAAGAAAATAATAAGAAATGTATTATTAACAAACAAATAATTTACATAACTAAGCAAACGTATGATTACTTACCACTGAAAGAGGACATGCGTAATACGGTCGCCCGTAACTACTTTCTTTACGGGATATCCTCTCTATAATGAATCCGTTCTTACAGCGACACATGTAAGGATTATTTTGTTCCATCTGGCCAAATAATTAATTCAAATGATACAAACAGTTATTTACAACATAAACATAAATAAGTAATGTATTGTTAATTTAAAAAATACAAGAATAAAGTCAACCACAGAGGAAAACGAATAATCGGATAGGAAGACTAAGCTTGTTATATATATACATCAAAAGATAGAGTGTTCACAAAATTACAAGCTCGTCAATAGTTAGTTCTAAGATACTACAATGATTTATTTAGTCGATCGTAATAATTTTTTTTTATACCCTAAATTATTTGAAAATTACATAAATTATATATTTTTTATTTCGAAATTAATTTTTTTTATTTCGAAATTAATTTTTTTATAGAAATTTTTTTTAGAAAAATATTTTTTTTATTTCGAAATTAATTTTTTTTTAGAATATTTTTTAGAAAAATATATTTTTTTATTTCAAAATTATTTTTTTTATTTCGAAACTATTTTTTTTTTATTTCGAAATTAATTTTTTTTTTCATTATTGTTAATATATTTTTTTTAGTTAACTCTAATATATAAAAATAATACTACCTAATAAGGATTGCTTTTGAAGAAATGAAAAAAAAAAAAAAAAAAAAAAAAAAAAAAAAAAAAAAAAAAAAAAAAAAAAAAAAAAAAAAACACCTGCCACTCTCACACTCTCACTGACGCATAGGAAGGGGAAAAAAAAAGGCAAGGGCACGTGGGTTTGGTTAGTATGCCTGACACTCTACTTTTGTCTTTTACCATAAAATAAGTAGGGGTTTGCAGCCTATGCCCATAGAGCCTGTTTATATAGTGTGTCCCATTTTTTTTTCTTCTCTGCTTTGTTTTTGATTGTGTATTCTACCAATATCATCGATCCCTTTACCACCACCACAGGTCACTCTCCACCGCCATCACAGCCACGCAACCATCATCACCATCCACCACTCCTTCCTTCGTTCGAGTCAAGAGGCGAATAGATCAAGGAATCGAGATCGGTTCAAGTGAAGATCGGGTTCGGGTCGTGCTTCACTTCAACCGCCACCACCATCTTCTTCACCTTGTGGGTATGTCGAAAAACCCACCAAGGTTTTCTTATACTTTATTTATTTTGTATTCGAATTCGAGATTAAAAATTGTATAATGATGAACTTAGTCGAAATGGATTTGTAATTTGTTTTGTAAATAACATCTTTAATTCGTGTACTTTTGGATCTATAAAGCTTGGTGTCATTAACCTTGTAATAAGCTCTTGATTAGCTTATTTTCGGATTTATTTGATTTGTGGCCGTGTTGACTTTGAGCCGAGACCTTATAGTCTTGATATGGTTGGATTTGATCTTCGTATCATTGTTGTTTTTTTTTTTTTAGCTGTGAATAATAGGGTTAGGATTAATATATGTGTTATGCGGATGTACAACTTTTTGTAGCACATTACTGTTGCTAGCAACAGTAACATACAATCATTCCAACCATATGTACAACACTTTGTAGCAAAAACACTGTTACTACCACTGTTTGGAACAACCATTTTAAGCAGCCCAACATCCCGGGTTTTAGTATATATAGTAATTTGTAGCAAAAACACTGTTACTACCACTGTTTGGAACAACCATTTTAAGCAGCCCAACATCCCGGGTTTTAGTATATATAGTAATGAGTAACATCAGTTATTTTTTTAGTCCAAATTAGTCTTTAAATTTATTTTTAATTTCACAAAACATGCACCTATTTAAATCTTTTTAAATTTCACCCTCAGTATACCCCTAGCAATAACATTTTTTAGTTCAAATCTACGAATTGCATTACTTTTTGTTAGTCTAAATATATGGCCCATGCGACAATGAGAAATTTATAGTCACAGTTTAGATAGTTGTACAGCATTTGAATTTATGTGTGCATCGGATAATTTTAAAGATGCAATTTGGGGTGGGTTATAAGTACCGTGTCTATTATTTTAACCAAACCGGGTCTAGGACCTAGGTGTCATTTCATGTCTTTTTTTTTTTTTTTTTTTTTTTTTTTTTTTTGTTTTATGTTGGATAGCGATGGATAGTGACATGAACAAAAAGGAGTGAGATATTGAAATAAAAAGGAGGCTCTTTTGTTGGATAGCGACAAAAACAAAAAAAAAAAAAAAAACACCAAGCAAAAGAAATAAAAAAAATGAAGGAGCAGATATTTTTTGGTGGATTGCACGTGAGAATAGCACGTTAAATATTGCTACATTAAATAACTACAACAACAACTGTTATTATTAAATTGAACGACAACGTCAACACATTATTTCAAAACAACAAATATGAAGATTATTCATTTCATTTAAAACAACAACATCTACGACATATGAAGATTATTCATATTATTTAAAAGATCATGAAGCCTTGCACTCGACTGACAAGCGTGATCCTCAGGATTCCTTGCCAATTCTAACTCCATCTCCAGCGTCTTTATTCTTGTCATCAACAGCTTGTTTCTTGCTTCAAGCTGGTCAATCTTATTAGCGTTAGCAACGCAGTCTGAGCACTGCGTTGAAGAAGAGGTTCGACTAAAGTGCCTCCTTTGAAACTCATCCTTCCACATAAAGTACCGACAACCATAGTCATCTGTTCCTGGCTGTTACATGTTAAGAAAATAATAAGAAATGTATTATTAACAAACAAATAATTTACATAACTAAGCAAACATATGATTACTTACCACTGAAAGAGGACATGCGTAATACGGTTGACCATAACTATGTTCTTTACGGGATATCCTCTCTTTAATGAATCCGTTCTTACAGCGACACATGTAAGGAGTATTTTGTTCCACCTGGCCAAATAATTAATTCAAATGATACAAACAGTTATTTACAACATAAACATAAATAAGTAATGTATTGTTAATTTAAACAATACAAGATAGGGTGTTCACAAATAATCGGATAGAAAGACTAAGCTTGTTATATATATTATTTACAACATTAATCATTTACATTAATCGATGACTATATAATGATTCCCACTCGGATGCAGCTTCGGATCTGTGCCTCCTCCATTGTGGGTGAAGATACGGAAGTGGAGAATGTTCGTCTAGCGTCAGAACAATGAAATGACCTACTTCGCCCCCCACACGGCCTATCACAAGGGGGTCAGTTCTTTGTGAGAAGTCTGGACCACTAAGAAGCGGAAAACATATATTCCAACCCCCCATAGATATAAATGCAACGGGTCGTCTAATCAGTTCTGCAATAATCAACCCCGTGTTTGTCATTTCCATGTAGCGATCAGGCGGTGCACTTCCATCTCCGAACCAGTCTATTGTATAGCGAATAAGGTTAAAAACATCTTGCCCCCACAAACCCATGTACAACTGCCAATATTGGTCCATCTGTTGCAATAACATCTGCCTAACTTGGGGCCAACGATGTTGTTGTCCCCACTCACCATGGGCTACGCACCGAAACCCACAATTTCCGTCACCCACCACATTATATATACTAGTGATGTATGGATGCCAAATGGGTGGAAGCATACGCATAAACATACTTTGTTGATCACTAGGACCCGTGAAAGAACTATGTCGGGCAGGTTCTTTGTTGAAGTTCGGGACTTGCGTAGATCTACAATTGGTACTTCTTCGATGATCTACAATTGGTACTTCATCCAAGTCCGGGAAATCATTCAAGTCCGGGAAATCATTCAGGTCCGGGACTTGTGAAGCCTTGCCCTTTTGGTCCTTTGCGCTTGGACGTCCACGGGTATTTATCTTGACAGCAGGTTCTTTTGTGGCAACAGATTCAGGGTGCATTATCTCTTTCAACTTCGTTATCATATTTTTTCTGACAAACGGCGAAGCTTTGCTAACCTTATCCGTGAATTGTCGGATGTCATTTTGAAACGAAGCATCATCATCATCATCATCATCATCATCATCATCATCATCATCATCATCATCATCATCTTCAGGCGGTGGCCTATTGATAACAGGCCACGGAACAGACAATGTTCTCCAGAAAATAGGAATTGATTCGAGTGGAATGGATTGTCCTGAATTCAATAAAAGTGACTTATATAAGTTACAGATATTAATGGGAAAAACAACTTGATAGTTATAGAACTCCAATATACTTACCATGACATCTGTAGACATGCATCATATGAAAGCATGGTAGTCCGTATGTTGCATTGAACTCATGGCAACATTCGTCTGGGGTGATCCGCCGTCGGAGTTCTTTGAACATGAGATCGCAAGCATGATGGGAAACTTTATACAGCAATTCTTGAAATAGTGGTATATCACATTTAAGTTGTAGCTCGTTCATGCTTCTATTAAAACTCTCTTTTATCCCATTTTCTTGCGAAATGAGAATCTTATCGACCATCATCAATAGCCTGTCTAATTTGGACTGTGAGCCGTCCAAATAACATTTCAACAACGAGTGGTGAGCCTCGACTCTGCACGTTGTTGTCTGGCCGTATGAGCAATAAGCATTGGTAATATAGCAGACAAACTTATCTGCGTAATCTTGCAGCCACTTATCCATATACGCTTTTATAACTGAAAAAACAATGAATTAATAAAAGGTTATTCGGGTGCTTAGTTATTCAGGTGCTTATTTATTTAAAAACAATGAATTAATAAAAGTACCCGGTTTGTCGAGCAATCGCCGTTGTAGGCGGGTGTAACGTTGCTCGAACTCTCCCCGTGTCGGAGATTTAATCATCCAATCCCAGCTACCCTTAATGCGCTCATACTCATCTCCACTACATCTGGGCGAGCAATACTTATGAATATTTTGATTTATATGCCATAGACAGAGTAAGTGGTGAGCGTTAGGAAATTCTCTTTCTACTGCCCTAACCAACGCTAAATCTCTGTCAGTGACAATCACACGTGGGTAATGTCTTTCATCTATCACTTGCTTCACTTTTTCCAATACCCAGGTATAATTCTTATTTTGTTCACTGCTCACAAAGCTATACGCCATTGAAAATGTTTTATTCGTTGAAGTAACTCCAACAATTTCACACAACGGCAATTTGAACTTTGTGGTATTATACGTGGAGTCCATCAGCATGATTTCTGGGAATGTGCACCATAAAGCATACGAAGTGGGGTGCAAAAAAAAAAGCTCTTCAAGCTCGTTGGTATGCTCATTTACCCTCGAGTACCATGTATACCCTGAATCCGTCAAATGCGAGTAAAGAACTTGAATTGGAGTTCTATTACCCACTCTGGCTCTCCGGAGCTTATCTTGTGCGTTATATATGGTTCTGAGGCTAGACACGTTATTTGGATTACGACTCTTTATTGTTGAAAGTATATTCACCGGTCGTAGGTTACATTGTGTCAACTCGTCGACCAACCCCAACTCATCATTCACTAGTCGCATTGCAAATGGAACACCATGCAACGACTCTAGCATAACATGATTATGCGTATCATCTGTCACCCTTAAAACCCAATAATTCCTTGTTCGATGATATTTCGCTACTAATCTGAATGGACATTCGGTTTTAACTGTTTTGGTTTTCCGCTTTCCTATACCTTGAGGTGTATACTTCCCACCCTTTGTACACTTGTAATGAATATCGTTCATCTGACCGAACAGTGATCTGGTTCTATTTTTAACAACTACAAAACCGAGCCCCCGGGCTATATTTTGCACCCACTCAGTCATTTGCTCGTGAGAATCGAAAACCTGATAATACATTTTAAACAAATAATTTATACAAGTAACTTTTACATTTAACAAATTTACAAATTTTATACATTTTACATTCTAAACATTTTACATTTTACACATTTTACATTTATAAATTTTTACATTTATACATTTTACATTAATACAATTTATATTTACATTTTATATTTACATTTTATACTTTACAAAAAAAAAAAAAAAAAAAAAAAAAAAAAAAAAAAAAAAAAAAACGCGTATAACCCACCCACCCACCCCTAAACACACACACACACACACACGTTATATCTCTTTCTTTCTTTCTTCTTCTCTCATCTTTTCTGGGTAAAATCTCACAATAATCTTACTAGTTTCGTTGTGATTACGTTTATTTTAGGTGTTAATTTGATAGATTTACATGTTATTTAAAAAACACCCAAATTTTTTTTTTCTTCTTCTTATTCTCTCATGTTTTCTGGGTAAAATCTTACTAGTTTCTTTAGATTTTTTATGTTTTCGTAGTGATTACGTTTATTTTAGTGTTAATTGTATGTTAATTTACCAGATTTATGTTTTTTTTTTATTCGTATAAGTTTTAAAAATTAGGGTTTCTGGGTATATTTGGGGGTTTTGGGTGTTTATGTGTTATTGAGTGTTATTGATTGTTATTGAGTGTTAATTGTATGTTAATTGACCAAGATTCTATTGTTGTTTTTTTTTATTCGTATTAACTTTTAAAAATTAGGGTTTCTGGGTTATTTGGGGGTTTTGGGTGTTTATGTGTTACTGAGTGTTATATTGAGTGTTAATTGGATGTTAATTGACCAGATCTATGTTTTTTTTTTATTCGTATAAAGTTTTTTAAATTAGGGTTTCTGGGTATATTTGGGGGTTTTGGGTGTTTATGTGTTATTGAGTGTTATTGATTGTTATTGAGTGTTAATTGTATGTTAATTGACCAGATCTATGTTTTTTTTTTTATTCGTATAAGTTTTAAAATTAGGGTTTCTGGGTATATTTGGGGGTTTGTGAGGTGTTATTGATGTTATTGATGTTATTGATTGATGTATTTATGACAGATCTATGTTTTTTTATTCGTATAAGTTTTAGAAATTAGGGTTTCTGGGTATATTTGGGGGTTTTGGGTGTTTATGTGTTATGATTGTTATTGAGTGTTAATGTTGTTAATTGACCAGATCTATGTTTTTTTTTTATTCGTATAAGTTTAAAAATTAGGGTTTCTGGGTATATTTGGGGGTTTTGGGTGTTTATGTGTTATTGAGTGTTATTGATTGTTATTGAGTGTTAAAAAAAGAGCTGTGTGGTTTCATGGCTTGTGATAAAAAAGAGCTTATGT
This sequence comes from Artemisia tridentata subsp. tridentata, assembly GCA_021014915.2. Lineage (NCBI taxonomy): Eukaryota > Viridiplantae > Streptophyta > Magnoliopsida > Asterales > Asteraceae > Artemisia > Artemisia tridentata. The sequence continues at coordinate 18,393,987 of CP139509.1, forward strand.
GCTTATTGCACACAGGCTCAGGTCGACCAGATCTATGATTTTGATGGTTATGTGAAATTGCCTGAGTTGTGTGGGTGCAAACGGGTAGGTTAACACCTTGATCTGCCACCTTTGAGTGGTATGAAAACCTGCTCTGGCCTACCCCAGTCCACAGACTCTGTGTGGTTTCATGGCTTGTGATAAAAAAGAGCTTATGTGCTTATTGCACACAGGCTCAGGTCGACCAGATCTATGATTTTGATGGTTATGTGAAATTGCCTGAGTTGTGTGGGTGCAAACGGGTAGGTTAACACCTTGATCTGCCACCTTTGAGTGGTATGAAAACCTGCTCTGGCCTACCCCAGTCCACAGACTCTGTGTGGTTTCATGGCTTGTGATAAAAAAGAGCTTATGTGCTTATTGCACACAAGCTCAGGTTAGACCCCGTTATCATATACTTTACGGGTTGGGTTATATTTACCGTGTCTATTTTTTTAGATTTACCGTGTGATGAAACTGCTTATGTAACAGAAAATAAATAACAAACTGCTTATATGCTTGATAAGCAGTTTGTTGTTTTAAGCTGATTTGATACTTGTTTTTTAAAAAAAAAAAAAAAAAACTGAGATAAGGCAATGATGATTTAAAAAAAATGATTTTGGCATGGCATTTCCGAATGGACGGCAAAAAAAACTTATTTTTGCAACCTTCGATGTTGCAGCCATATATGATATGCTAATATGTGAAACAAGTTATAATCTGAGCCTATGTTATCTCTAACTTATTAATGTGTAAATTGATACCTGTTCTGTGTAAAATGGTGATCGAGACATATCGGCAGCCAATGCAAATTGTTGTTTCTTTGTGGCTTGTTTAACCCCCTTGCTTGTTTAACCCCCCTAGTACTAAACTAAAAAAATAGCCCCGGTGCTTATTACCCACCCCTATCTTCTGTAACTTGTTGAAAGTTGTGGAAACTGCACTTGTTGTAACTTGTTTGGTGGTGAGAGTTACTTTGTGATACTGGTGATGAGAGTTGCTTTGTTTGTGATACTGATGAGAGTTGCTTTGTTTGTGATACTGGTGATGAGAGTTGCTTTGTTTGTGATACTGATGAGAGTTGCTTTGTTTGTGATACTGGTGGTGAGATTGCTTTGTGGTGAGGCTCAATATATCACGAGCCTTTGTTGTACCTAACACTTACCCAACTTGGTCTTGTGATTTTGTGAGCTGGTTTGCAGGCTTTTGTGAGAATCTGGACTGTTGAGCATAGTATTTGTGTTGCTTTTGTGAGAATCTTGTGAGCTTGTTGTGTGTCTGGTTTGCAGGCTTTTGTGAGAATCTGGACTATTGAGCATAGTATTTGTGTTGCTTTTGTGTTGAATCTGCTGTGCATTCTGAAAGGATGGCAAAGTGATTTTTATCACTTTCGCAACCTTCAACTCCGAGCCTTGCTAAGAATCTGCAGTTTGGTCAAAATAATTTTTTAAAAGGCGATGACGATTGGTTTCTAGAAACCGAAAGGATGGCAAAGTGATTTTTATCACTTTCGCAACCTTCAACTCCGAGCCTTAGTAAAAATCTGCAGTTTGTGATGTGTTTGTGTGAATCTGCAGTTGGACAATAATTTGGACATAAACTTTGTGCTTGTGATGTGTTTGTGTGAATCTGCAGTTTGGCGATGACGAAACACCATATCCGAGCCTTACTTTGTGTTGTGTTTGTGTGTGTTTGCAGCTGGACATAAACTTGGACCCATTGGACATAAATTTGGACCCATTTGGACAAAAACTTAAAAACTTATAAAAAAAAAAAAAAAGTAAAAGAAAAACTTAAAGAACTGGGAAAAAAAAAAGTAAAAAAAAAAAAAAAGTTAAAAAAAAAAAAAAAAAAAAAAAAAAAAAAAAAAAAAAAAAAAAAAAAAAAAAAAATGACATGAACAGTAGCCTAGGGGGGAGTGGTTCCTCCTAGACCCATAGACTACGGTTTTGTTAGTATGCCCCGAATAATTTTAAATTCTAGTTAGCTGTACAACATTTGATATTAAATTCAAGTGTAACCCTCTTTCTCTTTGTGTCAGCCTCTTGGTGCAAGTTTCAACTCCCATTTCAAATGTTCACAAGTTCCTAAAAGCTTTTTCCACCTTAACTTGAATCGAGAATTCAAATTTTACCCCAAACTTAAGCAAAGTCTTCTTATACATTTGAAGCCATACAATTTATTATGTTTCAATAGCAATAAAGATCAATCTAACTTTTTTTTAACCAAAAGCCCCTATTGAGTGTGCTACTACAAAACAACATTAAAAGCAAAAATATTGGCAGTTAGCCAAAATGAAAATATCAAAATGAAACGCCACTTAAACAAAATAGAAACTTGATATTCTGCTTGACTAAACATATTTTGAGGAAAAAAAAGGTTCTCGAGACCATATGTTTCAACATAACTTAAGTAGTAAAAAATTGCAATGAACAAGCCAAACCTCAAATTGTCAATCTTTATCAACATAAACGTGGCCACAAATATAGCAAAATAGATGTGAAAAAGTAGTACAAAAATAAAATGTTATATTGTTTGGTTTGCCGGCGACTGTGGCGACTTTATCCGGCAAGAGAGCGGCTGTTACAGCAGCAACAAGCGGCGGTAATCGGTGGTAAGTGGCGGCACTAACAAAAAAATACCAACAACGTTAGATCTACCAAAAAAACAACCATAGATCTACAAATAAAATCAATAGATCTACAAAAAGAATGTATAGTTCTACAAAAAAAAAAAAAAAAAAAAAAAAAAAAAAAAAAAAAAAAAACATAGATCTAAGAAAAACAATAAATCTACAAACTTGATGGTGGAGGGTTCGGTGGTGCCAGAAACAAAGAGGCCAGAAACCTTTAGATCTAAAATATAAATGTTCAAACCAACAGTTAGATCCGTTTACATGGGCTTAGATCTTCTTAGATCCGGTCAAACACAGCACAAGAAAAGTTCAAAACACCACCAAAACGACAAAAATCACCACTTAAACCACAAAAAAAGCAACGAAACCACCAAGCTCAAAACACAGAAGTGTTGGCGGCGGAATCAGTTGGTTGTGGTGGCGGTGACTGTGGCGTCGGCGGAATAAGCTAGCATGCGGACATGATGAAGGTTTTTGGTTTAGAGAGAAAATAAGAGGTTGGGTGGAGTGTGTATTTGTGTTGTGTGTGTGTTTTTTCAGGGTTTATATATTGTTTAGACAAGGGCAAAATGAGGATTAACACAAAATTCAGTTTTTCACTTTCTTAACTTGTTGACCATTTTTCCTTTATAATTAGTTAAGATAGTTGCTCAGGGTTCCACTTTAATTACAAAGAAAAGAACCTAAATTGTTTTAAAATTGAACAAGGAAAGTTTCCAATTTGGTGTAGAGGTATGAGTTGTCTTTGATTCCTCATCAATTATTGAATGAATTTAGTCGTGATGATAATAAGCTTCCCACCTTATAGGCTACCGGTTTTTTGTTCTTTATTTTTTGCTAAAATTAGTAGAGATCATTATTTCAACATGATTAACTTTAATGCTGATAGAACTTCATAAAAAAGGGTAATTTACATATCTCAAACCTTTAATGTGTCACATACAAAAGAATTTATTTATTAGCAATTTCCATAACTATTATCAAATAACTTAAAGGTAAGACATTCAATCTCGTAACAAGAGGTTTAATGCTAACCCTCACCGGATATATACACTTTTAGGTAACTAAGATCAGGTGTAATAAGGAGAGCCCAAGATCACATTCAACACCGCTACATCAGTGCCACATTAGCTTTTTCTATTTACAACTAATTTCACTATCAGCTTAATGTAACAAGACAATAAACCGCACTAACCAAATATATCCAATTTAAACACAAATATATCCAACAAAAATAAAAATCACCACACAAACACAGCTTCAAGACTTGGTCGTCTATACGACCGAGTTCTCCAAATTTTTGCCAAAGACGAGTGCTTATGGGGTGACCGTAGTAAGCGAGACTCGGCCATGGGGGTGCTAGATGGACAAAGGATGCGTGCAAATTATTCTTATTAAGGATGGTCTAAGGAAAGGGATAAAAACAGTACCGGGGTTAATTCGGTTAAACCGTGTAAATGTGAACAAAGAAAACCTCAATCGTTTGTTGATTTATCCATTTAGCAATTTCAAAGGTTACCAAATATATTAAAATTGTCCATTGCTTACATACTTACATATGTTGTCCTACAATTTTCAACTTCAAATCTCACACGTAATAATATTTGTGCCACCTTTCAAATGTGTAACTCAGTTGGTTTTAAAAAATACTCCACTTTGCATAAAAGATAGTCAATTTCTCTTAAATAGACGATATCATTTCTTATAACTAGAGGTATACAGGAGTTACAAAATCTGTACTGTAATTTATAGCCTATATCCCGGTTGTGTTTAGCGCAAGGCTTATAAAGGTTTGAACTTTCAAAATAAGCTAGCTTATAAAATTAGCTTTGTTTGTCACACAAGCTTATGTAAGCTTTTATAAGTCAGAAGTCTCCATAAACCCAAACCAGTTGAAACGGGCTTATAGAGGCTTATAGTTAGTTAAAATACTTAAATATCTTTTAAAATATACTCTCTCTGTCCCAAAATTATAGTCCCCCTTTGACTTTTTCGGTCTTTCTTTCTCAACTTTGACTTTAAATATTTGAAAAATATATTTGAAACTCAATCCATTCATATATTTTGCATCAAGTATCATGTAATATAAATAAAAATATTTAAGGTCAAAGTTGAAAAATAAAGAACGAAAAAGTCAAACGAAGACTATAATTTTGAGACAGAAGGAGTAGCAGATTATCATATAAAAAACAGAAAAAATATATAAATTTAATTGGGAAAATTCCATAAACACCCCACAAGTACAATGGTGCATACCCTAAATGCCCCAAAAAATTTTTTTTCCCCAAATACCCCATGGGAGAGGGTCGCCCAAATATCTTGGGCGGATCTCATAAAATAGTGACATGTGTCCCTATATATGTCCCCACCAAGTACTAAGATGTACCACTTGCAGTATGTACTTTATTGGGCGACTGGGTCCTGCATTTCTTGGGCGACTTGGGCTTTTTTGTCTTTTTGTAAAAAAGTAAAGTCTTATTTTATTACTCCCTCCGTCCCAAAATTATTGTCACCCGACAAAAAACACATTCTTTTAGAAAAATGTCACTATCAGTACTTTCTCTCTCTTACTTTTTTGCCAAATGACAAGTTTACCCTTAACCAATTAATTAACACTTCTTTAAAGTTTGCAATATTAATTTCAACCAAGGGTAATATAGTAAACTTTACCAAACTCCACTATCTATTCACTTTCTATTTTGGGTATGTGACAATAATTTTGGGACGTCCGAAAAAGGAATAAGTGACAATAAAATTGGGACGGAGGGAGTATATAATAGTACATAAGTCTTGGGCTACTGGGTCCCACTATCATTTATTCTTGGCCGACTTGTTAGGTAGAGGGTACACTTTTATATTACTTTATTGTATTGAAACTTGTGCCATACTTTTTATATACAAAATACACTCAAAAATACAAAATTACTCTTTAATACTTTTACAGTAATATTTTGTATACTAAAAATTACTTCAGTATACAAACTAAAAATACACTCGTTTCTCTCACTCTCACTTTACCCTTTCATTTCCACACACACACAAAATACACTCACAGATCTAGGGTTAATCTCCACACACAAAAAAAAATACACTCACAGATCTAAAGCCCAACTGTAGCAATTAGACACACACAGAGCTGAAGCAACCGCTAACAACCTTGTTTTTCGATTTAGGGTTACGGTAAAATGATTGGATTCGATTTAGGGTTAGGGTTTGCTGTATTGTTTATGTTTGTTGATTTATCTGATTATTTACTTGTTAGTTTAATTGTTCGAGGATTATTTAATTATTTTTTGGTTTATCTGATTATTTAATTGTTTTTTGGTTTATCAAGAATGCGAACATTTCATGCATCCTTTAAAGGATCACCTGGTATGTAGTGATGGATTTGGTGTATGTGCATTGCTGTTACATGGTTGGCAGCTGTGAGTCTGTGACTTAAGGTAGAGGCCTAAACCTCTACATAGTTCTGCATTATTTTGAGAGTTTGTCGTTAGGTTCCACAACTTCATTGACCCTTCTTTTTCACATGAGTTCAGTGGTATGATGTATGGAGTATAAAGAAAAGAGCACTGTCTGATATGGTAGCATTTTCTATGATATTGATATGTGAGATGATCATACTACTGATCTCTTGTTGCTAAGGAGCTCTTTCAATGCAAAATGTTCATTTAGCAATGCGCCAATGCCCATCATAGAATTGTTGGCAGTATTGCTTTATATTGGGCCGTCTTTTATGTGTATTGGTATCAATGTTTAAAAAACTGTTGAGCAAAATTAGGTGGTTTAGTCATTAGTGATCTTCTGTGCTAAATTGTTTAATTACTAGTTAAGCGATTTTACGTTGGTCATTAAAAGTTCAAACGAAATCTAAACTAATAAGAAAAGGCATTTGACAAAAACATTTACTCATCTTTACTTAACTTTTAGAATATTTCTACTCAGTACTCACTGATTAGTTTGCTAATTATTGCCTAGTTGGCTGCTTTAGGGAACTTAAGCATGGATTTATAGAACAATGTATGTTAATAGTTGTGACAACTTAAAAACCATGATGCCAGTTGCACATTCTTTCAGCCAGTGTTTTAAGGCAATGGGCAATCAAAAGGAAATTTGATTGCATGCTAATGTTAAGGTAGAATATTTTAGTGCAAGGCAGCTTATCTCAGAAGAGTCAAACCTTGCATCTGATTGAGCAGCTACTTATGCTTGAACAATTTTCAAGGTATCTTTTGGTCAATACATTTTCCTATTACTTTTTGATAACATTTCTCTTTTTGGTTAATTCTGTTTTGTTTAGTATTGGCTAAATTGGATAATGCTAAGATTATGCACTTTGGTGTCGGCATATAGTAATCAGATTCTATGATGATTGTTTCTCTATCAGTTTTGGTTTGGAGCTCATGTGCTTAGATGAAACTTCATCAGTGATAATTTGAATCTGGGGAACCCTTTGTGGTTTATCTGATTATTTAATTGTTTGTGTTTATTTAATTGTTTGCCTGCATCTCATAGGCTTGAGTGTTGTTTATTAGCCTCTGATGTAGGTGGTTCAAGTGTGTTTATAGTTAGATAGTTAGATGGCTTTAGCCTCTGTTGTATCACCACGGTGGTAATCGGCTATTCTATGGGAAACAACTAGGGTAAACGGATCAAGGGGTGATTCCGGGCGACCTTGAACCATAGATGGTCGGTTTACTTAACCCTATAGAGTTGGGCTCAGATATCGGGCCTCAGATTATTCATCCTGCTTGTGATTAAGACACGGCGGAGGTAGTCTGTACTCCCGATCAGGTTCAAACTACACGGGCAACTGTTTTGACAGCTTGTGATCTTGCGAAGACTTAGTGCATCAGCGGTACACACAATCTTGTAAACTTTTTTGCAAAATTTTGTGAACTTTAATTTTCCACTAACAATTAGTGTACGGATATTGTAACACCCCGACCCGACAAGGGTAGAGATGTCACAACAATGGTGACATATCAGAAACATACACAAGCATACATCTTCAATAATACAAGGAATACAAAGGTTACAAGAAATTACAAGGAAATACAAAATTTACAGAGGAATAAATACTAAGTCTGAAAATATAAATTCTTCAAGTTATCTCTATAACAAAATATCTATCACAGTGTAGTCTTCTAAGTCCAATGGTACTCTCCACTCATACCCAGCTTCCTACTAAAACCTGCCGCAGGAAAAGAAATGCGGCTGAGCTACAAGAGCTCAGTGAACAGATATAACGGTAACAAGCAGTAATACAGAATAATGAACAGTAAATGAAATACGAATCAATCAGAGTTATGGCATAAGAAAAGGTAACAGTAATGAGAAGTACAAGGGTATAAGGTGTAGGAAACAGTAATCCTCTACGAGCCCAGTAACAGTAACAGTATCATCATGTAGCCATATAGAGGGGAGACCTCTCAGTAATCAGTAAATATGAGGGGAGTCCTCAATCAGTAAGTGGAGTAGCTAGCTCCCAGAGTGTGAAAGACGTGTATCGCACACACCATCAGTCACCAGTAATAACAGTATATATATCAGTAACAGTAACAGTAACAGTAACAGCTAGGATGCATCCATGCGCCCCAGGTGGCCAGAAACTCCTCATACACCAAATCAGATAAAGTCAGGGACGGGACAGGTCATCACTCTCCTGCCCTAGAGTCATGCCATCGGTGCATCAATGACATGGACATGAAACCCTCATGCCTAGTGAGTGGCTCGTAGTCTCAAACTGTGGTCAAGGTCAAGTATCAAAAGTCCAAGTATCCAGTTCAGTTATATCAGAAATTCCATATCAGAAGTTCATATCAGAGGGTTCAATATCAGAAGGTCAATATCAAAACGTTTATAGGTTCATAGACAAGATTTTAATTCAAAGGTTTCATATTAAACTTGTATTTAAAAATAATCTTTCAGTGACTTTCATAAAATGATGTTTAGTAAAACCTTTTATAAAGATAGTCTTTAAAAGAGATTTTCATAAAACCTTTAGTGCAGTTCCAATTCAAAAATTTGTATAACATCGTATTCAAAAGCTTTTCTCAAAAACATTTTCATATCGTCAAGGAAAGCTTCCAATTTCAGTTATAATGTCAAAATGAATCTCCAGGGTATTTCAGAGGTTTGCATATTCAGGTCACAAGGTGAAGAACGAATCATGTTAAGTATCAAAGGAATAAAACAGGGTTCAGTTTATCAAGAGAACTCAGAATCAGATACCATATCAGAAAGGTTCATAATCAAATTCTTATAACAAGGTTCTAATCAGGGATTTATATACAAGGGAATCATATGAAAGGTTCAAGTAAAGGGGATCATAGCAATGACATTAATACAGGAACTGACAAATCCGAGAGCACGACAAGTACCGGGGGAGCGAGTACCGGAGGAACGAGCTCGTCTAGCCAATTCGGGGAGGCTATGGCATCCGAGTATCGTATCAAACGGGAAGCCGCCCTAGCGGCGTATCGGGCGGCCCAAGTAAAAGATGAAACGATAACAAGGTTGGAAGAGATGACATTTTTGATGATTGACACTGAAGACAAGGATCCAAACGTTGTGTGTTGGATCAATGAGAAAAGGACCGAATCATCAAAAAATATAACTTGCAACATCGTCACTAGATTTAATTGTATTTTCGTAATTTCATTTATGTTTTAGTTTGCTTTGTGTTGTGTTTCTTTTATTTCGTAATTTTTTTTATTTTTTATTTTAATTGTAATTTTTTATTTTTTTTATTTTTTTATTTTTAATTTCGTATTGTAATATGTTTAAGAATTAATGTTATGTTTTTTAATAAATGAAGTATTAGTTTTAGTTTAGGGGTTTAATTTGAAAATATTTGAGTTAAAGTTGAGTTATTATAACGATTTTTTTTTTTAGTTAAAGCTGATCGCGCTGACGAGTTTTGTAATTCAGTAAATCAAAAAAAGAGTAAACTACATTTTTGGTCCTCGTGGTTTACCGGGTGTAACGATTTTTGTCAAATAGTTTCATTTGTAACGGATATTGTCCTATTTTCTCTTACCCGTAACGGGTTTGGTCCAATTTTCGTTGACCATAAGTTTGACTAGTTAAAAAAAGGTGATATGACTAGAATACCCTCGAATTTACACCCAGAAATTGCACCATTCGTCCCTGAGCTAACGGCCGTCAGTTCTGTTAGTTATCATGTGACAACGTTAGTCCATTTAGCCAACGATTATTTGCAACGTTAGGCCTTTATACATTTTTGTCCGTTTTTCTTACGTTTTGATACGGTTTTGTCCGTTTTTATACGTTTTCGTCCGTTTTTAGTCGTTTTCATCCGTTTTTCTTACGTTTTCATACGGTTTTGTCCGTTTTTATACGTTTTCGTCCGTTTTTCTTACGTTTCATACGTTTTTGTCCGTTTTTATTCGTTTTCGTCCGTTTTTCTGAAGTACGAAAAAAAAATTAAAAATTAAAAAAAAAAAAAAAAAAAAAAAAAATTAAAAAAAAATTAAAAAATTAAAAAATAAAAAAAATACCTTTTTTTTCAAAATGTTTTTCCGAATTTTAAAATAATTTTTTTTTCCGAAAAAATTTTTGAAAATTTTTGCGAAAAAATTATTTTTGAAAATATTAAAAAATTATAAAAAAAATATTTTGCCAAAAAAAAGTTATAAAAAAAATTTTTGAAAATTAAAAAAAAAATTTTTTTTTCTATAATTTTTTTTTCAAAAAATAAATATTTTAGAAAAAAAAAAAACATTTTCTGAAAAATTTTTTTTTTTTTTTTTAAAATTCGGAAAAAAAATTTTTGAAAAAAAAGTATTTTTTAATATTTTAATTTTTTGATTTTTTTTAAAATTTTTAATTTTTTTAAAATTTTTTTAAAATTTTTTATTTTGTTTTTAATTTTTTTTCATTTTTTAATTTTTTAATTGTTATTTATTTTTTTTTTTATTATTTAAATTGTTTTTTTTTTTTTTTTTTTTTTTTAATTTTTAAATTTTTAAATTTTTTAATTTTTTTTTCGTACTTAAGAAAAACGGAAGAAAACGGACAAAAACGTATAAAAACGGACAAAAACGTATGAAAACGGACAAAAACGTATGAAACGTAAGAAAAAAGGACGAAAACGTATAAAAAACGGACAAAATCGTATAAAATCGTAAGAAAAAACGGATGAAAACGACTAAAAACGGACGAAAACGTATAAAAACGGACAAAACCGTATCAAAACGTTAGAAAAACGGACAAAAATGTATAAAGGACTAATGTTGCAAATAATCGTTGGCTAAATGGACTAACGTTGTCACATGATAACTAATAGAACTGACGGCCGTTAGCTCAGGGACGAATGGTGCAATTTCTGGGTGTAAATTCGAGGGTATTCTAGTCATATAATGTTTTTTTAACTAGTCAAACTTACGGTCAACGAAAATTGGACCAAACCGTTACAGGTCAGAGAAAATAGGACAAGATCCGTTACAAATGAAACTATTGGACCAAAATCGTTACAACCGGTAAACTACGAGGACCAAAAATGTAGTTTACTCTTAAAAAAAGAAAACAATCCCAAACACCCCCTTGAAATTAAAAAGGTAAAGAAGAAGAAGAAGAAAATGATTTAACGAGAGGGTTCTGGGTTTTGGGTGTTATTGAATATGAATTTGCTGATGATGCAAGAAAGTAGCAGTAATAGTGGGGGGTTGTTGTTCTCCGAATTAAAGGGCTTCTGCTTACAACTCCTTCACTTACTTCAAAACCCCCCAAACAATCAAAATCATAATAGTATTATTATTTTTAATAATCTTGTTGCTTTCATTCGACAATCATCTCCTCACCATCTCCAACCTTTCTTCGAGTAAGTATCTTCTTTATATGTTTTCAAACTTTTTTAATTAAACCATCCATTGTTTTTCATTTTATTATTATTTGTTGATTATTTTTCAGCTATACATTGTTTCCCTTGGTGCTTCTGTTAGAAGCCGCAGTCGAATGCAGGAATAACCCTCCTCCTCTTAAAATAAGCGATGCTGTCGCAGAAGGCGTGCTTCGTTGTTTGGAACACCTTCTGATCAAATGTCATGTACCATCCCTCGACCAGGTACTTTTGTTATTATTATTATTATTATTGAAATGACAAATGTGCCTCTTTTAATTAATGGGTTGAAAATATTCTATGCAGATGGTTGTACTATTGAAAAAGCTCACAAACGCAGCATTGCTATCTCCATCCCAAGCGTCTGAGGAGTTTCGTGAAGGTGTTATCAGGTGTTTTAAGGCCCTGCTTAACGCTTTATGTTTCTGCTCCAACCCGTCTTGTGAATGCAAGCAGCTAAAATCCCTGCCTAGGCTTATAGACAATAGATGTTCCCAGTCATTCCCGGTAAATGAGATAGACATTGACGAATGTTTACTTGCGTTCCTTCGATCTCAGTCTGCAGCTGTTACTGTCGGACACTGGCTGTCGCTTCTATTAAAAGTATGTCTTTGTTTAAAGTCATGATTTTTACTTGCTGTGTGCCAATATTATACAAAGATCGAACCTTTATTATGGATTGTTTTGCTTAGGCTGCAGATGTTGAGGCAGCACGGGGACATATAGGCAGTTCTAAGATTCGTGTAGAGGCATTCATGACCCTTCGTGTGCTTGTTGCAAAGGTAACTTAAAATTAAGCAGAAGAGTGTATAGCTGTTAAAATAGGTGTATTTACATTGTATACGTTGTTGCAGGTTGGTACGGCAGATCAACTAGCGTTCTTTTTACCTGGTGTTGTTAGTCAGATTGGGAAAGTTTTGCACGTGTCGAAAACAATGATTAGTGGGGCTGCTGGAAGTATGGAAGCTATGGACCAAGCACTTAGAGCTTTGATCGAGTTTCTCATGATAGTTCTTCAGGATGAGGCTAATATATCCAGTCTTGACGACAGCTATATTGACTTGAATATGGACAAGTCCCCGCTCTCATTTCTAGAGGATCTACGCCACTTGAAAAAGCAAGATCATGGTCAACTTGTAGAGAAAAAGTCAATCCAAGAGTCTTCACAATCTGATGCTAAAAAGTCTTTGCATGTGGAACGTACAAAAGATTGGGTTGCAACAGCTTCTTCTCATGTAAACAAACTTCTGTCGGCAATTTTTCCACATGTAAGTCCGCGTGATTCAATTATTTGGCAATTACCATGTTCGTTTTTCTGCTTAATGTATTTATTTTTTTATTTTCTTTTTAGCTTTGTGTTCATCCAGCCAAGAGGGTGAGGCAGGGGACCATGGCTGCTATACAAGGACTCTTGACCACATGCAGTCGCACACTGAAGGAAAGCAGACTAATGCTTCTGGTAAGGTTAAATTATTCTTAATTGCATTATTTAGATTAGTAGTTCGCAAAAAGATTTGTAACTTTGTAATTGATCTGTCTTGTCAGGAATGTTTATGTGCTTTAGTTTGTGATGATGATGAAGAGGTGTCGGAAGCCGCTCAGATGTTTCTTGAAAGTTTATTCTCATCAAGTGGGAGGCATCACCTACAATGTGATTTTGCTGATATATTTAACCGGTACTTGTTCTGCTTTCTATACGAGGGTATTTGGATGTTATGATCAAGTTGTAGGACATTACCTGTTAAACTATATGTGAAATGTTTAGACACCACATGGGCTTTTGTATCCATGGACACTTTAGCTTGAAACTTCCAGCAATTACAAAAAGTGAATAAAGCTTGTTAGCTAGATTGTACAAAAGAAACTACTGTTAATACTCATGGACATAAGCTACTAAGCTAGTTTCATCTTTTAGGAAGTAAGCCGCTCCAAAATAAATACATAGATAAATAAGCCAACAATGGCACACGGCTACAGGAGATTATCTTAAACAATGGATAATCATCTTTTTGCAGCTACTCGTGAACATAATTTCCAAAAGTGATTATCCGATCTCGAACTAATATGATCGTTAGAATTGGGTCATCCTACCCAAACACTAGAAACTGATTATATGCTACTTGAAAACACAATACTCAGGTATTCAGGCTCACAAGACAATCCTATACACGCCCTGAAACTCTATCCATTAGCTGGTTGATATATATATTTTAAGAAGTGTATATATAAATTTGTGTCTTAGAATTTTGAATTACGTGACAGGCTCTTTGAAAAGCTCCCGGAAGTGGTAGTTGGAGGGGAACAGTCACTTGCACATTCTCAAAAGTTACTTGTGTTAATTTACTACTCGGGTCCCCAACTTGTTAAAGATCGTCTCCTTGACTCTCCTGTATGTTTACCTCTACGTCTCGTCGCCTCTCCAGTTCTTATTGTCTCACCTTTGACTTGACTAATGAGTTTTACCTGATATAGGTGACAGCTGCTCGATTCTTTGACACGCTTACCCTTTGTTTGAGCCAAAATTCGGTATTTTCTGGTTCGTTGGACAAGCTGCTTTTAGAGCGACCATCCTCAGTCGGATACTTGCGTTCTATAACTGAGATGAAAGCTACAACTATTTTTGAAAATGGAAAGACGGCTAGTGTTGAGTCTAATGCATATGAAGATCCAAATTCTTATAAGATTCAAAATGAATATGATCTTCCTCGTATGCCACCTTGGTTTTCTTCTTCTGGCAATCAGAAACTTTACCAGTTACTGGCAGGGATCCTCAGACTTGTTAGCTTATCTCTCGTTGCAGGTTATCCTACAACTTTGAATTCAGATTTCTTTGCTTGTATATTTCTATTATGTGCTTAAAAAAGTATGGACCATAGCAGGTTCTCGAAGTGAGGGGAATTTATCTATTATCAAAGATATTCCACTTAGCTACTTGCGTAAATTAATTGGTGATGTCCGAAACAAGGAGTACATGAATGAGAACTGGCAGTCTTGGTATAAGAGGACTAATTCAGGGAAGCTTGTAAGACAAGCTAGTACCGCTGCATGCATCTTGAACGAGATGGTATTTGGTTTATCAGATCAAGCTGTTGATAACATGAAAAGAATGTTTCGTAATAACATATCTGGTTGGGATGTTTCCTCAAAGAGGGATCTACGGAGTCAGTTAATTGATAGCATTGGTAGTATATTGCATGAGTATTTATCCCCCGAAATCTGGAATCTACCATTAGAACAATCCAATGTTGTAGCTGGAGATATTAATGTCCATTTTTTCCATGATAATGCAATGCTGCATCAGGTAAATATATTCAATTTATTTGATCTTCACTGGACTATTTCCCATTATATGTATTAATTCTATTGCTTGAAACAGGTACTGATTGATGGGATTGGGATCTTTAATCTTTCCCTTAAGAGTGATTTTGTGTCAAGCGGGTTTCTTCATTCGTCTCTTTATGTGCTATTGGAGAATCTTATTTGCTCAAACTTCCAAATTAAACGTGCATCAGATGCTGTCTTACACGTCATTGCAGCTACATCCAATTATCCAACGGTGAATTAGCAGTCTCAGTTTTAATAAATTTTTCGTGAACATTTATGACTATTTCTCACAAACCGCTAACACACTTTACAGGTTGGCCACTTAGTTTTGGCAAATTCAGACTATGTAATTGATTCGGTATGTCGGCAGCTGCGTCATTTGGATCTTAATCCTCATGTTCCAAGTGTTCTTGCAGCTATTCTGTCCTACATTGGTGTGGCCCACAAGATATTACCATTGATGGAAGAACCTGTATGTTTTACCACTCTGTGTGTTGTGTTTCTTTTTTAAATATAACATCTAAACTTAACATTAGAAATTTGCACAGATGCGCTCTATCTCACAGGAACTTGAGATTCTTGGTCGGCATCAACACCCTGAGCTGACCATTTCCTTTTTGAAGGTAAATGTTTACGACTATTTGATTTTGTGTAGTTATTCTCGATTATGTTGTGGCTTACCTTTTTTCTTAGGCAGTGGCAGAAATTGCAAAGGCTTCAAATCGTGAGGCTTGTTCACTCCCCGCTCAAGCAGAGGCCTACCATAAACACGTGAAGTCTGAATTGTCTAACTTGGAAAGGAAAACAGTGAACAAAGTTGACGATGGTGATCGCTCGAGTCTTGAAGAAGATGCTGATAAGTATAAGGAGCAATTGGAGGCTGTGTTTTTTAAACTGAAGGAATCCAAGAGCTACAGACGAACGGTTGGATCTATATCTATTTCCTGTATCACGGCAGCTACTCCTCTACTTAGTTCCTTGAAGCAAACAGCATGCTTGATAGCCTTGGATATAGTTGAAGTAGTAATACTATTTGTTTTTCAAGCAATTGTTATGACTCTGTATATATTGAGATTTATCTTCTTGATAAATGTATATGTTATTATGTTTTCAGGATGGAATCGTAGCACTTGCGGAAGTGGAAGAATCCTATAAACTGGAGACAAGAACCAGGGAGGTCCTTATAGAAGCTTTACAATCATATTCACTTCACGATCTTGCAGATACTCTTGATGCGGAAAATGATGGAACTGACGAAAACCGGTTACTCCCGGCCATGAATAAAATTTGGCCCTTCTTGATTGCCTGTATCCGAAACGGGAAACCACTGGTAAGAACACGTTCTAATATATTCCTTATTGGAATTTAGAGGTAGCAATATGGGCAGGATGGGTGGCTTGGGTAATGGGTCAAAATGGGTGTTCTGGTCAAAACCGGTCATATCATGGTACGGGTGGGAGCAGGTTGACCCAATGCACCTTTTTATTCAAAGTTATTGTTTTTTACAGATAAATAATGTGTCAAATATGATTACAAACTGTATATTATTTCAACGATAGTCTGATCTATTGGATAAAAATGATATATGTTGGTTCTATGCATTTAAGTACACCGTGGCTCATTTTGACCCGTTTGACCCATTTGACCCATTTGACCCATTTTCTTTTTCAAACTTTGTTTTTTACGGGTTAGAGATTAATTTTAGCCCGAGTTGACCCATTTATTAGAAATGAAGTTGCATAATGATAAGTAATAATACAGACGACTAGGCGATGTGCTGCCGTGATTGGTAGATCAGTGCAAATATGTGGAGGTGATTTTTTCTCTCGTCGTTTCCACACGGACGGGTCCCACTTGTGGAAACTTCTAGGCTCATCTCCGTTTCAGAAAAAGCCCATGAATTTTAAAGAAAGAAGAGTCTTACAGCTTCCATACAGAAGCGGTTCAATGCCATCAGAGGATGAGCCAACAGCTGAGATATCAGATTTGAAGGTCCAGGTGGCGGTGCTGGAGATGATAGCTGAAATATCAGGGAACAAAAAGAGTGCTTCAGCTTTTGAAAGTGTTGTTAAGAAGGTGAGCGGGATTGTTGTGGGGATAGCGTGCAGTGGTGTCGGTGGACTCAGAGATGCATCTGTGAATGCCCTTAAAGGACTTGCATCCATTGATCCTGATCTTATTTGGCTCCTTCTTGCTGATGTTTACTACTCCAAACATAAAGAAGCCATTTCATCACCACCGCCAGTTGTGGATTTACCACCACTTTTACAACTTGTGCCGCCGCCTTCATCTCCCAAGTCATACCTTTATGTTCAGTATGGTGGCCATAGCTATGGTTTTGACATTGATTTTTCTGCTGTAGAATATGCTTGTAAGAAATTGTACAACATCTTTTGACGTGCATCAAGATCCATTGCTTGTATTTAGCAGTCTTTCAGTAGCCCCTCTCTGTCCATAGCTCACAGAAACATTTTTTGCCCTGTAAAACTTAACATGTATAGTATATCTTATTCTCTATTCATTTATGGTTATCTAGTTTGAATTATACTTTTTTCATGCTTGGGGTGAAGGGTGATATGCTCTTTAGTTTCGCAACACATATCAACAAAGCTGTAATTCGATCTCAAACTATATCGTATTGTTTGGACTCTTGCATGACCAAGCCAAAATTAAAGCCTGACCATTCAAGATGAATCTACAACCTATGCTACCGCAAATGAGGACTTCCAAGCAACGCATTTGTCACTTCATACATTTAATACTCATTGTGCAAATCATATCAACCAACTTAACACCGTGGGACGATTGCCCAACCCAAGCCCACGCCTCTCGTTACTTGCGAAACTTATTATGTTTATAAAGTAAGCCTTTTAGCCTTTGTATGAATTCACATGGATTGCCAACATGGTAAATTAAATGGTTATAATGAAAACAAATATCTCACAACTAATACAAGTATATCTTCTCTTTCTATATTACTACTGGTATATAAAGAGGTGACAAGTTACTTTTTAGGCTGAAAAAATTACAACTCATCCCTAAATAGTTAAGACACTTTCTGAGCTTTGAAACCTATGTACTATTTTCCTTGTTATCACTCAACAAATTACATATCTCTCATTATTTACTCCATTTTTCACTTTGCATCTTTCTTCCACCCGATTGCCATTTTCCGGCAAGACCATCTTCTTTTCCTTATGTTTTATTTTTTATTTTAGGTAATGTCTTCTTTTTTACTTGTTTCGTTTTTTCTCAAGATTTGTGTGTATATGTGTTTAGATGCCTTTGGATTGTGGTTGTATCATGCTTTTTTTTTTTCTTTCTTTTTTTTTTTTTTTTTTTTTTTACGGGTTTGACATATATAACCATAAGCGATTTATAGTCAGGTTGGACTTTTTAAAACGATAGTCATGAAAATTTCATTTCATTAATTATTTTTTGAAAGATAAGTTAGACAACGCATAATCTACTGGAGTATATTTTTTCTAATATGGTAAACTGGCCTAAGCAAAGTGAAATTTTAAGTTAGACAACGCATAATCTACTTTATGGCATTTTTTGTTCATTTATGCTTATATATCATTATGGTTGTATATATGTAGCCCGCTATTCACATTCCACCGCCACCGGTTTCCAGTGATGATGAAAATGACGAGTTTACCATATTAGAAAAAATATACTCCAGTAGATTATGTGTTGTCTAACTTATTTTTCAAAAAATAGTTAAAGAAATGAAATTTTCATGACTATCGTTTTAAAAAGTCCAACCTGACTATAAATCGCTTATGGTTATATATGTCAAACCCAAATCTGTAAAAAAAAGAAGAAGATAGAACACGAAAAAAACCACAAGCATGATACAACCACAATCCAAAGGCATCTAAACACATATACACACAAATCTTAAGAAAAAACGAAATAAGTAAAAAAGAAGACATTAACTAAAATAAAGCATAAGTAAGGAAAAGAAGATGGTCTTGCCGGAAGATAAAGTAGCCGGAAAATGGCAATCAGGTAGAAGAAAGGTGCAAATGAAAAATGGAGTAAATAATGAGAGATGTTATTTGTTGAGTGATAACAAGGAAAATAGTACATATGTTTCAAAGCTCAAAAAGTGTCTTTAACTATTTATTAGGGATAAGTTGTAATTTTTTCAGCCTAAAACAGTAACTTGACACCTCTTTATATACTAGTAGTTAGGGGTGGCAATTCGGGTTGACGGGTTCGGGTTGACAGGTTAGCGGGTCAGAAAACTTCAACCCAAACCTGACCCATTTAAATAATCGGGTCAGCTATGTCAACCCTAACATGTTTACACATAACCCGAACCCGACCAATTTAACCCTTATATATACTTGAGTTGGCGGGTTAAATAGGTTACACGTGTTTCCCTACTTTAAAGTTAAAAAGATAAAATTTATATTAGGAAAAAAAAAAAAAAACTACTTTTGAATTATTTAAAGGTAGATAACAAGACAAACTTTAATAAAATAAATGGATGTGAATATGAGTAAAGTATTATAAACTCAAGATTTACATACTATTTTTATACAAAATCGTAAAGTATTATAAATATTTTAAAATAAAAAAGGAGATAATAAAGCAAGTGAATAAAGATGCAACAAATATAAAATGTACACTAAAACTTTATACTAACTGGTAAATTGGAGTATAAGTTCAACTTAGCTGCTATATCAATATCATCCTATCATTTCTTCTATAATGCTGAGGATGGTCGCTCTAAATTGATTCGGTATTTAAAGGTAGATAACAAGACAAACTTTAATAAAATAATAGATATTTGGGAAATTGGGAGATGGTCTTATCTTTCACATGGTACGAGTATATTGTTTTGCCCATTTTGGCACGAATGTGTGCTGTAAAATTACTTATTAATAGTTTTGTTGTTTTTAGTGTTTGCTACGAAATGGAGATTAGTGACAGTTTTTCTGTCACTAAACAGTCACAAAACCGCCTCTAATGAACCATCACCATCATAAAAACGTGTCTATTCGAAATGATGGCGGTTATATCTGTCGAAAAGGCATCACTAAGCGAACCAACGCGACTGTTTGATTCAGTTTCAGTTAGCGACGATTATTGTTTTACTAGGTCGTCACTAAAGCGTCGCTAAGAGCAGTTTTTTGTGAACCATTGTGACCGTTACGAAAAGAGGTGTCTCTAAGGCCATTTGAAGGGGTATTGTGACTGTTTTGAAGGGTCACCATGTACCTATATATAGAGGACGAATTTGTCACTTTTGTATCATCAAAAACACAAAAACATCATCCATTTTCATCATGAAAACATATCAGATTCGTTAGATTCAGGTTTTAATACTTGAATTGATTCGTTAGGATGCAGGAAAACGCTGATGCAATTTCGATAGAACCAAATGCAAACATGGTTGGAGAAAGCTCTTCCAAATCAAAGAACTACTATTAAAACAAAGGCAAGAAGGGTGGTGGTTCTGGACAGAATTCTTCCAAGGATAAAAAGAAGGATTACACCCAACAAAAGAATAACAACTTCAAGAAAGTTTATCATTGTTGGGTATGTGGGAAACCTGGTCATAAAGCCAAGGATTGTCGCCACAAGAAAGAACATGGATGGGGAAATTCTGGAGGAAATTCCAACCAAGCAAACCATGTGGAATATCCAACAGAATTTGCTGGAGTAATCGAAGCCTTCTTGACCACAAATGATGTTGATTGGAGGTTTGATACTGGTGCAACAAAGCACATATGTAATTCAATAAGTTTGTATCTTACCAAAAGGTGAATGAAACTGAACCAATGTTCATGGGGAATGGAACTTCTTCAAAGATTGAAGGAAGAGGCAAAGTCATATTGAAGTTGACTTATGGAAAAGATCTTATGCTCTCAAACGTGTTGCATGTGCCTAACATCACCAAGAATCTGATTTCTGGCCCTATTCTTAGTAATAAGGGATTTAAACTTGTATTTGAATCAGATAAATTTGTAATCACCAATGGTGGTGTGTATGTAGGAAAGGGTTACCTTGATCATGGACTCTTTAAACTAAGTGTTGTAACTGATAACAATGTTATTAATAATAATAATAATGCGGGCACTAGCACTGCTTTTGTGTACATGATTGATCCTTATTTCTTATGGCATTCTAGATTAGGCCATGTTAATTTCCGTTCCTTGCAAAGAATGATAAACTTAGGCATATTGCCTAAATGCACAATGGATAAAATATCCAGATGTGAGATATGTGTTGAATCTAAATACACAAGTCATTCACACAAATCTGTAGAAAAATCAAATGAAATGCTTGGTTTAATCCATACAGATTTATGTGATTTCAAAGCAACACCATCAAGAGGAGGAAAGAATTATTATATTGCTTTCATTGATGATTGCAGCAAATCTTGTTATGTGTACTTAATAAATACCAAAGATGAAGCCTTGAATATGTTTAAGACATATAAGCCAGAAGTTGAAAATCAACTAGACAAAAAGATCAAAATTCTAAGGTCTGATAGAGGAGGAGAATATGAATCCAATGACTTTGCTAAATTTTGTTCTACTTATGGTATTGTACACCAAACAACAGCCCCATACACCCCACAACAAAATGGCGTGGCTGAACGTAAGAATAGAACATTGAAGAACATGATTAATTCAATGTTAATTACTTCAGGGGCTCCTCATAGTCTATGGGGTGAAGCATGTCTTGCTGCAAATACAATGTTGAATAAAATTCCTCATAAGAAGAGTGACAAATCTCCATATCAATTATGGAAAGGAAAGCAACCTTCTTATAAAAGGATGAAAGTGTGGGGTTGTTTGGCAAAGGTTCAAATACCTTTACCAAAGAGAACCAAACTTGGACCAAAAACAGTTGATTGTATTTATCTTGGTCCGGAAAAAAATAGTGTTGCTTATAGGTTCCTGGTTTACAAATCTAATGTAGAGGAAATAAGCAAAAACACAATTATAGAATCTGCTGAAGCAGAATTCTTTGAGAATACCTTTCCTTATAAGGATAAAGAGAAACAAATCTCAAATCCAAGGAAAAGAGTATTAGATAATCAGTTGTCTCAAGATCAAATAGAAAACAATTATGAGGTTCAACAAGAGAATGATGAACCTAGAAGAAACAAATCTAATGTAGAGGAAATAAGCAAAAACACAATTATAGAATCTGCTGAAGGAGAATTCTTTGAGAATACCTTTCCTTATAAGGTTAAAGAGAAACAAATCTCAAATCCAAGGAAAAGAGTATTAGATAATCAGTTGTCTTAAGATCAAATAGAAAACAATTCTGAGGTTCAACAAGAGAATGATGAACCTAGAAGAAGTAAGCGTGCAAAAGTCTCTAAAGACTTTGGACCAGATTATATGACCTATATTGTTAATGAAGAACCACAAACATATAAGGCTGCTATGGAGTCATCAGAAACATCTTATTGGAAAGAGGCTATTCAAAGCGAAATAGACTCAATTGTGCATAACAATACATGGAAATTGGTTTATCTACCTTCGGGACACAAACTAATAGGCCATAAGTGGATCTTCAAAAAGAAACTAAGACCATATGGTACCATAGAAAAGTATAAGGCTCGTTTAGTAGCCAAAGGATACCGTTAAAAAGAAGGTCAAGATTTCTTTGACACTTATTCACCGGTTACAAGGATAACCTCTATAAGAACGTTAATGGCTATAGCAGCAATTCACAACCTGATTATACATCAAATGGATGTAAAGACTGCATTCTTAAATGGTGAATTAGATGAAGAAATCTATATGCAACAACCCGAGGGGTTTGTTGTCAAAGGTCAAGAGCAGAAGGTATGTAAATTGGTTAAATCTCTTTACGGCCTTAAACAAGCTCCAAAGCAATGGCATGAGAAGTTTGATAACACTCTCTTATCAAACGACTATCAAATAAACGAATGTGATAAATGTGTTTATGTTAAACAATACAAAAATGAATTTGTCATTATTTGTTTATATGTGGATGATATGTTGATCATGGGTACAAATATAAAGGTTGTCAGGATCGCGATCCTGCTCGTAGGATCGTACGATCCTACGATCCTACACACACAAAACGAGCAGGATCGTTACGGGATCGTAATTCAGGTAGGATCTTTATAGGATCGTGGGATCGCTCGTAGGATCGTGAACGATCCGATCCTGTTGGTAACCCTTTTTTCAGGTAGGATCGTTACAGGATCGTGGGATCGCTCGTAGGATCGTAGGATCGTGAACGATCCGATCCTTTTTTTTAGAGGAAGGTTTTTAAAAATGGTTTGTATACATATGTAAAGGAAAAGCCGAAAACGATCCTAGGTAGGATCCGATCCTAGGTAGGATCCGATCCTATGATCCTACGATCCCGATCTTGCAAAGCCGAAAACGATCCTAGGTAGGATCCCGATCCTGACAACCTTGACAAATATGGATGTTATAAACCAAACCAAGAAAATGCTTCATTCTTCATTTGATATGAAAGACATGGGAGAAGCTGATGTTATTCTTGGCATAAGAATTCAAAAGAATTCCAATGGATACATCCTTACCCAATCTCATTACATTGAGAAGACCCTTAAGAAATTTGGGCATTATGATGACAGACCAGTTGTAACTCCCTTTGATCCTAAGGTTCAACTCAAGAAGAACAAAGGACAAAACATATCTCAGTTACAATATACACAAGTATTAGAAAGCTTGATGTATATAATGAACTGTACACGACCAGATTTGGCATATAGTGTAAGTCGACTTAGTCGATATTCACACAACCCTGGGAGAGATCATTGGGATGCACTAGTAAGAGTACTTCAATATCTTAAGCATACAATGGCTTATGGGTTACATTACACAAAATATCCTTCTGTTTTAGAAAGATTTTGTGATGCCAATTGGATTTCTAACCATAATGAAGGAAAGTCCACAAATGGCTATGTATTTACACTTGGAGGGGCTGCTGTATCATGGAAATTGTCTAAGCAAACTGTAAATACCAAATCAACAATGGAAGCAGAATTTGTAGCCTTAGACAAAGCTGCTGAAGAAGCATAATGGCTTAAAAGCTTTCTAGAGGGTATTCCCTTGTGGCCAAAACCTGTGACTGCTGTGTGTATACATTGTGACAGTATGGCGGCTCTTACCAGAGCAAATAATCAAATCTATAACGGCAAGTCAAGACATATAAGACGTCGCCACAACGCGATAAATATAACAACCCGCTAATTTACAGGACAATACTATTCATCAAACTCGAATTTATTTTCTTGACATTTAATTGAGGACCATTTTACGTATACTTTTTACTTAAACCAACGCGAAACTTAGAATAAATTTCAAGTACACTAGGACTTAGGTTAAACTTAGTCCACAACGCTTCAGTATCTTGCTCCTGCTCCATTTCACAATTTTAAACTATAAAACAATTTTCTATGCAAAAATGGACGAAAACGTGCAAAAACGGATGAAAACGTGCAAAAACGGACGAAAACGTGTAAAAACGGATGAAAGCGTGTAAAAACAGACGAAAGCATGTAAAAGTACTAAAAACAGATGAAAACGTGTAAAAAACTGACGAAAACGTGCAATAATGGACGAAAACGTGCAAAAACGAACGAAAATGTGTAAAAACGGACGAAAACATGTAAAAACGGACGAAAACGTGCAAAAATGGACGAAAACGTGCAAAAACGAACGAAAACGTGCAAAAAACGAACAAAAACGTGTAAAAACGGACGAAAACGTGTAAAAACGGATGAAAACGTATAAAAACGGACGAAAACGTGTAAAAACGGGTGAAACGACGATTATACCCTCACATGGAAGGCACAATTTAGAGGTGTTAACGAGTCGAGCTTTTAACGAGCTACTTGAGCTCGTTTAGCTAGAGTCGAGCTTGATAATTTTCGAGCTCGAGTCGAGCTCAAACAAAATTTTAAGCTCGAATAATTTCACGAGCCGAGCTTTTGAAATTAGTATTAAGCTCGGCTCGTTTGAAAGCTCGTTTAGTTATTCGAGTCGAACGAGCTACTCGAGCTATACGAGCCGAACGAGCTAATCAAGCTAAATATGTAGTTTCAAAATATTTTGATTGTAAATTTTTAATTACTTTTAGTATTATATGTTAAACTTAAAATAAAAACTAACAATATGTTAACTTTCAATAACATCAAAGATCTACATTTTAGTTTATAAATAATAAATATAAACTAGTAACTTGGGTTTTGTTTTTATAGACCTCAAATTGCCTTCCTTTTGTTTCACTCATCCAATGAGGATGTAAAATGCAATTTTTTTCTTTTCTTTTATTTTTTCATTCAAGTTTATAAGTATTACTTAGATTATTAATATATATGAATAAGTTACATGTGTTAAATAAATTGTTACTCATATATATTCATTGAGCATATAATTACCATTAGTTTTATGCTAGTTAAGTGTTTTACAAAAAAGTAAGTAATATGTTTAATAACTAATTATCAAATATATAAGTGAATTAAATCAAATCATTACTACCACTAAATAAGAATTATGAATCTTTAGATGATTTCAACGAATCTCGCTCGTTTGGCTCACGTGATCTTAAAGAGTTATATCGAGGTTTTGTGACTAAAAATACAACATATGTATGTATATTGTATATAAACGATTCCCTTTTATGATTTTCACGCTTGCACACACAAAAGACACATACGATGAAATTCAGATATGTGTTATCACATGTGACACATAGATATGAAACTCAAATATGAAAGTCAAATATGTATGGACACACACATATGAAATACAATAATGCGACCAATATTTACATATAAAGACACATATTTGATATATGCATTTGCATAAACTCATTGTGAGGTTGCTAAAAATAAAAAATTGACTTTAAATTACATCTTTAAACAACAATTTACTTAAATTCAAGAATATAAGGATTGAAACCCGCAGAATCAACACCTACATTATCATCAATTTGATCACTAGTCCTATCTAAGCCCACAAAATCAACACCTACATTATTAGCATTAACTTGATCATTAGTTTCCTCTAAACTAGCATGATCATCAACTACCATATGATCCACATTATGAACGTTTTGTTCATTTTCATGGACCCTCACGTTATCATCAACAACCATATCATTGATCTCATAATCCTCTACCCTCAAAGAATGTTCAACTTCATGTTCATGAGTAACATTATCTCCAAACTTACTTAAGTTAATACTACCAAATACCTCATCGATTTCATCTAGTTCTATATCTATAGCTGGAAAATGAGACTCTCTAGTAGGCAACTGAGTAAACCTAGACTATTGAGTAGATATTTCATTTAACCTTGCCTTTTGACTAGGTAAATCAGTAAACCTACTAATATCATCACTTAATTCTGGCTGGCCAGGTATAACATATTCTAATAGTAGCCTTCTAGTACGATTTCTTCTACTACTACCAATACGACTAGGGTTACTAGCACCAACATCATTGTCCTCCTCTATTTCATTAATAATAACACCCAATGACTGCTTTGGCTTGAAATAAGTTCTTACTTTGGACACTAGATATTCTATGTACACTTCAATGACCTTATGCTCAACTATAAACTGACTTAAAAAACGTATATCGTCATCACTACATAAAGAATGCAAGCCTACATCAAGATTCTTACCATGTTCAAGAAAGTTATAAAACATTATCTTTCTATCTGTCCAACCCTGGTCTTGAACCATATCATCTAACTCATGAATCAAGAAAGTTTCAATATCCACCATAGCAACTATACTTTTCTTACCCCCACGATACAACCTTCCTAGAAAAAAAATGAACTCACCACCATGGTGTATCCTCATTGTAAACACAGTAGAATGAATTTCTGCAAAAAGTCAAACCATAATTAGAACCTAATCAATAAAAATGTCAACCATATTATACCAAATGGAAAAAATAAAATAAAATAAAATAAAATAAAAAAATCAACATACGACACTTACTATAATCCCCCTTTGCATTCGCATACAGATCTTTATTACTGATCTCAAAGTATGTACCCTGTATCTTCCATTTAAGAGTACCCACTTTGTGAAACAAGCATAACAAAATTACGAACCAAAATTTGGGGAAAAGAGTAGCGTTTAATTGTGTGCATTTGAGGAAGTTGTGAGATGATTTTTGTGAAAGAAATTATGTGAAAATGTATTGGAAAAGGGAGATATAATAGCGGGAACATTGATATGACAAGTAGTGAGATGGTAGCTGGGAAAGTACCAAAAAGTGATCGGACAAAATTACCCTCGTGTGACCTGCACATGAGGACCGAGATAACGAGCGAAACTAACGATCGTTAAAAAATTGGACCAGCGGCGTAATATTTTCGAGATCGTGGACTAAAAAAGCAATATTTTATGTATTTAGATGTCGTATGAAATCATCATAAGTTTAAGGACCAACCGTGAAATTTACTCTAAATAAAACCCAATTTTTAATCCAAAATTATTTTGAAAACGTTCTTACCCCCCAACCCCAAATCACAATCACACCCCCAAATGAAGAAACCATACACCCAAACACATCGAATCGGGTTTCGGTATCTGTTGCTGATACAGATGATGATGAGAATGAGGAGTTGTTACGGCCGAGATTGAAGCGGTTAAGGCGCGGGTGTAGTTCGGGTTTGGGTAAGAGTACGGGTTCGGGTAGAGTGGATTTTTCCGAGGATAATAATGCTAAAGGTAAAAGTGATTGATATTTCTATGTGTGATTGTTTATTAGAGTTGGTTTGTTAGTTATGATATGATACGATGATTAGGGGATGTTTGGGATTGTTTTATTATCTGTTTATTGCAGTATTGAGGGTGTCTGGGATTGCTTATCCAAACTGCTTATATGATTTCATGAGTGAATTAGCAAATATAGAACTTTTGATAAGCATATTAACAGTTTTTCGTAGGTACCCTTTAGTTGTGCTAGTGTTTACTTTGGTAATGTTGATTATCATTGAAGTTTAATGGTAAAGTAATCCGAATCAGATAGTATGAATCTCTAAAAATGATATCAATCAGTTAACATCCGTCTAAACACTAAAATTAACTGATAATTTGCCGTTTCAAAACGTAATTATCAGATATTACGAGCAGTCACTAATGCCTTTTCTAGTAGGTTCAAATATATTTCATAAAGAGAAAACCAAAGTTTGTGATTCTGTATTCTTATCTGGATGAGTTTGGCAGCCAATTACACTATTTTGAACACTAATAGTAACGAAAAGCTGGACTTAGTTTCTGTATGTTGCGGGTGGATGGATTTACAAGAAAGCTGTATTTAGGGAAGCCAATTACCTTTGATAACTTCATTGTGTCTTTTATGTAATATATTTAGTTACAGTTTATTATAATGTAGCAAGTCTGGTGTATTTAGGGAATTGGTGCCGTTGGGCACCCCTTTGGACGGTTACTGATGTCTTAACAAGAAAGCTCTAATCATTACCAATTATTTTTCATATCTGAATAACGAAATGGGATTGTGTTTATTAACAGGGGATATTTATGTAATCCATCATCCCACTTTGTAACTCATTACTGTATTTAGCACAGACATAAACGATTAAATATGCAGCAATTTGTGATTCTTTTTAATCCAAGAAAGATCACAAAGATATCCACCTTGATTAACTTTACGTACAGGGATGGTATTTGTGCTAGTTTTATGATTTATAAGATTCCATAAACTAATTTCTAGTCAGGCATATCTTAAACCAGTGTGCTAATTACTGTCATGTGCGCTTGTTTATCATTCCCATATTCACTGGTTGTTATTATTGCTAAATGCAGATGAGACTCTTCCAATACAACACTATTCAGTCAGTAACAGTTCCAAATTCCCGCTTACCGGACTAGGTGTTTTGACCAGAGAATCAGGAAACAGAAAGCAAAATCTCTCAAATGTCTCAAACGCGCCAGAATCTGTAGTCACAAGCTGCAGCAAACAACTGTTTCCAAAGTTGACTGTCAGTCCTCTTAGAAAGTTTCAGCTGATCGATTCCGACTCTGATTCTGATATTCCTTCTACCAGTAAAGTTGCTACTAACAATACCTGCAGCAAGTCAGAATCTAATTTGGATAGGGGAAAAAGTGTAGGTTTACATCAGCTGAGAAAATTAAGTAAATCACTCGATACTTCAGCCAGAAAAGATTTATGGGAAGATTTTAGACACGAGAAGAGGTTCCATATCCCGACACCTGCAGTAGATGAGGTCTGTGAGGAATATTTTAGTTCCATGAAAGAAAAAGGTAAAGTTCAGAGTAATATTGGAAAAAGTAACCATAATAGTCATTTTATGGACAGCGTAATAGATTTGGGTGACCCTCGCCCGCCAGCTCATCAGTATTTTTTCCATAATGATTTGAGGGTCCAAGAGCTTGTGCGAACTCGTTTGTGCAACTTTTTCCCGTTAAACACAGCAAATAGAGTCTAATTAGCCCAGTACATCAAATATCGATTACATGTAAGTTAGTTCTGCTATATTATTGATAGCTTTTAAGGGGTTATATGCAAATAACTCTTTTCAAATATAATTTTTTGTTGTATTTCTTGTGTTTTTAGGGGTCAATTTAGCAGTAGTGACAAAACTAAACAGGCTGCTAGAAATAATAAAGCTGAGACAAGCTCAACAAGGAAAAAATTAAGAAAATCAAAGACTCAAGAAACATCACAAGGTTTCATGAATCCTAAAGTCAATACTGAGAAAGGGATCACAAAAGATGCTGGCAAAAGAAGGGTTCAAGCAGATGGTCAAGGGACGGGGCATTGATTCACTAACGGAGATGGGAAGAGGGTAAGTTGGAAAGTTCTTGTTCTGTTATTGTAGCCATTTCATATCAAGAAACTGTTAGAACCAAATACGGGTCGGGTTTTGGTTCGGACTAGCATGTCAAAACACCTTGACCCGAGCATGACATGTTTATGTAGTTAGGTCAGCTATTTCAATTCTAACCCGTTTACATATAACCCAAACACTGCCTGTTCAACCTGTTTTTCTAAACTGGTCGACTTGTTTAACCCATTTAAGTAATTTAACCCACTACAAAGATAATTTATCTGAATTAAAAAAGTCCCAAGTGGGTTGGCTAACCTATTTAACACACACGGCCCGGAAACTGGTTAGACCAGACCCGAACCGGTTTATTTCTGTGTTGGTTTTGGGTCGTGTTTCGTGTTAGGAATTGGTACCCCTACTTTTTGACGGCATCTCTTTTTATGTGGTATGATATAAATACAAGTTTCTTGTACTTTTAGGTTTATGTAAGTAAAAATGGGCAAGAAATGACTGGCGAAGCTGCTTACATTCACTATAAAAAGGTACTTCTGCTCAATTATGTTTATCTCCCAACTTCTTTACCTTGTTTTGCTTTATATTAAATAACTCTATGTTTAAAAATCTTTTGTGTGTAAATATGATCTGAGCTCAATTATGTTGCTTTTGTCCTTTAGCAAATCTGATTTCTATTAACATTGAAGAATATCTACTATTTTGACAGGATAGTGGAGGATTTAAAAATAAAAAGGCGAAGAAAACTTCCACCAAGAAGAAATGAGTGTTGCTCGTGTGGCTGAAATGTGAGATTGGTATATACTCATGTTGAGATACTAAGAAACTGATTGGGATGTTCAAAGGCAGTTCGATAATGGAAAACAGAGAATATAGCAGAAGCTTTCCAAAATTCAAGTTGTAGTCAAGACCTTTTTTTACTGATAAATATATTTTAGACCTGAGTTTAGTTTTAGAATTTGAAGCTTTTTAAGAACTCTTATAGTTATAAACTTATAATTGGATATCACTTTGGTAGAATGGAGTTTGAGCCTAAAATTTGTTAGTTTTGAAGCTTGATTTATGCAAAATCAGCAGTGTATTTGATTATTAAACATAAAAGGTAACATTTGCTATTTTTGTAACAAAATAGAGCTTGAGTCAAAGTATTGACTTTCATCTATATTAGTTAAGCTGTATTAATGAACACATCTTGTTAATGATATTAAACATGTAGCTTACAATTTGACTCAAATTAGAGGATCTTCAACCATTGGATTAAAATCAAAGGTCAAGATTAAAAGTGAAACCACATCATTTTGACCTTTGATTTTAATCCAATGCTTGAGGATCTAACTTGAGTCAAGTTACTTGAGAGGATCCTCTCCAAATTTGGTTACCTATCATCTCGATTTTTTTAGAAAATTGGGCTTCAAATTATCTGTTTATGGACTCAGATCTTATCTTGATCAAAACCGGGTCAACAAGAGATGACCCATACCATGAATTTTTACTCGTAATATATCTTTTGGAGGTCTGTTTTTCACACATTAAACCATGGAATTATTAGAGCATAGGGTACGGTAGCTGATGGCTTGAGCCATTGCCAAAAATACAAGCCTATGGCGCGAGATACCATACCGTTGGACTGGTACGGTCTGGCGCCGTGGCCACCAGCTTACGCGGTTGGTAATTCTTTTTTGTTGTTATATAAGTACATTATTTGCTCTTGTTAATGTTTTTCTTGCATCGTTAGTCCCTATTTTATTGTCATTTTATGTACTTTTTTTTATTTAATGTACTATTTTAATTTTATTTAATATGTTATTAATGAAATTTAATTTTAGTTAAAAAAAAAAAAAAAAAAAAAAAAACAACAACAACTACGGCACCAGAAAAGTGGTGTGTTAGCTAGGGAGGGGTGTTTTGGTGCCATAGGGAAATCTGGTGCCATGGAAAAAAGGTGATGAGGTGGCACAATTTTTTTCACGGCACCAACTGTACCCAATGCTCATAAAATAGTTGAAATTTGCATAAACAGTCCTTCAACTTGTTTTTTGAGACAAAAGGATATATATTTTGATATTGAAGTTAGATAATAGTTTAGGTAAATAGGTATAAGGTATTTCTTTAATCATCATAGAATTTTGGACCTTGGAATTTCCATGAAATTTCTTTTGTCAATACAAATTTTTGACCCGGCTAGCTTGTAATTTTCCAAGATATTTCTTTATTGCAAAAGAGAAGGAATTCTGTGAGAGAAATTTATTGGTGTAGGGAAATGAAATTGAATGTTAAGAAATAATGGTCCCTATTAAAAAAACAAGGAACTTTCATACATGACTTATTGGTGTAGGGGAATAGGGAAGTTAATATATGGTCCGCATCAAAGTTTAGAAATAGTCCTCGAGCCTAGATGTGTGTAATTTAATTTGTGTGTGTGTTGTAAAGATTAAGGGTGCGTTTGGTATGTTGTCATGAATCACAGTGGGTATGGGTTGGGATATAAGGTGGGGTCGACAAGTATGAAAGTTTCATACCTTGCCCTTTTGAGTACTATGGAGTATGAAAGATATGTATCTTTCAATCCCATATTTGAAAGATACACATCTTAACCAAACACTTCCAGTCATATCCGATATGATTCCATCATTCTATTCCCCCTACCAAACGCACCCTAAAGATTGTTATACGATGGTTTGAAATGTTATTCATATCAATTTTCCCCATCATTTAAGAAACAAGTAAATGCCTTTTTTGTCATATGTTATGCAATGAGTAATAGTGTTAAAACAAGTCATCACACCATATTTGTGTTCAAAATGGAGCTTAATTTTAATTGTTTATGAATTCGGATAAAAAAAGGGAAAACGGGTCAAGAAGATGACCAGTGAAAAAAATAGTTCATTACAATGTTTGTTTATTTCCAAATTGTTATACTTGCAGGCTTTCAACTCGTAGAAAATTTTTTTTAACCATTTTTGAGGGCTTGTCATTTTAGGAAATATATAACATAAAAAATGTAAGATTAGAAGAAGACCCTATCAGTATAATATTTGATTTTGCTCGTTCAAAGATCAATCAATCCAGTGAGATTAGTTAACATGTCTATTTTTTTAATTATTAGAACAAGTAATTTTATGGAAGTAAAGTTCATATTGGTTTGGTAAAATAATAAAATGCATGTTGAAGTCAAAGTAAAAAAACGAGTGATTTCCTTTAGCAAAAGGAGTCATTGTTGTCCCCACCACATTGCAATGTTTTCAAAGGAACATATCTTGTTCAATGTTCACATTGCTATATGCTACAGTTGTAACCAATTCTTTGTAATTTCCTTTAGCAAAAGGAATCTTATCTTTCTTGACCAAATAATAGCCTTATGTTATTAAGTCTTTGTCTTCTCAATATACAGTTAATCATCTTACCCAAGTTTCTTTGCAAATAATTCTCTTAAACAACAGATCCTTAGATAACAACTAGAATGGCGTCTACTTCATCTTCTTCCATTCAAAAGAGCTTCAAGTATGATGTTTTTTTGAGTTTTAGAGGTGGTGACACCCGTAACAATTTCGTTGGCCATCTTTATGAAGCTCTTCAGCGAAATTGCATTGAAACATACAAGGACGATAAGAAAATCGAGCAAGGAAAACCCATCAAGGACCAACTTATGAAATCCATTGAGGACTCAAGGTTTTACATCATTGTTTTCTCCAAGACTTATGCATCTTCATCTTGGTGCCTAAATGAGCTTGTTAAGATTATGAAATGTAAGACGACCGAGCAGAATGTTTATCCTGTCTTTTTTGATGTGGAGCCCACTGAAGTCCGCAACCAAAGTGGGGCAGTTAAAGAAGCCTTTGCTAAACACGAAAATGAAGAGGCTGCTAGGACATGGATAGAGGCTATGACAGAAGCATCAAATCTGGCTGGGTGGGAGTTGAAGGCCACAGCTAACGGGTAATTCAATTTTCATTCAATTTTTATCACGATAACTACATTTATATAAATGTTAATCCTTTTATGTTATAAATCCTAACTGTTTATGTGCGCTTTGAGCAAGCTAATAATATAATCTTTAATGGTACAGGGATGAATCTGAATTGATCAAAATAATTGTTGATGTTATTTTCAAAAAGAAATATTCCACTCTTTCGAACGCTGATGGAAAGTTAGTGGGTATGGAGACCCGAATCAGTGATGTTCTTTCATCTTTAGAGATTGGTACTGAAGATGTTCGAATGATCGGAATCAAGGGGATGGGAGGTGGGGGGAAGACAACTTTAGCCAGAGCTGTTTATGATCAAATTTCTAAACATTTCGAAGGAAAAAGCTTTGTTGAAAATGTCAGGGAAGTTTCAAAATCCGGTTTAAAGAAGCTTCAAAAACGGATACTAAAAGATGTGTTAAATGAAAAAGACATCACTTTTAGTAGTGTTCATGACGGGAAAAACATGTTGAAAGACATGATGAGTCGTAGAAAGACACTTGTTGTTTTAGATGATGTGGATTGCATAGAACAGCTTGAGGCGTTAGCAGGCGAGCCTAACTGGTTTAAATCAGGAAGCAGAATTATCATTACCACAAGAGAGGAGCAAGTGCTGTCAGCCCACCGGGTGAACTCCGTTTATGACGTCAATCTGTTATCGTCTACGGAAGCGATTTGCCTTTTCAGTAGGTATGCATTTCAAACAGAGATTCCAACTCAAGGGTACGAAGAGCTATCAGGACAAGTTGTACAATATGCTCATGGTCTTCCCTTAACGATCAAAGTTTTGGGTTCGTTTCTTTGTGGTCAAAGTGAACGTTACTGGGTAGATGCTATAGAAAGACTAAAAAAAATTCCATTAAAGGCAACTATGGAAAGATTGGAAATAAGCTTTGATGGTCTAGAGGAGGATTACAAGGAAATATTTTTAGATGTTGCATGCATACTAAAAGGTTGGGACAAAGAAGATGCAATTAGAGTCCTTGAAAGCCGTGGATTCCATGCTAAAATTGGTTTAAGAGTTCTTGAGCAGAAATCTCTTATAACTATTTCTCAAGAAAGTGATGATGAATATGAGGTATTGGGGATGCATGATCATTTAGAAGAAATGGGTAGGAATATTGTTCGTCGGTCACACCCAGATGAACCTCAAAGACATAGCCGATTGTGGGTTAAGGAGGAAATTGAGGACATATTGACTAATGACCTGGTAAGAATTAAATCAATACATTTTTTATCCTTGTGGTTTACTGAATATTTCATTTTTGGTCCAATAGTTTAAAAAGTTTTGAGTTTTGGTCTAAAATTTGACAAAATAAAAGCTGGTCAATAATGTCTTTTTAAAATATTATATTAGACAAAATAAAAGTTGGTGTCAATTTTCATAAGCTCTTAAGTTAAGCCCACATATAAGCTTAAACAAACGCCCTCTTCCTCTTTGTTTGTCTGTCTAAAAGTTTTCCCCAAATTCACTTTCTTTCTCTAATAATCATTCAATAATTCATTAATTCGAATTGAATTATCATTCAAATCGCCTTATATCATCTTCATTCACTCTTAATTTGATCATGTTTTCAGTGATTTTGGGCGTTTTGAAATTTAGGGTTCCCACAAAAATTAATGGGTTTTATTTTTTCGATTTCAGGGTACCCAAGCTACAAAATGTCTATACTTCCAGTCACCGGGTTTCAGTGCTGAAATTGCAGCAAAAGGTCTAGCAAAAATGAAGGATCTTAGATTTATTCACATATCTCTCTATTCTAATAGCAATATTGTTCAATTTGATAAAGTTAGCGAATACCTTCCAAATTCCTTACGATTTATGAGATGGTGGGGTTTTCCTTTTTCAAGTTTACCGAATACATTTCAAGGAAAATATCTTGTTGGACTTGAAATTTACAATAGTAATATTGTTCAACTTTGGGAAGATGGAGAAGAAAAGGTAGAATTAATTTGTTGTTTTTCATGATTCATTATGATCATATATATCTATTGGTTTGTCATTGCACCAATATTAATTGTTTTTTCTACTTATGTTAGGTTCTTCCTAAGCTCAGGTTCCTCATAATCGCCTATTCAGAGTTGAGGACCTTTGACCTTAAGGTGGCCCCAAATCTTAAGGAGTTGAGTATTTTCAATTGTTGGGATTTCGTAGAGCTTCATATGCCTGTTGAAAGTGTAAAGCTTGAATATCTCAATCTCAGTTATTCAAAGTTGAAGACCCTTTACCTCGGGAGTACTCCGAATCTTAAGAGGCTTACACTGGAAAAGAGTGATGATTTGGTAGAACTTCAAATGCCTGCTGAAAGTCCAAAGCTCGAAGAGGTCAACATCAGTCATTCAAAGTTGAAGACCCTTTACCTCGGGAGTACTCCGAATCTTAAGAGGCTTACACTGGAAAAGAGTGATGATTTGGTAGAACTTCAAATGCCTGCTGAAAGTCCAAAGCTCGAAGAGGTCAACATCAGTAATTTAAAGTTGAAGACCCTTTACCTCGGGAGTACTCCGAATCTTAAGAGGCTTACACTGAAAGAGAGTGATGATTTGGTAGAACTTCAAATGCCTGCTGAAAGTCCAAAGCTCGAAGAGGTCAACATCAGTCATTCAAAGTTGAAGACCCTTTACCTCGGGAGTACTCCGAATCTTGAGAGGCTAAGCCTCAAAGGCTGTAATGACATGGTAGAACTTCTAATGCCTGCTGAAAGTCCAAAGCTCGAAGAGGTCAACATCAGTCATTCAAAGTTGAAGACCCTTTACCTCGGGAGTACTCCGAATCTTGAGAGGCTAAGCCTCAAAGGCTGTAATGACATGGTAGAACTTCTAATGCCTGCTGAAAGTCCAAAGCTCGAAGAGGTCAACATCAGTCATTCAAAGTTGAAGACCCTTTACTTCGGGAGTACTCCGAATCTTAAGTGGCTTACACTGGAAGAGAGTGATGATTTGGTAGAACTTCAAATGCCTGCTGAAAGTCCAAAGCTCGAACAGGTCAACATCAGTCCTTCAAAGTTGAAGACCCTTTACCTCGGGAGTACTCCGAATCTTAAGAGGCTTACACTGGAAGAGAGTGATGATTTGGTAGAACTTCAAATGCCTGCTGAAAGTCCAAAGCTCGAAGAGGTCAACATCAGTTATTCAAAGTTGAAGACCCTTTACCTCGGGAGTACTCCGAATCTTAAGAGGCTTACACTGAAAGAGAGTGATGATTTGGTAGAACTTCAAATGCCTGCTGAAAGTCCAAAGCTCAAAGAGGTCAACATCAGTCATTCAAAGTTGAAGACCCTTCACCTCGGGAGTACTCCGAATCTTAAGAGGCTTACACTGGAAGAGAGTGATGATTTGGTAGAACTTCAAATACCTGCTGAAAGTCCAAAGCTCGAAGAGGTCAACATCAGTCATTCAAAGTTGAAGACCCTTCACCTCGGGAGTACTCCGAATCTTGAGACGCTAGTACTCAAAGGCTGTAATGACTTGGTAGAGCTTAAAATGCCTGATGATAGTCTAAAGCTCAAATATTTCAAACTCAGTCATTCAAAGTTGAAGACCCTTCACCTCGGGAGTACTCCGAATCTTAAGAGGCTTACACTGGTAAAGAGTGATGATTTGGTAGAACTTCAAATGCCTGCTGAAAGTCCAAAGCTCGAAGAGGTCAACATCAGTCATTCAAAGTTGAAGACCCTTCACCTCGGTGGTACTCCGAATCTTGAGACGCTAGTACTCAAAGGCTGTAATGACTTGGTAGAGCTTAAAATGCCTGATGATAGTCTAAAGCTCAAACATTTCAAACTGATCAGTCATTCAAAGTTGAAGACCCTTCACCTCGGTGGTACTCCGAATCTTGAGACGCTAGTACTCAAAGGCTGTAATGACTTGGTAGAGCTTAAAATGCCTGATGATAGTCTAAAGCTCAAACATTTCAAACTGATCAGTCATTCAAAGTTGAAGACCCTTCACCTCGGGAGTACTCCGAATCTTGTGTGGCTAATACTTGAAGGCTGTAATGACTTGGTAGAGCTTAAAATGCCTGATGATGGTCTAAAGCTCCAATATTTCACACTGAGTCATTCAAAGTTGAAGACCCTTCACCTCGGGAGTACTCCAAATCTTGAGTGGCTACATCTCGAAGGCTGTAATGACTTGGTAGAGCTTAAAATGCCTGATGATAGTCTAAAGCTCAAATATTTCAAACTCAGTCATTCAAAGCTGAAGACCCTTCACCTCGGGAGTACTCCGAATCTTAAGAGGCTTACACTGAAAGAGACTGATGATTTGGTAGAACTTCAAATGCCTGCTGAAAGTCCAAAGCTCGAAGAGGTCAACATCAGTCATTCAAAGTTGAAGACCCTTCACCTCGGGAGTACTCCGAATCTTGGGAAGCTAGTACTCAAAGGCTGTAATGACTTGGTAGAACTTCAAATGCCTGCTGAAAGTCCAAAGCTCCATTATCTCGGCCTCAGTCCTTCAAAGTTGAAGACCCTTCACCTCGGGAGTACTCCGAATCTTAAGATTCTAGTACTCAGAGGCTGTCATGATTTGGTAGAACTTGAAATGCATGTTAAGGGATTAAAACTTGAATGTATCGACTTCAGTGATACAAAGTTGAAGACCCTTGACCTTGGGCTGACTCCAAATCTTGAATGGTTAAAGCTTGAAAATTGTTATGATTTGGTAGAAATTAATGCTCCCATTGGATGTGGGAGGTTTAAGTCTTTTGAGTTTGATAAATTTTCTGAACATGAGGCTTTGTCTGAGTTACGTCTGATTGCAGAACCCACAGATGTTTGCCCATTGCACTCCGACAATGATTCTCCAAAGTTTCTGTTTGAATGTTATTATAAAGAAGATCAAGCTTCATCGTTTGGAAATCTTGAAAGGCTAATTTCTATAGGTCTGTGTGCTTGTATCAATCTTGAGAGCTTTTCAAGAAGTATTTGTAGTTTACAATGTTTAAGAAAGCTTAAACTTGAAGGCAGTATTTCAAAAGCACCCAAGGACCTTGATCGGCTAGAATGTCTAGAGGAGCTGACTTTTTCATCTACAGAGATTAAAAATCTTCCAGATAGCATTTGTATGTTGAAACATCTGAAATCTCTCAAACTTGAGTCATGTTTACTTCTTGAGAAGTTACCCGATGATCTTGGCCGGTTAGAATCTTTAGAGACGCTAATCTTAACAGACTGTAAGCTTTTACAATATATTCCAAACAGCATTTGTAAGATGAAATGTATAAACAACTTACGTCTCCGCGGTTGTATTCGAGTTGTTGAATTGCCTGAGGATATTGGATGCTTAGAAGGTTTGAAAGAGTTAAACATAGAAGGTACAGGCATAAGCCATCTTCCGCAGAGCATTTTCCAGTTGAGAGGTCTGCGTATTGTTGGGTCGATGCGGCTTATAATGAAAGAGTCTGCTACATATAACCATTAATAACACATGCCAAAGGAGCCAATACATAAAGAGCTATTTTAACAGGTACTTTATTTTGGAAATATTCATTGATTCAGCAATTTATGTGTTTTACTATGATTCTAACAATTTAACCATTTTCTGCTATTAGGAGGTCTGATCAGCAGGAAGCATTCGTCAATCAGCACATAACAGTTAGCCAAGTGAACTCTGATCGGGTAAGTCATTAAGCAATTTCTCAACTCGAATGGATTCAGTAGGGTATGGTTTATCATACAGATTTTACGTTTTTTTAATACTTTGTTTCAACTTGATCTTTCAAGGTCCGGTGAGCAGGAAGCAATTGCCGCTCAGCTCAGAAGGTGATCTAAAGCTCATATCTCTCCGCATCTAGTCTCATGTGCATTGAAATCAATCAAGTGATTTTGGCTCAATCCATTTCGGTCATTGATAGTTTTCTCTGGTACACTCCCAAAGTATGATTGTTTGTAAAGAAGTGTTTCAAAGTATGATTGTCATTTTACCTTTCGGTATTAGTACTTTTTTAATGTATACACTGTTAGATCAAGCTATAATCCTAACTTGGATGCTGTACTAGTACTTATTACTTTAGATCAATAAAGAATTTGAACTTTATTTTGATTCATGGAGCTCAGTAAACACAGTTGACTTGTTCAGAAAGTCAAACTGTGTTTTCGATGAAAATGGTGGGACTATGATAAAAGGTTCGTGATGATCATGATAAAAATAAACTTAAGAAAGTGTTATAAGTGATGTAAGATCATAAACTAGTTTTATATACATAAATAAGCTCTACATTTGGTTGAAATCATTAATCATGCAAATATTTGACTTTTGAGTCAAACTACTGGCTTTCATCATATTTTCACTGAGGTTTTCATATATGAGTTTGGATATGATATTGATTTAATTATCATACACAAGTTTTTTGGGCAAAACCGAAGATAAAATCATTTTTTATAAGCTAAAATTGGTACTTAAATCTCGTTTAGTTAATGTATCCTAATCAATTTATTGTTCAATTCAATTGCTTTACTGCCACAGGAACTTCGA
The DNA here is from genome assembly GCA_021014915.2 of Artemisia tridentata subsp. tridentata. NCBI lineage: Eukaryota > Viridiplantae > Streptophyta > Magnoliopsida > Asterales > Asteraceae > Artemisia > Artemisia tridentata. Next base: position 18,434,090 of record CP139509.1, read on the forward strand.
AAACCCGCAAAATGTGAATTGATTTGTGTAGAAAGCGGGTCGGAACAGTAAAAAAGTGGATACTTTGTTTAAAATTTTGGTTTTTCACACTTCGGCCACATGGTTTTTAATGAAAGGTTTATTTATTTGCACTTTGGCCACAAGGCTTATTAAAGTAATGTTAAAGTTTGATATATACAACTCTCCAGATGCAATCTTGGATCTTCTCGTGTGTTGTGAACTCCCTGAATAGGATCGAATCGGGTTCGAGTAGCTGATGGGAAGGTGGTTGTTAATGATGATGATGATTTGATGTAGTTTTGAGGGTGTTTGGGATTGCTTATCCAAACATGTTTATTTGGTTTTGTGAGTGAAGAAAGTTCAGTTAAGCATTTTGTGAGTGAAGAATAGTTTTAGTAAGCAAATTAACATTTTTTATAAGCAATTTTAAAAGGACTACTTATGTGTGCTAGTGTTTAGTGATTCTGATATAATTTGCCCTCAAATAATCACAATCTGTTAGCCTCCATTATCCAAACACTAGAATTCTTGGTTATTTGTTGTTTAAAACCATAATAATCAGATATCAACAGCAGTCCCAAACACAGGCACAATGCACAAAGAACACACAAATAACTACAAAATTGCTGAATGATTGTTGTTCTGATTGAAAACTATTGTTTGATAGTTGTTTTTAAGAGAGAATGATCCTAGTTTATTAAAGTTAATGTTGTATTTTTATATGATTTAGTACTGCAGATATCTCGTTTTCTCACATTTTTTACGCACATTTAAAAAGTGTGTAGGATTGTATATACGTTATTAGATATAACATACATACATATAATATAAGTAGTACAAAATAAAAGTTGTTCGACATTTATAAATGTAAATAAAAATTCCGTCGGCATCCAATTTTATGCGTCTAACGAAATGCATATAAATCGAGTTCGGCACTTGATTTCTATACTTATATATAAGGATCATTTTTTTATAGTATTCGAGTTGTTGAATTGCCTGAGGATATTGGATGCTTAGAAGGTTTGAAAGAGTTAGACATAGTAGGTACAGGCGTAACCCGTCTTCCACAGAGCATTTTTAGGTTGAGAGGTCTACGTATTGTTGGGTCGATACGGCTTATTGATACATATGGTTTATTACTCAAGAGACAAAGAACCGATGCTGATGACATATTTTACTATCTTTTCCCCTCTAATTATGATGAAACAGTCTACTACATATAACCCGTACTAACAGACGCCAAAGGAGCCAATATATTTTAACAGGTACTTTATTTTGAAATTTTAAATTGATTATGAAAATATTCATTGTTTCTGCAATTTATGTTATTTAGTATGATCCTAACAATTTAACCATTTTCTGCTATTAGGAGGTCTGATCAGCAGGAAGCATTCGTGATTCGTCAATCAGCACATAACAGTTAGCCAAGTGAACTCTGACCAGGTAAGTCGTTAAGCAATTTCTCAATTTGAATGGATTCAGAAGGGTATGGTTTATCACACAGATTTTACGTTTTTTAATATTTTGTTTCAACTTAATCTTTCAAGGTCTGGTGAGCAGGAAACAATTTCCGTTCAGCTCAGAAGGTGATCTAAAGCTCATATCTCTCCACATCTGTTCTCATGTGCATTGAAATGATTTATTTATGATTTCTTCCCCCAGGCATTGTTGATCGTTGATCATTTTGGTCATTGATAGTTTTCTCTGGTACACTCCCAAAGTACGATTGTTTTTAAAGAAGTGTTTCAAAGTATGATTGTCATTTTACCTTTCAGGATTAGTACATTTTAATGTATACATTGTTGTTTTTTTGGGTAAAAGGGTTTTCACCCTGGCAAAATAATGTATACATTGTTGTTAGATCAAGTTATAATCCCAACTTGGATGTTGTCACTAGTACTTATTACTTTGAACCAATAAAATAATAATAATAATAATAATAATAATAATAATAATAATAATAATAATAATAATAATAAAATATAAATGCAATAATAATTATAATAATAATAATAATAATAAAATATAAATGGACTTTGTGGTGAACAGGACAAATCTTTACGTCCTGCTGATGTGTTGCTCTACTCGTGGGATGGAGGACTTGATGTATGCGTTGATTTGACTGGATCATCTCCCTTGACGCAAACTGGTATGATTGATTTCGTACCGGGTCGTGCGGTGATTGAGGCTGCACAACGTAAACGCGTCAAGTACGAGGCCAAGTGCGCAGGTATGGGATATGGGTTCCTCCCATTCTCTTTCTCTTCTTTTGGGGAACTTGAGAAGGACGTTGTGACTCTACTGAAGCGTATTCGAAAGTTTTCGATGACTCAAGACATTGGAGCACGTGTTGCTGCTCATATTTTTAATAGGATTAGCTTTTCTATAGCTAGAGGAGTGGGAGCCCAATTAGTATCTCGGCTCCCTACTAACTTCTTGTAAATCCTATTTGTTTCTAATAAAGTGATGTTTATATAAAAAATAATAATAATAATAATAATAATAATAATATGAGTAACATTTGGTCAAGTTTACCATATTAGAAAAAATACACTCCAGTAGATTATGTGTTGTCTAACTAATCTTTCAAAAAATAGTTAAAGAAATGAAATATTCATGACTATCGTTATAAAAAGTCCTGACTATAAATTGCTTATGGTTATATATGTCAAACCCAGATATGTAAAAAAGAAGAAGATAGAACACGAAAAAAAACCCACAAGCATGATACAACCACAATCCAAAGGCATCTAAACACATATACACACAAATCTTAAGAAAAAACAAAAGGAAAACATTAACTAAAATAAAGCATAAGTAAGGAAAAGAAGATGGTCTTGCCGGAAAATAAAGTAGCCGGAAAATGGCAATCGGGTAGAAGAAAGATGCAAGTCAAAAATGGAGTAAATAATGAGAGATATGTAATTTGTTGAGTGATAACAAGGAAAATAGTACATAGGTTTCAAAGCTCAAAAAGTGCCTTAACTATTTAGGGATGAGTTATATTTTTTTCAGCCTAAAACAGTAACTTGGCACCTCTTTATATACTAGTAGTAATATAGGAAGAGAAGATATACTTGTGTTAGTTGTGAGATATTTGTTTTCATCATGACCATTTAATTTGCCATGTTGGCAATCCATTTGAATTCATCCTAAGGCTAAAATGCTTACTTTATAAGTCGGCTACTCACAGTCGCAACCTATATTGCATCATCTTTCCGGCTGCCACCTCAGCTTTCTCTCTCCTCAACTTATATCCATCTCTTTCATCACAGTGGCAACCCATATTGCATCATCCATTTTTTTTTATTTTTTATTTTTTTATTTATTTTTTTTTTTTTAAACATTATTTAACACAAACACAAATTTTATTAATAAAACGTAAATATTACATAAACGAAACGATACGAAATTACAATTAAATAAAAAACTTAAACAACTAAAAATTAAACACGCAAACACTTATTTAAAAACTAATAATCTAGATTATGGCGTTCCTTGATTTCCGCTTTAATTCGCATAAGTTCCTCTCGTTGTCGTTTCGGGCAAATTGGGGTCGATTGCCGAGTTGTAGAAAATCAATTCTTGATCCCGTTTGGTAATTTTCAAGAGTTCCTTTTGTTCCTCCTGGCATTGCAAGAGCTTTCGTTGATATTCCAATTTTTGTTCTTTGAGTGCTAGCTCTCGTTCCTTCATTTGTCTCCACGACTCATCAAGCTCTTTACCTTTTTCCTTCTTTGACGGTCTTGATTTCCACAAATCCGCTATTAGGCCACTCACGAATGATTTTGATGTTTCACGAGAGGAGGAGGTGGATGATTTCCTCCTTGCTTGGTCACGACCTTGTGGTCGTGATTCTCTAGTATCATCCTCCGTTTCATCATCGTCATCATCCAAGTATTGAAAATTCGGGGGGCCTTTTGTTGACCCCGAAGTAGTTGTTGAACCCTTCAGTTTCTTTCGAACGCCCGATTGAAAAAGGGGTACCTCTTGCTTCCAAGCATCGTGCCCCCTCAAAATTTTCCAACACTCCACCATAGTGAAATTTTGACCGTAACGCGCACGATACTCCATATGAGCTTTGGACATATCGTCAAGGTCATTCTCACCACTTCCATGCGTCTTGTTGATATTATCAACAATAGCACCAAAATTCGCAACTTGACAACGAATTCTAGTCTTCCATTTGGAAATGATCGAATTCGATGTCCGGTCTGTTGAACCAGTTTCTTTATAAAAGTAGCCTACCACTTTCTCCCAAAATTTGTGTCTGTTCATAGCGTTTCCTTTTTTTCATTTTCAGAAACAAAGACGAAAGCTTTACAAAGAATGACCTCTTCTCTGGTAGTCCATGGTTCAATTTTTTTGGCCGGTGCGGGTTCTTTGCCTTTGCCTTTGCCTTTCGCCTTTGTAGCACGCCGCGAAGGCTTTTTTGGCTTGACGGGTGATGTCTCTTCGACTTCGACATCGTCATCGTCATTAACGGGCATAGAACCATGGAAAGAACCGTGGTAAGAACCGTGACCCGAACCTTGCCCCATCGAAGCATCTTGACTCGAGTAGTCTTGGCTCGGATAGGGTTGGGTCTAATACCCATAGTTATGATAGTCTGCCCAATCATCCAAATTCATATCAAGATTAGTAGACCGAATCGGAGAATGTTCTTGATACGGTTGGGAAGAATGCAAAAAATCCATGTTAGGCCGATAAGGTGCCTCACTTGGTTCTTGATTGTAATCAACACGTTGCGGTGGGACAAAAGGACGACGAACGGAAAACAAGTTTTCTCTTTGATTGACTTGTGGTAATTGTGTTGGATATTCAAAAGATTGTGGACGAAAGCGTATGTTCCCTTGTTGTGGTGGTGTTATGCCGGTTAGTTCAAAGTTGTTTTGCGGAGAGAAATTTATGTCTGGTGCATTTTGAGGTAGTCGGGATCGTCGGTTTTTTGATTGTGGAGTGTTTTTCTTTGACATTTTGTGTTTTTTGATGTGAATTTGGATGAATTGTTTTTGAAATTGTGTGTTTGAAAGTGGGTTTGATGTGGGTATTTATAGGATGGAAAGTGGTAAATATTTTAGAAAAAAAGTTTTTTTTTTTTTTGCAAACAACGGGTTGATTTTTTGAAAAGTGGTAATTGTGTTGGAAAGTATTGCTTCAAAATCGGTCTTCTACACGAACGATTTGTGGTTTCCAAATGACCGGCGATCGATATTGCATTGTAGCCACAGTGGGACGATCGATGTTGGAAATCGATCGCTCGATCTACTCGATCGATGTTTTACGACCCACTGCTAGTAGCCTTACTTTATAAGTCGGTTCATCATGACCCTTCATCTCTCACACTGAAGATTGCCATTTTCAATTCGGTTCACTATTGTTTTGGTATACTCATATTCACATCCATCTATTTTATAAAAGTTTGTCTTGTTATCTTAGCTTTAAATAGTTTAAAAGTAGTTTGTTTTTTTTTTTTTTTTGTTTTTTTTTTTTTTAATATAAATTTTTACCTTTTTAACTTTGAAAGTGTCTAGCTTTATAAGTGCTTATTAGCTTATTAGCTTTTTGAGTATTTATTTATAACTTATTAGACTAAATATATATAAGATCTAAAAGCTTAATACTGTAACCTAATCTTTGTTTATTTATAGGAGTAAACATTTTTGGAAGATTTGGTGGTTTAAATATATTTATATTTAGATCTAATCATTTTAAAAGTAAACCTTAATAACCTAATCTTTAGATCTAATCCTTTTGAACAACCAAATCTTCCAAAAATGTTTAGATCTAATCCTTTTAAAAGATTAGGTTATTAAGGTTTTAGATCTAATAGATACTTAGTCTAATAAGCTATAAATAAGCACTCAAAAAGCTAATAAACACTTACTCCATAAAGCTAGACACTTTTAGGGTGTGTTTGGTAGAATTCCTCTTTTTCCTAAAAGTTTCATGTTTTTGCTGTTGATCCGATAGAGGTTTCCTAATTGTGGCTAAGTCTTGCAGACAGATGTTTCCTATCTTGGTAACCTTTGACAAGGTGTTACGGTTCTTAGGGTCTATTATAGGTTCTGTCAATGTTTCCTATCTTGGTAACTTTTAAGTCTTGGTGGGTCAGGTCTCTAGTCTATCTTGGTAACTTTTAACTTTTGGAAGGACGATGTTGACTACTCCCTGTAATCAAATTGTTGGTTTATCAAGACATGGATTGCTTGATGCATAAAAGTTTATCCTTACGTCATTTCCACTAAAAGTCGGGTAATTCGTTCCTTCAAGTGCACTATGTTTTGTATGGGTCGTAGAACTTAAGGATCTAATTAGGTTTGTCAAATATTTTGCCCTATGGTCACTAGGCTTTCCAACCGTTTTACGAGGTCATAACATGCCTGATTGTTATTGGTTCCTAAGATTTGGTCAGATTGACGTCGTAAGAAATGAGGGTTGAGAAGAGACAGTAAGAGACGTTATCCAGCGACGATCGGATTTTGTAGAGTCTTCTGTTGAGTCGAGTCGTAACAAGAGTAAAATTAGTCTCTTATGTTTTCTAGGTCAAATTTGTTCTTGTCACTATTTCTAGAGTCACCTAATACTCAAATTTTCATCCTATGTAATCATTTGGGGTTTCTTGGGATGAGGTAAGTAATTTGTCTTGTGGTGGGGAAAATTTTGGGATCATTGTTTCTTGTGTATTATTTGGATAAGAAAAGTGTTAGGTTTAGTTGACGGGGATATATTTTCTGATGATGGCGAAAATAATTCTTTCGAAGGATTTTATGAGGGAATGGTGAGGAGATTTGGGAACTTGAGGTACTTTGTAACAAGGTGCTTTTGTAAATGGGGATAAGTAATTTTGTGGATGTTGGGATTTTTTTTGAATATTTTGTGGATAAAGGAAATGTACAAGGTTTTTTTTTTTTTTTTTTTTTTTTTTTTTTTTTTTTTTTTTTTTTTTTAAAGGTAGGGTTGTAATGATAATTTGTGAAAAGAAATGATAAATAATGGGAGCATGTAATGAAATGAACTTGTTATAGATAGATAGTCGATTACATATTTTGAAAATTACAAGTTCACAAGGTCCTACCCTGACTGAGACTACTCAGTTCGACAAGCTACTACTAATCATAACTAAGACTGACTCCTAGTCCTATCCATACGTCGAAACTTAAAAACAAGCTCTGCCAGCTGTGCCTCTACTTCTACAAGACGAGTTCTTAACGCTAAGTTTTCATCCCGATGTGCCTGATCTGCTCGTGATAAAGCCGCAACTTGAGCCTCTAAAATCAACATCCTCCCATGAGTCATCTGGGTTGTCTTTTGAGCTACGACATGTGTCTGCTCAAGTCTACCCGCCCTGTCACCTAAGTCAAGCATGTCCCGGCTGTTAGAACGTGTCCTACCATATAGTCGGTGGATATCCCCGTCATACTGCTCGAAACGGGTTGGATGCAACTCATCAAATAGATCGGAGTGAAGACCCAATATGTCAGTCTGCAAGTCCAACTGAGCCTGAATCTGCGGGATGGTAACAGTCTCTGTAACCACTGCTGATGAGAGATGTGGTAGCTCTGGGTTAACCTCTAACTCATCCTGGGCTCTCCCTGAGCCCTCTCCAACCTCAAATGTGCTAGGCACATCCTCTAGCACTATGCTGATCCGAGGTACAACTGCTCTCTGTCCCATCCCCGAATCAGCATCATCCCCTGTACCCTCGACAGGAGTACTCTCATCTACAGTCTGTACTACACCCTCTGCTGAATAAGAGTCATTGCTCCTCCTAAGTCTCTGTCGTGGAGGTGAGTGGGTAGGTGAGTGTGGTGGTGAAGTAGGTGGTGGTGCTGCTGGGGTAGTAGGGGCGTCTATCTGTGAACGTAAGGACCTATAACGGGATGGAGATACCAGAAGGACATGGGCAGGGTTTTGGGTACTCTTTGCAGTGTGGGGTGATGGTCTAGTAGATGGGCGTATGATTTATACGGGTGATACGGTGAGGGATAGTAGGGGTAGTATGGGTAACTGGTGTGGTAAGGTCCTGTGATGGTAGTGCAGGCTCAACTATGTCAGGGTGGTCTTGGGGCATCTGTGTGTTGGAGTTCCTTGAGCCTGGCGAAGTCTGGGTGATGTCATGGGAAGGCATGATCTGTGACAAAATGGTACATATGTGTAAGTATCTTAAAATAATAACTAGTGAGGGTTAAGTGTATATAAATATATAGTACTCATAGTAAGCTTAGTATGTCACAAATTATATCATGCAGTCAAGTTAAAATGAACTTCAAGCAACATGGCAAACTCTTAATATGTCACAAAGTATTACATGTAGTCAAATCAACATGTCAAACACTTAGTATATCACAAAGTACAACATGTACTCAAGTCAAGATAAAACTTAGGTAATATGGCAAGCAAGGCAAGCGGCGGTCATAGGGACTTGTTTTTGAAAAAGTGGTTATAGTTTAGGTTTTATATGTACCTAGTTCTCTATAACCTAGGCTCTGATGCCAATCTATAACACCCCCAAATTCTCACTTTTGCGGAAGCATACATGTCATTGGGAGTGCTACCGAAATGGAAATCACAACACAAGGTAACGAATAACCAATTACACTCTTTAGAAAAATGGATTCATTTATTTATTTCAGAGTATATAAATCTTTAGTTTGCAAAGATTATTTACAAGTTACTGGTCCCCCAAAAACAAGTCTCTTTCATTATTTAAAACTCATTGGTCAAGTATAAAACTGCCGCCTTGCCACTCCTTGCCATTCATTGCACAACTTCAATACCTGAGAAAAACATGCTAAAAAGGTCAGCTACAAGCTGGTGAGTTCATAGGTTTCAGTTAAAAACAAATATATCAAAGTTTGTAACATCAGTTTCTGTTTAAACATTAAAATATCAGGTATACGTTTTATTACGCTAGCTCTAAGTTCATGTAACCGAAGCTTTAACAGTTCTGCATGCTCTAGAACATGTAAATCATAAAAGCCCTAGCAAGTGTTTATCCCAGACACTTGAACATTGGAATGATATACGTTCGTTTGCCTATCCGGTCAAACCCAACGGGGACGTTACTCCCAATAGATCTATTTATAACATTCACGCTTCTCAGCAGGAATTAACGGTTCATGAAATTCGGGCAGTATGGGACACATCAGACTTAGGCTAATCTGCGTAATAACTCTGTATAAAAGTATTAACAACACAAAATTTGGTTTATGCATGTTTCTCCCCCCAAAACAAGTAAAAGTAACAACGGGGCTATAAACTCACCTTTTCTGGTATGAACAGTGAATGCTTGTGAACTTTGGGAATGCACGGCACCAACACGCAACCTAAATTACATAACCGGGTTTTAGTTTCAAGTATTATATTCAAGTCCAATCAAGTTTAAACCTCAATGTTTAAGTAAACTTATGTGTTAGTACTAAAGTCTCTCCTAAATGATAGTGACGTAAAATCCTATAATAGTCCTAAAGTCAAGGTACTAATGGTCGGGATCCTTCTATGACCTAGGGTATGATCTAACTTAGTCCAGGTAAGTATATCGTACGTTAACTTCACCTATGTTGATTTTTAATATGCAACTTAATATTCGAGAAGTTCATCACTTAAGGGTTTCTAACCGTTAACTTGAGTATTTTAATTTATTCATATAACCTTAGTCTAAGCTTTATGTCTCGTCTATGTTTAACTACTTTCACTTTTTATTTTATGCGTTATTAATAAGACAGTTTTAAGTGTTCACTTATTTTATATACAACTCGTCTCGCGTCATGTTCTATGCTATTGTGAACTCGTTCTTAACATATTCGCTTTACTTCACTCTTTAATCTAGTGTAACTTTATTCCTATAACTTTTCCTAAGCGTTCGTGAAATAATTCGTAGGATACGGCGTATATATATATGTTCATTATTCTAGTCGTGGGCATATATTTATTCCTACTCCAAGATGTAAGTAAAAGTAATTATTTATAGATGTGCCTATATATATGTTTCATATTTAGTCGTTTAGTGACTTGCGTTGGCTTATCCTTTTAAGACATTTAACGTTACTATTATTTTTATCCTACGTGTTGCGCTCTTGGCCATACAAGTTTTCACAAAATTAACTTTTTCATGTTTAATGTATGTTTTTGGCTATAATAAATTATCGACACGCGTTAATATATTTTAACCTACTACGGCGTATATATTTATTATTGTTGTTCATTGCGTAATGGTTTTTGGTTGTTTCGTATTGTCATTTTCTGTCATAATCTCAATCTATATCTATCTATCTATATATTCTAATATACGGCAGTTGAAAAAGACGTTAAATGCCCTTTAAAAAAATAAATGCTGAATTTTTAGAATGTCTAGATCGGTCATTTTACATACACAAAAATTAAATTACCAATTTAAAATGTCAAATCTTTCAATGGAACCAACTTTTTCGGACCAACTGCAGCTCATTCCAAACCTAAGCCACCATCACCATCAAAAATCAACCCGCCGTCAACCACCATCCCTCCCAAACATATTCATCCGGAAACCCTGTGGCCCTAATGAATCAAACAAACACAATTTCTCACCCACCCCTTCGTAACCAGTCATCATTAATGAATCAAAATCATCATCAGAAAGACGGCACGATTCTGACTGGTTCTATTGAGATAAATGATATTGTGTTCTTAATTAAAAAAGTAAGTATTTTGATCTTTATCCATTGAGATAAATGATATTATGTGATTACTATTTTGTATATTTGTTGATGAACAATGGCCAAAACATTGAAAACATAGCAGAAAAACGGATGGTATGTAGTTCTTAATGAGGCTAAGTTATTTTAATTGAATCAATTGATATACTCGACATAAGTTTTTGTTGTTAGGCAGAGGCATAGTCAAATTCAAGTTCAAGGCATCTATTTCTTTATCCCTTAAAATGCGTATTTGAATTATGATCATATAAGTTTCCGGTTTCATCAGTAAACAAGAATTCAAACAATGTTAGTATTCGCTTATTATACATGGCTATTTCCTACAAAAGTCGATTAGGAATAACGGACGTGATTGTTTTTCTTTGTGGCTGTTTTAGATAAAGTATATTGCACTTTTAATGTGACTTTATTATTGATTCAGGTTCGTCTCATTTGACTTCCATCAACGTTGAGTGATTTTAATTTTTGGCTATTTATTCTTCATGATTTTCATCATTGGATTAACTACATTGCTGTGCATTTAATTTTTATTTTGCTCATGAATAGATTGTTTGTGTCATTATTTTTTTGCAAGGCACAGATGCAACACATGATGATTTGAGCTGATTGGCATATTGTTATTCATCTCCGTACATAAGTGAAAGTGTATGTTTCTCAAATCATCTTGGTTACTGAGTTTATGAAGCTGTTACAATAAATATTGTAGGACCCGTGATTAGTGAATGTGTAGTGATCAAAGTGAGATTGCTTGGTTGCTTTTTTTGTTCTTTCATAATAGAGCCATTTTAAAGTGATTTGTTGTATTATAATATGTTAATGAATATGTCAATTTAATTTATTGCTTGGCCAATGGGTTATCCCTGTGTACTTTTTTCAGGCATAACATGCCTTATGTTACATAAACCGTCAATAACTGATGTATGATCTTCAGGAAACGCCACACAATAAGTTACAAAAGCACAAGGAAGGGGCATCAGTCCTTGAACTAACAACATGGGTGTACACATATCACCAAGTGCAATGAGATTATAATTTGAAGAGACGCAAAACGGTACTAACTTCCATTATTTAAGTGTCAGTTTCCATAATGATAATTTGTAAACATGTATATCTTCAGGGGATATTATTCAGTCACATGGAAAGTATACACTTAGTTGTTCTTTGATTATTTACCGCAAAATAAAGATAAACTCCTTTTTCGCATAAAGTTTGTATTGAGGCTTTTTCACTGATCTCCGAATTTATTTGCAGGATTATATTTCCTCCCCTATTCCGGTCATGGAATAGATGAAATAAATCAATATTTGACCATTTCAGTGCCAATGTGAGTCGATCATATACAGGTCGTATCTCATTTATATTTGACGTGTACTGATTTACGACAAACAGACATTTATACCTTTTTCAAGGTATACCTTTGAGTGGTAAAATTTGATTTCCATCTTACAGAGTGCTTATGGGTATCATGCAATAGCCATAGCTCTTTCACTGATGGAGGCTTTTTCGCAGAGCGTGCAACCTGAGCAAACGACATCACATATTCTTCTTTAAGCAAAATTTGGTTGCAGACGGCGTTTGTCCTCAGGTGAGGACAAAACTTTGAAATGATTTCAAGTTATGATACTTGCTTTTGGTTTACATAATAATTTTAAACATAATTTCATTAAAGAATATGTGATGTTTGTGTACCTGTATACATGATTCTGACTTTAGTTTACATAATAATTTTAAATATAATTCATTACAGACAATTTTAAACATAATTTCATTACAGACAATTGGCCTCTGTTTGCCCTGTGTAACATAGGATCTTTTGGAACCAAAAATATCAGCAAAGAATGAACATTTTTTCGCGGTGCAGTTTGACTAATGCAAAATGACTGTTTTTGACCAATATTTGCAGCACGTGGTTCCTATCACATGTAAAACCATGCACATGGAATATGACTAGAGTGGAATCTAGCTGGTATACCTAAAAATCCTTTATTAACTTGCCATTTGGATTTAAATGTCATGAACTGTTAATCTGTTACTTTTAGTTTGTATTGATGTTCATGAAAGTAATCGTATGATAATTCAATACGTATAATTAGATAGTTAGCGGTAACGAAATAATTAAATATGATACAGGAGAGGGTTGTTGGACGAGCTTCTGTTAAAAAATTTTCGAAAATGGAAATTATACATTCTAATCTTACTTCTAAAGCGACTGCTAGCTAACTTTCATGAGGTTAATCCTAATCCAGTATGGAAATATATTCTTAGGCTCATTTTGATTTTGTTGTTAAACAATATCATATCACTCTGTTGTTTACAGCTCTTTACTGTAGTAAGAAAAAGCGATTTAGTTGTTAAACATGGTAACTCTTTACAGATATTTTTGTACATCTTAAGGCGTAAGCAAAAATGAGTGTGTTACCAAATAATTGCTACAATAGTTAACAACAATAGGACTTCCACATGTGCACTGGTTTTAGTGTCTTCTATGATTGAAGTTTCCATACCTGGAGACTGGAGTAAATGCCTAAAACGCCTATATAAAGCACACTTTACCCAAAAAAAAAAAAAAAAAAAAAAAAAAGCTCAAAAAAGTATTTTACTCGAATATATAGTAAATACGTATGGATAATGCCAACTATAAACAAAATGGAGTGAACTATGTTGATTATAAGTAGTGAATTAGTAATGCGTCACTAAAGTGACATATGAGTTTCGAAGTGAATTAGTAATGCATCACTAAAGTGACATACGTAATCGGCAACATAATCAATACAAAAGATGATCGTTTGTAGCCCTTTTTAGTCTAAAGAACGTGCATAAAGTATAGTATCTGTCTTGACAGTTAGGTCCTCAAATTGGACAGCCTTTGCCATATTCGAATAATAATTTTAATTGAACCACTGCTCCATAGCCCAGGTTGGACCAACTTGCATCTTTTGGTTGTTCTCAAAGGTTTCAGATTGTCTTCCATAGGACATAATGTTCCGGAAATCAAGCTTGAAACTTTATGGCTTCCCTTTTGTCCGTCCCCCTTCACATTAAGGAATAGGACCCATAAGCACATTGTCATTTCTCAAGACATCTGTAGAAGAAACATAAGGCCAAATATTAAACGACCAAATAAATTCTCTAATAAGCACTGTACCTGGAGTTCTATATGAAAAGTGTGAAATGACATATCCGCACACAGAAATAAGAAACAAAACTAATTAAGCACTGCATCCGAAAGAAGCTGCTTTTTTTAGACTATTTTTTAAAAACAAAGCTTTAGCTCCATTAATATGCGTGCCAAATATAGCCAAGACCTGACCATGGAAGTACTGTAAAGGTCGAATTGAGTAGACAGAGCACTAACTAAGCTGATCAGTGATCATATGGTATTTACAGATTTGGATGCTAGAACTGATCCTCTCAAGTTTGGACAAAAAGTATATATGATCGAGGTTAATTTAATAAGTACATAAGCATTTCTTTCAGTGGATGTTGTTGAATGTCCCAGTACCTAATCGATCAGTTACTGTAAAATAAGTGATGTGACTTCTTACGCTGTTGTGAAACATTATATCGTAGGATGTGTGTGTGTCTCTAAACTGTGTATATCAGCTACCGAGGTAAAAATTATTGAATTTAAGGGTGGATTACCACCATTATTTCTCTTAATATAGCATGCTCATATGTTTTTATATTTAGTCACATTTATATGCACCTCATATGGTCGGGCACCATCTTAGAGATGGATCATTTCAGTAAGATTTTATATCAAGCTACTGTTACTTTTACGCACTTTGTTTCATATATGCTCTCAAGTAAGTTAATGAACATTATTTGATGAGGAGACGATGGTAGGTCTATTTGGCTACGTGACTGCTCAAGATAAGAAAGAACGTGCAAAGATTGATGTAAACATACAATCACCAACCAAGTTCGTTCAGCTCAGTGAGGTTAAAAAAATCTCAGAATTTAGCGATTCTTCTAAAAGCATTGAACGTAACAGCTGAAAAAGTCTTTAATGTGGTTAAAAAGGGTGATACAAAGTTTGTTGCGTTTTTTGTAGCTCAACTGAACTCTTTATTTATTTTAAAATGAACGTGTGATCAGCACTGAGCTTCCTGCTGAGCTCATTGCAACTTGGTTGAGATCGCACATGCATTCAAACGTCTTGAAGCTTTTTGCAGGTTTTGAGTTCCGTTCATGAGGATTACAATATGGCTAAAGAATCATTTGCCACTTTAGAGGTACTACATTCTATTTTTGTAGCTTTTAGATTGTATATACTCATATGCGTTTAGGTCGTGTTTTAGGCATCTCTACCTTTCTGTCCTTTTAAAATTATTTAGTTTCCAATTTAAGACATGGCTGTTTGTTGATTCACAGGTAAGTTGCAATAAACTTATAAGCAACAAACTCTTCTTAAGGCTTCTAGAAGCAGTTCTCAAAACCGGTAACCGAAAGAATGATGGTACATTTTGAGGCGGAGCCCATGCGTTCTAGCTCAACACCCTTTGGAAACTTTCTATTGTCAAAGGGACAGATGAAAAAAACATACTCTTATCCTTTGTGGTTTAAGAAATCATCAGATACGAAGGAATTAAAGTGGCTAAAAATCTAGGACTTGAACCAAACGAGAAAACACCAGAATATCTCCAACAACTCGGTGTGGGTGTTGTTTCAAAGCTAAGTGAAGAACTTAACTATGTAAAAAAAGCAGCACTTGGTGATAATGAACTACTCATCTCATCCTTTCAATGTCTTAAGAAGGATCTTTCTTCACAACATCTGGTGGGTTGAGGAGTTTTGAGCATCCTTTCAATGAGCTGAACCAAGTGCCTAGAGTGGACAGTTTGGGAGAGGTGTAGTGCAAACTTTAAAGTGGACTCCAGTACCAAGAAAGAATCAGGAATGCCAAGAGTTCGGAGTGCTAGGAACTGGTACCAACACTACACTACTGAACAAAATCTCAAACCTGGGACAAATGACTTTATTTTCTACCCATTTATAAGGTTCTTTTGATATCTTCCTGATATGAAACCCTTTCCAAGGATCTTTGAGCGTGCTAAATACCTAAAACAATATGTAGGATGTTTATGCAAACTCCATTAGTTGCTTTAGATTGAATATTTATCCTATAATTTCATCAGTTAAAAAGAATTCTATGTTCTTATGAGAAAACACGATGGGCAATAAAACAACTTTCATAACTGAGACTGTTACATTAATTATAGCTTATGAAATTATATCCCATACTTTAAATAAAATATTAATATTAAAGAGTATTTTTTATGTCAAGGTTTTGTTAAATGCCATAAAATGTTTTATTGGTTGTTACAAATTTTATTTATTTTGTTGTTAAATTATTTAATGTCTTTTGTATCGTGTTTAAACTTTATTTTATTCTTATGTAAGATGACTATTATTTATTCATGCATCAAATTTCTTTTCATAATAAATACAAAAACTTCTATTTTACGGTTTTCAATTTAATCCCGTGAATTTCACGGGTCATTATCTCAATAACTAATATACAACATTTAAGGTTTTGTCGTTACTTTTTATTTGAAGTGTTTTCATAGTTTCATTTAGTCACTTGTCATCTCATCGTCAATACTTTAACATTTCATGTGTTCTAAGTGTACTAATTGGGCTGTGTCTATGGGTTTTCTAATGGTTGGTTTGGGCCTTAAAAAGGCTGTTGGAGACAAAGGTTTTGCGTGGCCCTTTTGGGCTTCACTTGAGTCCATCCTCTAATCTGTTCTAGATCTCATAATAACTTATGGTGGGTTATTTGGTGGGCTCCTAAGGTGGGCTTATGTTCGTTAGACACTCTTCGCTGGTTATTCACTAAAACATTTGTAGGTTTGCACCAAGAAGTCATTTGGTGAAAACCTTCCTGGGGTACACTGTCTCGCAATATGACCAGCTTCTCATTATGGTCTAAGCCCTAACTGGTGTCTAACGTCTAGTGTTACTTCCAACATTGGGGTCTAAATTGGGTGGTCACACCTTAGGTCCTTGGTTCATCTATGGTCGGTAGGGGTTGCCCTAAAATGAGCTTACTCGTAAGTCCCATATACCATTCTCTTGTCCTCTCCTTCCTTGGCAACCAATTCTTGGCAGTTGGGTGTTCTACTTGAGTGCTCACCATTTTAAATGGGAAGTGTTGAGGCCCTTTTTGGTGCTATTATTCTTGAGAGTATGCCTCGAAGCTCAAGTGGGCCTAATTCTCGCTATGAATCTGAGGGTTATTCCTCATGATTCGATCCATCCTAAAATAGTTTGGTCTGACCAAGACCCACCCCACACGGGTTAGTTTGGAATCATGAGAGACCTTAGTGGTCTTTGCCGCTAACCATTTTACACCATCACCATCAATCCATTTTAGGTTCTATGTTCCTAGGTTTTTGAGGCTACTACCCTTGCTTCAAATATTCTGTGGTTCGACTGTACCACAGTTCTACAACCCAACTCCATTTTCAACCTTCTAATCGAGTTATAATACTCAACATTCATTCGGACTATCCATTGCTAGTCCTAGAGAATTTCGACAACCTCAAAACCTTCACAAAACTCCATTTTCTTTTTAAGTCTTACTGCTACTAATACTAAATTCAAGCACTCAGTTTTATCATCTCAAAGTCTCAATATCTTCTAACAATTTTTACTACCTTTACAAAAATCAACCATAACCCATGAAAGAAATCAAACCCTATTCGACCTAACTAAAATCTTTCCTTCAAATTTCTAAATCAAAAGTTCCTAAATACCTTAATTCGACATTAACCAAAACAATTTCAATAATCCTAAATAATCTTATATTCGACCTACTATCTAACTGATGATTCGAAAATATAACAAAACAAAAGTCAAATATTAACCTGGTAAAGTTGTGGGCGTTCGAACACTATGATAAACCCTCTAATCCGAATCCAAAAGCTCCAAGGTTAACCACCACAGCCTCCTGTTGTAATATGTGAACTATATATAAAATCATAAACACATATAATCATCAAGAACACGCAGCGGAAAGATCTACAAGAACATGTAATTAATTAAACATAAATAGATACGTACCTTAATGATTCCTAGCAAGAACAAGGAATCTCTTCAACAAGAACAAGTAATATAAACCCTAATTGGGATTATATTTGGATCGATCACCTTCCAAGATCACAAGCTAAAATAAGCTTGTCACTCGTTCCTGTACACACGTAATGATAGCGTTTCAATGAGAAAAGCTAGTTTCTTGATCACCAATAAACCAAACACTTTATTGCTATACTTGATTCGCCAAATCCTAGTGGATTTAAAAGAGGGTCGAA
This sequence comes from Artemisia tridentata subsp. tridentata, assembly GCA_021014915.2. Classification (NCBI taxonomy): domain Eukaryota; kingdom Viridiplantae; phylum Streptophyta; class Magnoliopsida; order Asterales; family Asteraceae; genus Artemisia; species Artemisia tridentata. The sequence goes on from CP139509.1 coordinate 18,452,103, forward strand.
CAAGTGTAAGCAAGAGGAAGAGAAGAAGAAGAAGTTTGCTTAGTTAGGGTTTCAAGATTAGAGAAAAACTAAAACACAATGAATTGTATTTATAGTGTTTCTTTTCTTTGTGCCCAAGCAAACCAAAACCGACCCTTAATCCCTAAAGGGAGGGTTCGGCCGATCTTCACATCCCACAAGGGATTCTAGATCCTTCTTTCCTATTTTCACGTTTAGTCCTTTAACGGTCGTTAGTTAAAACCCCGTTAAGTACTAACCGTCGTTAAGTGTTTTTATTGGTGAAATGAATAAATAAATAAATACATGAAATATATAAATATTTAATTATTCATCATTGAAACTCTCACGTTAATGTGTGCAATCCCGAGCCTCGGGTTCGAAACCGGACATACGTATATTAATATTTATACATAAAACTAACAGCTCCCACTTGGATAAACATTAATATAGTAATGACATGGGTCAGCCTAGCTTAACCTTCCCAATGCCCCCAGCTCGATCCGAGTTGTGGTTCTCCTGGTAAAACCACGTGTGATGAAATTAATCACCATACTTATCCTTTTGTTACTACTACCGCGTTAATTTGGATATGGATCTTTGTCATTCCATAATTAACATTAGTTTCTCGTTTATACGTATTTGATCAAGATTACCAAAACATCTGAACGTCTTCCAGATAGACTTTGGGCGTGGCCACGCAAACATCTTGTCAATCCTACGAGTGGCCAAGCAGTATTAAACTTCAACACAAAGTTGAAGGAACAAATCCTTTATTGACTGCGAGCATAACCCTCGAACTTCGCATCATTTCCGAAAATAGCCCTTATAACTACCTTTTACGGTTAGCGTTAGACCACCTTACAGAAAATAAGCTACATCCTCGGCAATTATCTGTCATCTCAAGTCTGAGGATAAATATTCATGATATACTTGATGACAACGATCCATAAAGTATAATCATGTGGTTGGGATAAGTCCTATATTCAATTTATCCAATATTGAATATCATGTGACATTGGTGTCTCAACCTACAGTCCATTCTACCAATCCTCACATTTGCCTTAGTTCAATAATATTCCCATATTATTAATTGACAACGGACTATTTAGAATAAAATATAATAATTTTACTCATGGATTTAAACATGCAAATATATGACACAAATATTAATAATGAGAATAAATGCTATCCGCACTTTATTCCATTAAAATAATAATTGTTTACACGTCCCTTATCCAAATACTAACTAGATCGATGCATGACAATCTTCATTAATGAATTACGCCACAAGTCATGTTCCACATACTTTTGACAAGGCATAAATCAACTAATGTTGATCTATCGGAATTTTGAGAATACTTATTTCAATAATGAAATACTAGTATGTGTGCATTCATCTATCTAGATATTGCCACATACTTCATAAAATGCGTGGCATCCTCATGCACGAATTTATGACAACTAAACTACCAAACCTTTGTAGTTAAAGTATTCTAATTCTTTATGTATAATGCAACTATGCTCATATTGAGCACAACTAGTATACATGGTTTCTTAATAAGGATTAGCTCCCACCATGACTAGTATTGAGTGTCATCTCAATCTTACTAGCATCATTGTATCCAAACAACAATATGCTCTTTTAAAGTTCCGTAAACTTTAACATTCATCGTGTAATGTTTGATATCTTCAAATCCTTCAAGATTTGACCATAATATCAATCAAGCAATAACTTGCCATATGGTTCACATTTAGAATTTTGGAGCAAGTCCAGGCTGAGGATGTAAATTCTAAACCATATCCATTACACTTAGTTATCTAATAATTTCCAATTAGATACTAATGTTGTCAATCATCTTGTATCCAAGCATGATACAACAAGCAACATGATGTACATGAATAATCCTTTTGTCAACCTTAGATTTATTCATGTCATATCTTTTCAAAAATATGTTTCTATCTAGATCTTCTAATAGAATATCATGTTCTTTTAGAATCAGTTATTTTTACCGCTTATGTTTATAATCAAATAAACATATATTTCAAGGTTTTATTTTCTATATGAAGTTTCATTCCAACCTAAAACTTAACATTTAATGTTAATGTCAATGGAATGTTACTTCCCATATGTTATTCAACATATATGAAATAAGAAAATAAATACATTACTCCCACTAGCTTTCAGGAATAAAAAAAATATCTTATTTTAACTATAAATCACAACTAGATTTAATAGCTAAAAAATAAGTATATCTTTTAGATGCATGCATTAATCATTTACAAATGATTTGCACTTTTGTATACTATTAAAGATTATTAGAATTCAAACACTCCTTTCAATTACTTTTCATCCTCGCTCAAGTAATTACACAAGAAAGAGTTTTGATATTCCATTGTTAATTTCAATCACATTTAATTGCTTAATTGTGATTTCTATTAACAATGACTATTATAATCTTTATATATTTAATGTGCATAGAAAGAATTTCAATCACATTTAATTGCTTAATTGTGATTAATAATCTTTCCACATATTAAATATGTATACAAATTTGTCCATTATGATTTCTACACAAGAATTTTAAATCTCTAGGATTTTTATTTCCTTTGTAGAAATTCATTTCCATTCTATAGTGTTACTATAGAGTTTAAGATTTAACTACGTTTTCAAACTAGTTATCTTTCTTGGACTGCATCTAATTATTCATAGTATGAGTAATTTGCCAAATAAACATTTGCAATTTATTAACAGGCATATCACGATCCTGTAACTCATATCCCTCAACATATTCTACAAATATTTGAGATATCCTTCCGGATCTATGAATAAGAATTCCATCATCTTTGAGATTTAACACTAACATGTTAAATCCTCATTATGATTTTGCTAGCGTATTTAGAAGATTATGTATCTTGTACCTTTTATCCTTTGAAGATAAAACTCTCACTTGCCTTTTGCAGTTTATAGATTACTTATAAATGCTTAGCAAATAGAGCAACATAAACTTGTTCTCTTTTGGGACTTTACATATACAAATTGACAGTTCTTAATATTAATTTGTTAATAACCTACCCAACAAGTAGTTTAACAAATTCTGAACTTAATTTTTAAGACTTAATGTGATTGATCACATTCCATATTAAATGGTGTCTTATTAATCTTCTAGGTTGGAGTCTTAATTGAGTATATTCAATTCATACTCAATTTTCTAACCTTGATATCTTTAGGAAGATTAGAAGATATAGTTATCTTTAATCAAACAATGTATCAAGAGTTTGATACTCCTAATTGAACATACCATAAACACTATGTATTTTATTAGGATTAATATTGTAAGTTAATCTTACAATATATAAGATAAATATACATGTCGTATTGGCTTACCTATTTACCAACTAAATCACTTTAATGGTACAATAGATTTTCCAAGCCAATTGCATGCTTTATAACAAGAGTGCCTTATAGCCCAAGCCACTTAATTTCTATGTCTTACCAAAAGGACATAAACTGTTATAATCCCAATCTATGTTATAAGTCATTAATCAACTTCATGACTTCTTGTATATGTCTTAAACATAACAAGTTAACGTCTTACTCCAGTATAAGTCTTATAGCAATAAAAGACTTCATATTTATATCTACAATATAAACATGTATAACTAAAGTAATTATGAAACCCACAACTTGGTTTCAATAGTATTTCAAGTTAATTTATTACTTCATATATTTATGTCATTCCAAGAATACATAAACATCTGAATATGAAGTAGTATAAGATTACTTCATTTATTTATGTCATTACAACAATACATAAATATTCTCATTAGAAGTAGTCTTATTATCATATTGACACTTGTTCTAATAATTATCTAATTTTAGAAACTTGTAAATTAACATAGTTTCATTTCATCAGCCGAGGCTGATAATGATGAAAGTATGTAATTTACCTTGTCATTAATATCTAGTAATGAAAGTAGGTATTAACTTCAAGTGTTCTATAAATTAGAATGTGTGTAAAACACATTAGAACATTAGTCTCTTACCTTGCAGTCAAGAGAACCATTTAAATCATATTCCTTTATGTTGTTGCTTGCACACAATAAGATTTCTCCCACTTGTGCATGGAACAACATTACGTATCAGATAAACAACACATCAATCGTTTGCTTATTTGATCAATATGATTGTGTCATAGATATAAGTAGATATAGAATCACCTCGTCTAGTAAGGAAACGTACACGACTATCCTTAATACCACAAGTGTCTATATTTGGAAAGTATTTATCTCAAGAGATTCTAGAGATAATTCGGGAAACTACCAAGACTTGTAGCTCCCACTGAATTTAAGATTACTACATCAACTCATTATCCAGTAATTTCAGCACTATGCTCCCACTGAATTTGACAACATTATAAATGTTCCATAACCAGTAAAAGCAAATAGTGTGCTGCTTACTTTCCTACATCTTTGATGAATCCCTTACGTAACAGCTACTAAGGTACTTCAAAAATGTATTCTACTTTGTGAATGATGGAATATCCATCAATGCAATTAACTTGAAAGAATTGGGTATGCAATTTCTTCCTTAGTTAGGTCTACCATCCCCATCATGGTATGTAGCACCTTTAAATGGTTAAGGCATAATAACTAGACCAAACATTCTAGTTTGCCTTTTACCCATTTTGCGGTAATTAGTCTAGTTTCTAATTTAATAACTCCTAACCATGCAATTTCTTTAAGAAATTCGCCATGAGTTATTTCTTAGAATTTAGACAATTCTAATTATCCTATTATACCTTTCTCATTCATGAAAAAGAATAGGATTCAGTCTCACTCTTCACACGGAAAGTGGACTCGGTTTATTCTTTTCAGCAAAAATTGACTCTATCCAAAACCCCTACGGGTGTAGATCAGTTTACTACTAAAAGAATATCCCATGTTTACGGTCTTAACGTTGCATTAAATACATTAAAAGAATTTTCAAAATTCAATTTAGTATTTTTGATAATAACTTTTCAAGAAAATTAAACACCCACGGTAAAATAAAATTTCACCATTTAGTTTTCATTGAAAATTAGGATCCAAATTGACGTCGTTTCATCACATCAGCTTTGGCTGCTAGCAATGAAAGTACTCAATAAGGTAGAGCTACACTCAATTGCCAATATTCAATTGCAATTCCTAGAATCATGGGACTTACATTATATTGCCAACATCAGTTGCAAAATGTAAGCATGTTTCATCCCCAAATCTTTATGCCTTGACGCCGTCCCATCACATTCAGCTTTGGCTGCTAGTGATGAAAGTGCCCAATTAAATTCACCAACTTAAGAAACTATAAATTTCCGTCGTTTCATTGCATTCAGCTTTGGCTGCTAGCAACGAAAGTACTCAATTTACCCTTAGACCGCACCCTTTGAACATCAACATTCAGCTTTGGCTGCTAGTGATGTAGAATGAAACCTTAGGTGTTTCTTTTTGTAGTTGGTTGGCATATTACTTAAATTTTAAAGGGTATAAATTTTGATGTGTTAAATCAAAAAATATGTACAAAGATGTCATGCATTCATCTTTGTATCATATATATTTTCAAAAACAAAACCGTTTACTCATTCGCAGCTCAAATCATCAAATCTTTTAATTGAGGCGTTGAACAAATTACAACATTGCCTTAAGATGCTTCGTATTTATCGTGGTGTACTTGGTAAGTCTAAAATTGACGCACAGGCGGGCGTAGGGACGACAGCCGCCGAAGCTGGTTAAAACCGTGCCCCTCTAAGGTCACAATTTAATGCGTACCAACTAGAACCCACTTTTTAGTTTGCCAATTTTAGGTCCGCCGCTTCGACCACTTAGTACAGTCGCAATCAATCAACTAAAAAATATGATTTTCTTGCTAAAACAATTAATGTAGTAAATTTATTATTGCTAGTCTCGCCTGGGAGCAAATTACCGTGCGAAGCGAACCACTGTCGGCACATAAGACTTGGCAATAAATAAAAAATTACTACAAAGGTTTCATAGTTATTAGTCTTATTTATTTTTATTTTGAAAATTACCCTCTTTTGTCTTTACAATCCATCATAATTATTAAACACAAAAGATCAAGTAATTACAAAAAATAAATAAACACATAATAACAAATATATGATCATCAACGATATCATATAGCCACATGCAAACCTTTTTCAATAAATCCTATTAATAATTCTATGTGTAATTTTAAATGTATGTAACTAACAAAACTCCCATTGGTTTTCGAGCTCATTGTGCCCAATGGACCACAGACGCCAAATAATTTGGCCGCGTAAGTTTTGGTTAATTAGATACCATATTGCACATAACTTATTAATTTAATATATATATATTGAGGTCTTCCTCAATTTAAGATTTATTTAAATCATGTAGCAAATAATTCAATACAAAAACATACAAATCACACCATGACAAAATATGCAAGATTTTGTCATGGATACCATATTGATCACATAATCATGTAGCACATATTATTTTGTCAATATCCATTGTACGTATCTTATTAATTAGTGACATCACATACGGTATTCACTAATTAATCCCTAAAAATTTCATGCAATCCTAGGGTTCCTCAAGTTTTAATTAAAAAACTAAAACCCTAATTTTTAATTAATATGGATCGAACCATATTAGGGTTTCATAAAAAAAATAAACAAACCCTAATTTTATAATTGCATGTAATCTCTACAAGATCCAATTTTTAGGTTTAAGTAATTAATTACAAGTTCTAAACGAGGCTCATGATGCCACTGTTGTAATATGTGAACTATATATAAAATCATAAACACATATAATCATCAAGAACACGCAGCGGAAAGATCTACAAGAACATGTAATTAATTAAATATAAATAGATGCGTACCTTAATGATTCCTAGCAAGAACAAGGAATTTCTTCAACAAGAACAAGTAATATAAACCCTAATTGGGATTATATTTGGATCGATCACCTTCCAAGATCACAAGCTAAAATAAGCTTGTCACTCGTTCCTGTACACACGTAATGATAGCGTTTCAATGAGAAAAGCTAGTTTCTTGATCACCAATAAACCAAACACTTTATTGCTATACTTGATTCGCCAAATCCTAGTGGATTTAAAAGAGGGTCGAACAAGTGTAAGCAAGAGGAAGAGAAGAAGAAGAAGTTTGGCTTAGTTAGGGTTTCAAGATTAGAGAAAAACTAAAACACAATGAATTGTATTTATAGTGTTTCTTTTCTTTGTGCCCAAGCAAACCAAAACCGACCCTTAATCCCTAAAGGGAGGGTTCGGCCGATCTTCACATCCCACAAGGGATTCTAGATCCTTCTTTCCTATTTTCACGTTTAGTCCTTTAACGGTTGTTAGTTAAAACCCCGTTAAGTACTAACCGTCGTTAAGTGTTTTTATTGGTGAAATGAATAAATAAATAAATACATGAAATATATAAATACTTAATTATTCATCATTGAAACTCTCACGTTAATGTGTGCAATCCCGAGCCTCGGGTTCGAAACCGGACATACGTATATTAATATTTATACATAAAACTAACAGGTTAACCACCACAGCCTCCTATTCGAACCACTTGTACCCTAGATCTTGAGAACCTCTCAATCTTTGGGTGTGTTTGTAATTGGGTGTGGTTCGAATTGTTCCCAGGAGGTGGAGATTTATGGAGAATAATGGAGTTAAACTCCATATTACTTTCGGTTTGTGGGAAAATAATCCTTCCTAAATGGTGTGTTTTCTCTATACTTCGGGTTTCTATCTCCTAAGTGAACCCGTGAATGATGAAGAGGACAATGTTTTATGGTCAATGTTATTAATGGTGGATGGTGATAGTTCTTGGTTTGGGGAAATGGTGTGGGCGGCGACAAGAAGAAAGAAATGGGAGGAGTAGGTTTTGGCAGAGATTTTGGGAAGAAGTAAGTGAGTGGAGGAGTGTATTTTATTTAAGTGTATAGATACGTATGAGTGTTTACTTAAGAGTATGGTATTGTATGTTTTATTTAAGTTGTATAAATTTTGGATAAGTGTTGTAAAGGTAAACTAAATGTCCGAGTCCTGCTAAACAGTATCAAGTCTGGTTTCGTCCTAAACTGCCTCTAATCCGAGAGTTTATATTTTTAGAATCGTTAGATATTATTTAAGTTTATCCCCGAGTCCCTAAATATTTTTTCTAATATTTCATGACTTTCTGTCTGTTTCTGCTTTGCGTGTGGCGTCAATCCGTGTGAAACCGGGATAACCTCCCTTTGTCAAAACAATAATCATAAACAAATTATCAATACTAATAACTTCACTGTTTCTGGTGAGATTTCCGGGTGTCAATAAATGCAGGTTTGTTTCCCGTTTTAATCACATAAGGCCACATCAAATAGTTCAGTCACAATAAATGAATTGTTATGCACTTAATATTAGGACAAATTTGTCATTTGTCACATTGTTCAATAGGTTCATCAGTTGTAATTTTGTTATCACAAATACTCAAAATGATTTTATAAGTCGGATATTGTACATCATTACATTGATCATTTATTCAGTTATCTAAGTGTTCATAGCGTATTGTTCATCACTAATTTTCATGGATGGATTTTGTTGGTCAATAAGTTTCTAAGTTGTGTTTGTTAGTTTGGCATGAAAATTGTTGGTGCCTTTATTTCGTCACTTTTAATTGAGGTCGAGTCAAAAACTCAAAATGATATTCAGACCTGTGGGATGCACACAGGCTATATCTATGTGTTCATGGCGTAATGTTTGGCACTAATATTCGTCATATATAACTTGGGTTGCCTCAGGACCCGATGCAACTATTTTGTTGAGTTTACAGTTTAGTTCTTCTTGTTATGTTTCTTTATTTTTTTTCTATGTTTCTAGTCTAAGTTTTAGACAATGAGCTTATAGTATAATGGGTTTAGACTCTATTGAACTCTTGCTTATGTCTTACATTTAACTTTTTTTAATTTGTTATTATAATTTACAAATGGGTTCGAGCCCGTTTAGCCCGTGCCCATTTAAGCCCGTGCATGTTCGGGGCCGAGCCCGTTTAGACCGTGGCTCGTGCCTGCCCCGCCTGTCCGTTTTGCCACGTCTATGTGTTGTGTACGTGTTTAAATGACGTATAGCCGTATAAATACACAATATCAAAAATATTATGTAGCGCTGACGTCACGATCATAACATTATGAAACATATAGATGCTAATTTAACATATTCAAACTTACACAAAACTACATATCTTTTACACAATAAGTATCAAAGTTAATACTATTTTACCCGTGAAATGTCACTTCAATTCTAAATAAGCAAATGGTGGAATTACCTCATCAAGTAAACACATAGTATATAATACTTTTGTCTTTACCATGTAGAAAACTAAGTTATTTTACTATAACTATCATGATTTTCACAATTTGGAGCAATATTTATTGGACACTTCTTTATTGATATTTATTTGTATTACGATTGTTATAGGTTAGTGATAAAACATTTTTATCGAAAAGTATTATAAGTTTCACATAGGCGCTATACCTAATTGTTCATTGCGTAAGGAAAACGAAAGCACAAGGGCCTTCGTTATTAGGTACACCGATGAAACTTTGCAGATTCTGGGTCTTCATGAGGATCAACGTATCTCGGGTTTCGTACATGGCCTTCGAAATCGGAGTTTGGTGGAGTTCTTATCCACTGACCTTCCGACAACTTACAAAGGCTTAATGGAAAAGACATACACTTGGATTGAAGCAAAGGAGGTCTCTACTAATGGTGCTCCGATCGATAGAGACAACAACAACAAATTCCCAAAGTAGGAAGGGTCAAAGAACAAGAACAAAAACAGAGACAGGTTTTCTCCGTACAAAAGCCCTAACCACAGTTTGCTAGGAAGTCTAAGTAAATCCCCGAAGGAAATACCTACTGCGGAGAGGGCTGCTAAGGCCTTCGAAGCACCCCCTCGTATGACAAGCAAGGGTAAGAACAGGGATACGAGCAAATATTGTCATTTTCATGAAGATTATGGCCATGATACGAACAGTTGCAGAGAGCTAAAGAAACAGATAGAAGAAGCTGTATGGTATGTGCTTATTCACATACCTTTTCTTGACCAAAACCGGACCCAAAAAGACCAAAAACTAACCAAATTGCCAAAAGATATTGTGTTTTTGTGTTTTTGATTGTGCAGGGATGGATATTGCAAAAATAGGACAAAATCGAGGAAAAACCGGGAAAACGAGCACGAGATATGGAAAGGACTTAAAGCCGAAGCCGGGAAGTCTATGTTCATAACAAGTCCCTGAAGAATCATCAGTTGTCAAGAAAAGCCCTTGGATTTATTTTGGAGAATTAGCAAAATCAGTCCTTGAAAATTCAGAAAATACACAATTGGTTCCTATAATTATTAAACTACAAATCCTAATCCTTAAAACCATTATCCAGATTTTACATATAATTCCCAGCCCACCATTTAAACCCAAGCCCACCACCACTTTAAATAACCCGGATCCTTTACCCAAACCCACGACCCGGTCAAAGTATTATCAAAATTCGGTCAAAAAAATAAAACACAACACACACACACCCGCGCCCCTTTTACCCCTTTCACCCAGAAATTTCTACTGTTCCACGAACCCTAGAATTACCCCGTACACAATTACAGCAATTAAGGGTAATAGCATCCAATCATTGGGTGTCAGATGTCAGAGCTTGCACAGAAACACACGCTTGGACTACGTGGCATCATGCTATTGGTCAAGACACATCATTGAAATTGATCAAACGGCTGAGGATTGATGGATTGGTGATCAAGGAAGATCTAAGGGCTGATATCAAGCAAGGATGCACACGGATTGTCAGCATGGCAGGCCTAGAAGGCTCCTTGCTCGGCTATAAATAGTGGGTCTATCTTCCTCATTAGAGCATGTAATTTTAGGTTAAAGTTATGCTGCTAGTTTAGATTTTTAATTGTATTTTTAAAGCTTTCATAGTGTAATTCAGTTTATGTTAATGAAATTTGAGTTTTATGTTTTAATCCGTATTTCTTATTGAATCTTATCTCCATTTTCAGTTGTTATTATAAGTTCTCTTGCTGATTTATAAGCTATTTTCAGTTTAGTATAAGTTTTTGAGCATTCACTTTCATTATTATTGTTATACATCAGAAATTTCAAAGAAAATAAAAAAAAAAAAAAAAGTTTTAAACACAGCTTCAATAAGCTGTTTTCCATTTAGAATTAGCTTATATAAGCTTAATAGCTTACTGTAAGTGATTGTTAGTTTCAATTCTAGTCCAAAACTCAAAAAAAAAATGTTTTAAACACAGCTTCAATAAGCTGTTTTCCATTTAGAATTAGCTTATATAAGCTTAATAGCTTACTGTAAGTGATTGTTAGTTTCAATTCTAGTCCAAAACTCAAAAGTCCAAAAAGTCAACTATGGCATCAAGGTGATGAACTTGGGAAATTTCTGGTACATCAAGCAAGTTTGGGAAGTGCTTGGCCTATCTAAAGATAGGCTACATAGGAGAACCCCTTTGTTCTAGCTAAGGGGCAGTTTGTAAGTTCCATTTCATTTGTAGCTTATTTTTCTGCATAATGTTTATTCAGTTAGATTTAGTGCTCATTACTTGTTGATCTTTGCTTATTAGTTGTTAAGTAGCTTAGATAATTATAGAATAATTGATAATTTAGCTTATTTCAGTTAGTTATAGTTGATTTGATTCATAGCAGTTAGTTAGAGTGGTGTATGTAGGGACTGTTTTAAGCATTTAGTTGAGGTACTATTCATGTGCAATTTGCTAAGTTTGGATTGAGCTTGATTGAGGTTGGTGATGCTGTTGTTGTTAGATGTTAAGGAACTTGTAGTGATTTTTAAGATTTAAGTGCATTAGTGCAAAAGTGAAAAGCTCAACTGCCATAATAAGCACAACATAAGCTGAGCTTATTAGAAGACCCATTTTGGCATTTCTGTGTATCTCTTAGTGGTTTAAACAAGTGTGCAAAATCTGGTTTGAATTGGTATAGGTTTGCTATAGTTTTGCGCCAATTTTTTATCTCTGCTGTTACAGTTAGTTTAGTGCAAACCATGGTTTCTAGCTGCTGATCTAGGCTTATTTGTGGCTTAACCAGATAAGATGAGATCTTGATTTTTGGTTTTCAAATAGTTTACATAGCAAGCTTTTAAGTCAACATCTGGTATTTGCCTTTTTAGCTTATTTAGATAGTTTAATTAGGTCTGAAATATCTCCCCATTTAGCCTGTCCTTAGGAATGCAATTTTCATGTTCATAAGCACTTTTTCTTAGTTTGATTTAGAGCAGCAAATGATGTTGGAATTTGGATTTTTTAGTGTTTTAGAGTAGCCCATAGTACTGTGATACTTTTGCCCCTATAAGTGTCCATTTCTCAGCTTATTTGAAGTGCTTAATTGTGCTCTAAAGTTGGCTGATTAAGCCATGTTTCTGCCTCCTTCTTGCAACTGTTCATATGCTTATGGGCTTATTCTGAGTGCTTCTTTGGTTCCTATAAGTTGTTTCAAGCTTCATATAGTGTGTTTGTTGGTATTTGAGCTCTGGGGAATTTCTGGACCTGTTTTGCTTATTTTTTGCTTATTTTCAAACTGCTTATTTAGCTTCTGATTTTATTTTTCCTAGCTTCCTAATATAATTTTAGATTTTTCTGCAAAAATTCATATTTTTCCAAAATCATTTGCTATTTTTAAATCATTTATTTAGTTTAAATTAGTTTTAAATTCATAAAAATTAAATAAAAAGTCAAAAAATATTTTTCTTTTTCCAAAAATTATCTTTTAATATTTAGAGTTTAGGAAAATTATTTTCGCAAATTTAGGATTTAGAATTTAAAAATTCACTTTTAAATTACGTTTTTAAATTTCGTCGCGTACGTTTTTAATTCCCATTTTCGTTTTTAGATTAGTATGCTTAGTATAATTGTTCCTTTAGTTTAATTAGTTGTTTTCTTTTATAATTTCATTATTTGTAGCATAAAAACCCAAATCAATCACTCTTATTCACATTCACTTCACGAATCACGATCCCGAATCACAATTCCATTCAATCTTCGTCGGGACAAACGACTCGGGTTTTGCATATTTCCTTTGCAATTCCTTAGACTATAATCGATTGTATCACTGTAAAGTCAGGGCAATTTGACGCATTTGGTAAAGGGTATAAAGAAGGGAAAGGAAAAAATGTCCGATACTCAATTGGCTAAAGACACTACTCCTCTCGAGGCCCCAATACTCATGGTTCGTTGGGGCGAAGCCGGTTTTAAAAAGAAAGGTAACGAAGCAGGAAGTAGACGAAGTGGGGGAGGTAACATTTCCTCCTATTACAGGCCAAATCCCTTCGAATGATATAGTGGTCATCAAAGTTCTAGTCTTCAACCGAGAAGTGAACAGAGCCTACATGGACTGCGGAAGCTCCTGCGAAATCATATACGAGCATTTCTTCTTTAAGCTCAAATCTTCGATCAGATCACAACGGGTTGATTTGAAGATACCGTTGGAAGGTTTCTCCGGTGAGCATTCTTGGCTACTGGGAGAAGTGCCATTGGACATTACCATAGGGGAAGGCAAGCTTGCAAGGACGGAAACCCTCACATTTGCTATCGTAAGGTCCGATTCCCCTTACAATTTGCTGATAGGAAGGACCGCTATGCAAAAGATGGGTATCGTAGTCTCCACCATACATGCAGTGGTCAAATTCCATACACCTTATGGAATAGGAACCGTATTCTCCAGTTACAATCAGGGGAAGACCAGAGGTGCTGGCAAAAAGATCAAGGAAAGTCCCGAAGAGCCTCCGAAGGCCATTCTAAGTTGTACAGATGCCGAAGAACGTATTGTGGTAAATGAGCTCTATCCAGAGCAAACGGTGGTAATCGGAAAACAACTCCCTGTTAACTTCAAAGCAGACTTAGAGAAACTACTCAAAGCCAACAAAGATATCTTCGCATGGACGTACTCAGATATGACAGGGGTTCCTCGGACTCTTATGATCGATGGCAAGCCCTTCGGCACAGAGCACAAGCTTAATGAGTTCAAGCACATTAAACCAATTAAGCAGAAGCGGCGAAGCCTGACACCTGAAAGGAACGCAGCCGCTTGCAAAGAGGTGGATGAACTTGTACAAGCAGGAATTCTCAGGGAAGTGAAATATCAAACCTGGGTAGCCAACCCAGTTATGGTAAAGAAAAGTGACGGAGGGTGGTGAATGTGTGTTGACTTCACCGACATCAACAAAGCTTGCCCGAAGGACTGCTACCCTCTGCCAGAAATTGATTGGAAGGTCGAATCCCTCTCGGGGTTCCGTTTGAAATGCTTTCTTGATGCCTACAAAGGGTATCACCAAATACAAATGGCAAAGGAAGATGAGGAGAAGACAGCCTTTTACACAGGAAAGGGTGTCTATTGCTACAAGAAAATGCCCTTCGGTCTAAAGAACGCAGGGGCAACCTATCAGCGATTGGTGGATAAAGCTTTCCACAAGCAAATAGGAAGGAACTTAGAAGCCTACGTTGATGACATGGTAATAAAAAGTAGGACGGAGGAAGACCTACTCTCCGACATCCAAGAAACCTTCAACCAATTAAGGGCAATCAACATGAAGCTTAACCCAAAGAAGTGTTCCTTCGGCATGGAAGAGGGACAGTTCTTGGGGCATCTAATTACAAAGCAAGGAATCAAAGCTAACCCTTCGAAAGTAAAAGCCATCACTGATCTACAAGCTCCAAAGTCATTGAAAGAAGTGCAAAGCCTGAATGGGAAGCTCGCAGCACTCAGCAGATTCCTATCGAAAGGGGCAGATCGTTCTTTACCATTTTTCAAAACACTCAAGGGGTGTACGGATAAAAAGACTTTTCAACGGAGTTGTGATGCAGAAGCCGCTTTCCAAAAGCTAAAGGAGTTCATGGAAATTTTACCAACACTTACAGCCCCAATCAAAGGTGAAGTTTTGTTCATGTACATTGCGGCATCTTTCAAAAGCATTAGTGATGTTCTTTTGGCAGAAAGGGATAAGAAACAAGTTCCAATTTACTTTGTCAGCAGGGTCCTGCAAGGGGCCGGAATTGAACTACCCAGAGTTGGAGAAGCTGATCTTAGCTTTGGTTTACGCCGCAAGGCGTCTTAGAAGGTATTTCCAAGCTCATCCCATCACAGTATTGACCGACAAGCCAATTAAGCAGATATTGTCGAAGCCTGAGAAATCAGGTAGGGTAGCTAAATGGGCCATCGAACTAGGGGAGCATGACATAGAGTACAAGGGTCGAAACTCCATCAAAGGGCAGATACTTGCAGACTTTCTTGCTGAAACACCTTCCGGGCCTAGCCAGGACAAGGAAATCCCAAAAGAGAAACCTCCAAAGACGAAGGAGGGGTGGAAACTATACACAGACGGAGCCTCAAGCTCCGATGGTTCAGGAGCAGGTCTAATGCTGGTCAGTCCGGAAGGAAAAGAGTATACTTATGCTCTGCGTTTTGAGTTCGAAGCTACGAACAATGAAGCCGAGTACGAAGCTCTGTTAGCCGGCCTTCGACTTGCGAAGGAAATGGAGGTTGGAAACCTCTCCATCTTTGTGGATTCGTAGCTAGTCGCCAACCAAATAAAGGGCTCTTACGAAGCAAGACAGCCCACCATCAAACAATATTTGTATAAAGCTAAGGAACTTCTCCAGGAGTTCGACTCCTATGAGATAGTACATGTTCGCAGAAATCTAAACAAGAAAGCAGATGCCTTAAGCAAGCTAGCTTCGATGGCATTTGCTCATCTAACGAAGGAAGTTCTGGTGGAAGTATTGGCTGACAGGTCAATAAAAAGAAGCGAAGTATCTGACATCATACCCGAAGAAGGCCCAAATTGGATGACTCCAATAAGGGAATACTTGATCAGTGGTATTCTCCCTGAAGACCCAAAGCTAGCCCGAAAGGTCAGAGTCAAGGCTCCCCAATATAGACTTATTGGGGATAATCTCTACAGAAGATCCTTCCTGTCTCCATGGCTTCGCTGCGTGGGACCAACGCAAGCCTCGAACATCATTCGTGAGGTACATGAAGGATCCTGCGGTTTGCACGCAGGCCCTCGTTCCGTTGTCTCGAAAGTAATGAAGCTCGGATATTATTGGCCGTCCATGCACAGGGATGCAATGGAAATAATACAAAAGTGTGAAGCATGTCAGATCCACTCGAAAGTTCCAAGAATGCCTAAGCAAGACATGACCTCAGTTACTTCAGCATGTCCCTTCTGTCAATGGGGAATTGATATAGTCGGACCTCTACCAGTAGCTCCAGGAGGAGTAAAATTCTTGGTCGTAGCAATCGATTACTTCACCAAATGGGTTGAAGCAAAGCCTTTGGCATCAGTTACGGGGAGGCACATGGAAAAGTTTGTATGGGAGCACATAATTTGTCGATTTGGTGTTCCTCACATTATCATCTCCGATAACGGGAAGCAATTCGCCGAAGGGGTATTCCCAACCTTTTGCGAAGGCCTAAAAATCAAACAATCGTTTACTTCCGTATACCATCCTCAGGGCAACGGACAAGTTGAAGTCACCAACAGGGACATCATTGACGGTATCGAAAAGAGATTAGGACGAAGCCATCATGGGTGGGTAGATGAAACACCCCAAGTTCTGTGGGCACATAGGACACACCCCAAGTCAAGCCATGGGGAAACTCCTTTTAGCCTTGCTTATGGAACGGAGGCTGTCATACCCTCCGAAATCAGCATAGAAACAGAACGCATTGTGAACTTTGAAGAAAAAACAAATGCCGAAAGGCTTCGTGAGAATCTTGATCTTCTAGAAGAAAGAAGAGAAATAGCTTCGATCAGGGAGGCCATCTACAAACAAAAGTTGGAAAAGTACTACAACAACCGAGTTCGACCTTCCACATTCAAGGCAAGTGAATATGTCCTTCGGTTAAATAGTGCGAGCAAGGCCGAATATGAAGGGAAGCTAGGGCCCACATGGGAAGGACCCTATGTGATATCCGAAGCCTACGGCAATGGAGCCTACAAGCTCGCAACAACGAAGGGAGAGGTCATGGATAGAACTTGGAATGGTACCAATCTTCGTAAGTTTTACATATAAGACTTACTACTTTTAAAAGCACTCAGTCTGTTTTTTCAATTTCATGTAACGCATTCTTCTCACTTGGGGAAAGAAGCATTAATGGTAGGTGTCCTAGTATTCATTTCTTAAAATGATGTAATCCTCCCTACCCAATTAATGATATAACGCATTTCCCTCAAATCTCTTGTTTCGTTTCTCTACAACAAAGATTTGATCAGCCAAGTACTTTACAAGTTTCAATGTCGAAGGATGTAGCAAGGCAAATGTCTTGTATTCAAATAACATCCATTGCAATTCACATTAACTTTTCCTATAAAGTCTTAGGGTATTATAAGCCCTTCGTATCTTAAGGATAAAGACGGAGTGGGTCGCGACCCTCTGTCGCAGTCAAATTATACGATTGCTTAAAATCTTGGTTCAAAATATACACAATAAGGTTATAGCCTTAGGTTGTATGTGTACGTCTATTATAAGCGTAAGAGAAGAAAAACATAGCATTCAAAACGAAACATTGTCCCTAATTGGCATTAACAAGGCCAAATATGGTCATAGCCAAAACAAAACAAACAATTATTTAATGCACGGGTCGAAGCCCGTGCAGATGCATAGATATATTGTTCAAACTACTAAACACGATGTGACATTGTCGAAAGGGTACATACCACCCGTGGGGTCAAATCCCTGCCAACATGACAGTCTTCAAACATCCGTTGTGAACGTGAAATCTCTCCAGCGTGGTGTAGGTAGAGGGGTAGCAGAGGAAGTGTTCCTGGGGGAAGACGGAGGCTGAATTTTTTGAGGCTTTTTTGAAAGGAGATCTTCAAGAGGTGCTACGGGATCCTTGGTTACCTCTGAAAGGAATGAGTACTTCGCTGAGGCAAATGAAGTACCAGCATCATTATACTCTTTCTCAGAATCCGGGTGGTAGTAGGGTACTGATGAGTGTCTAAATACTCATCATTTCTGTCACATTTTATCTGCAAAATCATTTAAAAACATGCAGATATGCCTCAAAATACAAAAAAATATCATAAAATGTGTTTTTATATGACTCAGGAACAAAAAGATTAAAAACAAGTGAAAAACGAACAAAGTTTGCATAATTGTCATTTTCAGTCCCTGAAGTTTCACAAATTGGCAGAACTAGTCCCTGGTTATTCAAAACATGTTAAATATCATCAAAGGTCCTTGGGGATTCATAAGTTGTCAAGATTAGTCCTTTAAGGTTCAAGTTTGCAAAATTACAACTTTGGTCCCCCAAGTTTGAAAAATGTCAAAAATAGTCCCTGGGTTTTAAAAATTGGAAAATTATCAAATGTAACCCTTGTTCTATTCATCTATGGCAGAATTGGTCCTTTGGATAACTTTGGAAATGTTGCAGGTTCAACCCTTCATAAATTCAGAAAATACACCTTTGGTCCTTGGGCTTAGAAAGCTATAAACCAAACCGGATCCTAAACTATTACCCCAAACCCAAAAATAAATAAAACCAAAACACAAACCCAACTCCCCTACCCTTGGCCCAGTTAAATCCCAAGCCCACTAAACAAAAACCCAACTTTATTAATAAACGGGGTTTGACCCCGTTGACCCCGCTCAAACCATCTTCACTGTGCTCTCTCCTCCTCCATCCCTGCAACACCAAAACCATGGTGGTTTTCTCCACCACCTCATCACCACCACCTCATCACCACCACCTCATCACCTCCACCTCACCAAGTCTACTCCACCACCTCTGTACACTCCCCTTTGCATTAAATGCTTTCTCCATTGCAATTTTCCTCAAAACAACCCCATAACCCCCTGTTTTCATCAAAACCACCCAAATTGTCTAATAAACCCTTCCAATCATGTTCCCTCCTCCACCACAACCCTCCAAAATTCTTTAATTGAAAACTTTCGGCTGCAAGTTATGTATATCACTTTTGGCGCCAAAATTGGTTTAAACGGCTTGGATCACTTTGACTCATCCAATGGTCAAGATTGTTGATGGGATATGTTCAGAATCAAGTGGGGAGTCTCAAAAGTCTATAAAGAAGAAGGAAGATGCAGTGTAACAAGATATCTAGTTTAATTTTAGTTTATGTATGTCGATTAATTAAATTCTCAATTTCCTGTTTATCTTTAAGCTTTCAAGAATTAGTTCCAGTGTTCTCAGTGTATTTCAAAACTTAATTAATAATCAATTTCAAGTTTCAGTTTCAATTTCAGTGTATGCAGATTATTGTTCAAATTTCCATGAAATTGTGAATGTTATTGTTAGTTGATGTTAAGGACTGTTAGGATCATATAAGCTCCTTATAAAGCTTGTCTAAGCTTTTAGTAACCTTACAACTCAGTTTAGTTATAAAAATCAAAAACACAAAAAAATCACAAAATTAGAGTGAAATTCAGAAATGGCAAGGAAGATGATGATCATGGCTGGAGCAGGGTGAATTTTGGATTGCCCTTGGTTTAGTGGTCTTGTGGAAAGCCTATAGGAGTGTTCTTGGTTCCTGGTTTCATGTTCTTGGTCTGGATTTCATTTGTAAGCTTTTTGATCCATTTTGGCATTTCACTGTATCTCTGTGTTTCATGCTTGTTACTTGGTATTTTTATGATTTGTGGTAACTGTTAAATGGTAATAAGGTTTAAAATCAGTTGGTTGTTCTTTGGAATTGCTTGTTGCTAAAAATTCCATTTTCACAGTTAGAAATAGCAATTGGTTTATCTCTTTGTTTCTTGCTGCTACTATTGGATTTTTATGCTTGCTTGATCTTGTGTAATGATATTATGAGTTCTGAAATCAGTATTGTGGTTTAAATCTGTGAGTTGCTTTGATAATCATAAAAATCAGTCATTAAGGGACTGTTTGGCTATTACTGTGTGAACTGAGTTGCTGATGGTTTGTGTCATTGTTTGCTATTGCTTCATGTTATACTAGCTCATAATAACTCAGAGAAACATTAAAAATCAGTGCTTGTTTGATTAAAAGTCAAAATCATCTTTAATCTCTCTTAAATTGTTCACTGTTAGATTTTATATTGTGAAATTCATCAAATTAGTTCATAACTTGTTAAAATAGCTTAATCTTATCTTAATTTATCTTAATACATCATAATCAGTAGGAAAATCTAGGTTAAAGTTCATAAAAGTCAACTTTTGTGTTTTACTGCAAAAGTCAAAAATCAGGTTTAAACCCAGTTCTGAGCATCTGATCTAGGTGCTTATTAGGGTTCAATTGAGTTGATTGAGATGGGGCTTTTTGGATTTTTATGAAGCCAGTAGTATAGGGTATCTTTTCCCCCTTAATATTCTGCTGATCAGCTTATTTAGTTGCTTTAAATTGATCTGCTAGTAGGTGGTTTAACTGCACTTTTCTGTCTTGAAACTTGTACTGTGCTACTGCTTATCTGCTGATCCTTAGTGCTTATTTGATCATTTTAAGTTGTTTTAAGCTTCTCATAGTTGTTTAATCTTGTCCTGAGCATTTGGTTAGTTTTTGTGCTTATTAGCTTATTTTTAGCTTATTAGCTCAACTGCTTATCTGTCCAACTGCTTATCAGGGCTTATTAAACTTTTGATTTTTTTTTCCTATCTTTTAAATATTAATTTAGACTTATCCTGAATTTTTCAGATTTTTCCTAAGTCATTTGATATTTTTAATCTTTTTTATTAGTTTCTAATAGTAATTAAATCATAATAAATAGAATAATAATCAGAAAAATATAATTTTAATTTTCATAATTTTATTTTATTAAATAGAATCCAAGAAAAATATAATCACATTTTTAGACCTTAAGAAAACCAAAAATAGAAAAATAGTGATAGCTTCTATTTAATAGAATTTATATTTTTAAATTTTTAATTAAGTAATTTTCATTTTTATAATTTTCTTAACTTCTTTTTACTTAATAATATTTATAGAAAAATTTTAGATTTTTCTTTGTTTATTTAGTTTTATTATAAAATTAGTTTTAAATAATTATTAAATAATAAATAATTAATAATAATAAAATAAAAGTGTAAAAAAATATAATTTAAGTTTTTAAATAAGTTTTAAGTAATTTTGCATTTTTAAGTTTTAATTTCATATATTTCAGTTTTAGTCCCATTTTAGATTTCCCGTTACGCGTTTTCAGTTTATTTAAATTCGCGTTTAATTTTATTGTGTATATTTGTTTTAATTTGTTATTTAGAATTATTAAAAAAGCAAAATCAAATACCTAATCACATCAGTCACTCTAATCCTAACTTTCCACAGTTTGCCCATTCACACCTCGTTGGGAAACGATTCGGGTAATTACTTACCTGTCTTCACACTACACACGAACGTGAGTTTTTGCAAGTATCATTTTTCACAAAGGGGTAATTTGTAATTATTCACGCGTATCCGCTGTCTGAATTTATTTATAGGTGTATTCGGCACGGATCAAATTTTGGCGCCGCTGCCGGGGAGGTTGTGCTGCGACTATTGTGTAGAGTTTTAGCGATTAGTGATTCGAGATCCTTCTTCCAGAAGTTCCTATTTCCCATAAACAATATAAAATACAAAAATATTTTTCTTTTCTTTTCTATATATATTATTATTATTATTATCATATAAAAAATTAAAAACCCAAAAACATTTTCCGTTTTCTTTAATAAATACAAATAAAATTTACCATCGAGAACCAAGACAGAGTACTACCTAACTGGGGGTACGACCATAATAAGTTCCCAAACATCAGATTTAAAACTTGCCTTTGTATCACTTGCGAATATCGGCTCACCTTTGATTGATAAACAAACTATAACGGAGGTTTAAGGATAGTCTGACATTAAATTGTCGGACTGAAAGAAGCGGGTTTTTAAGGAGCATTAATTGCCCACCTTTGCTTCTCCGCCACTCTGTGCGTTTATCTTTTAGAGAGCTACCGTACGCTTGTTGATTATTGGTTTAAGTTCACTTGTGTTTTTTCTCGATCTTGATTTTAATTGAAAATTTTGCTAAAAGTGCATGCGCACTCGTTCTTCTAGGTCATCAAGCCCTTTCCGTGAGCTTGGAAACATACCTCGAAGACGTCGGAGACGTTCTGCTCCATCAGTCGTACCCGAGATACGGACTGATCCCCAAACCCCTGTCATCATGGCAGAAGACCGTCCTATGAATGAGCTTCTCCAAGCTCCCACCGAGGGTTATGGAGATGCCATTATTGTTCCAGCCATCGTGGCTGAGAATTTTGAGCTTAAAACTGGGTTGATAAACCTTGTAACATCGCGTCAATTCTATGGTTTTGAGAGGGACGATCCTCAAGATCACGTTCGATGGTTCAATAAAATCACATCCACCATCAAATGTAAAAATGTCCCGGAGGAATCGATCAAACTTCTTCTTTTCCCGTTTTCCATCGATGGGGCAGCCCGGATTTGGCTTGACAAACAACCCCCTCGATCAATTAGAACATGGGAAGATTTAGTTCAAAAGTTCGTAAATGAATTCTTTCCTCCTTCTAAAACCACGCATCTTAAAAATGAAATCATGAAATTCTCTCAAAGGTTTGATGAACCATTTGGAGAGGCATGGGATCGTTTCAAAGAATTGCTCCGCAAATGTCCTCATCACGGTTTCACCGATTTGATGCAAATGGACACTTTCTACAGTGGGTTAAACCCATCTGACCAAGATTCTCTCAATGCCTCAGCTGGAGGTAATTTTCTGAGCAAATCCACTAAGGAAGCCATTGCTCTCATTGAAAATAAGTCTAAGGTCCGCACTGCACGAAACAGGCCATATAATTCTCAGGCTAGTGCTGGTCCTTCTACTTCATCTCCCGTGAGTCAGTCTAGTACTGATACTCAGCTTGCTGAACTCACGAAGGCTATTCAAGCTTTGGTTTTCTCCACACAAAAGAAAGAGTCCGCTCCGCAAACTTCTCACACTGCTGAAGTCAAAAAGATAGAAGTTTGTGTTACTTGTGGTGGTCCTCACGCTTACTATAATTGTACTGCCACCGATGGCATTACATTTGATGTTAATGCTATAGCCGGAACGTCCAATCAAGGAGGTAATCAATACCGTCCTCAAGTGGACCCAAACCACCGTGCTAGCAATCAATTTGGACCACCCGGATTTCCTCCTCCCAACAATCCAAATAGGATTAATCCTAATCAACAAAGAGGGCAAAACATGCAAAATCAATTTCATGCCCCAAACAATCAATACCCACCCCATATGGGTAATCAAGGGTATTCAGCTCCTAATTATCAGGGACCTCTCCCAAATGAACTTGATAACTACATCAAGTTTAATGAGACCAAAATGAAGGCAATACAAAATCAGATCTCTGGATTGAGGAATGAATTTCAATCTTCAATATACAAGCAAGGAACTGAGCATAAGAATGAGCTTTCAAATAAAATTGACCACTCTCAAAGCGAAGTTAAGAATATGCTTACCAGTCTCATGAACCATATCAATCCACCTTCTACCTCGGGAGGTCTCCCTGGTAATACCATTCCAAACCCAAAGGGTGAACTCAAAGCTGTCACCACACGCAGTGGTAAGGCTTATGATGGACCCACTATTCCTACTACCCCTTCTTCTCCTCTCCCCAAGGTAGTGGAAAGTGAACCTGAGGTGACTAAGGACAAGGAACTTCCTACTAATAACGGAGGGACCGACAACGTCCTACCTCAAGTTGTCCCGAAACCAAAACCCAAACCAGGAGTTGTTTTTGAATCGCATGAAATCCCTGTTGAAAACCCTAAATCCAAACCTTCTATTCCTTACCCATCACGTTTAAATGAGCAAAAGCTCCACGAAAAAGCTAGTCAACAAATGGAAAAAAATTTCAAAATTTTTCAGGAATTACATTTTGACATAAGCTTTGCGGATGCTATCATTCTGATGCCCAAGTTTGCATCCACAATCAAACACTTGTTAAGCAACAAGGAAAAACTGTTTGAAATGGCAAAGACTCCATTAAATGAGAACTGCTCAGCAGTTATCTTGAAAAAGCTTCCCGTAAAGCTTGGAGATCCTGGAAGATTTTTACTACCTTGTGTCTTTCCAGGAATGGTTGAATGCTATGCCTTGGCCGATCTTGGTGCAAGCATCAACCTGATGCCTTATTCAGTGTGGGAGAAACTTTCTCTTCCTGAACTCACTACTACCTGCATGACTCTTGAGCTTGCAGATCGTTCCACATCTCATCCACGCGGCATTGCTGAGGATGTATTTGTGAAAGTAGGAAAGTTCCATTTTCCAGCTGACTTTGTGGTTGTCGATTTCGATGCTGATCCTAGGGTTCCTCTCATTCTTGGAAGAGGATTCCTAAAAACGGGCCGTGCTCTCATTGATGTTTTTGAGCATGAAATCACATTACGTGTGGATAATGAAGCTGTTACTTTTAACCTAGATCAAACTTCGAGGTACTCCCCAAATTATGATTCTGAATCGGTTAACCGAATCGATGTCATTGATATTGCTTCAGAGGAGTACTCTCAAGAGTTTCTTGGTTATTCTCATAATTCTGTGAGTGGGGATCCCACCACATCTTCTCTACCTATCATTTCCGACTCTTCCCCTTCTCTCACTCCGTTTGAGGGAAGTAATTTCAATTTGGAAGAGATCGAGGCTTTTCTCGAGTGTGATTCATTTCTGGAAGGAATTGATGAAGCTGAGATTGATCTGGAGGGAGATATTCTTCTTATTGAGAAATTGTTAAATCAGGACAATTCTCCTCTACTCCCTCCCGTTGAACTTCATAATGAGGAAATTAAATCAGTTGAGAAAACTGATGGATTTCCTGTGGTCGAACTCAAAGACTTACCACCTCATCTTGAGTACGCATTTTTGGAGGGTGATGATAAATTACCCGTCATTATTGCTAAAAACTTAAGTGATAAGGAAAAGACTGCTCTAATAAAGGTCTTGAAGTCACACAAGCAAGCCATTGCTTGGAAACTCTCCGACATAAAGGGTATCGACCCTGAATTTTGTACTCACAAGATTTTAATGGAGGATGACTTTAAACCAGCAGTCCAACACCAGCGAAGGGTAAATCCCAAAATCCACGATGTTATCAAACAAGAGGTTCTCAAACTTCTTGATGCAGGATTGATTTATCCCATCTCTGATAGTCCTTGGGTTAGTCCCATTCAGTGTGTTCCAAAAAAGGGTGGCATAACTGTTGTCACAAATGAGGATAATGAGTTGATTCCAACTCGATTGGTTACTGGGTGGCGTGTTTGCATTGACTATCGTAAGTTAAATGATGCCACCCGTAAAGACCATTTTCCTCTACCCTTCATGGATCAGATGCTTGAGAGATTAGCGGGAAACGAGTACTATTGTTTCCTTGACGGTTTCTCGGGTTACTTTCAAATCCCCATTGATCCACAAGATCAAGAAAAGACCACCTTTACATGCCCTTATGGAACCTTTGCTTATAAACGTATGCCTTTCGGCTTATGTAATGCTCCAGGCACATTCCAAACGTGCATGATGTCCATATTTTCCGACATGATCGGGAAAACGATGGAGGTCTTTATGGATGACTTCTCGGTCATTGAGGATTCATTCGAAACATGTCTCTCCCATTTAGAAAACATGTTGCAACGGTGTGAAGACACCAATCTTTGTCTAAATTGGGAGAAGAGTCACTTTATGGTCAAAGAGGGCATTGTCCTCGGCCATAAGATATCAAAGAACGGGATTGAGGTTGACAGATCCAAAGTTGATGTCATTAGTAAATTACCTCATCCCACTACCGTCAAAGGTATTAGGAGTTTTTTGGGTCATGCCGGTTTCTATCGTAGATTCATACAAGATTTTTCTAAAATCGCCCGGCCTATGACTCATCTTCTTGAAAAGGATGCTCCTTTTATCTTCTCACCCGAGTGCATCGAAGCTTTTGAAACATTAAAGAAAAAGCTTACTGAAGCACCCATTCTGGTTGCCCCCGACTGGGATTTTCCCTTTGAGCTCATGTGCGATGCAAGTGATTTTGCTATCGGTGCAGTCCTAGGGCAACGAAAAGCCAAACATTTTCAGCCTATCCACTACGCAAGTAAAACAATGACTGAAGCTCAAACTCATTACACCACTACAGAAAAAGAATTATTAGCTGTGGTGTATGCCTTTGAGAAGTTTCGGCCATATTTAATCTTGACAAAATGTGTAGTGTATACAGATCACTCGGCTCTCAAATATCTCTTTGCAAAACAAGATGCAAAGCCGAGATTGCTCCGTTGGGTTCTCCTCCTGCAAGAATTTGATATCACCATACGTGATAAAAAGGGAGCTGAGAACCTAGCTGCTGATCATCTGTCCCGATTAGAGAACCCACACCAAGATGTTTTCGAGAAAAAGGAAATAAATGAAACATTTCCTCTTGAGACACTCAATGCGGTTGCTTTTCGTGGAGATTCTACTACCCCATGGTTTGCTGACTTCGCAAATTACCATGCGGGTAACTTCATAGTGAAAGGGATGTCGACCCAACAGAAGAATAAATTCTTCAAGGATGTTAAACATTACTTCTGGGACGACCCCTACTTATTCAAAATCTGTGCGGATCAAGTCATCCGACGGTGTGTTTACGGACAGGAAGCTATTGACATTCTCAAAGCTTGCCATGCTGGACCCACTGGGGGCCATCATAGTCCAAACTACACCGCCAAAAAGGTGTTTGATTCCGGGTTTTATTGGCCCACAATCTATAAAGATGCCCAAGATTTCATCAAAACTTGTGAAGCTTGTCAGCGTCACGGAAATATTTCACAACGAAATGAAATGCCACAAAATGCTATTCAAGTTTGTGAAATCTTTGATGTCTGGGGCATTGACTTTATGGGGCCATTTCCATCATCTCGAGGAAATAAATATATTCTCGTGGCTGTTGACTATTTGTCAAAATGGGTTGAAGCGAAAGCCTTACCCACCAATGATGCCCGAGTTGTTGTAAAATTCCTCAAAGCTCTGTTTGCCCGTTTTGGAACTCCACGTGCTATAATCAGTGATCGTGGTACACATTTTTGCAATGACAAATTTGATAAAGTCATGCAAAAGTATGGTGTAACTCACCATCTTTCTACTGCGTATCACCCACAAACAAGTGGACAAGTAGAAGTTTCAAATCGGGGTATTAAAAGAATCCTGGAAAGGACTGTAGGAGAAAATCGTGCATCCTGGTCGGATAAATTGGATGATGCATTATGGGCCTTTCGTACAGCTTACAAAACACCCATCGGGTGTACGCCTTAAAAACTTGTGTACGGAAAGGCATGTCATCTTCCGATCGAATTAGAGCACAAAGCCTACTGGGCCTTGAAACATGCTAACTTTGACCTCCAAACTGCGGGTGATCACCGTAAAGTTCAAATGAATGAATTAAATGAACTGCGTGATCAAGCATACGAGAACTCTTTGATCTATAAAGAAAAGACAAAGAAGATTCATGACTCTAAAATCAAGAACCGCGTTTTCAACGTTGGTGATCGAGTCCTTCTTTTCAATTCAAGATTAAAGATCTTCTCAGGCAAACTCAAATCCCGATGGTCTGGTCCATTCACTATTACAAAGGTTTATCCATATGGAACCGTTGAGTTATCTCAAAATGACGGTCCAAATTTCAAAGTGAATGGTCATCGTTTGAAACACTACTTTGGAGAGGATATACCACCAATGGTTATCCCGGATCTCCAAACTTTCCCCATGAACCAATAAATTCGGGGATCGAGTCAAGCTAGTGACTCGGTGATCAAAAAACATTAGCAAAACATGGGTTCTCACCCGTGTCTCTGTTTTCTTTCTCTGTTCTACCACCTAGTGTGGGGGAGATGCCCCACATGTTGTATGTATGTACAGTCAAAAAAAAAAATGTGTATGTATATTAAATAATGGTTATTCAGTATTTCCCTTTCACGTTCTAAGTGTTGGTTTAACAACCGGTACTTTGAATATTGAGGGCAATATTCAGTTCTAAGTGTGGGGGGGAATTCTAGCGAATTTGATCAAATGTACCATCTAGTACCCCCATTTTAGCCAAAATTTTAAAATTTTTTCTCACTTAGAACGCAATAAATGGTTATCAGTCCGCCATGTCTAACCTACATAAGGATTGGCTAATCCGAGAGCAAACGGCTCTTGGTAAAGATGTCTCAAATCCGTTGATGGATTACAATTTGCCGAAAATTGTATGGTATTCGACTCACCATATCTTTATAAGTGAAGAGTTGGCTAGCCCGCAAGGTTATGGCTTGTGGTTAAGGCAGTAGAAAACCATGATTGGTAATCAGCTCACCAAAGATAATAACTGTATTTTATCTAAGAGTTGGCTAGTCCAGAAGCAAACGGCTTTTGGTAAAGACAAATCAAATCCGTTGACAGCTGATGATTTGCTCAAAATCATTTGGTTATCATTGTACCAAAGTATCACATACTAAAACATTGGCTACTCCAGAAGTAATGGCTTTTGGTAAAGAGATAAAATCCATTAAATTTTCATAAAAGATTGCTAGGGACTAGCAATAGTTTAGTGTGGGGGATTGATGAGTGTCTAAATACTCATCATTTCTGTCACATTTTATCTGCAAAATCATTTAAAAACATGCAGATATGCCTCAAAATACAAAAAATATCATAAAATGTGTTTTTATATGACTCAGGAACAAAAAGATTAAAAACAAGTGAAAAACGAACAAAGTTTGCATAATTGTCATTTTCAGTCCCTGAAGTTTCACAAATTGGCAGAACTAGTCCCTGGTTATTCAAAACATGTTAAATATCATCAAAGGTCCTTGGGGATTCATAAGTTGTCAAGATTAGTCCTTTAAGGTTCAAGTTTGCAAAATTACAACTTTGGTCCCCCAAGTTTGAAAAATGTCAAAAATAGTCCCTGGGTTTTAAAAATTGGAAAATTATCAAATGTAACCCTTGTTCTATTCATCTATGGCAGAATTGGTCCTTTGGATAACTTTGGAAATGTTGCAGGTTCAACCCTTCATAAATTCAGAAAATACACCTTTGGTCCTTGGGCTTAGAAAGCTATAAACCAAACCGGATCCTAAACTATTACCCCAAACCCAAAAATAAATAAAACCAAAACACAAACCCAACTCCCCTACCCTTGGCCTAGTTAAATCCCAAGCCCACTAAACAAAAACCCAACTTTATTAATAAACGGGGTTTGACCCCGTTGACCCCGCTCAAACCATCTTCACTGTGCTCTCTCCTCCTCCATCCCTGCAACACCAAAACCATGGTGGTTTTCTCCACCACCTCATCACCTCCACCTCACCAAGTCTACTCCACCACCTCTGTACACTCCCCTTTGCATTAAATGCTTTCTCCATTGCAATTTTCCTCAAAACAACCCCATAACCCCTGTTTTCATCAAAACCACCCAACTTGTCTAATAAACCCTTCCAATCATGTTCCCTCCTCCACCACAACCCTCCAAAAATTCTTTAATTGAAAATTTTTGGCTGCAAGTTATGTATATCACTTTTGGCGCCAAAATTGGTTTAAACGGCTTGGATCACTTTGACTCATCCAATGGTCAAGATTGTTGATGGGATATGTTCAGAATCAAGTGGGGAGTCTCAAAAGTCTATAAAGAAGAAGGAATATGCAGTGTAACAAGATGTCTAGTTTAATTTTAGTTTATGTATGTCGATTAATTAAATTCTCAATTTCCTGTTTATCTTTAAGCTTTCAAGAATTAGTTCCAGTGTTCTCAGTGTATTTCAAAACTTAATTAATAATCAATTTCAAGTTTCAGTTTCAATTTCAGTGTATGCAGTTTATTGTTCAAATTTCCATGAAATTGTGAATGTTATTGTTAGTTGATGTTAAGGACTGTTAGGATCATATAAGCTCCTATAAAAGCTTGTCTAAGCTTTTAGTAACCTTACAACTCAGTTTAGTTATAAAAATCAAAAACACAAAAAAATCACAAAACTAGAGTGAAATTCAGAAATGGCAAGGAAGATGATGATCATGGCTGGAGCAGGGTGAATTTTGGATTGCCCTTGGTTTAGTGGTCTTGTGGAAAGCCTATAGGAGTGTTCTTGG
Source organism: Artemisia tridentata subsp. tridentata (assembly GCA_021014915.2). Classification (NCBI taxonomy): domain Eukaryota; kingdom Viridiplantae; phylum Streptophyta; class Magnoliopsida; order Asterales; family Asteraceae; genus Artemisia; species Artemisia tridentata. The sequence continues at coordinate 18,482,247 of CP139509.1, forward strand.
TTCCTGGTTTCATGTTCTTGGTCTGGATTTCATTTGTAAGCTTTTTGATCCATTTTGGCATTTCACTGTATCTCTGTGTTTCATGCTTGTTACTTGGTATTTTATGATTTGTGGTAACTGTTAAGTGGTAATAAGGTTTAAAATCAGTTGGTTGCTCTTTGGAATTACTTGGTGCTAAAATTCCATTTTCACAGTTAGAAATAGCAATTGGTCTATCTCTGTGTTTCTTGCTGCTACTATTGGATTTTTATGCCTGCTTGATCTTGTGTAATGATATTATGAGTTCTGAAATCAGTATTGTGGTTTAAATCTGTGAGTTGCTTTGATAATCATAAAAATCAGTCATTAAGGGACTGTTTGGCTATAACTGATTCAGTTGTGTTGCTGATTGTTTGTGTCATTGTTTGCTATTGCTTCATGTTATACTAGCTCATAATAACTCAGAGAAACATTAAAAATCAGTGCTTGTTTGATTAAAAGTCAAAATCATCTTTAATCTCTCTTAAATTGTTCACTGTTAGGTTTTATATTGTGAAATTCATCAAATTAGTTCATAACTTGTTAAAATAGCTTAATCTTATCTTAATTTATCTTAATACATCATAATCAGTAGGAAAATCTAGGTTAAAGTTCATAAAAGTCAACTTTTGTGTTTTACTACAAAAGTCAAAAATCAGGTTTAAACCCAGTTCTGAGCATCTGATCTAGGTGCTTATTAGGGTTCAATTGAGTTGATTGAGATGGGGCTTTTTGGATTTTTATGAAGCCAGTAGTATAGGGTATCTTTTGCCCCCTTAATATTCTGCTGATCAGCTTATTTAGTTGCTTAAAATTGATCTGCTAGTAGGTGGTTTAACTGCACTTTTCTGTCTTGAAACTTGTACTGTGCTACTGCTTATCTGCTGATCCTTAGTGCTTATTTGATCATTTTAAGTTGTTTTAAGCTTCTCATAGTTGTTTAATCTTGTCCTGAGCATTTGGTTAATTTTTGTGCTTATTAGCCCAACTGCTTATTTGTCCAACTGCTTATCAGGGCTTATTAAACTTTTGATTTTATTTTTCCTATCTTTTAAATATTAATTTAGACTTATCCTGAATTTTTCAGATTTTTCCTAAGTCATTTAATATTTTTAATCTTTTTTATTAGTTTCTAATAGTAATTAAATCATAATAAATAGAATAATAATCAGAAAAATATAATTTTAATTTTCATAATTTTCTTTTATTAATTATAATCCAGGAAAAATATAATTACATTTTTAGACCTTAAGAAAACCAAAAATAGAAAAATAGTGATAGCTTCTATTTAATAGAATTTATCTTTTTAAATTTTTAATTAAGTAATTTTCATTTTTATAATTTTCTTAACTTCTTTTTACTTAATAATATTTATAGAAAAAGTTTTAGATTTTTCTTTGTTTATTTAGTATTTATGATAAAATTAGTTTTAAATAATTATTAAATAATAAATAATTAATAATAATAAAATAAAAGTGTAAAAAAATATAATTTAAGTTTTTAAATAAGTTTTAAGTAATTTTACTTTTTTAAGTTTTAATTTCATATATTTCAGTTTTAGTCCCATTTTAGATTTCCCGTTACGCGTTTTCAGTTTATTTAAATTCGCGTTTAATTTTATTGTGTATATTTGTTTTAATTTGTTATTTAGAATTATTAAAAAAGCAAAATCAAATACCTAATCACATCAGTCACTCTAATCCTAACTTTCCACAGTTTGCCCATTCACACCTCGTTGGGAAACGATTCGGGTAATTACTTACCTGTCTTCACACTACACACGAACTTGAGTTTTTGCAAGTATCCTTTTTCACAAAGGGGTAATTTGTAATTATTCACGCGTATCCGCTGTCTGCATTTATTTATAGGTGTATTCGGCACGGATCAGGTACCTCCGACAAAACCACAGGTTTCTTGGTCAGGGCAATTTCTTCCAATGTGGTGCAGGTACCATAAAAGATGGTTGCGTTGACTAGTCTTCTGTTGGTTCCTTTACACGATTAGAGTTAACTAGAAAGTTAATCTATTTGTGTTTATGACTAATACAATGTTTAAGGTTAATTCTAACAGTGATAAAACGTGAATATAAAAACAACAATATTTTTCAACGTTTAAATTCTTATTAGAAATAATTCCAAGAATCTATTACCCAAGTGTTTTGCGGAACAAACACTTGGGATTGAATAGACAAGGGTATGGGGTGTCTCCTATCGAAACTCAAGTTTTGCTTGAGTGGTAACAATATACCCACTGAGCTATCTCAATGAGTTGTATACTCTTTGTAGGAGAGAAGTTACTTTGTAAAAGTTCTAAGCTTTCAATATACAAAGCACACTTTAACTTCTCTCCCATCTAATCTATTTATACACAAGTAATCTAAGTATAAGTGATTAAATATAATACAAGTTGTTGAGGTTGCGTGTCTGACAATTACAAATAGTAATTGTCATTTCCAAGAACCAATAGGAAAGGGCTAATAAGACTTTGGGAGTTGTTGGCTGACACTCCATGACTTTTAGCCGCAATAGGGAAGGTTGGATCTGACAAGAGAAGAGTGTTGGGCTGACACTTTTATCTTCTCAGATCTTTTCCCTATTGTTCCCGCCTTTTCTTCAGGCGTTGGTTCCTCAGTCTTCAATCACTTTGTTGTTGAGGAGGCTGGGGTTCAGTGAGTTCTTGTCCAACACTCACTGAACCATCATCTTCTTCTTTGGCTTAAGTCCTACTCAGGGAGTACCGCCTTCCTGAGAAGTGAATCCTTCTTCTTGAATTCGCCTTAAGCATCTTGAAGATGACTCACTGAGAGGCTGTTCTCTCAGTGACTTGAATTGTTCTCGATTTAAGTTTAACACTGATGAAGCGAAAAGTGTACCGCTTTTAAGGGGTCATTTAAGCCCTAAATCGTATTTATTTGATCAAATATTGCCCTAAATCGTTCCTTTTGTCATTTTAGGTACTTTTGAGAAGAAATCTGGAAAAGGAAGCATTTTGGACGTTTTTGGAGCATAAAAGTGAAGAAAACGACAAAGTCTCAAAATCATGCTAAAAGTTACCTTTGACGGCGTCAGGATTATCCCTGGACGGCGTCATGGCTTGGCAAGAAAAGGTGGATGTGAAATTTACTCATGATAAGCCAGAGAAATTTGCATGGGAATTCTGACGGCGTCACCCTTTAATCTGAACAAGGTCGTCACGGCTTAATTTAAAGAGGGACGGCGTCACGCCTAATCCTGACGGCGTCAAGCCTTGATAGGCCAGAACGAATTTTGGAGAGCTAAAGAGGGACGGCGTCAAGAAGGTCATCCGGGAACCCTAAAAGCGGCGAGGTGACGGCGTCACACTCCATAACGTGACGCCGTCAGATCTAAAAATCTATATATAGTTTTACAATTCTTTGTCATTAGGGTGGAACTTATTGGGGAACTTTGTGTGTGAAAACCCTAGGACGAATTTGGCAGCTTTTTCAAGGCTTTTTGCCTTGAGATCTTCCATGTTACATTGAAGATAAGTTATCAATTAATCATTCAATATGTCTATGTGTTGTTTGATTCTATCTTGTTCTTGTCTTTTGTTTAACATGCTAGGCTAGATTTATCTTGTGTTTGCTTAGATCTAATGAAACCTAGCTATTGATTATTGGTTATTAGTGTGTTATTAGTTGTATTGGATGATTGTTTATCTATGTTAGGCTTAAGAAAACTGGCTAACTTCCTATTCGGTAACTTGCTTGAACGTCTTAAGAAACATGAACCAATGCGTACTAAAGGTTTTTATGGTTGTATTTAATGCACAAGCGAATTCTAGTGATCCCATGTTAGGAGCTTCCTAGCCGGCTCGACATAGGAGTGAAGTAGGAGCTTGTAGAGTTGGGGAAGTACGTACGCCACCCCACGAATGGTATTAAGGAATACACCCGTCATCCACGCAACTAATACACACTAATCAACCGGTAAAAGATAGTTAGGGAGTAAGGAAATCTAAGTAAACACATTTCTCTCTACATAAGTTTTCACCAACCTTTTCATTTTCGTTATTTTATTTTATTTGCATTCGTAGTAATTTGGGTTAGTTGACTAGCAACTAATTCCGCCCACTCTTTCAAACCCGAGATTTTACTTGCTTTCATAAAAATTATAAAAACACAAAAAGAATCTTCTCTCACCCTTAGACCTATTAGAGTAGTTTTTCACACCTAACGAACACTATTCCCTGTGGAGAACGATCAATCCCCCGTACTTACCACTACACTATACTACATCGGTCAGGTACACTGCCTGGTGGGGTTGTAAGCCTCTTGAGATCCCTTGAGAGGTAAAACCTGTTGTAAGGTTGCAAAACCACGCATCAAGTTTTTGGCGCCGCTGCCGGGGAATAGTTATTGTTTAGGTTGAATTTTTATTTTATTAGGTCTACTCGCTAGATTCCTTTCTAGTGAGATTTTTATTTTCTTTTTCTAGGATTTTCTTTAGTCTATCTTTTTCTTTGTGTCTTTGTTCGTAAAAGAAATTTCCTTTGACTCTTCCGTTCACCATTATGGAGAACGTGAATCCACTACATAATCTACCCCTTCCACTCCAAAATGACATCTTTATGTTCCGTCGACATAATGGTGAATCTTTTTCCGATACATGGACTCGTTTCAAATACTTATTAAAAAAGGTCTTTCATCATGGTCTTGACTTATTGTTTCCACTTCAAATCTTTTACACTCGTATCGACCGCCAAACCCAGCAGGAGATTGAAAATATGGAAGATGGGAAAATGTGGGATTATGGTGATGAAGAGGCATGGGAAATCTTTGAGATTCTCGCCCAAAAAAGAAGTGGAACATGTGACCCAAAAAATGCAAGCTTAGACCTATTTGGTATTTGGATAAATCAATCGGAAGGTTTGTTTAGGAATGAGGTGGGTAGAGTTGAGGTACCTAAGTGCATGTCATGGTTAGGCACTACCATAATACAAGATGAACACATAGGTGATCTTAATGAGATGGAGGATATAGTAGAAAACCCAAGCCCACCAAGTACCCCCACAAGTCCCACCATCACTTGAGGCATACACACCACCCGTGACTTACCCGGAAGAAGTAGAAGAGACTATAGGAACCCCAATAGAGGTAGAGCCCTTGGACCAAACACAACTAGAAGAAATAGGTTTGAATACTTGTAGTCATAACCTTTCTTTTAGTTCTATGGAAGTTCCTAGTTTTGATGAACCGGAGCCTCAACCAAAACCGCTACCTAATCTTCCATCCTTATATGTGAATTTAGGAATTGAAAAAGGTCCCGATCAACCCATCAAACCATATAGTCCGGATAGTTTTACGTTGGAGGTAGTAGACTCTAAGCCTTGTAGAGAGGAAGCCAATATAGGAGTGAAACATGACCTTACATACTTACATCACCCATTCATGATTGATCACAAGAAACATTATGGGTTTAAACCGGGTTTATTAGGTCAAGATGGATTACCAACTAGGAATCTCTCGAAGTTGATAGAAGATGATCCCTTTTTAGGAGAAAACTTTAATTCACCCAGTGACCAAAGTGAACTAGGTAAGGTTATGATGAAAGGAGCACACCCCTTTAAGTATATAATTCATCCACCACTCTTTCCTCACGTGGCATATTTCCACCCTAAGGGTGTGTATCGCTACTTTCACCCACACTTAATCCTAAGTGTAGGGAAAACCTCCCCTATTTCCGTTAAATAAGGGTAGAGTCAGGCTCGTGACTCGAACAAAAACAAGCGCTTCTTGGGAGGCAACCCAAGCTTTATTTGCTTTGTGTGTTTGTTTGTTTGTTTGTTTGTTTTTATTTATTTCCGTATGTGTGTTTAATTTTTATTCGTATTGATTCATGTTCAAAAGTAAATTGTGAAAATGCTTTATCTTGTTTTTAACTTCGTCTTAACTACATATAAAGGTATTTTGCAAAAGATAAGTGTAAGGGAAATCTAAATCGGTTTATTAGAACACAAATGAACATGAATCATAATAATAATAAATTAACATACATATTAGTATTTGTTTGAGTCAAATGCTTGTATCGAGTCATAATGATGTTTTGCAGGAATTCCAGGAAGTAAGGTATAGGTTTTTCCAAAATTTTTCCGGAAACGTAACATGAGGATTCTGTCAGATCATATCTGACGGCGTCAGGCTTTACAACCTGACGGCGTCAGGTTTAATTTTCTGAAAATTTTTGATAGTTTTGTTTTCATAAAAAGTTTTTATTAAATCTATAACTTATAATCTCCAGGAATCTGCAAAATTATCATTCCACAAGCATTATATCCTTATATATAGAGTTTATCCCGCCGATGTTATGCAGGTTTTCGTGTTTGTTTTCTCAGGTTTAACAGGTTATTTTGGACAAGGAAATGTTTTTGGATCAAGCTTATGGCGATGCATTAGTCATGGAGCTTCAACATTACTTTGGAAGAAGATCTAACCATGTTACTTCATTATCCACCGAGCGAATCAGGGGAGTATTTGATTTCATTCTTTTACTTTATGCTTTTACATCTTGTTATTTGAACATTGGGGACAATGTTCATCCTAAGTGTAAGGGGGGTAAAAGTACGATTAGAGAATGCTCTTACGCTTGATTTTTATTTGTTTAATAGAAGATGTGTAATAAAACTGAGATAAATACCTGTTAGGGTAATTTTAGCGCCAAATTTAAATTTTTTTACAACATTTAGGAGTGAAACTTTGATCTTAATGAGCGTCTCACGGATAGGAGTTATATGACTAGCACAAAAACCGTACCACTAAAAAAATTTTCCACCCCCAAATATGTGAGGTTCGCCCCTAGAATTGGTAGGAAAAGCATTCATGCTATGATGTGTGTACCGGTAGCACTTAGATTCTAGAACTTGCGTTAGGACCATTCCGAGGCCACAAGTGAGACTACATTCGTGTAGTTAGATTTACTACATGATAAGAGGCATTAGGATTAACCCATTGTTTTACACCTGTGTTTTTGTTATAATTACATTGGCTACATTGGTCAAGTAATTCTCCCACACCCTTTGCGTTGTACTCATTTTTAGTACACGATACCCCTAGTACACCCCTCAGAGCCTATCTTTTCGTTTCAACCTTTAAGCATTTTACTTAAAGGAAGAATTTGTTACACCCCACTAAAATGTACACCCAAATCGCCTTAGCCTACCTTGTATGCACTCATTTTTAGTGCATTATTGTTACAACATTTGTTTAAACCCAAGTTAATTATCTAATTGATTACATGGTTGCTAAGTCGAGTCATATCCTTGTACATATTGTTTTGGGACGATTGGGACTCATGGGTAAAGTACTAGTGTAATGGAGTAATGGGGAAGAACATCATTTATTACCCCCATATGTGCTAAATATTTTTAAAAGTACTCCAAGTTTTTCAATTATCTTAATTCGAGTCATTAGAATAGTTATTTGTAAAGTTATGTAAAAATTCAAGTGTAAGGGGATGCAATGCCCCTATGATGTATTATTTTGGATGGTAGGGCAAGAGTGTATGAAAAAAAAATATATATATATATCGAAAAATCAAGGAAAATACAAAAAAATGATAAAAAGAAAAATAGAAAAAACATACGGACTACCATCCCGTTTCATTTTATGTTTGTTTTATGTTTTTGTTATTTTGTTTTTAGCTTAAATCGAGTCGAGTCTTGGCTTAGCAACATTGTATAGTACATGTAATTGATCAAGATCTTTAACTCGCCACCAGTAAAATATCCTTTATCCAACAAAACCGTGTTTTCCTTTTCCCTACACCTAACGTTATAACCCATTTAAAAGCCCTCTTTGATAGTTTATCTTTGGTGCTTACGCCTAGTGGAGGAGGTTTTCGATCCTTTCCCAAGCCTATGGTAATCTATTTGCTATGACAGGTAGTGAGAGATATTATCCGTTTTCATTTATGAGATTTATGTTGATGACACTTGAGAGATGTGAGTATCTAAACACTACTTGTGAGGTGCTAGTTTGTAATCTCCGTGCTTATTATGATTAAAGTGGAACGAATATTTGTTGTAATTACTTTTATGTTAGCATTAAATGACCCCTAACTTGTATTTTGATTAGAATAAAAGCGCATTTGCTTGAGGACAAGCAAATCTCAAGTGTAAGGGTATTTGATGAAGCGAAAAGTGTACCGCTTTTAAGGGGTCATTTAAGCCCTAAATCGTATTTATTTGATCAAATATTGCCCTAAATCGTTCCTTTTGTCATTTTAGGTACTTTTGAGAAGAAATCTGGAAAAGGAAGCATTTTGGACGTTTTTGGAGCATAAAAGTGAAGAAAACGACAAAGTCTCAAAATCATGCTAAAAGTTACCTTTGACGGCGTCAGGATTATCCCTGGACGGCGTCATGGCTTGGCAAGAAAAGGTGGATGTGAAATTTACTCATGATAAGCCAGAGAAATTTGCATGGGAATTCTGACGGCGTCACCCTTTAATCTGATCAAGGTCGTCACGGCTTAATTTAAAGAGGGACGGCGTCACGCCTAATCCTGACGGCGTCAAGCCTTGATAGGCCAGAACGGATTTTGGAGAGCTAAAGAGGGACGGCGTCAAGAAGGTCATCCGGGAACCCTAAAAGCGGCGAGGTGACAGCGTCACACTCCATAACGTGACGCCGTCAGATCTAAAAATCTATATATAGTTTTGCAATTCTTTGTCATTAGGGTGGAACTTATTGGGGAACTTTGTGTGTGAAAACCCTAGGACGAATTTGGCAGCTTTTTCAAGGCTTTTTGCCTTGAGATCTTCCATGTTACATTGAAGATAAGTTATCAATTAATCATTCAATATGTCTATGTGTTGTTTGATTCTATCTTGTTCTTGTCTTTTGTTTAACATGCTAGGCTAGATTTATCTTGTGTTTGCTTAGATCTAATGAAACCTAGCTATTGATTATTGGTTATTAGTGTGTTATTAGTTGTATTGGATGATTGTTTATCTATGTTAGGCTTAAAAAACTGGCTAACTTCCTATTCGGTAACTTGCTTGAACGTCTTAAGAAACATGAACCAATGCGTACTAAAGGTTTTTATGGTTGTATTTAATGCACAAGCGAATTCTAGTGATCCCATGTTAGGAGCTTCCTAGCCGGCTCGACATAGGAGTGAAGTAGGAGCTTGTAGAGTTGGGGAAGTACGTACGCCACCCCACGAATGGTATTAAGGAATACACCCGTCATCCACGCAACTAATACACACTAATCAACCGGTAAAAGATAGTTAGGGAGTAAGGAAATCTAAGTAAACACATTTCTCTCTACATAAGTTTTCACCAACCTTTTCATTTTCGTTATTTTATTTCATTTGCATTCGTAGTAATTTGGGTTAGTTGACTAGCAACTAATTCCACCCACTCTTTCAAACCCGAGATTTTACTTGCTTTCATAAAAATTATAAAAACATAAAAAGAATCTTCTCTCACCCTTAGACCTATTAGAGTAGCCTTTCACACCTAACGAACACTATTCCCTATGGAGAACGATCAATCCCCCGTACTTACCACTACACTATACTACATCGGTCAGGTACACTGCCTGGTGGGGTTGTAAGCCTCTTGAGATCCCTCGAGAGGTAAAACCTGTTGTAAGGTTGCAAAACCCACGCATCTCGGTTTAAGTTAAACACTTAGTTAATTTGTGTCCAAATCACGTTTTATGTATTCTTGGGTTTTTCATGACCCAACAATCTCCCCCTATTTGGATATAAATTATTCCTAAGTGTTTTGATCAGTATGAGTGAGCTAAAGTCTTCTGCTCATACTGAATGTACTAAAAAATAAATAAGGATATTGATATAGCAAAACATTCATCAATTTATTCATATCATTACAAGTCCTATTATTCTAAGTACAAAATACTCAAGGTTCCTGAACAAGACCCATGAGTTCAAGTTTCGCCTTCTTTGACATCAACACCTCTTTATCAGGTTGATCCTTCATCATTTGATCCATCAGCCTGACAAACTCCTCATTTTCAGGTCTCCTGATATTAAGCGCCATTAGTTTGTAAGCAAGGAGTGTTGTCGTTTCCACTTTGTCGATGTCAGAGACTCTTTGAAAGGCTTCCTGACCAAATTCATCCACAAAGAAGATACCATACTCAGGTTCCTTGATGACCAGGTTGGGACGGAACTTGACTCCCTGAGGAGTAGTCCTGTTGCAATGAAGTGCAGCTATGTATTGTTCAGGTTCAATATCCACAACTTTTCTTTTCTTCCCAGTCTTCTGAGTAAGTTCAGGGATAGCCAGTCCCTGAGAAGCAAGTGCCTCATCATGGTTAATGCCAAGACTCTTTGCCACTTTTGCGAGTTCCTCATACTTAGCACTCAGTGACTTGATGATGATTGGGGCATTCTTGCTTGTGGTTTTCTTCCTTAGGATAGGCATCATCATATCCCATTCTCTTAACCCATAGTCTGAAAATTTGACTGTTGGAAGATGTTCAGACTTTCTTGGACCTCTATGGATTGTTAAGCTCAGAGGTCTGGTGGGGTGAATGGTAATGTCAGTTATTTTGCCTTCACCTTTGGGTTTGGTCATGTGCCATACATACCTCTCATATATCCTCTGCCTCTTTTCTTCCTTAAGTTTGGCTTGTTTTTTGTGTTCCTTAAGGATTTCAGCCTGAAGCTTGAGAAACTCATCCCCTTTGATGTCCCTCTTCTCAGACTCCTTGATCACTTCTTTGGCAACCTTATAAATTTCAGACCTGTTGAGTTCCAGCTCTTTCTCTTGTTCCTTCCTGAGCTCTTCTTGGTGTAAAATTTCAGCAAGTTGTTCAGGAGTCCCATAGACCCTTCTCCCATCCTCTAAATCAACATAGAACGGTGCATCAGGATCTGCACGTCTTTCAGTTGAAGCCTTGACTAAGCGTGCTTCAGGAGGATGGTTTGTTTCAGTCACCATGATTTTCTTCCCTTTGTCAATGGGAGGAGGTTGACTGGTGGATGTCTCAGGGACAGTTACCAAAGCAGAAGTAGGGTCAGGGATTGGAGGATCATCATTTTTCTCCCCCTCAGCAGATGGTGGAGCTTCAGTGGAGACACCTGCTGACTGAGGAGGTGGAGGAGTATGAGAGGCCTGAAGAATGGATAGGATGTGTGAGACCATAGACTTTGTTTCAGAAGTCTCATTCTTCACGGCACTTAATTCGGCAGCCATTTCCTTGTGGTGGGTGGTGAGTTCAGTTACTTGGGTGGTGTAGTGGTTGACCAGCTCATTATGTGTTGTTGAGAGCTGCTCAAAGGCTGAGGAGATTCTGATCAGGTGCTCCTTGGATGCAGTAACAGCCTGATGAATTGACTCTTGCTGTGTCCTTAAACCTTGAAGATCTACCCCCTGAAGGAGCTTTAGAAGCTCAGTAATGCTGGTGGAGGTGTTAGCCTGAGAGGCCAAGTATGCATCCAATCTGGTGACAAAAGTGGGATCATCTGTAAGATGTTCTTGTACTGATTCGATAGCCTTGAGGATGTTGGACAGTTCCTGATGCTGTCCAGTGGCTATGTCATCTACAGATTTGTTCAGGTCGCCAAGTTGTTTATCAGTGAGGGTGGCGGCCTGAAGAATCTTTGCCTGAGATTCTTCAACAGAAGCCCTGAAGTCAGCATAGGAGGCTGCCACTTCAGTGTGCTTATCCCATTGCTCATCCGTAAGAGAGTTGTAAAGACCTTCGTTGGCTTTGCGAAGGACTTTTGCCATTTGTCTTTCAGAAGCCGGACGAGCATTGTCATACTTTTGCAACCACTTAGGAGTGGTTGAAGCACCTGATGATGATGATGAGGTTGATTGAGAACTGGGTGGTTGATCCTCAGGATGAGGAGAGGAATGTTGTTTCTCAGAGGGCTGAGGAGGGCTTAATTGGGTTTCCATTTCCTCCTCAGCATCAGGGATATCATCATCACCAAAATCAATCTCCTCCTCTGACTCATCAGCCAACAAATTTTCATAGTCAGCCAGAGAAGGAGCCTTCAGGAAATCCGGCTCCCCCTCAGAAGAGGGCTCACCTTCGTTGTGGCCAGGTCCTGACTCTTTTGTCATAATAACTGGTGGGGTTTGACGAGCCTGACTAGTCATAATAACTGGGGGGGGGGGGTTTGCCCAGCCTGACTTTTAGGGTCAGTTCCTGAGAGAACAAAAGTGCCTGAGGTGGGTTTGGGTTCCGTATCGGCGGGTGGTTTATATACCTCTGAGTCTTTGTCCCCCTGAGCGCCTTCATCCACTGATGGGTGTTTTCCAGTGGAATCATGAGGCACTATTGGTGATTGTTGATGGCCTCCCTTCCCATCAGGATTGTGCTGTCCTTTTGGGGATTTAGAGGCCTGAACTCCCTGAGACTCTAAGAGTGATTGCTTAGAGACGTTAACGGGATGTGAATGGGTATGGGTCCCCTTCTCAGTGGAGTAGTACTGCTCCACCGAGGATATAGAACCCTGAACTCCCTCAGGCCCTGATTGTGATTTATCAGTGCCTTCATTAGGATGTGAGTGGGTGGATGCTCCTGACCCTTCTGACTTGTTTTTGTCAGTAGGGACATTAGGAAAGGGTTTGCCCGAGGATACTGACGATGATTGCTCAGCACCCTCCAGTGGCGTTTATTTTGTGGCCAATGTGGTCTCTTGTATGGGAGTCTGAGAGGTCAAGGTCACAACAACTTTCTTGGTGCCTGAGGCAACAGTCTCAGTGACGAGTGGTTTAGGTCTAACCACCTTACTGGATTGTGCCCCTTTCCCTTTGGTCTTCTTCACCTTCTTGGTTGGTGAAGGAACTGGTGAGCATACATTTTCACCCTGAATCACCATTAACATGTAGGTGGTCAGGGCGACTGGTTGTACCTCAGTAATGTCACTACTAAAGTTGGTCTTATGCAAGACGTCAGGTTTTGTACCTTCATCGTCAGACCTTAAGTAGTCAGAACCAAGAAGATCCTGTAGCACACAGGAAATGAACCTAGGATAAGACATGTGTCTTTGCCTATGTTTCCCTGAGAGCTTTGACACGAGGTCACGGAAGATTATTCCTCCGATATCAATTTTTCTACCCTCCAAGAGACTGAACATCATCAATTGGTGTGATGAGTTCAACTGCTCAGTGGAGGATTTGTTTCCTCCGAGTACCTGAATGACGAATGTCATCATAAGTCTCCAGACAGGGTGAAACTATGTCTTCACTATTGGAGCCTTTGCCAGCAAGGCTTCAGGGGACTCGGTAGGACGCCTAACATCATGAGGCCCTAGGAAAAGCATTTCAGCTTTTATTTCCTGATCAGTAGGGTTTGCCTCAAAGTTCTCAACAAAGTTAAGACCTGTAGCCAAGATGAAGGTCTTGTAGTTGAAGGAGAGAGTCCTAGTCCCATTCATCACAGTGAAAGTGATGATCGACTCTTTGGTGTCCTTAGGGCAAGTAGCCGTTGCGGTACACCAAAACTCCCTGAGATAGTCATTATAAATGACTTCTGGGGTAGTTGTAAAAGCTGTGGCAAGGAAGCAGTTTTGTAAATACTTAACTACATCCTTGTAACCCCCATATTGCTGGGGATAGTGGAAATTTCCAACCACATTGTTTTTGGTCAGGTCCACGCCCTCCATTGTGAAGTTCACATTGGGGGCGGTGGTTATAGCATTAGAGGAAGCCATTTTATGATCTGGTTTTGGTCGAAAAAATGGTCGGATGTTTCTAAATGCTAAGAACACACACACAATTTGTTTTGAGAGAGAAAAAGGGCAGAGTTTGCTTATAATTTTCAAAAACGTGTGTGTGAATCCCTTTGGATGGGTATTTATAGGATAGTGGAGATGGGGGTATTTTAGACATTTGAGCGATCTTAGTTTATTCAAAAAGAATTATTGGAAATTGTTTTGAATAATGTTTTAGGATCCGCATTTAATGCCAACACTCCACTTTCCTGGTTTGGCGCAACAGTCGAAGTGAACAGTTGAGCAGTTCTGCAAAAGTGTAATTTGCAGAGATGAGTCATCACATATTTGTAATGTGATTGGAGAGGCATTTAATGCCAAGTGGGAATGTGGTGGCCCAGAGGTGGAAGCCAGAAAGGCAAAAAGAAAAAATATTCTTGAATTAAATATGAGTTCAGTTACCAACCTCGGACATTTACTAACTAGATACTTAGAGTATTTAAGTCAGTATTTAATGTCCTTTTCAGGGCCCTGAATGACTATTCATTCAGTGATGGTTTTCAGGGACTTGGGATTAGTCACTGATGATTCAGGAATAAGGAATGATTCCTGAGAAACAAGGATTCAGGAACTTGGGTTTAGTTCCTGAACCCTCAAGATTTCAGGAACTTGGGTTTAGTTCCTGAGGTTGAGGATTCAGTGAGATGTTTTCACTGATGTACACATTGAGTCAGGGACCTGAGGTTTTAAGAATTTACACTTCAGTTGGAAGGATTCAATCAGTGGACTGATTCTCTATATCCAACATTCCTAATTCAGCTTTCAGCCTTGTGAAAGTTGGTTCATCCAAAGGTTTGGTGAAGATATCAGCTAACTGATATTCAGTAGGGATGAAGTGTAATTCAATGTCACCATTCATGACATGGTCCCTGATGAAGTGATATCTAATATCAATGTGTTTTGTTCTCTGATGAAGAACAGGGTTGTTTGAGATTGCAATTGCACTTGTGTTATCACAAAAGATGGGTACCATCTTGTACTGAATTCCATAGTCACTGAGTTGACTTTTCATCCAGAGTACATTTGCACAACAACTAGCTGCTGCAACATATTCAGCCTCAGCTGAGGACAAGGCAACTGATTGTTGCTTTTTGGCACTCCAACAGACTAATTTCCCACCAAGTATTTGGCAAGAGCATGAGGTGCTTTTTCTGTCCATGTTGCATCCAGCATAGTCAGAGTCTGAGTATCCTTTGAGATCAAGTCCTGAGCACTTTGGATAGTATAATCCAAGGTTAGGAGTGCCCTTAAGGTACCTGAATATCCTTTTCACAGCAGTGATGTGTGATTCTCTTGGGTCAGATTGATATCTGGCACATAGACATACTGAGAATTGGATATCAGGCCTTGATGCAAGTAGATACATCAGTGATCCTATCATTCCTCTAAAGAGAGTTTGATTTACTGGTTTACCAGTTAGATCAGGACCAAGGTTGTTTGGGGGGACCATGGGAGTTTTGACTGAGGCACAGTCACTGAGATCATACTTCTTCAGTAGATTCTTTACATACTTCTCTTGACTGATAGTGGTTCCTTTATCAGTCTGCTTGATCTGTAGACCAAGGAAGTATGTCAGTTCTCCCATCATGCTCATTTCAAACTTCTTTGCTATTAGTTTTTCAAATTGTTTGCAAAGTTTGAAACTTGTTGAGCCAAAGATGATGTCATCAACATACACTTGTACTAGTATGACATCATTATTTGTCTTATAGATAAACAATGTGTTGTCTATCTTGCCTCTGACAAATTTGTTTTGGATTAAGAAGGCTGAGAGAGTCTCATACCATGCCCTGGGAGCTTGCTTCAGTCCATAAAGGGCTTTGTTAAGCTTACAGACATGATCAGGAGACTCATGGCTTTCAAATCCAGGAGGTTGCTGAACATAAACTTCTTCTTTCGGTGAACCATTTAAGAATGCACTTTTAACATCCATTTGGTACACCTTGAAGTTCATGTATGTAGCAAAAGCAAGGAAGATCCTGATGGCTTCCATCCTTGCTACTGGTGCAAATGTTTCCTCATAGTCAATGCCTTCTTGTTGATTATAGCCTTTGGCTACAAGTCTGGCTTTGTTTTTAATGACTATGCCATTTTCATCAGTTTTGTTTTTGAATATCCATTTTATGCCAATGACTGAGACATTCTCAGGACATTTGACCAAGGTCATTACCTTGTTTCTGTCAAATTGTTCCAGTTCATCATGCATGGCCTGAACCCAACTTGGATGTGTAAGTGCTTCTTTAACACTTTTGGGTTCAATTGTGGAAATGAAGTCCACAAATAGGAATTCATTGGATGAGGCTGCTCTTAGACTAGCAGCCATGCTCCTGGTGAGCATGCCTTCAGTATGCTCTCCAATAATATTGGCAAGTTCAATGTCCTGAGACCTAGTCCAACTTTCCTGAGGTCCTGGATACAGATTTGAACTTGTGGAGGCCTGATTGGGTAAAGGGGTTGGTTCAGGAGTAGACACATGATCATTGATTGGATCTTGAGTGTCTACTAGATCACTGAGATTGTTTGGTTCTTGAGCATTTTGAACAGACTGATTAATTTCATCAGTGTTTGCATGTGCCTCAACAAACTCAGTGATGGTTGGGTTAGGTAGGTTGTGAGGGATTATGTAATAGGAGAGGTTAGCATCATCTTGATACTGAGTAGAAGGATTGTTTTCAGGAAGATATTCATCAGGAGGATATCTTGAAGAATTATCAATTCCTATTTCTTCTATTGAGGCAGTTGAGAACCTGATTGCATCAGTGCTTTCATCAAAGGTAACATGAAATGTTTCCTCAGTCTGCTGTCTCCTTGTGTTGAACACTCTGAAGGCTTTTGAGACAAGTGAGTATCCCAGGAAGTATCCATCATCAGCTTTTGCATCAAATTTCCCTAAGTGATCCTTATGATTATGAATAAACACAGGACACCCAAAGACATGAAAGTAGCTGATGTCAGGGATTTTTCCTTTGAATAGCTCATATGGGGTTTTCCCATGTCTCTTGACAATTATGGATCTGTTTTGTGTATAACAGGCAGTTTTGACTGCATCAGTCCAAAAATGGTTGGAAAGGACTGATCCACATAGCATTGTCCTAGCAGCTTCAATGAGTGTTCTATTTTTCCTTTCAGCAACACCATTTTGTTCAGGTGTGTATGGAGAGGAAAAGTTTTGGGAAATACCTTTCTCATCACAGAAACATTCAAGTTCATAATTTTTGAACTCAGTCCCATTGTCAGTTCTAATCTGTTTGACCTTAATGTCATTTTGATTTTCAATGTTCCTGACAAAAGACATGATTTTTTCAGCTGCCTGACTCTTTTTGATCAAGAAGAATACCCAGGTGTATCTAGAGTATTCATCCACTATGACCAGAGTATACTTCTCATGGTTAGTAGACCTTGGACTGATAGGTCCAAATAGATCCATATGGAGAAGATATAGGCAGTTCCTGATGGAAATGTTGGTTTTGGTTTTAAAGGATGCTCTGTGATGTTTACCTTTTTTCACAAGCTGAGCATGGTTTATCCTTTGAAAACACAAGAGATGGTAAGCCAAGGACCTTGTTTTGTTTTACAAGATTGTTAATGTTCTTAAAGTTCAGGTGGGTGAGTCTCTTATGCCAAAACCAGTTGAGTGTATCAGTGGCCTTAGCAAAGAGACAAGTTCCATCCTGAGTTAGACTGGACATGTCTAATACATAAACATCTTGTCTTCTTGGTGCAATGAGGACAATTTCCTTATTTGCATTGAAGATGGTTCCTTGCTTATCATCAAACTGAACTATGTATTTTGCATCACATAGTTGACTGACACTGATCAGATTATACTTAAGACCATTTACATATGCTATCCTAGTAAAGACAATACCATTGCAGTTTACTGAACCATAACCTTCAGTGAGACATGATGAATTATCAGCAAATATCACTTTGGGTCCTGGTTCTTCCACATATTTGTACAGACACTCCTTAACACCAGTCATGCTCCTTGAACATCCACTGTCTAGATGCCAAATAGGATCCCTGGCATGCTTCTGCACAAATAGTAAACTGGGTCAGTTCTTTCTAGGACTCCATTTCATGGAGGGGTTGGTATTGTAGGTCTTTATGAAAGTATTAATTGATTCATGGTCAGAGGTTGAGTGGACTGAGCTACCACATGTTTTGCATTTAGTTGCAGGGGTAGCCTCAGTAGTCTGAGAGGATTGTTTCATTCCTCTTCTTGACTGAATGACCTTCTCTTTTCCAGAGAATTTCTGAGTGGAACTTCCACTAGATTCACAGTGTTTGTCAATTTGACAATCCTCAGGAAGATGGTCATTGAATCCACATAAAGGGCAAGGTGAAAAAGGCTTGGCCTTTTGCTTCTGTTTCTGCTTAGAATCAGAAGGGTAGTTCAGGCACTGAGCCTTAAGTCCTGAAAAGTTTGACATGACTGAGCATTGTTTATGATCAGAGGTCCTGTGATCTTCCTTTTTGCAAATCATGCAATAAAGGACTCTATAGCAATCATCAGTGAGTGATGCGTGGTTTTGTAACCTTACAACAGGTTTTACCTCTCGAGGGATCTCAAGAGGCTTACAACCCCACCAGGCAGTGTACCTGACCGATGTAGTATAGTGTAGTGGTAAGTACGGGGGATTGATCGTTCTCCACAGGGAATAGTGTTCGTTAGGTATGAAAGGCTACTCTAATTAGGTCTAAGGGTTGAGGAAGATTCTTTTTTATGTTTTTATAATTTTATGAAAGCAAGTAAAATCTCGGGTTTGAAGGAGTGGGCGGAATTAGTTGCTAGTCAACTAAACCAAATTACTACGAATGCAATAAAATAAAATAACAAAAATGAAGAGTTGGTGAGAAACTTATGTGTAGAGAAATGTGTTTACTTAGATTTCCTTACTCCCTAACTATCTTTTACCGGTTAATTAGTGTGTATTAGTCGCGTGGATGACGGGTGTATTCCTTAATACCATTCGTGGGGTGGCGTACTTACTTCCCCAAACTCTACAAGCTCCTACTTCACTCCTATGTCGAGCCGGCTAGGAAGCTCCTAACATGGGATCACTAGAATTCGCTTGTGCATTAAATACAACCATAAAAACCTTTAGTACGCGTTTGGTTCATGTTTCTTAAGACGTTCAAGCAAGTTACCGAATAGGAAGTTAGCCAGTTTTCTTAAGCCTAACATAGATAAACAATCATCCAATACAACTAATAACACACTAACAACCAATAATCAATAGCTAGGTTTCATTAGATCTAAGCAAACACAAGATAAATTTAGCCTAACATGTTAAACAAAAGACAAGAATAAGATAGAATCAAACAACACATAGACATATTGAATGATTAATTGATAACTTATCTTTCAATGAAACATGGAAGATCTCAAGGCAAAAAGCCCTGAAAAAGTAGCTAAAATCGTCTTAGGGTTTTCTCCCAAAATTCCACACACTAAGCTCTCCCCTCATGACAAAAAATTAGAAAACTATATATAGATTTTTGGATCTGACGGCGTCACCTTATGGATTGTGACGCCGTCACCTCGCCGCTTTTAGGGTTCCCGGATGACCATCTTGACGCCGTCCCTCTTTAGCTCTTCAAAAATCCATTCTGGCTTATCAAGGCTTGACGCCGTCGAACCATGAACGTGACGCCGTCCCCTTATGATTTAAACCGTGACGCCCTTGATCAAGTTAAAGCGTGACGCCGTCAGAATTCATATGCTGTTTTCACTGGCCCGTCATGAGTAAATTTCACGTCCACTTTTTCTTGCCAATGCATGACGCCGTCTAGAGTAAATCTTGACGCCGTCAAAGGTGACTTTCAGCCGATTTTTGAGACTTTGCCGTTTTCTTCACTTTATGCTCCAAAAACGTCCAAAATGCCTCCTTTTCCAGATTTCTCCTCAAAAGTACCTAAAATGACAAAAGGAACGATTTAGGGCAATATTTGATCAAATAAATACGATTTAGGGCTTAAATGACCCCTTAAAAGCGGTACACTTTTCGCTTCATCAAATACCCTTACACTTGAGATTTGCTTGTCCTCAAGCAAATGCGCTTTTATTCTAATCAAAATACAAGTTAGGGGTCATTTAACGCAAACATAAAAGTAATTACAACAAATATTCGTTCCACTTCAATCATAATAAGCACGGAGATTACAAACTAGCACCTCACAAGTAGTGTTTAGATACTCACATCTCTCAAGTGTCATCAAAATAAATCTCATAAATGAAAACGGATAATATCTCTCACTACCTGTCATAGCAAATAGATTACCATAGGCTTGGGAAAGGATCGAAAACCTCCTCCACTAGGCGTAAGCACCTAAGATAAACTATCAAAGAGGGCTTTTACATGGGTTATAACGTTAGGTGTAGGGATATGATAAACACGGTTTTGTTGGATAAGAGATATTTTACTGGTGGCGAGTTAAAGATCTTGATTAATTACATGTACTATACAATGTTGCTAAGCCAAGACTCGACTCAATCTTAAGCTAAAAACAAAATATCAAAAACATAAAATAAACATAAAATGAAACGGGATGGTAGTCCGTATGTTTTTTCTATTTTTCTTTTTCTCATTTTTTTGTATTTTTCTTGATTTTTTATTTATTTTTTTTTTATTTATTATTATTTTTTTTTTTGCATACACTTTTGCCCTACCATCCAAAATAATACATCATAGGGGCATTGCATTCCCCTTACACTTGAACTTTTACATAACTTTACAAATAACTACTCTAATGACTCGAATTAAGATAATCGAAACACTTGGAGTACTTTTAAAATATTTAACACATATGGGGGTAATAAATGATGTTCTTCCCCATTACTCCATTACACTAGTACTTTACCCACGAGTCCCAATCGTCCCAAAACAATATGTACAAGGATATGACTCGACTTAGCAACCATGTAATCAACTAGATAATTAACTTGGGTTTAAACAAATGTTGTCACAATAATGCACTAAAGATGAGTGCATACAAGGTAGGCTAAGGCGATTTGGGTGTACATTTTAATGGGGTGTAACAAATTCTTCCTTTAAGTAAAATGCTTAAAGTTAGAAACGAAAAGATAGGCTCTGAGGGGTGTACTAGGGGTATCGTGTACTAAAAATGAGTACAACGCAAAGGGTGTGGGAGAATTACTTGACCAATGTAGCCAACGTAATTATAACAAAATCACAGGTGTAAAACAATGGGTTAATCCTAATGCCTCTTATCATGTAGTAAATCTAACTACACGAATGTAGTCTCACTTGTGGCCTTGGAATGGTCCTAACGCAAGTTCTAGAATCTAAGTGCTACCGGTACACACATCATAGCATAAATGCTTTTCCTACCAATTCTAGGGGCGAACCTCACATATTTGGGGGTGGAAAATTTTTTTAGTGGTACGGTTTTTGTGCTAGTCATATAACTCCTATCCATGAGACGCTCATTAAGACCAAAGTTTCACTCCTAAGTGTTGTAAAAAAAAATTTAAATTTGGCACTAAAACTACCTTAACAAGTATTTATCTCAGTTTTATTACACATCTACCATTAAACAAACAAAAATCAAGCGCAATAGCATTCTCTAAAATCGTACTTTTACCCTCCCCTTACACTTAAGATGAACATTGTCCCCAATGTTCAAATAACAAGATGTAAAAGCATAAAGTAAAAGAATGAAATCAAATACTCCCCTGATTCGCTCGGTGGATAATGAAGTAACACGGTTAAATCTTCTTCCAAAGTAATGTTGAAGCTCCATGACTAATGCATCGCCATAAGCTTGATTCAAAAACATTTCCTTGTCCAAAATAACCTGTTAAACCTGAGAAAACAAACACGAAAACCTGCATAACATCGGCGGGATAAAATCTATATATAAGGATATAATGCTTGTGAATGATAATTTGCAGATTCCTGGAGATTATAAGTTGGAGATTTTAATAAAAACTTTTTAAAAACAAAACTTTCAAAAATTTCTGAAAATTAAATCTGACGCCGTCAGGTTATAAACCCTGACGCCGTCAGAAATGACCTGACAAAAATTTTCATTTTAAGTTTCCGGAAAATTTCTGGAAAAACCTTTACCTTACTTCCTGGAAATCCTGCAAAACATCATTATGACTCGATACAAGCATTTGACTCAAACACACACTAATATGTATGTTAATTTATTATTATTACGATTCATGTTAATTTGTGTTCTAATAAACCAATTTAGATTTCCCTTACACTTAACTTTTGCAAAATACCTTTATATGTAGTTAAGACGAAGTTAAAAACAAAATAAAGCATTTTCACAAATTAGTTTTTAACATGAATCAATAGGAATAAAAATTAAACATACATACGGAAACAAATAAAAACAAACAAACAAACAAATAAACACACAAAGCAAATAAATAAAATAAAGCTTGGGTTGCCTCCCAAGAAGCGCTTGTTTTTGTTCGAGTCGTGAGCCTGACTCTACCCTTATTTAATGGATAAAGGAGAGGTTTTCCCTACACTTAGGATTAAGTGCGGGTGATAGTAGCGATACACACCAGCTCGGTAGGAGTATGCCACGTGAGGAAAGAGTGGTGGATGAATTATATGCTCAAAGGGGTGTGCTCCTTTCATCATAACCTTACCTAGTTCACTTTGGTCAATGGGTGAATTAAAGTTTTCTCCTAAAAAGGGATCATTTTCTAACAACTTCGAGAGACTCCTAATTGGGAATCCATCTTGACCCAATAGACCCTGTTTAAACCCATAATGTTTCTTGTGATCAATCATGAATGGGTGATGTAAGTATGTAAGGTCATGTTTCACTCCTATATTGGCTTCCTCTCTACAAGGCTTAGAGTCTACTACCTCCAACGTAAAACTACCCGGACTATATGGTTTGGGTGGATCGGGACCTTTTTCATTTCCTAAATTCACATCTAAAGATGGAAGATTAGGTAACGGTTTTGGTTTAGGCTCCGGTTCATCAAAACTAGGAACTTCCATAGAACTAAGAGTAAGGTTGTGATCACTAAAAGCATTCAAACCTATATCCTCTAGTTGTGTTTGGTTCAAAGGTTCTACCTCTATTGGGGTTCCTATAGTCTCTTCTACTTCTTTCGGGTAAGTCACGGGCGGTGTGTGTGCCTCAAATGATGGTAGGACTTGTGGGGTACTTGGTGGGCTTATGTTACTTACCTCATCATTCCTTATGTCAAGATCACCTATATCCTCATCATGTGTTTTAGTAGGATCTAACCATAACATTTTCCCAAGTATCTCAAGTGCTTCTCTAGGCATCTCAACTTCTATATCCGAATCATAAGGATCATCCTCAATATTCTGACTGCTATATTCAAATTGCCCAAAAGATTCATCATGTGTTTCTTGAGATTCATCGTCATCGATCATAAAACCTAGGTTTTTTTTATCAATGTGATCATGTTCGGCTAAATCCTCCGTCACATCAAGGTCACCTATGTGTTTGTTTTGTACTATGGCATTACATGACATCCACTTAGGTATCTCAACACTAATGTATTCATCCCCAAACAAACTTGTTTCATGATCCAGGAAATTTATATTCAATTGACTTGTACTAACGTTTGTTGGGTTGTCTACCCTATAATAATATTGGGCACAATCTTCTATGGCATCCCATGCTTCTTCAGCACTTAATTCCCTAAAGTCCCCATTGGCAAAATCCTCAATGCGCATTTGGTCATATTGGCCAACACGATAGTAAAAGGTTCGGGTTAGGGATGCTAAAGCGAAACTATGATGAGGGAATTTTCGGAGTAAATTTCTAAAACGAGTCCATGCATCATATATGGGTTCATCTCGATATTGTTTGAAATTCGAGATGTCAATAGGGTAGAATGGCCTTTGTGGTTGGTGGTATGGTGGATTCGCGTACTCCATAATGGTGAACGGAAGAGTCAATGGAAATTACGAACAAACACACAAAGAAAAATAGATAGACTAAAGAAAACCTAAAAAAAAATAAAATAAAATAAAAAATCTCACTAGAAAGGAATCTAGTGAGTAGACCTATAAAATAAAAATTCAACCTAAACAATAACTATTCCCCGGCAGCGGCGCCAAAAACTTGATGCGTGGTTTTGTAACCTTACAACAGGTTTTACCTCTCGAGGGATCTCAAGAGGCTTACAACCCCACCAGGCAGTGTACCTGACCGATGTAGTATAGTGTAGTGGTAAGTACGGGGGATTGATCGTTCTCCACAGGGAATAGTGTTCGTTAGGTATGAAAGGCTACTCTAATTAGGTCTAAGGGTTGAGGAAGATTCTTTTTTATGTTTTTATAATTTTATGAAAGCAAGTAAAATCTCGGGTTTGAAGGAGTGGGCGGAATTAGTTGCTAGTCAACTAACCCAAATTACTACGAATGCAATAAAATAAAATAACAAAAATGAAAAGTTGGTGAGAAACTTATGTGTAGAGAAATGTGTTTACTTAGATTTCCTTACTCCCTAACTATCTTTTACCGGTTAATTAGTGTGTATTAGTCGCGTGGATGACGGGTGTATTCCTTAATACCATTCGTGGGGTGGCGTACTTACTTCCCCAAACTCTACAAGCTCCTACTTCACTCCTATGTCGAGCCGGCTAGGAAGCTCCTAACATGGGATCACTAGAATTCGCTTGTGCATTAAATACAACCATAAAAACCTTTAGTACGCGTTTGGTTCATGTTTCTTAAGACGTTCAAGCAAGTTACCGAATAGGAAGTTAGCCAGTTTTCTTAAGCCTAACATAGATAAACAATCATCCAATACAACTAATAACACACTAACAACCAATAATCAATAGCTAGGTTTCATTAGATCTAAGCAAATACAAGATAAATTTAGCCTAACATGTTAAACAAAAGACAAGAATAAGATAGAATCAAACAACACATAGACATATTGAATGATTAATTGATAACTTATCTTTCAATGAAACATGGAAGATCTCAAGGCAAAAAGCCCTGAAAAAGTAGCTAAAATCGTCTTAGGGTTTTCTCCCAAAATTCCACACACTAAGCTCTCCCCTCATGACAAAAAATTAGAAAACTATATATAGATTTTTGGATCTGACGGCGTCACCTTATGGATTGTGACGCCGTCACCTCGCCGCTTTTAGGGTTCCCGGATGACCATCTTGACGCCGTCCCTCTTTAGCTCTTCAAAAATCCATTCTGGCTTATCAAGGCTTGACGCCGTCGAACCATGAATGTGACGCCGTCCCCTTATGATTTAAACCGTGACGCCCTTGATCAAGTTAAAGCGTGACGCCGTCAGAATTCATATGCTGTTTTCACTGGCCCGTCATGAGTAAATTTCACGTCCACTTTTTCTTGCCAATGCATGACGCCGTCTAGAGTAAATCTTGACGCCGTCAAAGGTAACTTCCAGCCGATTTTTGAGACTTTGTCGTTTTCTTCACTTTATGCTCCAAAAACGTCCAAAATGCCTCCTTTTCCAGATTTCTTCTCAAAAGTACCTAAAATGACAAAAGGAACGATTTAGGGCAATATTTGATCAAATAAATACGATTTAGGGCTTAAATGACCCCTTAAAAGCGGTACACTTTTCGCTTCATCAGTGAGATGATTTGTATAGTTGCATAGTTCACATCTTTTCAGGGGTTTTGTGGGTTTGGGTTTGGTCTTTGAGGAAGCTGGTTTTTGTTCCTTCTTGGATTGAGAGGGTTTCTCAGAAGATGTAATCTTCTCTCCCAGCTTCCTGACCATTTCAGCCAACTGATCAAATTTTGAGTCAGGGCTTTGGGTTGTTACTTCAGAAGGGACTGAAGTTGATGAGTCATCAGTATTTACTGAGACATCAAGGTTTGCTCTCTTTGGGATGGTTGTTCCCATTCCTGATCTCTCCTTTGGAGAGTGTAGTGAGAAGACCATAGGTGGGAGGCCTGAGTTTGGTGCAGCACCCTGAAGGGTATTCAGTGGAGGAAGTGGTGGATATGATTCTGATTCAGACTCATTCACTGACTCAGTATTACTGAGTTGTTCAGTGAGTTCAAGCTTACTGAGTTGTTCAGTAAGTCCAAGCATATTTTTCAAAGCCTGACTTTCAGGAAGCAAGATCTTTCCAGTCTCAAAGTTAGGTAACTTACTGACTGGGTTATCCCTGACAATCCAGTCATTTGACTTGGGAAGCAATTCTTGCTCAAAAGATATGCCAGCTGGAACAAAGTTTATTTCATTATGACACACAATTGGATCAACCATAAGAGGGTCAATACCAATGGTTTTCTGAGAGATTAATCCCACAGTGTCAAAAACCTTGGGGTTCTTCCTGGTCCAGCTTTGGATGACAGCCTTTTCTTTGTTAAGTTCAGTTTGAAGGGCTTGGTTTTGTTTCAAAATTTCAGTGTTCTGAATTTGTAGAGTTATTGTTTCTAGTTTGGCTTGCTTTAGTACAAGCAGTTCATCTCTACATTTGTTCAATTCTGACACAATATTGTTATATTTTGAAAACAGGTTAAGCCTTTGTTCCTCAACAAACATTAAATCAACACAAATATAATTCATGTAAGACTGCCAATCAGAATCATCATCCATAGAAAGTAAAGTATTTACCTTCTTCATGGTGATGTTGACCCACTCTCCATTTCTAGCATGGCTTTTTCCCACAGCCACCTGATCCTCTTCAGAAAGTGCCATCAGTGCACTAACTCTTATTTTCTCATCTGAGGAAACCTCTTCATCATCCCAATCATATGCTTCAGCTACTAATACCTTGTTCTTTGTCTGAATAGGTTTAGATGTTTGAGCAGCCTGAGGCAATATGGGGTTAGTTTCAAGAAGTGCAAGTTTAGCTTTAATATTCCTATATTTTGTTTCAAAATCCTTTTGACCCTTGTTTTGAAATTGTTGGGTGGACTGAAACATTTTAGGTTGAAACTTGCTAGTTCATGAGGAACTGTTTCCTGAGAACTTGTAAGAGGGTTCTGAGATAGTTTTAGAATAACAGTCCCTAGCAAAATGACCCTTTTTACCACATTTAAAGCATTCAGTGGTCTCATTTGCTTTTGGTTTTGTAAAGTTGGACTGATTTCTTTTGATGAAACGTCTTGAACTCGCAAGGAGTGCCCTTTCTTGAAATTCCAAGTTCAGATCGTTCAGGTACTCTTCACTAGTTCTTTCATCAATTTCTTCTTCAGAATCCTCTTGAATATCTTGCACAACACCATTAGAATAGAAAGCAGTTGATATAGGTGTTGAGGTTAAGGCCTTTTTGGACTCAAGAGCTTTTGAGTCAGGGTATCTCCTTGAGATCAAGTTGTCCTCATAGACAAACTTCCCATAAATTTCAGGGAGCTCAAGGTTCTGAATGTGGTTAGCATTCCTCAGGCCTTGTGAGAAGTTGAGCCACTTCTCAGGGAGACTGTTGACAAAGCCAACATTTGTCTCATGCTTAGACAATACAACACCATCATTTGATAATTCATTTATCAAAGTCTTGTATCTGGTGTAGGTCTGTGAGAGACTTTCAGAGTCTTTTGCCCTGAAAGTATTATACTCAAGTTTAAGGTCCATGACCCTATTTTCCTTGGTATCCGAGGGACCCTCAAAGCTGTTTACCAAGTCATCCCAAGTTTGCTTGGCTGTTAGACAGTTGATGACTGATTCCATTATATCGTCAGGAAGACATGATATAAGGATGCTTTTCAGGCGTTGGTCTTGATTGACCACCCTCCTCTCATCAATGGTCCATTGGGCCTCAGGCTTATTTAGCCCTGCGGCTGTCTTAGGGACAAATGGGTCATCCCTGATACAGGTGATGTAGTAGGGTTCCATACCAGTAAGATAGCAAATCATACGCTTCTTCCATTTGCTAAATTTCCCAGCTTCAAGTCTGGGTGCGACAACGGAGTAGCTGCCACCCTTTTTGTCGACTAGCTGGGGTACATTGATATCAGCCATAGTAGGATCTTGGTTTTAAAACCTAGAGCACTCTTGGTTAGTTTAAAAGATTTTATAAACCAAAGGCTCTGATACCACTTGTTGGTCCCTTTACACGATTAGAGTTAACTAGAAAGTTAATCTATTTATGTTTATGACTAATACAATGTTTAAGGTTAATTCTAACAGTGATAAAACGTGAATATAAAAACAACAATATTTTTCAACGTTTAAATTCTTATTAGAAATAATTCCAAGAATCTATTACCCAAGTGTTTTGCGGAACAAACACTTGGGATTGAATAGACAAGGGTATGGGGTGTCTCCTATCGAAACTCAAGTTTTGCTTGAGTGGTAACAATATACCCACTGAGCTATCTCAGTGAGTTGTATACTCTTTGTAGGAGAAAAGTTACTTTGTAAAAGTTCTAAGCTTTCAATATACAAAGCACACTTTAACTTCTCTCCCATCTGATCTATTTATACACAAGTAATCTAAGTATAAGTGATTAAATATAATACAAGTTGTTGAGGTTGCGTGTCTGACAATTACAAATAGTAATTGTCATTTACAAGAACCAATAGGAAAGGGCTAATAAGACTTTGGGAGTTGTTGGCTGACACTCCATGACTTTTAGCCGCAATAGGGAAGGTTGGATCTGACAAGAGAAGAGTGTTGGGCTGACACTTTTATCTTCTCAGATCTTTTCCCTATTGTTCCCGCCTTTTCTTCAGGAGTTGGTTCCTCAGTCTTCAATCACTTTGTTGTTGAGGAGACTGGGGTTCAGTGAGTTCTTGTCCAACACTCACTGAACCATCATCTTCTTCTTTGGCTTAAGTCCTACTCAGGGAGTACCGCCTTCCTGAGAAGTGAATCCTTCTTCTTGAATTCGCCTTAAGCATCTTGAAGATGACTCACTGAGAGGCTGTTCTCTCAGTGACTTGAATTGTTCTCGGTTTAAGTTTAACACTTAGTTAATTTGTGTCCAAATCATGTTTTACGTATTCTTGGGTTTTTCATGACCCAACATCTTCCAATAACTTCCCCCACCTCATCACTACGGTACAATTCCATTGCCACATGAGGAACAACCTTCGAAACTACGCCAGCTCGGTCTTTCTTCAATTTTTCACACTGGAATTTAAGACTATTGATCTCCTCGCAAAGCTCGACCTTCTGCTCAACCAACCTAGACCTTTCGGTTTCCAGACTTGTACATTTGGATTCAAGCATTGTGATTTGTGCCCTATAAATGGATACCCTAGCCTCCTCACCTTTCAACCTATCACATTTTGCGCGGGATTCCCTCAATTGCCCTTCGAATCTGTCAATCTTGGCTCGCATGTCTTGGACAATAGGATTCTTCTCAAAGTTCTCCATCACTTCTTTGCACTTAGCCTCCAACTCATCATACTCATTATCCCTAGCCTTTTCTTTGGCTGCGATGGCATCCATTTTTCCCCTTACATCCAACACCGTTTGCACCAATTCCCTTGTTCGAGAATTCAGATGATTATCCAATACAGCCTGTCTGGCATAACTTTTGGAATGAAAGTCACAAAGCTCTTCCATGGACATGTTGTCCAAGATGCCCCTCCAGCCAGCAGGTGTCATTTTTTCAACCAATTGATGACACGCAAGTGCATTTGGAAGCTCCGTGACGTTGGGGAGACCTGCGCAAGATATGACAGTCAGTTATATGATGTGTCATGTTCATCAGACATACAAGATTTCAACTTACTAGGAGTGTCATCTTCAGGAACCCTCAGGGGGGTAGGTATAAAAGTTTTAGCATGAGAACTTTTGGGTTTCGTCGATCTCATCTGAGGGGTTGGTAGTGATAATTTCCTTTTCGGGGGAGTTTTCACAGACATGGCAGCTTTTCCTTTGATTCTTTTCTTTTTGTCTGACAAGCCAGAAGACCCCATAAGCCTCGTTTGAAATTCCTTGATGAGTGGATCATCAGAGTCTGCTACAGTCTCTACAAAGTGTGGAGTCTTGTGATCGTTAGCTGAGGCTGATGGAGAACCCACTCCGTCACTCACATTATTTGAATCTTGGGGGATGAAAGTAACCTCTCTGGTACCACGGGATACAACGAAGTTCCTGAACGCCATTCCTACAATGACAAAAGAAAAGCGATAAGGATCAGCAGATAAGTTATTTACTTTATTTGAATAATTACATACATACTTCTCCCTTCACATATTATCTCAGGTTTCAACGGAGAGCCTTCCCAACGCTCAACGATGCCCGCCATATACAGTATCGGTTCGGGAAACGTTTGTACCTCAAAGGGATGACGTGCAAGACGTTGGTAAAGAGGATTGTTTCTTATGAAGTACGGTAAGGGATCATCAAAACGTTTCTCATCAAACCGGAATGCCTTATCCAGCAAGGCCGGATACTCGGGAGGTATGATTGTGCTTTGTACATAGAAAAACAAACCTTTCCATTTTCTTATATTGGCAAAGGGTTTAGTTATTAAGCAAGGGACATCAGGCTCACTTCTTTTCGCTAAGGTTAACCAATCACCACCAGGGCAAAGGTTAATAAAACCTCTAAGCACATTAAGTGTTGGCTCATAACCATAAGCTTTGCATACAACAATGTAGGTGGTTAGTTTGGCTAAGCCAAAGGGATTCAACCTGGAAATATGTACTTGATAATACTGTAGAAACTCTAGGATTAGAGGATGAATGAGAATCCTAAAGTTGGATTCTGTAAATGCATGAACATAGATCCCAACATACCCAGCCGGAGCGTCAAAGATATTTTGGTCTTTGTTAGGAAGAATCACTTTGAACTCCTTGGGTATGGGGTACTTCTCAATAAATTCCGTCAAATCCTGTTCTGTTAAGATACATTTTTGTTCCCTAATGATTCTCTTTGCTGCCATACTCTTCTTGTATTAGAAACAATGAGAATTGGGGAGGGGAGTTACCTTAAAACTCAGATGAAGCACAAAGCACAATATTGTGTATGTGTATTTTGGGCGCAAAGAAAATGTATGATCAGGTAGGAACTAGGAAGGGTTTCTGTATGTTTATCCTGACTATCCATGTGTACTCATAATCCGAGTAATATACGGACTAAAAGCTACTTTTTAAATTTTGAAAAGAAGTTTGTGGTTACCGATATACTAGCTGTTGCAATTTAGGGTATGGTAGATAGATATTCAATAGCCGCATTTATTGTACAATTTGTTTGAACACTTATCTTCATTTTGTCCGATTCTGTGACGGAAGGGATAGAGTGTGGCATATTTTTTGAGTCGAATGCAATATATACTCGTCCGCATATATCACTTTCGACTGGGGGGCTTGATGATGTACCCTCCTAACGGGTCGGAGGACTCCCCTTCGAGCCTGTGCGAAGCCCTCTCTTTGGAGGCCCAGGTTAACCTCCCAACACGTTTCATTGGCGTAAAACCATTCGTCTGCGAAGTGGTTACCATGTGGGAACCCGCCAATCGAAGCCTTAAGCCCTTCGGGGTATCCCTCTCGAAGGGACTACAACGGAGAATCCTCTTGACCTGGTCATACCCACGTTCCCTCTTACCTTAGGCTTTCCCGCCAAGGAAGAGATCGTGGGCTACAAAGCCCTAGCGGTTACCATAAATCATGGGACGCCCCCATGATCTCCGAAACAAGTGCAACCGCCCACTAAGGCCTATTTCTCTCCTATAAATAGCTTAGTCGGGCAAGAACAATGTAAGTTAACTTCACTCTCGTCATTTACAACCTACTTAAACATTACACATACTTACTTGCACGCCGGATGTGGTTTGCAGGGTCCATCCCCTGCGCAATCACTTAACGTAGTGTTTTAGTATTTCTTATTTCAGGTTAAGAATAAGCTTGGCCCAACCTCAACACCTCATAATTCTTTTGATCACCATCGAAGGCCTTGTAGTGCATCTTTTTGTACAGTCAAGGGTTATGAGGGGGAATTGAATAATAGAAAATGAAAATGATATGTTTGGTTGTCACGGTAGGCCCGTTAATTGGGAATCTAAGAATCAAATTTTAATTTTTTTCATTCCCCACCATTTTGGGTGGTATCAAAAAAATTTTAGAGGTTTTGATTATTATTATTATTATTATTATTATTTTTTGTCTTTTTCAAATATAAGTGGATCAATCTTCACTATTATCTTGCACCTTTTTTTTATATATATATATATATATATATATATATATATATATATATATATATATATATATATATATATATATATATATATATATATATATATATATATATATATATAATCAAATTTATAAATGTTTTTTTTTAAATAATAACTTATCTATTTTATAATATATTTTATCTCTTATATCAAATTCAAATTCAAATCTAAATTCAAATCTTAGGTGATATTTGGTTGACGGGTTGGTGTGGGTTCACTCAAAAGAAAAAATAAAACATATGTTTGGTTGCTATTGGGGCCCACAGGAATAAAGGAATGAAAAAATGATAGATCTCATTCCACCATATTTTGGTGGGTTTTTATGAATCCATCCAATCAATTTTTTTTTAATTTGATAGAATTTTTTTAACCACATATTTTATTTTTTTTCTTATTTTATATTATTTTTTTTTTATTTCAAACTTATTAAACAGATATATAATTTAAATATTAATTAATTTTCTTTATCCAAATCCAATTTCAATCCCACTTACAAACAAAACGCACCCTTAATCCGAATCCGAATCCTAAACCCACCTACAAACCAAACGCACCCTAACATAAGCTTAACACACCCATGCTCAATGGTGTAATTCGCTAAATTAAAAAAAGAAAACAATCCCAAACACCCCTTGAAATTAAAAAGGTAAAGAAGAAGAAGAAGAAAATGATTTAACGAGAGGGTTCTGGGTTTTGGGTGTTATTGAATATGAATTTGATGATGATGCAAGAAAGTAGCTTTAATAATCTTGTTGCTTTCATTCGACAATCATCTCCTCACCATCTCCAACCTTTCTTCGAGTAAGTACCTTCTTTATATGTTTTCAATCTTTTTTAATTAAACCATCCATCATTTTATTATTATTTGTTGATTATTTTTCAGCTATACATTGTTTCCCTTGGTGCTTCTTTTTTTGGAACACCTTCTAATCAAATGTCATGTTCCATCCCTCGACCAGGTACTTTTGTTGTTATTATTATTATTGAAATGACAAATGTGCCTCTTTTAATTAATGGGTTGAAAATATTCTATGCAGATGGTTGTACTATTGAAAAAGCTCACTAACGCAGCATTGCTATCTCCGTCCCAAGCGTCTGAGGAGTTTCGTGAAGGTGTTATCAGGTGTTTTAAGGCCCTGCTTAACGCTTTATGTTTCTGCTCCAACCCGTCTTGTGAATGCAAGCAGCTAAAATCCCTGCCTAGGCTTATAGACAATAGATGTTCCCAGTCATTCCCGGTAAATGAGATAGACATTGACGAATGTTTACTTGCGTTCCTTCGATCTCAGTCTGCAGCTGTTACTGTCGGACACTGGCTGTCGCTTCTATTAAAAGTATGTCTTTGTTTAAAGTCATGATTTTTTTTACTTGCTGTGTGCCAATATTATACAAAGATCGAACCTTTATTATGGATTGTTTTGCTTAGGCTGCAGATGTTGAGGCAGCACGGGGACATATAGGCAGTTCTAAGATTCGTGTAGAGGCATTCATGACCCTTCGTGTGCTTGTTGCAAAGGTAACTTAAAATTAGGCAGAAGAGTGTATAGCTGTTAAAATAGGTGTATTTACATTGTATACGTTGTTGCAGGTTGGTACGGCAGATCAACTAGCGTTCTTTTTACCTGGTGTTGTTAGTCAGATTGGGAAAGTTTTGCACGTGTCGAAAACAATGATTAGTGGGGCTGCTGGAAGTATGGAAGCTATGGACCAAGCACTTAGAGCTTTGATCGAGTTTCTCATGATAGTTCTTCAGGATGAGGCTAATATATCCAGTCTTGACGACAGCTATATTGACTTGAATATGGACAAGTCCCCGCTCTCATTTCTAGAGGATCTACGCCACTTGAAAAAGCAAGATCATGGTCAACTTGTAGAGAAAAAGTCAATCCAAGAGTCTTCACAATCTGATGCTAAAAAGTCTTTGCATGTGGAACGTACAAAAGATTGGGTTGCAACAGCTTCTTCTCATGTAAACGAACTTCTGTCGGCAATTTTTCCACATGTAAGTCCGTGTGATTCAATTATTTGGCAATTACCATGTTCGTTTTTCTGCTTAATGTATTTATTTTTTTATTTTCTTTTTAGCTTTGTGTTCATCCAGCCAAGAGGGTGAGGCAGGGGACCATGGCTGCTATACAAGGACTCTTGACCACATGCAGTCGCACACTGAAGGAAAGCAGACTAATGCTTCTGGTAAGGTTAAATTATCCTTAATTGCATTATTTAGATTAGTAGTTCGCAAAAAGATTTGTAACTTTGTAATTTATCTGTCTTGTCAGGAATGTTTATGTGCTTTAGTTTGTGATGATGATGAAGAGGTGTCGGAAGCCGCTCAGATGTTTCTTGAAAGTTTATTCTCATCAAGTGGGAGGCATCACCTACAATGTGATTTTGCTGATATATTTAACCGGTACTTGTTCTGCTTTCTATACGGGGGTATTTGGATGTTATGATCAAGTTGTAGGACATTACCTGTTAAACTATATGTGAAATTTTTAGACACCACACGGGCTTTTGTATCCATGGACACTTTAGGTTGAAACTTCCAGTAACTACAAAAAGTGAATAAAACTTAGCTGGATTATACAAAAGAAACTACTGTTAATACTCATGGACATAAGCTACTAAGCTAGTTTCATCTTTTAGGAAGTAAGCCGCTCCAAAATAAATACATAGATAAATAAGCCAACAATGGCACACGGCTACAGGAGATTATCTTAAACAATGGATAATCATCTTTTTGCAGCTACTCGTGAACATAATTTCCAAAAGTGATTATCCGATCTCGAACTAATATGATCGTTAGAATTGGGTCATCCTACCCAAACACTAGAAACTGATTATATGCTACTTGAAAACACAATACTCAGGTATTCAGGCTCACAAGACAATCCTATACACGCCCTGAAACTCTATCCATTAGCTGGTTGATATATATATTTTAAGAAGTGTATATATAAATTTGTATCTTAGAATTTTGAATGACATGATAGGCTTTTTGAGAAGCTCCCGGAAGTGGTAGTTGGAGGGGAACAGTCACTTGCACATTCTCAAAAGTTACTTGTGTTAATTTACTACTCGGGTCCCCAACTTGTTAAAGATCGTCTCCTTCACTCTCCTGTATGTTTACCTCTACGTCTCGTCGCCTCTCCAGTTCTTATTGTCTCACCTTTGACTTGACTAATGAGTTTTACCTGATATAGGTGACAGCTGCTCGATTCTTTGACACGCTTACCCTTTGTTTGAGCCAAAATTCGGTATTTTCTGGTTCGTTGGACAAGCTGCTTTTAGAGCGACCATCCTCAGTCGGTTACTTGCGTTCTATAACTGAGATGAAAGCTACAACTATTTTTGAAAATGGAAAGACGGCTAGTGTCGAGTCTAATGCGTATGAAGATCCAAATTCTTATAAGATTCAAAATGAATACGATCTTCCACGTATGCCACCTTGGTTTTCTTCTTCTGGCAATCAGAAGCTTTACCAGTCACTGGCAGGGATCCTCAGACTTGTTAGCTTATCTCTCGTTGCAGGTTATCCTACCACTTTGAATTCAGATTTCTTTGCTTGTATATTTCTATTATGTGCTTAAAAAAGTATGGACCATAGCAGGTTCTCGAAGTGAGGGGAATTTATCTATTATCAAAGATATTCCACTTAGCTACTTGCGTAAATTAATTGGTGATGTCCGAAACAAGGAGTACATGAATGAGAACTGGCAGTCTTGGTATAAGAGGACTAATTCAGGGAAGCTCGTAAGACAAGCTAGTACTGCTGCATGCATCTTGAACGAGATGGTATTTGGTTTATCAGATCAAGCTGTTGATAACATGAAAAGAATGTTTCGTAATAACATATCTGGTTGGGATGTTTCCTCAAAGAGGGATCTACGGAGTCAGTTAATTGATAGCATCGGTAGTATATTGCATGAGTATTTATCCCCCGAAATCTGGAATCTACCATTAGAACAATCCAATGTTGTAGCTGGAGATATTAATGTCCATTTTTTTCCATGATAATGCAATGCTGCATCAGGTAAATATATTCAATTTATTTGATCTTCACTGGACTATTTCCCATTATATGTATTAATTCTATTGCTTGAAACAGGTACTGATTGATGGGATTGGGATCTTTAATCTTTCCCTTAAGAGTGATTTTGTGTCAAGCGGGTTTCTTCATTCGTCTCTTTATGTGCTATTGGAGAATCTTATTTGCTAAGATGAGTCCAGCATACATACATATCACACTCTCTCCCCCTCCATCTGCCACTAACCTAAAACCACAACCATCACCTCTTAAATTATAAATTAAATACTACCTTCTTCTTCACCTTATCACCACGAACAAAACCATACAAACCGGACCGCCGCCGGAGCTCTCACGCGACCCCACGCGCCGCCCTTCGTGGCGGATTTTCTTGTTTTTTTCCGGCGACTATCCGGCAAATTTCCGGCTGCCAAGACTCTCACCGCCAGCGAGTGGAGGTTCTACACCTTTTTTCGAGGCAGATCTGACCACCATCGTCGCCTCGCCTCCGTCTGCGTCGACCACCGCCGGCGTTGACTATTTTTCCGACCACCGGAATTTTTCCGGCAAGGGAGTATCTTGTTTCTTTTACTTGTTTTTCCCTAATTACTTTCTGTTAGACTTGTGGCATTCTATTTTGTGGCTTGGCTGCCTTTTTCTTTTTCTTATTGCCTTGTGAGTTGCTTGTTGTCTTTGTTTAGCTGCTCCCCTTTTCTTTTGTTAGTAGTTGTCTGTTGTGCTTTGCTTCTTAGGGTAGTGTTGCTGTTTTTCTTGTTTTGCTTAGGAGTGATTGCCTCCCACTTGTGTTGTCTTTTTAGGCCTTGTCGTTAGTTTGTTTTCCTTTTGCTTGTCCCCCTTTTGCGCTGCTTGCCTGTGTGGTCTTGTTTTTTGCCCTCTTTGCTTTTGTGCCGTTCTCTGAGTGGTAGTTTGCTTGGGTTAGGATAGACCCATTGGTTAGTGATGGTCACCTGAGGTCATGTCGTTCCGGCTTGGGTGGGGTAGGCGGGGTAGACAGAGTAGGAGGGGTAGGCGGGGCTAGGGTGGGTAGGGGTTATGCTAGGGTAGAGACCTCTCGTAGGATTAGGGTGGGTAGTTGGAATGTTGGGACTTTGACCGGTAAGCTCTTTGAGTTGGCTGACGCGTTGAGGAGACATAAGGTGGATATTGCGTGCTTCCAGGAGACTAAATGGAAGGGTTCAAGCACTAGGGAGGGTAACGGGTACAAGATTTGGTACTCGGGCTCTAAGACCGCGAGAAATGGAGTTGGAGTTATTTTGACGGCGGGTCTCAAGGATAATGTGGTGCAAGTGATCAGGAGTAGCGATAGGATCATGGCGATTACACTGGTTATTGAGGGAGAGACCGTCAATGTGATCAGCGCTTACGCACCTCAGGTGGGCCGGAGCGAAGCAGAGAAGATAAGCTTCTGGGACTCACTCGACGAGCTTGTAAGGGAGTGCCCGTCGGAACAGAGATTGCTTATAGGGGGCGACTTGAACGGTCATATAGGAGCGGAATCGGATGGATACGCGGGGGTCCACGGAGGGTTTGGATATGGAGTTAGGAATGACGAAGGCCGCTCAATTTTAGAGTTTGCTACGGCCCACGACTTGGTAGTAGCGAACTCTTGCTTCAAGAAGAGAGATGTTCACTTGATCACCTTCCAGAGTGGGGGCCTTTACTCCCAGATTGACTTTCTGCTTGTGCGTAGTAGGGACCTTAGAGCATGCAGAGACTGCAGGGTTTTCCCGGGCGAGGCATGCTCATCCCAACACAGATTGTTAGCTCTGGATACACTTTTTGAGAGGCAAAGACAAAGACGAGCAGCATCCGGGTTGCCGAGGATACTATGGAAGAAATTGAACTGCGAGGCGGCAGAGTCGTTTAGAGGGAGAGTCTTAGAGGGACTTTCTATTAAGTCGGAGGACTTGATTGCTAGAGACGCGGACCAGATGTGGAACACTCTTGCCTGCATAATTAAAGACGCTGCAAGGGATTCCCTTGGTGTGGCTAGCGGGGTAGGGAGATCCAAGAGGTTCAGCAGCAGGGAATCTTGGTGGTTAGGTGAGGAGGTGCAATCCAAAGTTGCAGCGAAACAAGCAAGGTTCAAAGAGCTCCTTGCATGCCGGGAGGGACACCAAACTGATATTTCAGCCGCAGAAGAGAGATACAAAGTAGCTAAAAGAGAAGCGAAAAAGGCAGTAGCCCAGGCGAAGGACAAAGCGTACGAAGAGTTGTATAAGAAATTGGACTCCAAGGAGGGAGCTATCGATATATTCAGGATTGCTAAAGCCAGAGAGAGAAGAAGGAGGGATTTAGGTAACACAAAATATATCAAAGATGAAGGCGGTCGAACCATTGTGAACGAAGAGGATATTAGGAAAAGATGGGGAGAATATTTTTCCTCGTTGTTCAACGGAGGGTATTCAGAAGAGAGAGGAGAAGAAGAGAACCTCAACCGACTACCTGAATGCTACTATTCGAGGATTAGCCAACCAGAAGTGAAGGTGGCAATACAGAAGATGGGAAGAAACAAAGCAGTAGGGCCGGACCAAATCCCCATTGAAGCCTGGAGGTGTCTGGGTGATGAGGGGTAGGATGGTTGACGTGCCTCTTCAACAAGATCTTCTCCGGCGATAAGATGCCAGAAGAATGGAGACTTAGTGAAGTCATTCCCATCTACAAGAACAAGGGGGATGTGCAAGTGTGTAGCAACTATAGGGGTATTAAGCTACTTAGCCACACCATGAAGCTGTGGGAGAGACTTATTGAGAGAAGATTGAGAAGGGAGACGAGGGTGTCTGAGAACCATTTTGGTTTTATGCCAGGGAGGTCATCGATTGAGGCTATCCACCTTCTTAGAAGTCTCATGGAGAAGTATAGAGAAAGACAGAAGGATCTGCATATGGCATTCCTTGACCTCGAAAAGGCATACGATAGTGTACCTCGAGAGTTAATTTGGAGAACTCTAATCGATAAAGGAACCCCAAGGAGGTACATCAGGATCATTAGAGATATGTATGAGGGGGCTAAGACCAGGGTACGGTCCACAGTGGGGATTTCAGAGTTTTTCTCTGTGGAAGTGGGACTCCACCAAGGATCTGCCATTAGCCCGTACCTCTTCACACTGATTCTGGATGAGCTATCCCGAGAGATCCAAGAGAGCATACCGTGGAGCATGATTTTCGCTGACGACATTGTGTTGGTGGCAGAATCGGCGGAAAGGTTAAACAATAGCCTTGAGCTCTGGAGGGAGGTCCTAGAGGACAATGGTCTTCGAGTGAGCAGAGACAAGACTGAATACATGAGATGTGAGTTTGGGAGGATCGAATCAGGACACCACGAAGATATGGATATTCGTATCGGTGACCGGATCCTTCCACCCAAGGAGTCCTTTAGATATTTGGGTTCGATGATCCACAAATCAGGGAGGATTGATGAGGACGTCACTCACCGGATTAGAGCTGGATGGGCGAGATGGAGGGCGGCATCGGGAGTCTTATGTGACAGGAACGTCCCTTTAAAGCTTAAGGGCAAATTTTATAAGGTGGCGATTAGACCGGCTATGTTGTACGGGGCTGAGTGTTGGCCTATCTCCAAATCCCAAGCAAATAGGGTAGAGGTGGCGGAGCTGAGGATGCTGAGGTGGACCTGCGGTAAGACCTTGATGGACATGATCCCGAACGGAGTTTTCAGAGCTAAGCTTGAGGTTGAGTCTATTATTTCTAAAATGAAGAAGGAAGGCTCCGGTGGTTCGGTCATGTGAAGAGGAGGCCGCAATCAGCTCCCGTAAGAAGAGTCGAAGCCCTAGTGGTGGACGGGGTGAGAAGGAGGGGTAGACCCAAACTCAGATGGGAGGATAGACTTAAGCTCGACATGAAGGAGCTGCTCTTGTCCGAGGACATGACCTCAGATAGGAAGGCGTGGAGGGATAGAATTAGGATCTGTGGGTAGCTTAGACTAGGTGTGTTGGGTTGCTTTGCCTTAGCTTTAGGCCCCGTGCGTTGCGCTGCTTTGCTTTGTTTGGTTGCTTGGCCGTAGCTTTAGGCCCCGTGCGTTGCGCTGCTTTGCTTTGTCTTGTTCTTTGTTCTTTGTTTTTTGCTTTTTGTTCTTTGCCTTGCCTCTTTAGGTTGGCCTGCTTTTCTTGGTTCTCTGTTCTTTTTTTTTTGTGCTTTCTGTTTTGTTTGCGTTTTGTTTTAGGGCTTTCGTTTCTCTTCTGTTTTGGTGTTTACGTTTTTTTTTGGTGTTGTTTGTTTTTGCCTGCTCTCTTGCATGCTTGTTGACTGCTTTGTTCTCTCGTTTGTGGTTCTGCCTTTGCTGTCTCACGCGCACACAAGCACTTGCCGGAGGTCTCTTTGGAAGCAGCCTCTCTATACCCGGGTTTTTCCTTGGGGTAGGGGTAGGGTCTGTCTACATTTTACCTCCCCCATACCCTGCCTTGGCGGGATTGGGTTTGTTGTTGTTGTTGTTGTTGTGGAGAATCTTATTTGCTCAAACTTCCAAATTAAACGTGCATCAGATGCTGTCTTACACGTCATTGCAGCTACATCCAATTATCCAACGGTGAATTAGCAGTCTCAGTTTTAATAAATTTTTCGTGAACATTTATGAATATTTCTCACAAACCGCTAACACACTTTACAGGTTGGCCACTTAGTTTTGGCAAATTCAGACTATGTAATTGATTCGGTATGTCGGCAGCTGCGTCATTTGGATCTTAATCCTCATGTTCCAAGTGTTCTTGCAGCTATTCTGTCCTACATTGGTGTGGCCCACAAGATATTACCATTGATGGAAGAACCTGTATGTTTTACCACTCTGTGTGTTGTGTTTCTTTTTTAAATATAACATCTAAACTTAACATGAGAAATTTGCACAGATGCGCTCTATCTCACAGGAACTTGAGATTCTTGGTCGGCATCAACACCCTGAGCTGACCATTTCCTTTTTGAAGGTAAATGTTTACGACTATTTGATTTTGTGTAGTTATTCTCGATTATGTTGTGGCTTACCTTTTTTCTTAGGCAGTGGCAGAAATTGCAAAGGCTTCAAATCGTGAGGCTTGTTCACTCCCCGCTCAAGCAGAGGCCTACAATAAACACGTGAAGTCTGAATTGTCTAACTTGGAAAGGAAAACAGTGAACAAAGTTGACGATGGTGATCGCTCGAGTCTTGAAGAAGATGCTGATAAGTATAAGGAGCAATTGGAGGCTGTGTTTTTTAAACTGAAGGAATCCAAGAGCTACAGACGAACGGTTGGATCTATATCTATTTCCTGTATCACGGCAGCTACTCCTCTACTTAGTTCCTTGAAGCAAACAGCATGCTTGATAGCCTTGGATATAGTTGAGGTAGTAATACTATTT
This sequence comes from Artemisia tridentata subsp. tridentata, assembly GCA_021014915.2. Lineage (NCBI taxonomy): Eukaryota > Viridiplantae > Streptophyta > Magnoliopsida > Asterales > Asteraceae > Artemisia > Artemisia tridentata. The sequence goes on from CP139509.1 coordinate 18,523,490, forward strand.
GTTTTTCAAGCAATTGTTATGACTCTGTATATATTGAGATTTATCTTCTTGATAAATGTATATGTTATTATGTTTTCAGGATGGAATCGTAGCACTTGCGGAAGTGGAAGAATCCTATAAACTGGAGACAAGAACCAGGGAGGTCCTTATAGAAGCTTTACAATCATATTCACTTCACGATCTTGCAGATACTCTTGATGCGGAAAATGATGGAACTGACGAAAACCGGTTACTCCCGGCCATGAATAAAATTTGGCCCTTCTTGATTGCCTGTATCCGAAACGGGAAACCACTGGTAAGAACACGTTCTAATATATCTCCTTATTGGAATTTAGAGGTAGCAATATGGGCAGGATGGGTGGCTTGGGTAATGGGTCAAAATGGGTGTTCTGGTCAAAACCGGTCATATCATGGTACGGGTGGGAGCAGGTTGACCCAATGCACCTTTTTATTCAAAGTTATTGTTTTTTACAGATAAATAATGTGTCAAATATGATTACAAACTGTATATTATTTCAACGATAGTCTGATCTATTGGATAAAAATGATATATGTTGGTTCTATGCATTTAAGTACACCGTGGCTCATTTTGACCCGTTTGACCCATTTGACCCATTTTCTTTTTCAAACTTTGTTTTTTACGGGTTAGAGATTAATTTTAGCCCGAGTTGACCCATTTATTAGAAATGAAGTTGCATAATGATAAGTAATAATACAGACGACTAGGCGATGTGCTGCCGTGATTGGTAGATCAGTGCAAATATGTGGAGGTGATTTTTTCTCTCGTCGTTTCCACACGGACGGGTCCCACTTGTGGAAACTTCTAGGCTCATCTCCGTTTCAGAAAAAGCCCATGAATTTTAAAGAAAGAAGAGTCTTACAGCTTCCATACAGAAGCGGTTCAATGCCATCAGAGGATGAGCCAACAGCTGAGATATCAGATTTGAAGGTCCAGGTGGCGGTGCTGGAGATGATAGCTGAAATATCAGGGAACAAAAAGAGTGCTTCGGCTTTTGAAAGTGTTGTTAAGAAGGTGAGCGGGATTGTTGTGGGGATAGCGTGCAGTGGTGTCGGTGGACTCAGAGATGCATCTGTGAATGCCCTTAAAGGACTTGCATCCATTGATCCTGATCTTATTTGGCTCCTTCTTGCTGATGTTTACTACTCCAAACATAAAGAAGCCATTTCATCACCACCGCCAGTTGTGGATTTACCACCACTTTTACAACTTGTGCCGCCGCCTTCATCTCCCAAGTCATACCTTTATGTTCAGTATGGTGGCCATAGCTATGGTTTTGACATTGATTTTTCTGCTGTAGAATATGCTTGTAAGAAATTGTACAACATCTTTTGACGTGCATCAAGATCCATTGCTTGTATTTAGCAGTCTTTCAGTAGCCCCTCTCTGTCCATAGCTCACAGAAACATTTTTTGCCCTGTAAAACTTAACATGTATAGTATATCTTATTCTCTATTCATTTATGGTTATCTAGTTTGAATTATACTTTTTTCATGCTTGGGGTGAAGGGTGATATGCTCTTTAGTTTCGCAACACATATCAACAAAGCTGTAATTCGATCTCAAACTATATCGTATTGTTTGGACTCTTGCATGACCAAGCCAAAATTAAAGCCTGACCATTCAAGATGAATCTACAACCTATGCTACCGCAAATGAGGACTTCCAAGCAACGCATTTGTCACTTCATACATTTAATACTCATTGTGCAAATCATATCAACCAACTTAACACCGTGGGACGATTGCCCAACCCAAGCCCACGCCTCTCGTTACTTGCGAAACTTATTATGTTTATAAAGTAAGCCTTTTAGCCTTTGTATGAATTCACATGGATTGCCAACATGGTAAATTAAATGGTTATAATGAAAACAAATATCTCACAACTAATACAAGTATATCTTCTCTTTCTATATTACTACTGGTATATAAAGAGGTGACAAGTTACTTTTTAGGCTGAAAAAATTACAACTCATCCCTAAATAGTTAAGACACTTTCTGAGATTTGAAACCTATGTACTATTTTCCTTGTTATCACTCAACAAATTACATCTCTCTCATTATTTACTCCATTTTTCACTTTGCATCTTTCTTCCACCCGATTGCCATTTTCCGGCAAGACCATCTTCTTTTCCTTATGTTTTATTTTTTATTTTAGGTAATGTCTTCTTTTTTACTTGTTTCGTTTTTTTCTCAAGATTTGTGTGTATATGTGTTTAGATGCCTTTGGATTGTGGTTGTATCATGCTTTTTTTTTTTTTTTTTTTTTTTTTTTACGGGTTTGACATATATAACCATAAGCGATTTATAGTCAGGTTGGACTTTTTAAAACGATAGTCTTGAAAATTTCATTTCATTAATTAATTTTTGAAAGATAAGTTAGACAACGCATAATCTACTGGAGTATATTTTTTCTAATATGGTAAACTGGCCTAAGCAAAGTGAAATTTTAAGTTAGACAACGCATAATCTACTTTATGGCATTTTTTGTTCATTTATGACTATATATCATTATGGTTGTATATATGTAGCCCGCTATTCACATTCCACCGCCACCGGTTTCCAGTGATGATGAAAATGACGAGTTTACCATATTAGAAAAAATATACTCCAGTAGATTATGTGTTGTCTAACTTATTTTTCAAAAAATAGTTAAAGAAATGAAATTTTCATGACTATCGTTTTAAAAAGTCCAACCTGACTATAAATCGCTTATGGTTATATATGTCAAACCCAAATCTGTAAAAAAAAGAAGAAGATAGAACACGAAAAAAAACCACAAGCATGATACAACCACAATCCAAAGGCATCTAAACACATATACACACAAATCTTAAGAAAAAACGAAATAAGTAAAAAAGAAGACATTAACTAAAATAAAGCATAAGTAAGGAAAAGAAGATGGTCTCGCCGGAAGATAAAGTAGCCGGAAAATGGCAATCAGGTAGAAGAAAGGTGCAAATGAAAAATGGAGTAAATAATGAGAGATGTTATTTGTTGAGTGATAACAAGGAAAATAGTACATATGTTTCAAAGCTCAAAAAGTGTCTTAACTATTTAGGGATAAGTTGTAATTTTTTCAGCCTAAAACAGTAACTTGACACCTCTTTATATACTAGTAGTTAGGGGTGGCAATTCGGGTTGACGGGTTCGGGTTGACAGGTTAGCGGGTCAGAAAACTTCAACCCAAACCTGACCCATTTAAATAATCGGGTCAGCTATGTCAACCCTAACATGTTTACACATAACCCGAACCCGACCAATTTAACCCTTATATATACTTGAGTTGGCGGGTTAAATAGGTTACACGTGTTTCCCTACTTTAAAGTTAAAAAGATAAAATTTATATTAGGAAAAAAAAAAAAAAAACTACTTTTGAATTATTTAAAGGTAGATAACAAGACAAACTTTAATAAAATAAATGGATGTGAATATGAGTAAAGTATTATAAACTCAAGATTTACATACTATTTTTATACAAAATCGTAAAGTATTATAAATATTTTAAAATAAAAAAGGAGATAATAAAGCAAGTGAATAAAGATGCAACAAATATAAAATGTACACTAAAACTTTATACTAACTGGTAAATTGGAGTATAAGTTCAACTTAGCTGCTATATCAATATCATCCTATCATTTCTTCTATAATGCTGAGGATGGTCGCTCTAAATTGATTCGGTATTTAAAGGTAGATAACAAGACAAACTTTAATAAAATAATAGATATTTGGGAAATTGGGAGATGGTCTTATCTTTCACATGGTACGAGTATATTGTTTTGCCCATTTTGGCACGAATGTGTGCTGTAAAATTACTTATTAATAGTTTTGTTGTTTTTAGTGTTTGATACGAAATGGAGATTAGTGACAGTTTTTCTGTCACTAAACAGTCACAAAACCGCCTCTAATGAACCATCACCATCATAAAAACGTGTCTATTCGAAATGATGGCGGTTATATCTGTCGAAAAGGCATCACTAAGCGAACCAACGCGACTGTTTGATTCAGTTTCAGTTAGCGACGATTATTCTTTTACTAGGTCGTCACTAAAGCGTCGCTAAGAGCAGTTTTTTGTGAACCATTGTGACTGTTACGAAAAGAGGTGTCTCTAAGGCCATTTGAAGGAGTATTGTGACTGTTTTGAAGGGTCACCATGTACCTATATATAGAGGACGAATTTGTCACTTTTGTATCATCAAAAACACAAAAACATCATCCATTTTCATCATGAAAACATATCAGATTCGTTAGATTCAGGTTTTAATACTTGAATTGATTCGTTAGGATGCAAGAAAACGCTGATGCAATTTCGATAGAACCAAATGCAAACATGGTTGGAGAAAGCTCTTCCAAATCAAAGAACTACTATTAAAACAAAGGCAAGAAGGGTGGTGGTTCTGGACAGAATTCTTCCAAGGATAAAAAGAAGGATTACACCCAACAAAAGAATAACAACTTCAAGAAAGTTTATCATTGTTGGGTATGTGGGAAACCTGGTCATAAAGCCAAGGATTGTCGCCACAAGAAAGAACATGGATGGGGAAATTCTGGAGGAAATTCCAACCAAGCAAACCATGTGGAATATCCAACAGAATTTGCTGGAGTAATCGAAGCCTTCTTGACCACAAATGATGTTGATTGGTGGTTTGATACTGGTGCAACAAAGCACATATGTAATTCAAGAAGTTTGTATCTTACCAAAAGGTGAATGAAACTGAACCAATGTTCATGGGGAATGGAACTTCTTCAAAGATTGAAGGAAGAGGCAAAGTCATATTGAAGTTGACTTCTGGAAAAGATCTTATGCTCTCAAACGTGTTGCATGTGCCTAACATCACCAAGAATCTGATTTCTGGCCCTATTCTTAGTAATAAGGGATTTAAACTTGTATTTGAATCAAATAAATTTGTAATCACCAATGGTGGTGTGTATGTAGGAAAGGGTTACCTTGATCATGGACTCTTTAAACTAAGTGTTGTAACTGATAACAATGTTATTAATAATAATAATAATGCGGGCACTAGCACTGCTTTTGTGTACATGATTGATCCTTATTTCTTATGGCATTCTAGATTAGGCCATGTTAATTTCCGTTCCTTGCAAAGAATGATAAACTTAGGCATATTGCCTAAATGCACAATGGATAAAATATCCAGATGTGAGATATGTGTTGAATCTAAATACACAAGTCATTCACACAAATCTGTAGAAAAATCAAATGAAATGCTTGGTTTAATCCATACAGATTTATGTGATTTCAAAGCAACACCATCAAGAGGAGGAAAAAATTATTATATTGCTTTCATTGATGATTGCAGCAAATCTTGTTATGTGTACTTAATAAATACCAAAGATGAAGCCTTGAATATGTTTAAGATATATAAGCCAGAAGTTGAAAATCAACTAGACAAAAAGATCAAAATTCTAAGGTCTGATAGAGGAGGAGAATATGAATCCAATGACTTTGCTAAATTTTGTTCTACTTATGGTATTGTACACCAAACAACAGCCCCATACACCCCACAACAAAATGGCGTGGCTGAACGTAAGAATAGAACATTGAAGAACATGATTAATTCAATGTTAATTACTTCAGGGGCTCCTCATAGTCTATAGGGTGAAGCATGTCTTGCTGCAAATACAATGTTGAATAAAATTCCTCATAAGAAGAGTGACAAATCTCCATATCAATTATGGAAAGGAAAGCAACCTTCTTATAAAAGGATGAAAGTGTAGGGTTGTTTGGCAAAGGTTCAAATACCTTTACCAAAGAGAACCAAACTTGGACCAAAAACAGTTGATTGTATTTATCTTGGTCCGGAAAAAAATAGTGTTGCTTATAGGTTCCTGGTTTACAAATTTAATGTAGAGGAAATAAGCAAAAACACAATTATAGAATCTGCTGAAGCAGAATTCTTTGAGAATACCTTTCCTTATAAGGATAAAGAGAAACAAATCTCAAATCCAAGGAAAAGAGTATTAGATAATCAGTTGTCTCAAGATCAAGTAGAAAACAATTCTGAGGTTCAACAAGAGAATGATGAACCTAGAAGAAACAAATCTAATGTAGAGGAAATAAGCAAAAACACAATTATAGAATCTGCTGAAGGAGAATTCTTTGAGAATACCTTTCCTTATAAGGTTAAAGAGAAACAAATCTCAAATCCAAGGAAAAGAGTATTAGATAATCAGTTGTCTTAAGATCAAATAGAAAACAATTCTGAGGTTCAACAAGAGAATGATGAACCTAGAAGAAGTAAGCGTGCAAAAGTCTCTAAAGACTTTGGACCAGATTATATGACCTATATTGTTAATGAAGAACCACAAACATATAAGGCTGCTATGGAGTCATCAGAAACACCTTATTGGAAAGAGGCTATTCAAAGCGAAATAGACTCAATTGTGCATAACAATACATGGAAATTGGTTTATCTACCTTCGGGACACAAACTAATAGGCCATAAGTGGATCTTCAAAAAGAAACTAAGACCATATGGTACCATAGAAAAGTATAAGGCTCGTTTAGTAGCCAAAGGATACCGTTAAAAAGAAGGTCAAGATTTCTTTGACACTTATTCACCGGTTACAAGGATAACCTCTATAAGAACGTTAATGGCTATAGCAGCAATTCACAACCTGATTATACATCAAATGGATGTAAAGACTGCATTCTTAAATGGTGAATTAGATGAAGAAATCTATATGCAACAACCCGAGGGGTTTGTTGTCAAAGGTCAAGAGCAGAAGGTATGTAAATTGGTTAAATCTCTTTACGGCCTTAAACAAGCTCCAAAGCAATGACATGAGAAGTTTGATAACACTCTCTTATCAAACGACTATCAAATAAACGAATGTGATAAATGTGTTTATGTTAAACAATACAAAAATGAATTTGTCATTATTTGTTTATATGTGGATGATATGTTGATCATGGGTACAAATATAAAGGTTGTCAGGATCGCGATCCTGCTCGTAGGATCGTACGATCGTACGATCCTACACACACAAAACGAGCAGGATCGTTACGGGATCGTAATTCAGGTAGGATCGTTACAGGATCGTGGGATCGCTCGTAGGATCGTGAACGATCCGATCCTGTTGGTAACCCTTTTTTCAGGTAGGATCGTTACAGGATCGTGGGATCGCTCGTAGGATCGTGAACGATCCGATCCTTTTTTTTTGACTTTTTTTAGAGGAAGGTTTTTAAAAATGGTTTGTATACATATGTAAAGGAAAAGCCGAAAACGATCCTAGGTAGGATCCGATCCTAGGTAGGATCCGATCCTACGATCCTACGATCCCGATCTTGCAAAGCCGAAAACGATCCTAGGTAGGATCCCGATCCTGACAACCTTGACAAATATGGATGTTATAAACCAAACCAAGAAAATGTTTCATTCTTCATTTGATATGAAAGACATGGGAGAAGCTGATGTTATTCTTGGCATAAGAATTCAAAAGAATTCCAATGGATACATCCTTACCCAATCTCATTACATTGAGAAGACCCTTAAGAAATTTGGGCATTATGATGACAGACCAGTTGTAACTCCCTTTGATCCTAAGGTTCAACTCAAGAAGAACAAAGGACAAAGCATATCTCAGTTACAATATACACAAGTATTAGAAAGCTTGATGTATATAATGAACTGTACACGACCAGATTTGGCATATAGTGTAAGTCGACTTAGTCGATATTCACACAACCCTGGGAGAGATCATTGGGATGCACTAGTAAGAGTACTTCAATATCTTAAGCATACAATGGCTTATGGGTTACATTACACAAAATATCCTTCTATTTTAGAAAGATTTTGTGATGCCAATTGGATTTCTAACCATAATGAAGGAAAGTCCACAAGTGGCTATGTATTTACACTTGGAGGGGCTGCTGTATCATGGAAATTGTCTAAGCAAACTGTAAATACCAAATCAACAATGGAAGCAGAATTTGTAGCCTTAGACAAAGCTGCTGAAGAAGCAGAATGGCTTAAAAGCTTTCTAGAGGGTATTCCCTTGTGGCCAAAACCTGTGACTGCTGTGTGTATACATTGTGACAGTATGGCGGCTCTTACCAGAGCAAATAATCAAATCTATAACGGCAAGTCAAGACATATAAGACGTCGCCACAACGCGATAAATATAACAACCCGCTAATTTACAGGACAATACTATTCATCAAACTCGAATTTATTTTCTTGACATTTAATTGAGGACCATTTTACGTATACTTTTTACTTAAACCAACGCGAAACTTAGAATAAATTTCAAGTACACTAGGACTTAGGTTAAACTTAGTCCACAACGCTTCAGTATCTTGCTCCTGCTCCATTTCACAATTTTAAACTATAAAACAATTTTCTATGCAAAAATGGACGAAAACGTGCAAAAACGGATGAAAACGTGCAAAAACGGACGAAAACGTGTAAAAACAGACGAAAGCATGTAAAAGTACTAAAAACAGATGAAACGTGTAAAAAACTGACGAAAACGTGCAATAATGGACGAAAACGTGCAAAAACGGACGAAAATGTGTAAAAACGGACGAAAACATGTAAAAACGGACGAAAACGTGCAAAAATGGACGAAAACGTGCAAAAACGAACGAAAACGTGCAAAAACGAACAAAAACGTGTAAAAACGGACGAAAACGTGTAAAAACGGATGAAAACGTATAAAAACGGACGAAAACGTGTAAAAACGGGTGAAACGACGATTATACCCTCACATGGAAGGCACAATTTAGAGGTGTTAACGAGTCGAGCTTTTAACGAGCTACTCGAGCTCGTTTAGCTAGAGTCGAGCTTGATAATTTTCGAGCTCGAGTCGAGCTCAAACAAAATTTTAAGCTCGAATAATTTCACGAGCCGAGCTTTTAAAATTAGTATTAAGCTCGGCTCGTTTGAAAGCTCGTTTAGTTATTCGAGTCGAACGAGCTACTCGAGCTATACGAGCCGAACGAGCTAATCAAGCTAAATATGTAGTTTCAAAATATTTTGATTGTAAATTTTTAATTACTTTTAGTATTATATGTTAACATCAAAGATCTACATTTTAGTTTATAAATAATAAATATAAACTAGTAACTTGGGTTTTGTTTTTATAGACCTCAAATTGCCTTCCTTTTGTTTCACTCATCCAATGAGGATGTAAAATGCAATTTTTTTCTTTTCTTTTATTTTTTCATTCAAGTTTATAAGTATTACTTAGATTATTAATATATATGAATAAGTTACATGTGTTAAATAAATTGTTACTCATATATATTCATTGAGCATATAATTACCATTAGTTTTATGCTAGTTAAGTGTTTTACAAAAAAGTAAGTAATATGTTTAATAACTAATTATCAAATATATAAGTGAATTAAATCAAATCATTACTACCACTAAATAAGAATTATGAATCTTTAGATGATTTCAACGAATCTCGCTCGTTTGGCTTACGTGATCTTAAAGAGTTATATCGAGGTTTTGTGACTAAAAATACAACATATGTATGTATATTGTATATAAACGATTCCCTTTTATGATTTTCACGCTTGCACACACAAAAGACACACACGATGAAATTCAGATATGTGTTATCACATGTGACACATAGATATGAAACTCAAATATGTATGGACACACACATATGAAATACAATAATGCGACCAATATTTACATATAAAGACACATATTTGATATATGCATTTGCATAAACTCATTGTGAGGTTGCTAAAAATAAAAAATTGACTTTAAATTACATCTTTAAACAACAATTTACTTAAATTCAAGAATATAAGGATTGAAACCCGCAGAATCAACACCTACATTATCATCAATTTGATCACTAGTCCTATCTAAGCCCACAAAATCAACACCTACATTATTAGCATTAACTTGATCATTAGTTTCCTCTAAACTAGCATGATCATCAACTACCATATGATCCACATTATGAACGTTTTGTTCATTTTCATGGACCCTCACGTTATCATCAACAACCATATCATTGATCTCATAATCCTCTACCCTCAAAGAATGTTCAACTTCATGTTCATGAGTAACATTATCTCCAAACTTACTTAAGTTAATACTACCAAATACCTCATCGATTTCATCTAGTTCTATATCTATAGCTGGAAAATGAGACTCTCTAGTAGGCAACTGAGTAAACCTAGACTATTGAGTAGGTATTTCATTTAACCTTGCCTCTTGACTAGGTAAATCAGTAAACCTACTAATATCATCACTTAATTCTGGCTGGCCAGGTATAACATATTCTAATAGTAGCCTTCTAGTACGATTTCTTCTACTACTACCAATACGACTAGGGTTACTAGCACCAACATCATTGTCCTCCTCTATTTCATTAATAATAACACCCAATGACTGCTTTGGCTTGAAATAAGTTCTTACTTTGGACACTAGATATTCTATGTACACTTCAATGACCTTATGCTCAACTATAAACTGACTTAAAAAATGTATATCGTCATCACTACATAAAGAATGCAAGCCTACATCAAGATTCTTACCATGTTCAAGAAAGTTATAAAACATTATCTTTCTATCTGTCCAACCCTGGTCTTGAACCATATCATCTAACTCATGAATCAAGAAAGTTTCAATATCCACCATAGCAACTATACTTTTCTTACCCCCACGATACACCCTTCCTAGAAAAAAAATGAACTCACCACCATGGTGTATCCTCATTGTAAACACAGTAGAATGAATTTCTGCAAAAAGTCAAACCATAATTAGAACCTAATCAATAAAAATGTCAACCATATTATACCAAATGGAAAAAATAAAATAAAAAAAAAAAATCAACATACGACACTTACTATAATCCCCCTTTGCATTCGCATACAGATCTTTATTACTGATCTCAAAGTATGTACCCTGTATCTTCCATTTAAGAGTACCCACTTTGTGAAACAAGCATAACAAAATTACGAACCAAAATTTGGGGAAAAGAGTAGCGTTTAATTGTGTGCATTTGAGGAAGTTGTGAGATGATTTTTGTGAAAGAAATTATGTGAAAATGTATTGGAAAAGGGAGATATAATAGCGGGAACATTGATATGACAAGTAGTGAGATGGTAGCTGGGAAAGTACCAAAAAGTGATCGGACAAAATTACCCTCGTGTGACCTGCACGTGAGGACCGAGATAACGAGCGAAACTAACGATCGTTAGAAAATTGGACCAGCGGCGTAATATTCTCGAGATCATGGACTAAAAAGGCAATATTTTTCGTATTTAGATGTCGTATGAAATCGGTCATAAGTTTAAGGACCAACCGTGAAATTTACTCTAAATAAAACCCAATTTTTAATCCAAAATTATTTTGAAAACGTTCTTACCCCCCAACCCCAAATCACAATCACACCCCCAAATGAAGAAACCATACACCCAAACACATCGAATCGGGTTTCGGTATCTGTTGCTGATACAGATGATGATGAGAATGAGGAGTTGTTACGGCCGAGATTGAAGCGGTTAAGGCGCGGGTGTAGTTCGGGTTTGGGTAAGAGCATGGGCGGAACTATGTGTACTCCAGGGGTAGCGGTCGCTACCCCTGAACTTTTACCCGGTAGTGGAATTTTTGGCAATTTTTTACGTTTTTTGTACTATGTTTCATATTTCGCTACCCCTGAAAAAAAATTTCGCTACCCCTAAACAAATTGATCAAGGCCAAATCATTCTTTAAAAAAACTCCAAGGCCCAATCCCACTAAATGTTTAAAAATAAAGCGAAAAAAAAAAAAAAAAAAAAAAAAACATAAAAAACGTTAAAAGTACAGTGATTGGAATAATTAAATATAGTAAGAAAAGAAATGTATTATAGGCGTGTTGTCAGATGGGTAGTCTTTTTTTCTTTTTTTCTTGGTCCTATGTCAGACTTATCAACTCATAGATAGTGATGTGAGGTACATTGACTGTGTAAGAGTAGGCATATCACATGGGGCATGGTAGCTTTTTCCACTATGTTTCATACATCACACCATACTTTACTACTTAAACACGTTAAAAATAACTCCAAAGCCCACTTTCTTAAAAAAAAAACTCCAAAGCCCATTTTTAAACAAACTTAGCCCTTAGGTAATTTCAAATTTTCAATACTATTTCATAATTTATTAATTTTCATTCTTAGTATTAGGGTTAATTTTGGTTGTGATTTCTGATTAGTGATTAGATTAGGAATTAATGGTTCAATTTTATATAGGGACAAGTTAGTAAGTTACTGATTAGTAATGGTTAATTGATTAGTGATTTCTGATTAGTAATTTTGGTTAATGGTTGTGATTTCTGATTAGTGATTAGATTAGTGATTTCTGATTAGTAATTTGGTTAATTGATTTTTGAAAGTCTAGACAAGTTAGTAAGTTACTGATTAGTAATTTGGTTAATTGGTTCTAATAATGTTGATGATATTGGTTCAACTCCTTCGGGTTCAATTCCTTCGGTTTCAAGCATTAGGATAGCACCTAGAAGTCCGAAATCTTTTTCTGGATTGCATGCCATGAAGATAGCAATCGCAACAACATAAACCATTCCTAAGAGCGTAATAGGGTGCGGCATTTTGAGGTTTTTAGGGGAAATTTTGGTAGTGAAAGAATGAGGATTAAAAATGAGGTATTTAAAGGAGAAATATAGCCGTTATGTGACCGTTAATATTCACTGTTCACGACCGTTGGGGAATCTGACCGTTGGAAAAGCACTGTTCACGACCTTTAGATGTACGGTTAAAAAAAATTATGGTTAACTTTTTTTTTCCGCTACCCCTGAAATTTACTCCTGGTTCCGCCACTGGGTAAGAGTACGGGTTCGGGTAGAGTGGATTTGGGTTCGGTGGTTGTTGATGATGATGATATCGAGGATTTTTTCGTCGCCCGAGGATAATAATGCTAAAGGTAAAAGTGATTGATATTTCTATGTGTGATTGTTTATTAGAGTTGGTTTGTTAGTTATGATATGATACGATGATTAGGGGATGTTTGGGATTGTTTTATTATCTGTTTATTGCAGTATTGAGGGTGTCTGGGATTGCTTATCCAAACTGCTTATATGATTTCGTAAGTGAATTAGCAAATATAGAACTTTTGATAAGCATATTAACAGTTTTTTGTAGGTACCCTTTAGTTGCGCTAGTGTTTACTTTGGTAATGTTGATTATCATTGAAGTTTAATGGTAAAGTAATCCGAATCAGCAACTTTGAAATACTTTGTCTAAAAATGATATCAATCAGTTAACATCCGTCTAAACACTAAAATTAACTGATAATTTGCCGTTTCAAAACGTAAGTATCAGATATTACGAGCAGTCACTAATGCCTTTTTTAGTAGGTTCAAATGTATTTCATAAAGAGAAAACCAAAGTTTTTGATTCTGTATTCGTATCCGGATGAGTTTGGCAGCCAATTACATTATTTTGAACTCTAATAGTAACGAAAAGCTGGACTTAGTTTCTGTATGTTGCGGGAGGATGGGCTTACGAGTAACCTTTGATAACTTCATTGCGTCTTTTATGTAATATATTTAGTTACATTTTATTATAATGTAGCAAGTCTGGTGTATTTAGGGAATTGGTGCCGTTGGGCACCCCTTTGGACGGTTACTGATGTCTTAACAAGAAAGCTGTAATTGTTACCAAGAAAGATCACAAAGATATCCACGTTGATTAATTTTGCGTACAGGGATGGTATTTGTGCTAGTTTTATGATTTATAAGATTCCATAAACTAATTTGCAGTCAGACGTGTCTTAAACCAGTGTGCTAATTACTGTCACGTGCGCTTGTTTATCATTCCCATATTCACTGGTTGTATTATTGCTAAATGCAGATGAGACTCTTCCAACACAACACTATTCAGTCAGTAACAGTTCCAAATTCCCGCTTACCGGACTAGGTGTTTTGACCAGAGAATCAGGAAAAAGAAAGCAAAATCTCTCAAATGTCTCAACCGCGCCAGAATCCGTAATCACAACTCACAAGCTGCAGCAAACAACCGTTTCCAAAGTTAACTGTCAGTCCTCTTAGAAAGTTTCAGCTGATTGATTCCGACTCTGATTCTGATATTCCTTCTATCAGTAAAGTCGCTACTAACAAGACCTGCACTAAGTCAGAACCTTATTTGAATAGGGGGCAATCTGTAGGTTTAAATCAGCCGAGAAAATTAAGTGAATCACTCGATACTTCAGCCAGAAAAGATTTATGGGAAGATTTTAGGCATGAGAAGAGTTTCCATATCCCGACACCAGCACTGGATGAGGTCTGTGACGAATATTTTAGTTCCATGAAAGATAAAAAGAAAATTCTGAGTAATGTTGGAAAGAGTAACCATAATAGTCATGTTATGGACAGTGTAATAGATTTAGATGATCCTCGCCCGCCAGCACATCAGTATTTTTTCCATAATGATTTGAGGATTCAAGAGCTAGTTCGAATTCGTTTGTGCAATTTTTCCCCGTTAAACGATAGAGGTTCTGAGCAGCCCAGTACATCAAATATCGATTACATGTAAGTTAATTCTGCTATATTATTGAAAGTTTTCCATAGGATTAATTGACTAAATAAAGTCCGTTTCTTATGCTGTCTTTCTCGTGTTTCTAGGGGCCAATTCAGCAATGGTGACAAAACTAAACAAGCTGCTAGAAGTAATAAAGCTGAGACAAGCTCATCAAGGAAAAATTCAAGAAAATCAAAAACTCAAGAAACGTCACAAGGTTTCATGAATCCTAAGGTTAATACTGCGAAAAGGATCACAAAAGATGCTGGCAAAAGAAGGGTTCAAGCGGATGGTCAAGCTACAGGACATTGGTTCACAAATGGCGACGGGAAGAGGGTAAGCTGGAAAGTCCGCGTTTTGTTATTGTAGTCATTTCAAATCGAGAAACTGTTAGAACCAAATATGGGTCGGGTGTGGGTTCGGATTGGCATTTCAGTACACCTTAACTAGAGAACGAATGTTTAAGCAGTTAGGTCAACTATGTCAATCCTAACCCGTTTACACATAAATCTGAACATCGCCTAATTAACCCATTTTTCTAAACTGGTGGGTGAGTCGACTTGTTTAACCCGTTTAAACCGTTACAAACATAATTTATCTAAAACTTTAAAAAACTCAAACGGGTTGGCAGGTCAACCATTTTTCAAAACTGGTGGGCGGGTGGACTTGTTTAACCCATTTAACTTATTTAACCCATTTAACCCGTTACAAACATTATTTATCTAAAACTTTAAAAAATTCAAATGGGTTGGCGGGTCAACCTGTTTAACACACACAGCCCAAAAAGTGTTTAGACCAGATCCTAACCTGTTTATTTCCATGCTGGGGTCATGTTTCGTGTAAGGAATTGCCACTGTCTAATGGCATCTCTTTATGTGTTGTATGATATAAATAGAATTTTCTTGTACTTTCAGGTTTATGTTGCTAAAAACGGGCAAGAGATGACTGGCAAAGCTGCTTACATTCACTATAAAAAGGTGCTTCTGCTCAAAATATATCTCCTAACTTTCTTACCTTGTTTTGCTTCATTATAATAAACTTTATGTTTACTTATCTTTTGTGTGTAAATATGATATGAGCTAAATAAAGACGCTTTTGTCCTTTAGCAAGTCTGATTTCTATTATCATCAAAACATTTGCTGTTTTGACAGGAGAGTGGAGGAGGATTTAAAAATAAAAAGACTAGGAAGTCTTCCACCAAGAAGAAATGAGTGTTGACCGCTTGTCTGAAATGTGAGATTGGTATATAATCATGTTGAGACATTAAGAGTATGATTTGGATTGTTCAAAGGCACTTGATACTAGTATCTATCAATCTACAAATGGAAACTTTCTGAAGTTTCTGAGGCTGCTTGGTACCGGAAAACAGAAAATTTAAGTTTCTGAGGATTTAATAATACCTGTGGCATCTCTATTCCTCTCGCACGTTTCACTCGTCATACCACCACTACCTTTCCCATTCCTCGTGCTTATACTTCTGCTTTACAAGATCCTAATTGGCATTATGTTTAATGTACCTTGTGGTTCGTAGAACTTAGTAGTAACAAATTAATAGTTAATAACTTGGTTGATCTTATAATGATGTAGCAAGTCTGTCTTATTTTGGGAATTTGTGCCTTTGGGTTATAACTTACAAGCCCTTGAAAACGCTATTACTGTACACCCTTACTGTTGTCATTAACATAACCAAAAACAAGTGTAAATGTTACAAATGAATTCTGATACTTGAAATATCAAAATGGGATTATCAACATGTGATATATTCTGTAATCCATCGTCCCAGTTTGTAACACATACTGTATTTAGCAAATTTTTATTTTTTTATTTTTTTTATGCAGCAATTTTTGGCCCAAGAAATGTCGCAAACATGTTGGGATCACCACACTGATCCATTGTGCGTAAAAGAAATGATATTTGTGTTTTTTATGACTTATGAAATGTACATATATTTTCAATGAGAAGTTTCTTCTGCTGCGGCTATCTTCGACTTGTGCTTTTACCTTGTGTACCGAGTCAGATGCACCTTACAGCACTATGCTAATTACTATCACGTTTATAGTTTATCATTCCCTTATTTACTGGTTATTATTATTGAACTGCAGATGAGAATCTTTCGACACAACACCAACAGTTCCAAATTCCCGCTTACTGGACTTGGTGTTTTGACCAAAGAATCAGGAAAAAAGAAAGCAAAATGTCTCGAATGTCTCTAACGCTCAAGAATCTGTAATCACAAGCTGCAGCAAACAACCGTTTCCAAAGTTGACTGTCAGTCCTCTGAGAAAGTTTCAGCTGATTGATTCCGACTCTGATCTTGATATCCCTTCAATCAGTAAAGTTGCTACTAAGAAGACCTGTGATAAATCAGAACCTTATTCGAATGGGAAGAAATGTGTAAATGAGCCGAGAAAATTAAGTGAATCACTCGATACTTCAACCAGAAAAGATTTATGGGAAGATTTTAGACACGAGAAGAGTTTCCATATCCTGACACCTGCACTGGATGAGGTATGTGAGGAATATTTTAGTTCCATGAAAGATAAAAAGATAGCTCAGAGTAATATTGGAAACCGTAACCATAATAGTCATGTTATGGACAGCGTAATAGATTTAGGTGACCCTCACCCGCCAGCTCATCAATATTTTTTCCATAATGATTCGAGGATCCAAGAGCTTGTTCGAACCTGTTTGTGCAACTTTTTCCCATTAAATGCAGAAAATAGAGGTTCTGAGCTTCCCAGGACATCGAATATCGATTACATGTAAGTTAATTCTGCTATTTTATTGGTAGTTTTTTTAGGTGTTATTTGCATAAAAGATTAGCTCTTTTTTCATAAAATCTTATATCATGATTCATGTTTTTTGTGTTGCATTTCTTGTGTTTCTAGGGGTCAATTTAGCAGTGGCGGCAAAACAAAACAAGCTGCTAGAACTAATAAAGCTGAGACAAGCTCAACAAGGAAAAATTTAAGAAAATTAAAAGCTCAAGAAATGTCGCAAGGTTTCATGAATCCTAAAGTGAATACTGAAAGGGATCACAAAAGATGCGGGCCAAAGAAGGGTTCAAGCAGATGGTCAAGCTACAGGGCGTTAGTTCACAAATGCCGATGGGAAGAGGGTAAGTTGGAAAGTTCTTATTCTGTAATTGACTAATTGTAGTAATTTCAAATCAAGAAACAACTGTTAGAAACAAATACGTCGGGTTTAGGTTCGGATTGGCATGTCCGAACATCTTAACTTGAGCACGACATGTTTAAGTAGTTAGGTCAGTTATGTCAATCCTAACCCATTTACTTCAGCTCAATTATATCTCCCAACTTTCTCACATTGTTTTGCTTCATAATTGTTAAACATTGTTTTAAACTTTTATTTTTTGCGTGTAAATATGATATGAGCCAAGTAATAATGCTTTTGTCATTTAGAAAAATTAATAATCATTGAAGAATATCTATCGTTTTGACAGGAGAGTGGTGGAGGTTTTAAAAATAAAAAGGCCAAGAAAACTTCCACCAAGAAGAAATGAGTGTTGACTGTGTCTTACATGTGGGATTGGTATATACTCATCTTCAGAAGTGTTGGTGAAGTTTCTGAGATGGCTCGGTACCCAAAAACACAGGAAATTAAGCAGAAGATTTTTAAAATTTAACTTGTAGTCCACACCTTTTTTACTAATAAACATATTTTAGACCTGAATTTAGAGTTTCTAAATAAGAATTTGAAGCTTTTTAAGTACTTACATTTATAATTGGATATCATATTGGTAGAATTAAGTTTGAGCCTAAATGTTAGTTTGAGCTTAAAGTAGGATTGTTTTATTAGTTTACTAATACATGTTTTATTCTATTGAATACATGTATAAATAGAATTTAGACTAGTTAAATGATGAAGTACAGTCAAAATAATTGACCCTTTAAGAAAGTCAACTGTGTTTTCGATGAAAATGCTGGGATTTTGATATGAAGTTGGAGTTGATGATGTACAAATGAATCTATGAAGATTTTACAAGTGATGTATGATAATACACAATAGTTGGGTTAAAATCATAAAAACAAAAACATTTGACTTTTTTAGTCAAAGTATTGACCGTTGGTATTTACCCCCAAAACCTTAATAAGAGACTCAAGTTTTGATTAAAAAATTTAAAAAATGAAGTTATGATTTCATCAAATATGAGATAAGGGGAAATTTAAGGTAATTTTTTGCTTATACTTTTAATTTGTATTTTAAACCTTTAATTAGATGGTATGACATTGGTGCTTCTAATTTTTGTTGAATTGAAGCTCCATTTATGCATTAGTAGTGTATTTGATGGTTAAATATATATAACGTTACATTGCATGTTTTTTTTTTTTTTTTGAACGGCGAACATTACATTGCATGTTGATTTTAGTAAGAAAAACGGAGTTCAAATCTTTGGTCAAAACCAGGTAAAGAGATGACCCATGAGCTTTTGATGACAAAAATATTTGCCAATATATATGTGGGGAGAATGGGAAGTATAGGCACAAGATGAAGTCCATATCAAGAAGGTCCTTGGGGTTTATCTTTATATCTAAAAAGTATTATTTTCATGAATTGTAGTACATAAAGTTATTTGATCGAATTTTGTAAAGGGTAAATTCCCAAAAAGGGACAATTTTTTTTTTCAAATTTTTTAAATGGGACAAACTCAACATGTTTTCCCAATTTAGTCAAGTGCTAACGTGCGATCGTGCGAACCCTCTGGTTTCTTGACACGTGTCCCAGACAAAAGGTACTAACCAATCATTTGCAGGCCCACATGCACCCCACGTGGCCTTTGACTTTTTTTTTTACAAATGTGCGATTTCCTAATGTGCTAATGTGCGAAAAAAAATTTATTGAAAAAAAATATTTTTTTTCCGAAAAATATTTATTTTTTTAAATATTCCGAAAAAAAAAAATTTATAAAAAAAATATATTTTTCCAAAAAATATGTTTTTTCCAAAATTTTTTTTTCCGAAAAATATTTATTTTTTAAAATTTTCCGAATTTTTTTTTTTATAAAAATAAAATTTAATTTTTTCAAAATTTTTTTTTTTCGAAAAAATATTTAAATTTTTCGGAAAAAAAATATTTTTTTGAAAAAAAATATTTTTTGGAAAAATAAATTTTTTTTCGCACATTAGCACATTAGGAAATCGCACATTTGTAAAAAAAAAAGTCAAAGGCCACGTGGGGTGCAAGTGGGCCTGCAAATGATTGATTAGTACCTTTTGTCTGGGACACGTGTCAAGAAATCAGAGGGTTCGCACGATCGCACGTTAGCACTTGACTAAATTGGGAAAACATGTTGAGTTTGTCCCATTTAGAGAATTTGAAAAAAAAATTGTCCCTTTTTAGGAATTTACCCTTTTGTAAATCAAAGGCATGCATGTGATGTGTGAAGTTCTAATGAAGTATATCTACAAATAAGAACTGCATGTGATTTTATTATATGGAACTAAGAAAACCCACAACTACTTAATCATGATCTATCAATGATGAGTTGGTCTAATGGTTGGGACTTGGCGTGGTGACCTTTAGGTCTCAAGTTCAAACCCCACTAATGCCAACTTTGAGATATTAGGAAGTCTCTATGAGGGCTTAGCTTGGGTATATACTCAGACTAAGTCTGAGGGGGCAGGGTTTACTCCTATTAATCTTCGTGCATTCGGGCGGATTAGTAGGGGTTTTCCCCCATCGGGTATTTGAATAAGGCTTTCCACTTCGAAGGAGCTCTCTAGCACGAGCCCGGTTAAGACAACGTAAGCTAAACCTCTCGCTGTCGAATGAAATTCACCTTTCAAAAAAAACTTAATCATGATCTTATCTGTGCTACAGTCATGACCAAAGGAATCTTAATCATGATCTTTTCAATTTTGGTACCACTTGTATCTGCTATCCTTCTATACTCCCTTATAAAGATTATGCACCTACATGTTGAAAGTTAGACATTTTAAGAGATGCGAAATACCCATTTTGCCCTTCTAAACTTGACTCAGGCATATTTAAAACCCAAAAAAACGCACACACAACACAAATACACACTCTACACAGCCTCTTCTTTTCTCTCTAAACCAAAAACTCTCAACATTATAATTCGCCTCTCTCCAACTCTCCTCAAAAAAAAATCCGTCCCACTGCCTCTCAACTAAAACGCAGCAGCCAACAGACTAATCTAGATCAAATACCATTCTTAATAAAAATTAAATCCATATCCATCATCATGATTGTCAACCGCCACTCCTCTTATCTCATCATCATCAAAGAGTGAACACACAACAATAAAAACTCTAAACATTCATCTTTAAAAACCACTTGACGCCGCCAGCATCCGACGGCACCACCACCTTCCGACGCACAACCATCATTCGACACACCATCGAAACCCTCAACCATCAAGTTTTAAGGTATTTTGATAGATCTATATGTTTTGTTTGTAGATCTATTGTTTCTTTTATAGATCTAACTTTTTTGTATTTTTTGTTAGTGCCTCCTCTCGCCGGAAAATTTTTTGGTCGCCGGAAGAAGTTAACGCCACCGGAAAATATATAAGGTATTTTTCGTCAATATTTTTCGCCGGTAAATTTGTATTAATATTATTTCCTTGATATTTCTTGTTAATTTTTTCGTTAATATTTTTTCCCTTTTTTGTATTTTTTGTTAGTGCCTCCTCTCGCCGGAAAATTTTTTGTCGCCGGAAAAAGTGAAAGCCACCGGAAAATATATAAGGTATTTTTCGTATTTGGTATTTTTCCGTTAATATTTTTCGTTAAAATTTGAGGTATTTTTCGTTAATAGTTTCTGCCGGAAAATTTGCGTTAATATTTTTTTGTTAATATTTTTCGTTAATTTTTTTCGTTATTTATAGATCTACTAGCTTCCAGGCCCGGCCGATGGCCGGATTGTTTTAAGAATTTTTTTAAAGAAAATAAAGATAGTACAAATGGATATATAATACATATTTGTACTTATTAGAATAAGAAAAATAAGTGTGTTGTTAATCAGTTGTACTTTAAGATAGTTAAAAATATGATTGACCATATGATGAATAGGCATAAAAAAAAATGTATATAAACACTATATTGATTAAAGAAAACCATTTGTCATTTGATATAAAAAATAAGATAAATGTTTGACATAGAGCATATACTGCTAAAACAATAAGTATGCACTTATAAGCGTTGAAGAACTTCTTTATATACAACGTTTGTTGTATAATTGCAGTACTTTCCATCATTGTCGCAGCATAGCACCTTCAATCCCTTCTTGTTTTTAACTCTTGATACGGCTACATAAAGCTGTCCATGTGAGAAAACAGGTCGTTCTAAATAGAGACCTACTTTAGATAACGTTTGCCCTTGACTTTTGTTAATGGTCATGGCAAAACAAACAGATAAGGGAAACTGTCTCCTATTTAGTTGAAACGGCATCTTCTTATCTGATGGACTAATCACCATCCGCGGTATTGCAACAACTGTCCCTAATTGGCCTCCAGATATAATCTTGGCCTCGATGTTATTGATTCCCATTCTGACAACTTGTAACCTGGTACCATTACAGAGTCCTCCTCTTTGATCAATGTTGCGCAAACACATTACCGGCGCACCAACCTTCAATACTAACTTATGATGAGGAATACCTGACAGTGTTATTGAATTAAGAAATGTAAATGCTTGGATATGCATAATTAAAACAATAACTAAAATTATAAACGTTGAACGACTTATTTATAATGAGGAATACCTGACATTTTAATTGAATTAAGAAATTCAGTTGTGTATAGTGACTCATTGTAGTTGAAATCTGTATCAACATCTGTAACCGTATCGGAACTATAACACACCTTTTCTGGACCAGGAAGCATTGACATCATCCTATCATTTATTTTGTCAACCTCTTGATGTGTTGGTGCTAGAATAGCTCTCTCCTGAAAGTATGTCGGATCCCATTTGTTTTTTTGCCAATTATCGTAACTTTCTTGTATGACTGCTCCAACGTGATCATCAGAATCAGAAATTAGCATATCTTCTGGAAATTTAACATCAGCATGACCATCATTTTTCCCACCTACTTTTCCTTCACCAATTTCGAGAATCCAGTCGGCAAATTCAGTTATTTCTTCCGCGTCAGCCGGATCGCAACCAACCCTTAGCCTCATGTTCTTTGTTAGTTTTAGAACGGTGCAATGTTTCCATAATAAGACATGTTTAGTGATGCATGTACAACGTCCTGCCTAGTCCCATTAGGTATAACAGGTAGAATTTGCCTAAAGTCCCCCACCAAAAACCACCACTTTACCGCCAAAAACAGAATCATTGTCGCCAGTAACATCCCTTAGTGTTCTATCAAAAGCTTCAAACGCAAGTCTATTAATCATTGGAGCTTCGTCCCATATTATTAACTTGGTTTTGCGTATCAAATCTGCAAGGTCGCTATCTCCTGTTATTGAACACATAGAATCCTCGACAATATTTATAGGTATGGCAAACCGAGAATGAGCTGTTCTCCCACCATCAAGCAAAAGGGATGCAATACCACTGGATGCAACGTTTAAAACAATTTGGCCTTTTGACCTTATAGCAGCTGTCAATGTCTTGTACAAAAAAGTCTTACCGGTACCTCCATAACCATAAACGAAAAACATACCTCCTTTATTTTTGTTGCAAGCAGCGACAATGGTTTCATACACGCCTTTCTGTTCATTAGTCAAACTTGCATGGAGTTTTTCATGTTGGATTATTAAATCTGGTATTTTATAATCCAATTCATCGTAAATCAAGCGGTTGTAGCCATCCAATGTAAACTCAGATGAAGGATAAGGCATGTTGACGATATACTTGAGACTTCTGGAACTGCTAAGTAACTTATCCTCGATATATGCTAAACATATATTATACCGCTGTTCATCTGTTAATTGAAGATCTGTAAAAAGATAATAAATTTGATTTTAGTTTAATTAGATTGTTATACAAAAATGAAATATATGTTACATGAAAAGTAATTTGATTTAATGCCTGGATGGTTTCTTTTTTTTTCTTTCTTTTTGTTCCACATCTTCGGCTAAAAGCTTCCATGTTTTCTCCCAAACAACTTCAGGCCTCGACATACTATCGGAGATTATTAACCTTACAAAATAGTCCCGCAAGTAATCACCCATTCCCCACTGACTTGCTTCAATAATTCCTTCAATATACTCCTTGTCGTCATCAAGCAAACCACGTGCGAAGCAAGCTTCTTTGCATGTAGGATATACTATATCGTCAACCTTTCTCAAGTCTTCCCACTCTTGAGCACCTCTAACATGGTTTAATAACCTCCGTAGATAAAAAAGCTCACCCCAAGAAGGAGGAACATGATGTATTCTTCCAATGGTTTTGCCTGTGTAAGATATATAAATTTCTAATTACTCGTTGTTTCATAAAAATCATTAAATGTTAATAATAACGATACATAAAGAAAAAGAATAAGATTTTGAAAAATATATAGCTAACCTTGTTTTCTTTTAGTCCATTTTTTGGTGGATTTATTCCAAACATAATGTTTTGGGAATTCAACGTACAACAATTTGCGCGCTTCCGTATCTGTCTTATTAGTTTCCATCCATTCCAAAAACTTTGAAGTATTAGATGAAGCCTTTTCAAGTTGATAATCGATGCTTTCAGTAGGATCGAATATGACAGACTGCTGATTCGGTAGATGAAATGGTAAACGTTCGACTGCGGGACTACGATGGTGTATATCAAATTTGAAGATCCTCCATGCAGCCTCACATGATGACAAATAACGGCAATCATAATAATCTTCAATCTCATCTTTTTCTTCATCATCCATAGCAACTGTTACTCTGTCCGGACCCTTGTTAATGTACTTGAAAAGGTATTTGATAGATCCGAATTGGTTGCACCATTCTACGTTGATATGAGCTTGGTACCTAATATATATATATATAAAAATTTGACAACAGTACAAATTTAAATAATCGGCATAATAAGAATGCTTAATTAACGACTAAAATTTGATACTACCTTTTTAATAACGTAGGGTTGTATGGAACGACGAAACCACCGTCAAGGTCAGCACCTTGCTTTCTAACGGTTCTTCCATTGTCGCTTCTTTTGTATATAGCATACCCACTTTCATCAATGAAAGTGTTTTCATTAAACTTTTTTGGAAAATTCTTAGAACACTTATTGTCGACCATGCAAGGGCAGTTTCTGTGTTCAGGTCCACATGGGCCGTGCATCATAAATTCTTTTACCAATTGGTGTAGCTCGGGGTCTGAATCTTTATCCGGTATTTCAGCTGAAATACACCTGTCTATGTCAGCGGGAAACCTCAACTTATCTTCCGTTTCCAACCATACACACAAATGACAGTGAGGCAGACCTCGCTTCTGGAACTCGATAGTGTATACTTCTGAGAATAGAGGAACAAAGTTGAAAAAAAATATATAATTAATATGATGTACTATAAAAAAAGAAGAGAATAGTTTGTTTGAGTATACAAAAGCAGTTTGTAATTTACCTGCTTTAACACGGCCAAAAATACGTTTCTCCTTTATGTCTTTTATCAGTTGATCAAGCTTCATTTTAAAAACTCTTGAAGTAATGTCTGGCCGATCTTCTGATTTCAAACCCTTTCTTTTTAGGTACCTTGTAATTTCGGGCCACTTTGGATTACAGGTAAATGTGATAAACAAATCCGGATATCCGTAATTTTTGCACATAGCCATAGCATCCAAGTAATTTTGTAACATGTAACGCGGGCTACCTGTAAAGGATGAAGGTAATACTACTTTAGTTCCGCCTTTTTTTTGTTCCGGGTTGGCTGCTTGTGCAGCTTTGGCTAATCTGTCATAAGTATCACATCTTAATTCGGAATTCTCTCTACGCACATATGACAGCCTTTCAGCCTCAACCATGGTATAACCGTCAACCAAAAACTGCTGAAATAATCGTTTTCCATTTAGAATTGTTGAGAAAACGTTTGGGCAGTCTTGAATACGGTGAGCAAACCATTCACGCATGGTGACATATTTTTTTTTGTCGTCTGGTGTTTGATCAGTGATACCTTCATGGTAAATGTCAGTCCTATACCCATCTTCTGCGTACGGAAACAATAACGGATACTGTAAAGGAAGATATGAGACATGCAGTTCGCTAATTTTTTTCAACTTCCCATTGATTTTGTTAACAGTGATGTCTCTTTCTGTGGGCATTGAATCAAAATCACCGATTATAAGTGCAGCAACTTCATTAGCAGTTGGCAGGTTATGTTGTCTACCATCTTTGTCACGCCTACCTATGAGTCTGATCTTAACGTTATCTTCACCATTAGCCATTAAATTTCCAGCCATTCTATACTTCTGAACCAAAGGATTATCTTTATCAAGCATGTTTTTTAATTCTTTAGTTAGTTGAGGGTCTATGTGTTTTTTTGAGGATGATGATGCGTCGTCTGTTGAAGAACTACAAATGTTAAAGAATTTAAATTAGTAATTGCAATATAAACAGCAATTTAAGGGAAAAAAATAAGGAATACTAAATTTTACCTAACAGCGGTAATGCGGTGTTGTAACTCATTTGGTGGATCATAAATGTATAGCTGTCCAAACTTAGGTGACTCGCTAGCTTTGGGTAACATATCTCCAATTACATGGTTATTTTTTCCTTTAATTCTAAAACAATACGGAGCACGTCCACTATTAACAGTCTTATCTTGTTGGCCAGACATCCATGTAAAGGCAAACATAGAATTATAGCGACGAATGTCCTCCATAAATGATTTTCTTTTTGAGTTTTCTCCTTTCAAGAGTCCCATTAGCAAAGGTGGGGGATTCTTAAGTTTAACAGGTAGTTGTATTTTCCCTCTTTTGCAACAAAGTGAATATCCATCATTGTTGTTTGGATTAGAAGATCCTACCTTACTTTCGGCAAGCCACAACAATGCACCACATTTTATGCATTGCTTTGTTTGATCTCCATGGTCAAAATACTCTAATTAAAGATAACCAATACTTTCGTTATAATTTTTGAAGGTAATAAATAATATGGAAAAAATGTTATTACTTTTTTAAATGATAAATACCTTTGGATATGCCTTCGATACGATCCATATAGCCATATTCATCTTCAGGATCTTCTTCTGACATCTCGAATGAAGGTATATCTGCAAGTGATTTGCCTGTTTGTACGGAATTACTTTCTGAAGTATTATCAACATTACAATCGGTTTGACAATTCGTCTGTATAGTTGCAGGACTGCCTGTAACAAATATATGTAAACTGATTCACATTTTGTTGTATACATTAGGAATTAGTTTATCAATAGTTATTTTGTTTTTTTCCTTAATATCTAAAATATATGGTTGATTATAGCTTACCAATGTGAAAGTGTACAGGAGAACTGTTTCTGAACCTTGATGGTGGCTTAATCTTAGTAGCGTTGCCTAAAATATGTAAGGTAATACAATTAAATAACCTTTAAAGACGAATAATCACAAGAATAATAAATTTGTAAACAAACTTACTGGTAGAAGTGCTACACATAGGCCGTAAGGCATGTGTTATATCAGGAGTACACAAATCGGGAGACGAAGAACCAATACCAATGCTGATAGGTGTGTTTAGAGTATTTGGTGAAGGTTGAAATGTCTCTTTATTTTGTACAGGCTCATTTGCTTAAAAGACATATTAAAAAATATATCTACTTATATATAAATATTACAATAATCATAATAATATAAAAATAAATTTACAACAATTGTCTTACAATTTGATTGAGGTGTTTTGCGAGGTCTGCCTCTTCCTCTAACTGTTGTTTGTTGAACTGGAGTTTTCGCGGGTCGTCCACGTTTAGGTATAGCTGGTGAGACATTTAGATATAATTCGCCAAGGTGCATGTTATCTGTTGTTTGATTTAACAATGGACCAAGAGATTTTTGATTGCCTATGTTTTGATTTGTGGAAGAAAATGTATCTTCAAAAGACAAACAAATTTTATAGATATAAGATACTTTCTGGCATACAAATGTATTAAAAATTTCAAGAAAGAGTGTTATGTGTGAACATTACTTGATGTGATGTCGGAAAGAGGACTTCTTTGAGTATTTGCATTGCAAATGATATTTGAGGCAGTTGAAGATGTCCCTACTTGAGTATTAATGATTGGAGAACTTTTTTGTATGGTTGTTCTTTGTCTTGTTTTTTTGGGGACAATGGGTGAATTAAGAGGAATTTTACGGGGACGTCCAGGTGCCATTTTTGGTGTTGGTATGTTTCCGGATTCTGGGACAATATTGTCATTAGGTTGTCGTGTTAAAGAAAATGGGTTTACAACGTTTGACGTTCTTGAAACTTGCATATTAGTAGATGGCATATATATCGGTTGATAGTTGAGAATATTAGCATCAACCATAGACATTGGTTCATTCCTCGTATCAGCTTTTAAAAAAGGTTAGAACAAAAAATTATACAAACACTGTTTGTTATGAAAATATATACAAATCAATGTGTTGCAAAAAAAAAATATAAATAATGGCTTAAACGGTTTACTTCCGAATAGTAATTACCTAATCTGATGTCTGATAGCGTACTACTACGTTGTCGTATGGTAGAAAGTGGGTTAACAACATTCAACGGTCTTCCAACTGGAATATTAGTAGTTGGCATATATATCGGTTGATAGTTGAGATTATGAGCATCAAACATAGAGACCGGTTCATTCCTCGTATTAGCTTTAAAAAAATTAACAACGAAAATTAGACAAATGCTATTTCTTAATCGATAAACATGACAAAAGTTTATGATGTACCTGTAACAGACTTTCTCCTTTTTCCATTGTGAGGATCATCTGCAAGGTAAGTATTGTGCAATAATAATAGTTAAAATGATGTTGATAATCATACTTTGTTTCTTAACAAACACAAATACAAAACATTCGTGAAACATTATACCATGGTTTGAATGATTGACTTGTTTTCCTGAAGATTGTGAAACATTATTCACAATGTTAGGATTACAATTCTCTTTTTGTTTATTTGAATGAATAGGTTGCCGGGTATTCTTTTTGTTATTCATCTAATCTTCCTTGTAATTGAGATGCGTATCAATGATCTTCACATAACGATTATTGTTATCATTTGTTGTTATCTCTGAGATTATGAAAAGTGATTACCAATTTGTAACCTAAAAAAACGTATAAGAATAGATGTTTCAAAATTTTAAAAGTTAAATAAATGAGGCCCAATCCAATCACACTTTACTTGTTCACAATTTATAAAGCCCACTTAAAAAATGACCTAAGATATGTATTAACTTAGCCCAATCGAGTTGTATACCCTTGCTGAAATATTTGACTGCATGCAAATTGCGTAAAAAGTCTATCCTACATCATTACCCTCATTAAAAGTTATCTCTTGGCTCAATACAAATATTTTCATTTGCCTCATATCACTTGTCATCTCAGTCATTACACCTAAAAATTGAAAGGTTAGTATTTCTATCATTTTTTGATCTAAAAAAATTTCCAATCTACTAATGATATGTAAATATTGTTGATCTATTGTTTATGAAATAGTATGTTTGATTAGATTAATTGCATGATTTATTTGATGAAGTTAGTGATTCGTGGTAGGTTTAGTATGAAACATAGTTGTTGCATTGTTCCTAAGTTTATAAGATGATGTTGAAATGTAAATTTCCTGATAACTTATGTGTCATTTTTTTAGTAAAGATTAATTAAGGGTGTAGAAGTGGTTCATGTTATGGATGATGTCGTTGACATTTTGTTTTTTAATATTTTTGCGGCCAAAAAATAATACTTTCACCTTTAAAAAATCTTTGTTAGTTAAGATAGATATATATAATAGATTTGAAAATAAATAATGTTTGATAGATTAGGTGGTATGCTTATGAAAACTTGTTTTTCAAATATGTAATGACTTTGATTAGGACGAATCAAGTTGAAGTTATTTTGTGCGATTGCTATTAGGTGGTATTTGGATATTTTGACAAAGAAGTTTATTCACAATGTCTGATATAGCAACATATCATATGTTTAATAACGAAAAATATTTTCATTGAAGAGGCATTGTTTTATTAAAGGCAATACAAATGATATGAAATCAACAATATTCCCTTTGATAGACTTGAGAAAACAAAAACAATCTAAGAAAATGTAACAAAGAAAACACTTATTTGGGACACGTTCATAATGTCGAATTTAAGGTGTAAGCATTAAAAATCATCATCGGAATCTTCAGACTTTGAATCATAATCATCATCAACATCTGCATCATCAATGAAATCTTCCAAACTTGCAACATCATCTGTTTCTTCATCACTACGGCTTTCAGAATTTTCTAAATCAATACCATCTACATCATCGACCTTGTAGGTAACTTCATCACTAACAGTTGGAGAAACTTGTAAATCATATTCAGCTTGATCACCAGTGAATTTGTTAGAATATTGGATTTCATCAGTAGCTTCGTCAGTGCTAAAATCATCAATGATATTCTTATTTCCACTTTCTTCATCCGTGTCCTCATCAATAAGTGTATACTTATTGTGTTTGGATAGTGAAGTCTTTCCTATTTGTTTTGAACGCGTGAACCTTAATGGAACATCATCATCAAACACCTATATTCAAAACGTATCATATAAGGATAATTTATTTTACAACAATTGTGGAAAAATAAGCAATTAGAAATAACAAAGTAATGAAATAATTGTTAATAACATACCTTTTTGTCAACATTAAGATTATTTTTATCAAGAATTTCTTTTTTCTTTAATGTATTTTCTTCATCCGAAGAAATAAGCTCAACGACATTCTTGCCAACAAAGTTACCATTTTTCATTAACCGTCGACGCTTAGATGTGACAGTCAACGGCTGCATAATTGTATAAATTGATTAACCCTATACTCAAATGTGAAAATAATTATTTTATTATACGTATTTTAAATAAGCTTTTGTAATTTATACCACTTCATCATCGGATATCTGAATGACTTCAGGTACATTTTATGATTCAAGAGAATGTTGTTTTTCTTCTAATTTTTGTTGATTTTTTGTTTCCTGCATATATACAAAGACAACATGAAATATAAATAGATAACTACTTAAAATCATAACAAATGAGTATGATATTAACAAAGCAAATGATATAAAAAAGAATGGAAAACGTATTATAAATAATATACACCTTGTGGGAATCTGGATTTGACATTTTTTTGGCCAACGTAAGATTGAAAAAAATTTTATGGTTGGAAGACTAAAGAGTAACCCATATATATAGATAAGTAAGCTCATAATTTTAGGAATAGATATGTGAGATAATATATATTTAAAGTAGTTTCCAAATCATTTTGAATGTTTGTTACATTATTTTAGGGTAATTTAGCAATAATCATGTATATTATTTTTAGATAATATTCGGTTAATGAAGGTCAAATATTTGCGATTATTTTTCTTCAAATTGATTTAATGTTGGAAAGGATTACATTTGATGAATTTGATTGTTTTTAAATTAAAGGTTATGGATTTTTTTTAACCTAATATTAAGTTAATTGATGGGTTGCACGAATTTTTAATAAATATGACTGATCAAATAGTTATTTGTAATTTTATTTTGAAAAAAAAAGTTTGAAGGATCACAAATTTGATTTTAATAATTATTAACAGATAAACAATGTTTCACTTTTCATGTTTGGACCGATATTTGATACTTAGGATGATTCAACCTTATTAACAGATAAATAATTATTTCATATTCGTATTAATGAAATATGAATTACTTAGGATGATACAAACTAAGTAATTACCTAATCATATTGTTGGATAGGGAACTTAGAATGAAAAGTTGCAATATGAAAACAACAGGTTAAAGTGTTCATATTCATATTCTAAAGTTTTCATTCTTTATATAAAATAGAAGACAATCGTACAAAGAGAAATTTGGAATAGAAAGTAAACATAACATATCATCTTCATAAAATGAAAAGAGCAGAGTCTGCTTTGGGACAACACCCCCAAAGACAACAACCAACCAATTATTCAAATGTGTAAACATCATAACGCAAAGAAACAAAATTACGAAAGACATAGTCCAACAGAAAAACATATGCAAAAAACAAACATTAATGTTTTAAAATGAGAAGATGATATAGCAAAGAGCAAATTGATCAATCTTTTGGCTCTATTTTGACCTCCACCAAGTGCTTTCCTCTCTTAGTCTCTTCAACAGGCTCGGTATAGGCATCCAGATCAATTATGGTACGTTTGAGAGATCCAGAGCTCCCTGCCTCAGAATGACCATCTTCATTTGTTTTGGAATTGGTTGGTGTCACAACTGATGCTGAACCAGTATCGTCAATGACTCGGATGATAACCTTGTACCTACAATAACGATAAGTGAATGTCAGGTTAAT
This sequence comes from Artemisia tridentata subsp. tridentata, assembly GCA_021014915.2. NCBI lineage: Eukaryota > Viridiplantae > Streptophyta > Magnoliopsida > Asterales > Asteraceae > Artemisia > Artemisia tridentata. The sequence continues at coordinate 18,555,443 of CP139509.1, forward strand.
AAATAGTAAAAATAATACAGCATAATTATTGTAAAACAAAGTACATAATAGGTAGTAGGATGTTTGGGCTGCATACCGGAATCCAACAGCAGTGATATCATCATGTTGTTTACAATGCCAAGTTTGTTGTTTCTTGAATTTGGAGGCGCTGGATGAAGAAGCAGTTCCTTCAATTTCTTTGGCAGAGCATCCACACCTCTTGCAGGCAAGATATGCCCATCCATTCTCTCTATGGATTTTGTGCACTTTCGCATAAACAATCATATGGCATGCCTAAAACAAAATGTAAAACAGTATAGCAACGTGTTTTATAGGATGTAAAAATCAATAGTATATGTCATTAAAATGTCATGAAGGACTAATAAATTTCATAACTTACAGTGTTAGAGTCGCGTATAGTTCCAACCATTGTTTTGACAGCACCATCCAAAAAATCAGAAGAACTGACAATTTTTTTGGCGGGTGAGAACACAGTTATTCTATACTTTGAAGGATCATACCCTGGTATATCAGCATACCTATAAAGGAGTATAAAATGTACAAATTTAAGGATACACTTTAAATGATATGCTTAAGTTGCGTAAACGTAAGATGAAGTATAATAAATAACCTTTTTCTGAATGCTTCAATCTCTGGTATTTTATCATTGATGTAAATTTTGGATGCAAACAGACCGGGGCGCACAGATGGTTTCTCTAAAAAAGAGAATAAAAAATGAGACGGGCAAAATTTTAAATGAAAAAATAAAATAGTTTTATATGGTTGTGAGCACTTACTATTAAAATACTTCACTCTCGCAAGTTGAAGTATCATGATAGCATGACCAACCGAGACAGGGTTTTCGGCATATTTCGTGAACTTTTCAGCCCATTCATCAAAGAAACACAACTCAAGTTGTTTGCCACTGTTAATATATACAAAACAATAAATACATTAAGAGTTAAAAGAAAATGGATGTAGGGATAAGAAGATTCATATTCGACATCCTCTAGCAGGACATTTCTCCTTATTTTTTCCACTCCATAGTTGTTGAAGGGTTGAGGCTCCGTAATGGAGACAATAGTTCCAATGACATCTGCGGATGAATCATCAAAAGCATTATAACAAAATAAACACAATGTAAAAATTACCAATGATTTTATATTAACAATAACTCACCGACAACATCATTTTTTGTGAATTCTTTGGTGAAAAAGTTGGTAAAAGGTTCAAACTTGAACCCACGGGGGTTACTCTCCCAGCCGGGAACCCTTGTAACACCAGTGTTCCTAAAGAACGATACTTTGTATCGATGATTTAAGAATGGATAGTTTCCCCCATTCTCACCAACCCCAAAATTGCTGATACGATAGCATGACCCTTCATCAATCAAAAGGCGGTACTTATTGATTACTTCCTTTGTCCTTGCTGTTGCTTGCACACGATTCCCCTGAAAATAGGAATATACTTTTTATTTAAAACATATAAAGCATATAAAACTTCATATATTATTGCAGTGGAATGTATTAATATAAAACTGTGAATTTTAAAGTTTGTGTATAAAGATACCTGTTCATCTTGCAACACCATGTCTAAGCTCCAAACTTCATGAGGCTTTCCGGCAGGGTGAGATTTCCAGATGCTAATGCAGCGAGCTAGTATTTTGACGTCATCTAACATAGGGTCGATGTCACACAAGAGAGTGGTATTTTGTTCCATTGTTGTATCTACAAAACAAATACAAAATTAATCATTTGATAACTGGTGTATATAGAAAAGGCATCAATAGAAATGTTAATAACAAAAGTAATTTTATTTTTTACCAAAACTATAAAAAGTAGGAGAAGGTAGAGATAAGTGATAGTCTGTGCATATGAAATGCCTTTATATAGATGGAGGATTAGGGTAAAAAAGTTTCAAAAATTCAAAAATCGATCTGGATAAGTAAGGAAAGTATTTGAAAATTTTAATTATCCGAAATATTCAGGGAATTCGGTTGTGGAATATTTATTTTGGGGCGAAATTTTGGGGATTTTTTTTAAAAAATTAACTGCATTAAAAGTTGACATTTTTTAATCTTATGAAGATATTTTAAACTTAGGAAGACATTTTTTTTTAACAGAACATATTCGATTGTGGTTATGATGATCAAATGAAAATAAAATTGTGATTGAACATTTAGAATTTTGATGTTATGATGATCAAATCGAAATTAAATTATGCTACAACATATAAGGACTGAAAAATCAAATAAGAATCCAACCTGAATAGTTTTTGGATGAACAAATAACTACCATTCGTCACGTTTCCCAGATGATTGTTTGAAGATTCGACCAACAATATAACGATACCTAAATCATACAAAACAAAATCAATCAAAATAATTATAATCAATAAAAAACAAACAATATGATGGATAACGTATCACTACCATTCGTCACGTTTCCCAGATGATTGTTTGAAGATTCGACCAACAATATTGATAGATCGGCTGGATGAACAAATAGACAAAAAACGACAAATCACTAACATTCGTCACGTTTCCCAGATGATTGTTTCAAGATTCGACCAACAATATAACGATGCCTAAATAATACAAAACAAAATCAATCAAAATAATTATAATCAATAAAAAACAAACAATATGATGGATAACGTATCAATTTTCAAATCAGATCTAAGGTACCTATACACTCATCATGTTTTTGATTTGTAGTTGATAACGTACGAACGGGTTTGTGGTTATTAGTTGATAACCACAAACGAATATGTTGATTTATCATATAGAATCTTAATTGGTATGGATAGTGATTTTGTAGATGTGTGTTTTTGATAGATCGGCCGGGTATTTTTGTAGGGTTCATAGTTTTATGATGAATGAGTGAGAGAGAGTTGTGTGTGTATTTTGTTAGTATTCCTATCAAATGAGTCTCCCAATTGGTATTCCGCCCAGAATTGTTTGGTTAGACATTTTTAGAAGTCAAAGCATTCTGGACCATTGGATAGTGGAAAATGCCACGTGTCGAATTTACAGTATTTTTGGAGAGGAGATTAGCTTCAAAAACCTTGTTTTATATAGATAGTAGATTTGCTGCCTCGCCGGAATATTTGCTGTCTCGCCGGGATATTTGCTGTCTCGCCGGAATTTGGTGGATCTTGAAGTTTGGTTTGTGGGACGTTAGGGTTTGTATGTGGAACTCTTTTGTTACTTATGATGTAAATTTTGTTTGTGGTTGTCACTTATGATGTAAATTTTGTTACAAAGTTTATTGTGTAAATTTGTTATAAAGCTTATTGTAGTGAGATTGGTAGATGTGTAAATTTGTTATTACTGGATTTTTGATTATTTTTTGTAGTAGTAATTATTTATTACATGTAATGTAATAATAAATCTGAAATGTATTATTCGTCTTGACTGTTTAAATTTAATGACAAATTCGTCTTGATCTTTGAAGCTCACATGCGTTTGTCCATGCACTTTACCTTTAATAAAGCCAAGTACTTTGCCTTTATCTTCTTTATTTACTTAGTGGTTGAGGGTTGCTTTCAAATATTAGTTTTTTAAAGTGATCCACATGATCCTCGGGTTATAGAAGAGCTGTCCTACGCTCTTGCCTACTCTAAATATGGAAGAAAAGCAAAAAAAAGCTTAACAAAAGTAGAAGTCAGTTTTCAACATGGTCAAGACACTAAAATTTGAAATATTTGAGTTTTCAAGTTTCAAATTTTGAATCAAAGATGTGAATCAAATAAATCTAGCATTAGCACATTACCTTTTAAGATATGTTGTGGCCAACTGTCTACACTAAAGTAATAAACAATTATATTCGTTACCCATCTAAATATAATACATTAAAAAGCAAAAGAAAAAAAAAGAATCTAACTAATACCATGGGAAGTGTGAACTGCTTGAAATCAAATTGACTTAGACAAAACTTGAAACAATATTATGACTATGATAATTAGAAAGAACGACTTACAAATAGTTTAGCATATAATGTAGGACAATAGTTTTTATCTGATTAGAAAATTTCTTGGCTTAAAATAGTTTGACATATAATGTGGGATAATGGTTTTTATCCGATTATAAAATTTGTTGGCACATAAGGAAAACAATTATTACTTTGAAATCACACACACATAGTAAAACACATATGACTCAATTGGTTTTGCCAAAAATTACGCGTCGCTGCCTCTAGACATTGTTACCATCATATCAGACGTATAAATACACAAAGAGTTCACGCAACCAAGTTTATCGGAAACTATACATCGCCGCTATGCAACCTTGCCATCGGAAATACAATTATTTGAAACATCAAAAAACAAAGTGGCCTTGCTAAAAAGAAAGCAACATAAAAAAATATCGACGCCACAACAAAAATAATGGTCGCTATGTAACCACGACGTCTGAAAAAATATTTTTTCGTAAAGAATTCCCTAGCACTATAAATATAACGATATCGAAATTTGTTAAAAACCATGTATGGTTACCGTTATGCGACCATGGCGTCTGGAAAAACATATTTTTGGTAAACAATGCCCTAACGCTACAAATACAGTTTGTTGAAAAGAAATTATTTGCCGTCAAACATATTTTTGGTAAACAATGCCCTAACACTACAATGCCCTGTGCCATGGTATCCGCCGCAACGCGCGGGTACCATGCTAGTTAAAGGGAACAAAACCACATATCCCCATCATTCTTCATATCTTTTGAAAATAAACAAGTGTAGATAATCTTTTGATTAAGTTACGTAGAAAGAAGGAAAAACATTTTGATATATATGTAACTCTAGGCCCACATTTAACCTAACTTTTTCTTTGTAATTTCCTTTAGCAAAAGGAGTCAATTGTTGTCCCCACCACATTGCAATGTTTTCAAACGAACATATCTTGTTCACATTGCTATATGCTACAGTTGTAACCAAGGTTCGTTTGTCACATTCGTATTGCTATTGCTATTGCTATTTGAAGTGGTCACGACAACCTCTGAAAAAGAGGATTTTACCCGGTTTGAGTGCGTGTGTTGATAAGTTCAAATCTCGTAGATTTGTCGGCTAAAAGTCAAAAACTAAGGTTTAAAAAAAGCAAATATCGCTTATATATATATATATATATATATATATATATATATATATATACTCGCTATATTCCATTCTTAATTACTTAGTGAAAGTTTTATGCATATATGACATTTATATATTAATATGTTGATGGCAATAATACATGTCTGGTAATTTATTAAAATATTTAGGAAAGGAATGTTTTATAACCACTACAATGGTAAATGATTAAATAAAACAAGCCTAGACAAAAAACATTCTTATGGTTTTTTTCGATGTTTGTTTGCACAAAAAGAGTCTTTTGTGACCCATCTGGCATCTCATTCCAAAGTTTTTCCACACAAAAAGATCACATTCACATTCACCATTGATCGTTAGTAGCAACATCATTACAAAGTTTTGATAACACTACCTTAATTATTAGTATAACCTCTTTAGGCTTATTCATTTCATCCAAGTTTCTTTGTGATCAGCTTAATATTGTACTTTTTTCAGTTATAACTTTAATGGCGTCCACTTCAAGTTCAATGATTCAAAAGAGCTTCAAGTATGATGTCTTCTTGAGCTTTAGAGGGGAAGACACTCGAAAGAACTTTGTTGATCATCTTTATTTTGCTCTTACACAAAAAGGCATTGAAACGTACAAGGATGACAAGAATATTAAGCAAGGAAAAATGATCAGTGATGAGCTTATTAAGGCCATTGAAGACTCGAAATTTTACATTATTGTTTTCTCCAAGAACTACGCTTCTTCATCTTGGTGCTTAGAAGAGCTTGTTAAGATTATGGAATGCCGGAAAGGTTTTGGGCATACTGCTTATCCCGTGTTCTACGATGTGGAACCTACTGAAGTTAGGAAACAAAGTGGGTCAGTTAAAGATGCATTTGCAAAACTTAATAAAGAGGAAGAAGCTGCAAGGAAGTGGAGGGATGCTATGAAAGAAGCATCTGATTTGGCTGGCTGGGAGTTGAAGAACACTTTTGATGGGTAATTCCTTCATCATATCTTTGCAATATTCTAGTTTTATGGTGGTTGTTATTAGCTCCTTGCTAGTTTTATTTATATATACATAATTAATGGCTTTCAAAAAAACATGTTTCATCTCAAACGGGTCAAATGGGTAAATAACTATTTATATCCTAACATGGTGTATTTTTAATGCATATATAACCTTAGAGCAGTTTTTTATTCTCAAACTTAAGATTTTTTCTGTAATGACATATAATTTTAAAGCAGTTTTTAATGCATTGAAACGAGTATGTTATAAGTTAGATGTTGAAGGGAAGTGTTTGCGGGTAGACCCAACCTGTTTTGACCCGGAAAAAATTTACCTTATGCCCAGCCTATCTGTTATTTATCTAGTATCTAACTGATAGCTGATTCTATGCCATTACTTCATATACAATCGTATGTGTTATTATCTGAAATTGATTGTTCAAGTAGGATTTTTAAGAAGCTTATTGAATCCTATTTTACATACAGACATGAAGCTAAATTTATCCAAAAGATTGTTGAAGAGATATCACTAGAGTTGCGTTTCATTAACTCGGATGTTGATGGAAAATTAATAGGCATGGAGACCCGAGTAAACGATGTTGTTTCATCTTTAGAAACCGGTGTTGATGATGTTCGCATGCTAGGGATATGGGGGATGGGAGGTGCGGGGAAGACAACCTTGGCCAGAGCTGTTTTTGATCATATATGCATTCAGTTTGAGGGTAAAAGCTTTGTTGAAAATGTTAGGGAAATTTCAAAAACCTCTGTGTCGGGTTTGAAGAAGTTGCAGAAGCAAGTACTCTCAGATGTTCTAAATGATAATAACATTAGAGTAGGTAGTGTTTCTGACGGGAAAAATATGATGAAAAAGTTCTTGCGCAGTAGAAAGGTTCTAGTTGTTCTAGATGATGTGGATCACATAGAACAACTTGAGGCGTTAGCCGTTCGTAATTGGTTCAAGCCGGGAAGTACAATTATCATAACAACCAGAGATGAGCAAGTGCTGCGTGCACACGGAGTGAACCTGATTCATGGTGTCAATTTGTTATCGAATGATGAAGCAATTTTCATGTTCCGTTGTTATGCATTTGGGAAAGAGATTGAATTTGAAGGTTACAAAGAGCTATCAGTGCAAGTTGTACGTTATGCGGCTGGTCTTCCATTGACTATAAAAGTTTTGGGTTCAGATCTATGTGGTAAAAATAAGATTGAATGGGAAGATGCCATAGAAAGACTAAAAACAATTCCGTTGAAGAAAACTCTGGAGAAATTGGAAATAAGCTTTGATGGTCTAGAGAAGGATCACCAGGAAATATTCCTAGATGTTGCATGCATACTAAAAGGTTGCCACGAAAATTATGCAATTAGAGTACTTGAAAGCCGTGGATTTCGTGCTATATATGGTTTAAGAGTTCTTGAGCAGAAATCTCTTATAACTATTTCTAAAAAATGGGGAAGTGATGAATTGGGGATGCATGACCATTTACAAGAAATGGGCATGAATATTGTTCGTCGGTCACACCCAGATGAACCTCAAAGACATAGCCGATTGTGGGTTAATGAGGAAATTGAGGATATATTGACTAATGACCTGGTAAGAATTAAATCATACAGTAATAAAACTGAGAGTTCACTACATTTTTTGTCCTTATGGTTTACTGAATATTTCATTTTTAGTCAAATAGTTTAAAAAGTTTTGAGATTGGTCTAAAATTTGACAAAATAAAAGCTGGTCAATAATGTCTTTTTAAAATATTATATTAGACAAAATAAAAGTTGGTGTCAATTTTCATAAGCTCTTAAGTTAAGCCCACATATAAGCTTAAACAAACACCCTCTTCCTCTTTGTTTGTCTGTCTAAAAGTTTTCCCCAAATTCACTTTCTTTCGATAATAATCATTCAATAATTCATTCAAATCGCCTTATATCATCTTCATTCACTCTTAATTTGATCACGTTTTCAGTGATTTTGGGCGTTTTGAAATTTAGGGTTCCCACAAAAATTAATGGGTTTTATTTTTTCGATTTCAGGGTACCCAAGCAACTAAATGTCTATACTTTTATTCACCGGGTTTCAGTGCTGAAATTGCAGTAAAAGGTCTAGCAAAAATGAAGGATCTTAGATTTATTCACATAACTCTCGTAAAGGTTCAATTTAATAAAGTTAGCGAATACCTTCCAAGTTCCTTACGATTTATGAGATGGGACGGTTTTCCTTTTTCAAGTTTACCGAATACATTTCAAGGAAAATATCTTGTTGGACTTGAAATGTACGAGAGTAATATTGTTCAACTTTGGGAAGATGGAGAAGAAAAGGTAGAATTAATTTGTTGTTTTTCATGATTCATTATGATCCTATATATCTATTGGTTTGTCATTGCACCAATATTAATTGTTTTTTCTACTTATGTTAGGTTCTTCATAAGCTCAGGTTCCTCAAAATCATCTCTTCAAAGTTGAGGACCTTTGACCTTAAGGTGGCCCCAAATCTTGAGCAGTTGACTATTCGCAGCTGTTATGGTTTCGTAGAGCTTCATATGCCTGTTGAAAGTGTAAAGCTTGAATATCTCAATCTCAGTTTTTCAAAGTTGAAGAGCCTTCGCCTCAGGAATACTCCAAGCCTTAAGAAGCTATTACTCGAAGGCTGTATTGATTTGGTAGAACTTCAAATGCCTGCTGAAATGTTGAAGCTCGAACATCTTGACCTCAGTCATTCAAAGTTGACAAACCTTCACCTCGGGAGTACTCCGAATCTTGAGATTCTAGTACTCGGAGGCTGTCATGATTTGGTAGAACTTCAAATGCAAAGTCCAAAGCTCGAAGAGGTCAACATCAGTTATTCAAAGTTGAAGACCCTTTACCTGGGGAGTACTCCGAATCTTAAGAGGCTTACACTGCAAAAGAGTGATGATTTGGTAGAACTTCAAATGCCTGCTGAAAGTCCAAAGCTCGAAGAGGTCAACATCAGTCATTCAAAGTTGAAGACCCTTTACCTCGGGAGTACTCCGAATCTTAAGAGGCTTACACTGAAAGAGAGTGATGATTTGGTAGAACTTCAAATGCCTGCTGAAAGTCCAAAGCTCGAAGAGGTCAACATCAGTCATTCAAAGTTGAAGACCCTTTACCTCGGGAGTACTCCGAATCTTAAGAGGCTTACACTGGTAAAGAGTGATGATTTGGTAGAACTTCAAATGCCTGCTGAAAGTCCAAAGCTCGAAGAGGTCAACATCAGTCATTCAAAGTTGAAGACCCTTCACCTCGGGAGTACTCCGAATCTTAAGAGGCTTACACTGGTAAAGAGTGATGATTTGGTAGAACTTCAAATGCCTGCTGAAAGTCCAAAGCTCGAAGAGGTCAACATCAGTCATTCAAAGTTGAAGACCCTTCACCTCGGGAGTACTCCGAATCTTAAGAGGCTTACACTGGTAAAGAGTGATGATTTGGTAGAACTTCAAATGCCTGCTGAAAGTCCAAAGCTCGAAGAGGTCAACATCAGTCATTCAAAGTTGAAGACCCTTCACCTCGGTGGTACTCCGAATCTTGAGACGCTAGTACTCAAAGGCTGTAATGACTTGGTAGAGCTTAAAATGCCTGATGATAGTCTAAAGCTCAAACATTTCAAACTGATCAGTCATTCAAAGTTGAAGACCCTTCACCTCGGGAGTACTCCGAATCTTGTGTGGCTAATACTTGAAGGCTGTAATGACTTGGTAGAGCTTAAAATGCCTGATGATAGTCTAAAGCTCCAATATTTCACACTGAGTCATTCAAAGTTGAAGACCCTTCACCTCGGGAGTACTCCGAATCTTGAGTGGCTACATCTCGAAGGCTGTAATGACTTGGTAGAGCTTAAAATGCCTGATGATAGTCTAAAGCTCAAATATTTCAAACTCAGTCATTCAAAGCTGAAGACCCTTCACATCGGGAGTACTCCGAATCTTAAGAGGCTTAAACTGAAAGAGACTGATGATTTGGTAGAACTTCAAATGCCTGCTGAAAGTCCAAAGCTCGAAGAGGTCAACATCAGTCATTCAAAGCTGAAGACCCTTCACCTTGGGAGTACTCCGAATCTTGGGAAGCTAGTACTCAAAGGCTGTAATGACTTGGTAGAACTTCAAATGCCTGCTGAAAGTCCAAAGCTCCATTATCTCGGCCTCAGTCCTTCAAAGTTGAAGACCCTTCACCTCGGGAGTACTCCGAATCTTAAGACTCTAGTACTCAGAGGCTGTCATGATTTGGTAGAACTTGAAATGCATGTTAAGGGATTAAAACTTGAATGTATCGACTTCAGTGATACAAAGTTGAAGACCCTTGACCTTGGGCTGACTCCAAATCTTGAATGGTTAAAGCTTGAAAATTGTTATGATTTGGTAGAAATTAATGCTCCCATTGGATGTGGGAGGTTTAAGTCTTTTGAGTTTGATAAATTTTCTGAACATGAGGCTTTATCTGAGTTACGTCTGATTGCAGAACCCACAGATGTTTGCCCATTGCACTCCGACAATGATTCTCCAAAGTTTATGTTTGAATGTTATTATAAAGAAGATCAAGCTTCATCGTTTGGAAATCTTGAAAGGCTAATTTCTATAGGTCTGTGTGCTTGTATCAATTTTGAGAGCTTTTCAAGAAGTATTTGTAGTTTACAATGTTTAAGAAAGCTTAAACTTGAAGGCAGTATTTCAAAAGCACCCAAGGACCTTGATCGGCTAGAATGTCTAGAGGAGCTGACTTTTTCATCTACAGAGATTAAAAATCTTCCAGATAGCATTTGTATGTTGAAACATCTGAAATCTCTCAAACTTAAGTCATGTTTACTTCTTGAGAAGTTACCCGATGATCTTGGCCGGTTAGAATCTTTAGAGACGCTAATCTTAACAGACTGTAAGCTTTTACAATATATTCCAAACAGCATTTGTAAGATGAAATGTATAAACAACTTACGTCTCTGTGGTTGTATTCGAGTTGTTGAATTGCCTGAGGATATTGGATGCTTAGAAGGTTTGAAAGAGCTAAACATAGAAGGTACAGGCATAAGCCATCTTCCGCAGAGCATTTTCCAGTTGAGAGGTCTGCGTATTGTTGTGTCGATGCGGCTTATAATTGATACATATGGTTTATTACTCTAAGAGACGAAGAACCTGTGATGATGATGATGAAATAGTCTGCTACATATAACCATTAATAACACATGCCAAAGGAGCCAATACATAAAGAGCTATTTTAACAGGTACTTTATTTTGGAAATATTCATTGATTCAGCAATTTATGTGTTTTACTATGATTCTAACAATTTAACCATTTTCTGCTATTAGGAGGTCTGATCAGCAGGAAGCATTCGTCAATCAGCACATACCAATTAGCCAAGTGAACTCTGATCGGGTAAGTCATTAAGCAATTTCTCAACTCTAATGGATTCAGTAGGGTATGGTTTATCATACAGATTTTACGTTTTTTTAATACTTTGTTTCAACTTGATCTTTCAAGGTCCGGTGAGCAGGAAGCAATTGCCGCTCAGCTCAGAAGGTGATCTAAAGCTCATATCTCTCCGCATCTAGTCTCATGTGCATTGAAATCAATCAAGTGATTTTGGCTCAATCCATTTCGGTCATTGATAGTTTTCTCTGGTACACTCCCAAAGTATGATTGTTTGTAAAGAAGTGTTTCAAAGTATGATTGTCATTTTACCTTTCGGTATTAGTACTTTGTTTAATGTATACACTGTTAGATCAAGCTATAATCCTAACTTGGATGCTGTACTAGTACTTATTACTTTAGATCAATAAAGAATTTGAACTTTATTTTGATTCATGGAGCTCAGTAAACACAGTTGACTTGTTCAGAAAGTCAAACTGTGTTTTCGATGAAAATGGTGGGACTATGATAAAAGGTTGGTGATGATCATGATAAAAATAAACTTAAGAAAGTGTTATATGCATAAATAAGCTCTACATTTGGATGAAGTCATTAATCATGCAAATATTTGACTTTTGAGTCAAACTACTGGCTTTCATCATATTTTCACTGAGGATTTCATATGAGTTTGGATATGATATTGTCATGTTAAAAATGATTTCAGTTAAGGTTTCATTATTGATTTAATTATCATACACAAGTTTTTGGGCAAAACTGAAGATTAAATCATTTTTTATAAGCTAAAATCGGCACTTAAATCTCGTTTAATTACTGTATCCTAATCAATTTATTGGTCAATTGCTACAAGAAATTCGAAAACCCCCAAAATGTGGTTTGTTTTGGGTAGAAAGCGGGTCAAAATAATAACCCGGTGAAAATGTGGAAACTTTGTTTTAAATTTTGGTTTTTCACACTTTGGCCACTTTGTTTTTAGTAAAAGGTTTATTTATTTGCACTTTGGCCACTGGAACTTGCTTAATAGAAAGTTTAAAAATTTATACATCAAACACATGTAACCTTGGACCTTATATAAGAACTTAACCCTTTCGTGAACCCTTGATTGATCTTTGAACCTCATGAATACGCTTTTAACCTTTCTGTGAACCCTTGATTGACCCTTGAGCCCAAGAGTGATCTCTTTTGTTAAATGATGATCTATTTGGATATAACAGTTTGTACTCGAGGCCTCTTTGTTACCTCAAACGTATTTGTGTTTATCATGATCCAACTTGGTGTCATCAGACATTCCAATCCTTCCCAAACCACAGTTGTGTTGAAGTTTTCCTTTTGCTTTAATTTTCAACATTCTTTTATATACCTTCTCCTAATATGACGACGTCTATTAGGACAAATGTATTATAAAACATTTGAAACCTGTTAAAAATAATTTTTTTTTTATATTTTAAGTCCACACACTTACTTATTATGAAAGTTTGTCTTAAACATTTATAACTAATGTAACTAATAAAACACCTCCTATATAAAAATATACAACTAATAAAACAAAATGACACAAATTATGAAAGCTACTAACTAATTTAAACACCTAATAATATTAATATAACTAATAAAACACCACATACATGAAAATACAACTAATAAAACAAATGGTACAATTGTACAAATGATGAAAGCTACCAACTATGGTCATGTTTATTTGACATGAGACAAAGCTACCAAATGGTACATATAATTTCTAATTTTACAATCACTTATTTTAACCAAAGCGTAACGACCTTTTAACTACCTTAATATCTTAAGCTTAATGGTCATATGTTTTATACTTTTATCTTTATTGTCATTTATGTCATCTTTCTTATCTTCATGTTTTCTTTTTAACAAACGCTTCTTGTTAAATTTATTATTGTAAGAAACAATGGTCGAATACCTATTAACTCCATAATACCATCTGCGTTCGTCACAAAAAAACATATAATTAAAAGTATTAGTCGCCAGAAAATTTAATTACATATATCCGCCGCCGCAACACGTGAGTACCCTACTAGTAAATAGTAATACTCATATTACATCGTACAACTTCTTTAACTCATAAAAAAACCACTTTGTACACACGAACATGCGTGATATATATTTTCTTATTTCAATATTTCACATGTTATAATTGTAATCATGCATATTTGGCTTTTGTCTCATTGTATTTTAAGTATATATATGATCTATGTACACCATTTACTTTGGCCAAGTACACTTAAATAGGTTACAAAAATTGTTCATGTTTTCACCCTAAAGACATAAAAACAAACATCCCTATAGATCATATCGATCGTTAACCCGAAATTCATGTGAACAATGAATTTTGAATTAAAAAATGTTGGTTCAAAGACTTTTATTAGTGTAAATCAAATTATATATGGACCAATCAGCTAATTCAAGTTCGACATACCTTATTTTTTCATACATATGGTTCAAATATCTTCCTTATAAAGTTCAACTTTGGTTCACATTTCATAGTCGTTCTTTTTCATTGGCTTTTTGCGACGTGGGGCAATTTATGCATGCATGATATTGTAACGATAAGGCTAAACTATTAAGGACACTATATGGTCCCATGCAAAACTCGTGGATGGATAAACATGTACTATGTAAAGATGGTAAATGTATCTTTGTCATATTTTCGTTAATGCATTCCTATTTCCTAATGTTTAAAGGAAACTTTGATTAGATGGTAAATCTAATGTTGCTCTTAATTACTAAACTATAACTAAATGGACATTTGCAAGTTATGTAGAAACTAGAGCTCATGCCAAATAGGCAAAATAGAAACATGTTTTTTTTCTTCTTTTTTTTTTCTTTCTACTTCTGGTATATGCTTTAAGTTTTTTTGGTGCAAAGGAAAATTTATATTACTTCCAAAACATATATGTACAACATATGAATAACAAATAGGCAAAAAGAATTTGAACTTTATTTTGATTCATGGAGCTCAGTAAACACAGTTGACTTGTTCAGAAAGTCAAACTGTGTTTTCGATGAAAATGGTGGGACTATGATAAAAGGTTGGTGATGATCATGATAAAAATAAACTTAAGAAAGTGTTATAAGTGATGTAAGATCATAAACTAGTTTTATATACATAAATAAGCTCTACATTTGGTTGAAATCATTAATCATGCAAATATTTGACTTTTGAGTCAAACTATTGGCTTTCGTCATATTTTCACTGAGGTTTTCATATGTGAGGTTGGATATGATATTGTCATATTAAAAATGAATTCAGTTAAGGTTTCATTAGTTGAGTTGCGATCAATTGCAAAGTGATAAAAATAAAAAGTGTAAAAAACCACTCATCATGTGACATATGTCATCCCATCTATTTTATTCATAAAAATCCACCTAGGGTTATATTGGTCATTTTCCACGTTTTTTACATTTCACCCTCAAAATCTTGCCGAAAAATGACAATCGGGTGGAAGAAAGATGCAAAGTGAAAAATGGAGTAAATAATGAGAGATATGTAATTTGTTGAGTGATAACAAGGAAAATAGTACATAGGTTTCAAAGCTCGGAAAGTGTCTTAACTATTTAAAGATGAGTTGTAATTTTTTCAGCCTAAAAAGTAACTTGGCACCTCTTTATATACCAGTAGTAATATAGAAAGAGAAGATATACTTGTATTAGTTGTGAGATATTTGTTTTCATTATAACCATTTAATTTACCATGTTGGCAATCCATGTGAATTCATACAAAGGCTAAAAGGCTTACTTTATAAACATAATAAGTTTCGCAAGTAACGAGAGGCGTGGGCTTGGGTTGGGCAATCGTCCCACGGTGTTAAGTTGGTTGATATGATTTGCACAATGAGTATTAAATGTATGAAGTGACGAATGTGTTGCTTGGAAGTCCTCATTTGCGGTAGCATATGTTGTAGATTCATCTTGAATGGTCAGGCTTTAATTTTGGCTTGGTCATGCAAGAGTCCAAACAATACGATATAGTTTGAGATCGAATTACAGCTTTGTTGATATGTGTTGCGAATCTAAAGAGCATATACTAAAGAGCATATACTATACATGTTAAGCATGAAAAAAGTATAATTCAAACTAGATAACCATAAATGAATAGAGAATAAGATATACTATACATGTTAAGTTTTACAGGGCAAAAAATGTTTCTGTGAGCTATGGACAGAGAGGGGCTACTGAAAGACTGCTAAATACAAGCAATGGATCTTGATACACGTCAAAAGATGTTGTACAATTTCTTAAAAGCATATTCTACAGCAGAAAAATCAATGTCAAAACCATAGCTATGGCCACCATACTGAACATAAAGGTATGACTTGGGAGATGAAGGCGGCGGCACAAGTTGTAAAAGTGGTGGTAAATCCACAACTGGTGGTGGTGATGAAATGGCTTCTTTATGTTTGGAGTAGTAAACATCAGCAAGAAGGAGCCAAATAAGATCAGGATCAATGGATGCAAGTCCTTTAAGGGCATTCACAGATGCATCTCTGAGTCCACCGACACCACTGCACACTATCCCCACAACAATCCCGCTCACCTTCTTAACAACACTTTCAAAAGCCGAAGCACTCTTTTTGTTCCCTGATATTTCAGCTATCATCTCCAGCACCGCCACCTGGACCTTCAAATCTGATATCTCAGCCGTTGGCTCATCCTCTGATGGCATTGAACCGCTTCTGTATGGAAGCTGTAAGACTCTTCTTTCTTTAAAATTCATGGGCTTTTTCTGAAACGGAGATGCGCCTACAAGTTTCCACAAGTGGGACCCGTCCGTGTGGAAACGACGAGAGAAAAAATCACCTCCACATATTTGCACTGATCTACCAATCACGGCAGCACATCGCCTAGTCGTCTGTATTATTACTTATCATTATGCAACTTCATTTCTAATAAATGGGTCAACTCGGGCTAAAATTAATCTCTAACCCGTAAAAAACAAAGTTTGAAAAAGAAAATGGGTCAAACGGGTCAAAATGAGCCACGGTGTACTTAAATGCATAGAACCAACATATATCATTTTTATCCAATAGATCAGACTATCGTTGAAATAATATACAGTTTGTAATCATATTTGACACATTATTTATCTGTAAAAAACAATAACTTTGAATAAAAAGGTGCATTGGGTCAACCTGCTCCCACCCGTACCATGATATGACCGGTTTTGACCAGAACACCCATTTTGACCCGTTACCCAAGCCACCCATCCTGCCCATATTGCTACCTCTAAATTCCAATAAGGATATATATTAGAACGTGTTCTTACCAGTGGTTTCCCGTTTCGGATACAGGCAATCAAGAAGGGCCAAATTTTATTCATGGCCGGGAGTAATCGGTTTTCGTCAGTTCCATCATTTTCCGCATCAAGAGTATCTGCAAGATCGTGAAGTGAATATGATTGTAAAGCTTCTATAAGGACCTCCCTGGTTCTTGTCTCCAGTTTATAGGATTCTTCCACTTCCGCAAGTGCTACGATTCCATCCTGAAAACATAATAACATATACATTTATCAAGAAGATAAATCTCAATATATACACAGTCATAACAATTGCTTGAAAAACAAATAGTATTACTACCTCAACTATATCCAAGGCTACCAAGCATGCTGTTTGCTTCAAGGAACCAAGTAGAGGAGTAGCTGCCGTGATACAAGAAATAGATATAGATCCAACCGTTCGTCGGTAGCTCTTGGATTCCTTCAGTTTAAAAAAGACAGCCTCCAATTGCTCCTTATACTTATCATTTGAAGCCTTTGCATCTTCTGCCACTGCCTAAGAAAAAAGGTAAGCCACAACATAATCGAGAATAACTATACAAAATCAAATAGTCGTAAACATTTACCTTCAAAAAGGAAATGGTCAGCTCAGGGTGTTGATGCCGACCAAGAATCTCAAGTTCCTGTGAGATAGAGCGCATCTGTGCAAATTTCTCATGTTAAGTTTAGATGTTATATTTAAAAAAGAAACACAACACACGGAGTGGTAAAACATACAGGTTCTTCCATCAATGGTAATATCTTGTGGGCCACACCAATGTAGGACAGAATAGCTGCAAGAACACTTGGAACATGAGGATTAAGATCCAAATGACGCAGCTGCCGACATACCGAATCAATTATATAGTCTGAATTTGCCAAAACTAAGTGGCCAACCTGTAAAGTGTGTTAGCGGTTTGTGAGAAATAGTCATAAATGTTCACGAAAAATTTATTAAAACTGAGACTGCTAATTCACCGTTGGATAATTGGATGTAGCTGCAATGACGTGTAAGACAGCATCTGATGCACGTTTAATTTGGAAGTTTGAGCAAATAAGATTCTCCAATAGCACATAAAGAGACGAATGAAGAAACCCGCTTGACACAAAATCACTCTTAAGGGAAAGATTAAAGATCCCAATCCCATCAATCAGTACCTGTTTCAAGCAATAGATTTAATACATATAATGCGAAATAGTCCAGTAAAGATCAAATAAATTGAATATATTTACCTGATGCAGCATTGCATTATCATGGAAAAAATGGACATTAATATCTCCAGCTACAACATTGGATTGTTCTAATGGTAGATTCCAGATTTCGGGGGATAAATACTCATGCAATATACTACCGATGCTATCAATTAACTGACTCCGTAGATCCCTCTTTGAGGAAACATCCCAACCAGATATGTTATTACGAAACATTCCTTTCATGTTATCAACAGCTTGATCTGATAAACCAAATACCATCTCGTTCAAGATGCATGCAGCAGTACTAGCTTGTCTTACGAGCTTCCCTGAATTAGTCCTCTTATACCAAGACTGCCAGTTCTCATTCATGTACTCCTTGTTTCGGACATCACCAATTAATTTACGCAAGTAGCTAAGTGGAATATCTTTGATAATAGATAAATTCCCCTCACTTCGAGAACCTGCTATGGTCCATACTTTTTTAAGCACATAATAGAAATATACAAGCAAAGAAATCTGAATTCAAAGTGGTAGGATAACCTGCAACGAGAGATAAGCTAACAAGTCTGAGGATCCCTGCCAGTGACTGGTAAAGTTTCTGATTGCCAGAAGAAGAAAACCAAGGTGGCATACGTGGAAGATCGTATTCATTTTGAATCTTATAAGAATTTGGATCTTCATATGCATTAGACTCAACACTAGCCGTCTTTCCATTTTCAAAAATAGTTGTAGCTTTCATCTCAGTTATAGAACGCAAGTATCCGACTGAGGATGGTCGCTCTAAAAGCAGCTTGTCCAACGAACCAGCAAATACCGAATTTTGGCTCAGACAAAGGGTAAGCGTGTCAAAGAATCGAGCAGCTGTCACCTATATCAGGTAAAACTCATTAGTCAAGTCAAAGGTGAGACAATAAGAACTGGAGAGGCGACGAGACGTAGAGGTAAACATACAGGAGAGTGAAGGAGACGATCTTTAACAAGTTGGGGACCCGAGTAGTAAATTAACACAAGTAACTTTTGAGAATGTGCAAGTGACTGTTCCCCTCCAACTACCACTTCCGGGAGCTTTTCAAAGAGCCTGTCACGTAATTCAAAATTCTAAGATACAAATTTATATATACACTTCTTAAAATATATATATCAACCAGCTAATGGATAGAGTTTCAGGGCATGTATAGGATTGTCTTGTGAGCCTGAATACCTGAGTATCGTGTTTTCAAGTAGCATATAATCAGTTTCTAGTGTTTGGGTAGGATGACCCAATTCTAACGATCATATTAGTTAGAGATCGGATAATCACTTTTGGAAATTATGTTCACGAGTAGCTGCAAAAAGATGATTATCCATTGTTTAAGATAATCTCCTGTAGCCGTGTGCCATTGTTGGCTTATTTATCTATGTATTTATTTTGGAGCGGCTTACTTCCTAAAAGATGAAACTAGCTTAGTAGCTTATGTCCATGAGTATTAACAGTAGTTTCTTTTGTACAATCTAGCTAACAAGCTTTATTCACTTTTTGTAGTTACTGGAAGTTTCAAGCTAAAGTGTCCATGGATACAAAAGCCCATGTGGTGTCTAAACATTTCACATATAGTTTAACAGGTAATGTCCTACAACTTGATCATAACATCCAAATACCCCCGTATAGAAAGCAGAACAAGTACCGGTTAAATATATCAGCAAAATCACATTGTAGGTGATGCCTCCCACTTGATGAGAATAAACTTTCAAGAAACATCTGAGCGGCTTCCGACACCTCTTCATCATCATCACAAACTAAAGCACATAAACATTCCTGACAAGACAGATCAATTACAAAGTTACAAATCTTTTTGCGAACTACTAATCTAAATAATGCAATTAAGGATAATTTAACCTTACCAGAAGCATTAGTCTGCTTTCCTTCAGTGTGCGACTGCATGTGGTCAAGAGTCCTTGTATAGCAGCCATGGTCCCCTGCCTCACCCTCTTGGCTGGATGAACACAAAGCTAAAAAGAAAATAAAAAAATAAATACATTAAGCAGAAAAACGAACATGGTAATTGCCAAATAATTGAATCACGCGGACTTACATGTGGAAAAATTGCCGACAGAAGTTTGTGTACATGAGAAGAAGCTGTTGCAACCCAATCTTTTGTGCGTTCCACATGCAAAGACTTTTTAGCATCAGATTGTGAAGACTCTTGGATTGACTTTTTCTCTACAAGTTGACCATGATCTTGCTTTTTCAAGTGGCGTAGATCCTCTAGAAATGAGAGCGGGGACTTGTCCATATTCAAGTCAATATAGTTGTCGTCAAGACTGGATATATTAGCCTCATCCTGAAGAACTATCATGAGAAACTCGATCAAAGCTCTAAGTGCTTGGTCCATAGCTTCCATACTTCCAGCAGCCCCACTAATCATTGTTTTCGACACGTGCAAAACTTTCCCAATCTGACTAACAACACCAGGTAAAAAGAACGCTAGTTGATCTGCCGTACCAACCTGCAACAACGTATACAATGTAAATACACCTATTTTAACAGCTATACACTCTTCTGCCTAATTTTAAGTTACCTTTGCAACAAGCACACGAAGGGTCATGAATGCCTCTACACGAATCTTAGAACTGCCTATATGTCCCCGTGCTGCCTCAACATCTGCAGCCTAAGCAAAACAATCCATAATAAAGGTTCGATCTTCGTATAATATTGGCACACAGCAAGTAAAAAAAATCATGACTTTAAACAAAGACATACTTTTAATAGAAGCGACAGCCAGTGTCCGACAGTAACAGCTGCAGACTGAGATCGAAGGAACGCAAGTAAACATTCGTCAATGTCTATCTCATTTACCGGGAATGACTGGGAACATCTATTGTCTATAAGCCTAGGCAGGGATTTTAGCTGCTTGCATTCACAAGACGGGTTGGAGCAGAAACATAAAGCGTTAAGCAGGGCCTTAAAACACCTGATAACACCTTCACGAAACTCCTCAGACGCTTGGGACGGAGATAGCAATGCTGCGTTAGTGAGGTTTTTCAATAGTACAACCATCTGCATAGAATATTTTCAACCCATTAATTAAAAGAGGCACATTTGTCATTTCAATAATAATAATAACAAAAGTACCTGGTCGAGGGATGGAACATGACATTTGATCAGAAGGTGTTCCAAACAACGAAGCACGCCTTCCGCGACAGCATCGCTTATTTTAAGAGGAGGAGGGTTGTTCCTGCATTCGACTGCGGCTTCTAACAGAAGCACCAAGGGAAACAATGTATAGCTGAAAAATAATCAAACAAATGATGGCTGATGATAAATTAGGAATGTAAAGTAATATTAAAAAAACACTTACTCGAAGAAAGGTTGGAGATGGTGAGGAGATGATTGGCGAATGAAAGCAACAAGATTATTAAAGATATTATGATTTTGATTGTTAAGGTTGTTGGGGTTTTGAAGTAAGTGAAGGAGTTGTAAGCAGTAGCCCTTTAATTCGGAGAACAACAACCCCCCACTATTATTGCTACTTTCTTCCATCATCATCAAATTCATATTCAATAACACTCAAAACCCAGAACCCTCTCGTTAAATCATTTTCTTCTTCTTCTTTACCTTTTAAATTTCAGGGGTGTTTGGGATTGTTTTCTTTTTTTAATTTAGCAGAAGAGTAAATTGCACCGTTCATGCCTGTGGTTTAGGCCAAATCCCACCATTCGTCCCTGATCTTTTTTTTTGCACCGTTCATCCTTGTGGTTTATATATGTAGCACCGTTCGTCCCTATCTCAAAGATTTGGCCTGAAATTATGTAACACCGTTCGTCCCTATCTCTAGAAATAAGGACGAACGGTGCTACATATATAAACCATAGGGACGAACGGTGCAAAAAAAAATCAGGGACGAACGGTGGGATTTGGCCTAAACCACAGGGACAAACGGTGCAATTTACTCTTTAGCGAATTACACCATTGAGCATGGGTGTGTTAACCTTATGTTAGGGTGCGTTTGGTTTGTAGGTGGGTTTAGGATTCGGATTCGAATTTGGATTAAGATTTGGATTTAGATTTGGATTTGAATTTGATATAAGAGAGAGAAAATATATTATAAAATAGATAAGTTATTATTTTAAAAAAAAATTATAAATTTGATTATATAAAAAAAAATGTGCAAGATAATAGTAAAGATGGATCCACTTATATTTGAAAAAGACAAAGAAAAAATAAAAATAAAAAAATAATCAAAACCTCTAAATTTTTTTTGATACCACCCAAAATGGTGGGGAATGAAAAGAATTAAAATTTGATTCTTAATTCCCAAGTAACGGGCCCACCGTGACAACCAAACATACCATTTTCATTTTCTATCATTCAATTCCCCCTCATAACTCTCAACCAAACGCACCCTTAAACTTTCACCCACTTGTCATGTCAGCGTCACACCAGCTTTAACCTTTTCACTTTTAACTCAAAAAAAACACCCCTTATCATAGCTCAACTTTAACTCAAATATTTTCAAATTCAACCCTAAACTAAAACTTCATTTATTAAAAAACATAACATTAATTCTTAAACATATTACAATACAAAATAAAATAAAAAAAAAAAAAAAAAAAAAAAAAAAAAAAAAAAGGTTACAACGAAAATAAAAAATAAATAAATTACGAAAAAAAAAAAAAAAAAAAAAAAAAAAAAAAAAAAGCAAACTACAATATAAAGGAAATTACGAAAATACAATTAAATCTAGTAACGAGGTTGCAAGTTATATTTTTTGATGATTCGGTCATTTTCTTCATTGATCCAACACACAACGTTTGGATCCTTGCCGTCAGTGTCAATCATCAAAAATTTCATCTCTTCCAACCTTGTTATCGTTTCATCTTTTACTTGGGCCGCTCGATACGCTGCTAGGGCGGTTTCCCGTTTGATACGATACTCGGATGTCATAGCCACCCCGAATTGGCTAGACGAGCTCGTTCCTCCGGTACTCGCTCCCCCGGTACTTGTCGTGCTCTCGGATTTGGCTTTCTTAGAAACATGCTTTGCCCATGGGACGTGGTTGTTCATCATGACCAACGCCTCGTTTGTTTGGCTTGGGACATCGTCGGTTAAATCAAGCGGATCCGGCACATCCCATTTCTTATGACCACGCAAAACCTCTCAAGCCTCCTCATTGTTAAACTGCGGCTTCTAACAGAAGCACCAAGGGAAACAAAGTATAGCTGAAAAATAATCAAACAAATGATGGCTGATGATAAATTAATTAGGAATGTAAAGTAATATTAAAAAAAAAACACTTACTCGAAGAAAGGTTGGAGATGGTGAGGAGATGATTGTCGAATGAAAGCAACAAGATTATTAAAAATAATATTATGATTTTGATTGTTAAGGTTGTTGGGGTTTTGAAGTAAGTGAAGGAGTTGTAAGCAGAAGCCCTTTAATTCCGAGAACAACAACCCCCCACTATTATTGCTACTTTCTTGCATCATCAGCAAATTCATATTCAATAACACCCAAAACCCAGAACCCTCTCGTTAAATCATTTTCTTCTTCTTCTTTACCTTTTTAATTTCAAGGGGGTGTTTGGGATTGTTTTCTTTTTTAAATTTACCGAATTACACCCATTAGAGCACGTGTACCACAATGACAAACCCATTTCTATGACTTCTCCTTCTTATTTTATTTTGTCGAGTAAACTCCAAAATACGTTCATGTGGTTTACCCCGTTTCACACAATA
This sequence comes from Artemisia tridentata subsp. tridentata, assembly GCA_021014915.2. Classification (NCBI taxonomy): domain Eukaryota; kingdom Viridiplantae; phylum Streptophyta; class Magnoliopsida; order Asterales; family Asteraceae; genus Artemisia; species Artemisia tridentata. Next base: position 18,579,045 of record CP139509.1, read on the forward strand.
TATCCTTCTCGAAAAAGTTTCAACAGATACATTACTCCATTAGTAAAAGTTAACCACTATACATCCTCCGTTTCGCACAATAAATCCCTCTCGAAAAAGTTTCAACAGATACATCACTCCGTTTATAAAAGTTAACCAATATACATCCCTTGGTTAAAATAAAGACGAACGGTGCAAATTATTTCTCCGTTGTCTCCTAACGAGATAGACAATATATACACCGTTAGTCCTCTGGTTAACAGTATTTGCACCGTTAGTCCTTTTTTAAATAACTAAAAATGGAGGGTAAGCTAGGATCGAACCTTGGTCTTTTGGCTAAAAATCAAAGCCCCAACCACTGAACTACACGTCCAATGGTGAAATAATACCCAAATATTATTCTTTTATATTTTTTTTCAAACTTATTCATTTTTATGTGTTTTTTTTACGTTTTATGTACGTTTTATCCCTTTTAATCCGTTTTTGGCGTTATCGTCGCTACGTTTTCTTCCATATTTTTTAAGTTTTCGTCCGTTTTTTTATATTTTTTTAAGTTTTAAGAGTTTTTAAACGTTTCAAACGTTTTTTTTTCAAGTTTTTAAACGTAAACGTAAAAATCTTTTTTAAGTTTTTAAACGTAAAAAACTTTTTTAAAAAACGTTTTTTTAAGTTTTTTTTAATATAAATTTTTTTTTAAAGTTTTTAAACGTAAAGGTTTAAAAAAAACTTAAAAAAAGTATTTTACGTTTAAAAACTTAAAAAACGCTTAAAAACTTAAAAAACGTATTTCCTTCAGTTTTTTTAAACTTTAAAAAACTTTTTTTTAAAGTTTTTACGTTTAAAAACTTTAAAAAAAAATACGTATAAAAAAACCTTTTTTAAAAAAGTTTTTTTACGTTTAAAAACTTAAAAAATATTTTTACGTTTAAAAAAACTTAAAAAACTGTTTTTAAAAAAAAGTTTTTTTACGTTTAAAAACTTAAAAAAGATTTTTACGTTTAAAAAAACGTTTTTAAAAGAAAGTTTTTTTACGTTTAAAGAATTAAAAAAGATTTTTACGTTTAAAAAAACTTAAAAAAAAAACATTTTTAAAAAAGAGTTTTTTTACGTTTAAAAACTTTAAAAAAAATCTTTTAAAAAAAGTTTTTTAAAGTTTAAAAATGGAGGGTAAGCTAGAATCGAACCTTGGTCTTTTGGCTAAAAATCAAAGCCCAAACCACTAGACTACACGTCCAATGGTGACATAATACTCAAATAAGCCTTTTTATTCTTTTATCTTTTTTTTCGAACTTATTCGTTTTTAAGCCTTTTTTTTACGTTTTATGTATGTTTTTATCCCTTTTAATCCGTTTTTTGCGTTATCGTCTGTTTTTTTTAAGTTTTCGTCCGTTTTTTACGTTTTCGTACATTTTTTTTACGTTTTCGTCCATTTCTGTTCGTTTTTCTTACGTTTTCTTTCATATTTTTTAAGTTTTCGTCATTTTTTTAAGTTTTCGTCCGTTTTTTTATATTTTTTTTAAGCTTTAAGAGTTTTTAAACGTTTCAAACGTTTTTTTTTAAGTTTTTAAATGTAAACGTAAAAATCTTTTTTATGTTTTTAAACGTAAAAAACTATTTTAAAAAACATTTATTTAAGTTTTTTTAAATGTGATTTTTTTTTAAGTTTTTAAACGTAAAGGTTTAAAAAAAAACTTAATAATAAGTATTTTACGTTTAAAACTTAAAAAAAGTATTTCCTTCAGTTTTTTTAAACTTTAAAAAACTTTTTTTTAAAGTTTTTACGGTTAAAAACTTTTTAAAAAATACGTATAAAAAAACGTTTTTTAAAAAAGTTTTTTTACATTTAAAAACTTAAAAAATATTTTTACTTTTAAAAAACCGTTTTAAAAAAAAAGTTTTTTTACGTTTAAAAACTTAAAAAAGATTTTTACGTTTAACAAAACTTAAAAAAACGTTTTTAAAAGAAAGTTTTTTTACGTTTAGAAACTTAAAAAAGATTTTTACGTTTAAAAAAACTTAAAAAAAAACGTTTTTAAAAAAGAGTTTTTTTACGTTTAAAAACTTTAAAAAAAAATCTTTTAAAAAAAGTTTTTTAAAGTTTAAAAATGGAGGGTAAGCTAGAATCGAACCTTGGTCTTTTGGCTAAAAATCAAAGCCCCAATGATTTGAATTTTTTTGAAGTGTGTAATTTTTCCGAAGAAATACTAGCGAAAATATTTCCCCGGGTCGTTCTCCCAACGAAGATTTGACGGCGTTTAAGTCGATTCGGTGTCGTGAAAATGTGAAGTGAATAAGTGAACGTGAAAGATTATTTTGGTATTGATTACACTAAAATATGGAAAATTAAAATCAACAATCTACGTTATCAAATAAATGTACACAAAAAGAAATCAAATAACGCAAATCCCGGGCTAATCCCGAGATTTATAAAACTAATAGTGAAGATATAAACCTAAAATGCAAAGCTAAAAACTCAAGGGACTGAAAATGTAATTTTGGAAACTTTATTTAAATCTAAAAATTTTAAAACAAAGACAAGGACTGAAACTGCCAAATAGCAACTTATGACAGCAAAATCTGAGATCCACAGTTTATGGCCAATTCAGAAGCAAAATAGTGAGATAGATCAAAATGATGATGCAACTAATATTTAAACAACTAAACTAAGATTAAATCTAGCAAACAATCATTAAACAATTATGAATCAAACAGTTATAAACTAAAACAAGCAGTTCTACACTATATCTTTTGAGTGGAACATAAATGAGAAAGAACTTACAAATTAATTCTCCCTCAGCACAAATTGAGGGAGTTCACTAAGCTTGCCTGTCTTTCGACAGGCTAGGAGCTTCCATTTCTCCTCCTAGACTATCAACTTCTTCTGAAATAAGCTCAGCTTATTGTATAAGCTGGTGGTTGACTTTTGTTGACTGTGTTGGAACTTTGAATTTTTTAGATTGAATTGACTCTAATAATCACTTACAGTAAGCTATGAAGCTTATATAAGCTGATGTTTGTTTAAAAAACAGCTTAATGAAGCTGTGGAAACTTTTTTTTTATTTTTTAAAAGGTATTTTTTTTTATATATTTTTGGATTTTTGAATTGTAATGAGCAAAGTAGAGTTACAAAGAAACAATTAAGGCTGAAACTGCTTTGAATAAACTAATGGCAAACTTTAAAAGCTAAACTCAAGGTATCAATGGAAATTTAACAAGATCGAATTGAACATGAAAAGAAAATTTCATTAACTAAAAATCTCAAAGTTTACAATGAAGATTTAAGAACTACAATTCATAAACTAAAAATGACAGTAATTAACTACTACTACAGACTCAATTTTTAAAAGAAAAAATACAACAACCAAAACTAGAAGAACAACTCTCTATTTATAGTACTCGTATGAACCTTCTAGCATCAGCCATGCTGGCAATCCGTGTGCTAATGAGCCTTCTATCACCCTTAGATCATCCTTGCTCTTCAATCTTTAATCTCTACCGTCCGATCAGATGATATAACGTGGTTTGGCCAATCAACTACACCCACGTGTCATTCTTTTGGTGTCAGTAGCTTCTAAAAACCCCAATGATTGGGTAATTAATCCTAAGGTGGGGTAATTTTGATGTACGGTTATTTAGGGTTCTAGTGTGAAATGTAATTTCTGGGTTGAGATAATATTTGGGCGCGTTTTGAGTGTGTGAGGGATTGACTGGCATTTTATTTTAACCTTTGACCGGGTTGGGCGGGTTAAAGATCCGGGTTATTTTATGGGTCGCGGGTTTAGTTTGGTGGACTGGGTTGGGTTAGGTTGGGCTGGGTTGAGATTAAGGCTAAGGTGGGTTGGGTTTAGTGTTGGATCCGGGTTTAATAATATTTAAGGTTTTAAGGGTTTTAAATTTCAAGGACTAAAAGTGTAATTTTAGAAATCCAAAGGACTGAAATTGCCAATTCATCAAAGTTGATCTAAGGGTGATTCTAGACTTTTTGACCAAGTATGTCTTTCCCGGATTCGGTTCTGAGTCTTTTCCGTATCTCGTGCTCGTTTTCTTGATTTTCTTGACTTTTTGTCGGTTTTTCGTGATATCCGTCCCTGCATAAACAAAACACAAAAACACACTATCTATTGGCATTATGGTCGGGTTTTTGGTCATTTTGGTCCGGTTTTGGTCAAGAAAAGGTATGTGTTTAAGCACATACCACCCAACCACTGGACTACACGTCCAATGGTGACATAATACTCAAATATTATTTTTTTATCTTTTTTTTCGAACTTATTCGTTTTTATGCGTTTTTTTTACGTTTTATGTACGTTTTTATCCATTTTAATCCGTTTTTTGCGTTATCGTCTGTTTTTTTAAGTTTTCGTCCGTTTTTTACGTTTTCGTACATTTTTTTTACGTTTTCGTCCATTTCTGTTCGTTTTTCTTACGTTTTCTTCCATATTTTTTGAGTTTTCGTCCTTTTTTTAGGTTTTCGTCCATTTTTTTATATTTTTTTATGTTTTAAGAGTTTTTAAATGTTTCAAACGTTTTTTTTAAGTTTTTAAACGTAAACGTAAAAATCTTTTTTATGTTTTTAAATGTAAAAAACTTTTTTAAAAAACATTTATTTAAGTTTTTTTAAATGTAATTTTTTTTTTTAAGTTTTTAAACGTAAAGGTTTAAACTTTAAAAAACTTTTTTTTTTAAGTTTTTACGGTTAAAAACTTTAAAAAAAATACGTATAAAAAAACGTTTTTTAAAAAAGTTTTTTTACATTTAAAAACTTAAAAAATATTTTTACTTTTAAAAAAACTTAAAAAAAACCGTGTTTAAAAAAAAAGGTTTTTTACGTTTAAAAACTTAAAAAAGATTTTTACGTTTAACAAAACTTAAAAAAACGCTTTTAAAAGAAAGTTTTTTTACGTTTAAAAACTTAAAAAAAAATTTTACGTTTAAAAAAGTTTTTTTACGTTTAAAAACTTAAAAAAGATTTTTACGTTTAAAAAAAATTAAAAAAAGATTTTTACGTTTCAAAAAAAATTAAAAAAACGTTTTTAAAAAACGTTTTTAAAAAAGTTTTTTTACTTTTTTTTTGTTACAATAAATCCCTTTCGAAAAAGTTTCAACAGATACATCACTCCGTTTGTAAAACTTAACCTAAGGACGAACGGTGCAAATTATTTCTCCATTGTCTCCTAACGAGATAGACAATATATACACCGTTAGTCCTCTGGTTAACAGTATTTGCACCGTTAGTCCTTTTTTTAAATAACTAAAAATGGAGGGTATGTTAGGATCGAACCTTGGTCTGTCGGCTAAAAATCAAAGCCCAAACCACTGGACTACACGTCCAATGGTGAAATAATACTCAAATATTATTCTTTTATCTTTTTTTTCAAACTTATTCGTTTTTATACCTTTTTTTACGTTTTATGTATGTTTTTATCCCTTTTAATCCATTTTTTGCGTTATCGTCTGTTTTTTTTAAGTTTTCGTCCGTTTTTTACGTTTTCGTCTATTTTTTTACGTTTTCGTCTATTTTTTTTTACGTTTTCGTCCATTTTTGTCCGTTTTTCTTACGTTTTCTTCCATATTTTTTAAGTTTTCGTCCGTTTTTTTATATTTTTTTAAATTTTAAGAGTTTTTAAACATTTCAAACGTTTTTTTAAGTTTTTAAACGTAAAAAACTTTTAAAAAAATGTTTTTTTAAGTTTTTTTAAATATAATTTTTTTTTAAAGTTTTTAAACGTAAAAGTTTAAAAAAAACTTAAAAAATAGTATTTTACGTTTAAAAACTTAAAAAACGCTTAAAAACTTAAAAAACGTATTTCCTTCAGTTTTTTTTAACTTTAAAAAACCTTTTTTTTAATTTTTACGTTTAAAAACTTTTAAAAAAAATATTTTTTAAAGTTTTTACGTTTAAAATTTTTTTAAAAAATACGTATAAAAAAAAGTTTTTTTTAAAAGTTTTTTTACGTTTAAAAACTTAAAAAATATTTTTACTTTTAAAAAATCTTAAAAAACCGTTTTTAAAAAAAAGTTTTTTTACGTTTAAAAACTTAAAAAAGATTTTTACGTTTAAAAAAACTTAAAAAAACGTTTTTAAAAGAAAGTTTTTTTACGTTTGAAAACTTAATAAAGATTTTTACGTTTAAAAAAACTTTAAAAAACGTATTTAAAAAAAGTTTTTTTACGTTTAAAAACTTTAAAAAAATGTTTTTAAAAAAAGTTTTTTTTCGTTTAAAAACTTGGAAAAATATTTTACGTTTAGTAAAACTTAAAAAAGGGGACGAAAACGTAAAAAATGAACAAAAACTTTAAAAAACGGACGAAAACGTAAAAAACGGATAGGGATAAAAACATACATAAAACGTTAAAAAAACGCATAAAAACGAATAAGTTCGAAAAAAAGGCTAAAAGAATAATATTTGGGTATTATTTCACCACTGGACGTGTAGTCCAGTGGTTGGGGCTTTGATTTTTGGCCAACAAACTAATGTTCGATCCTAGCTTACCCTCCATTTTTAGTTATTTAAAAAATGACTAACGGTGCAAATACTGTTAACTCAGAGGACTAACGGTGTATATATTGTCTATCTCGTTAGCAGATAACGTAGAAATAATTTGAACCGTTCGTCCTTATTTTAACTGAGGGATGTATATAGGTCAACTTTTACTAACGGAGTGATGTGTCTGTTGTAACTTTTTTGAGATGGATGTATAATGGGGTAAATCACTGAGATGTATTTTGAAGTTTACTCTATTTTTTTTATTCAATTTATCAAATAACATAAAATTCATTTAATTCAAATTATACAAATAACATTTTTTATTTAAAAAAAAAAAAAAAAAAAAAAAAAAAAGGTAATTATTAAGAAAACATGACTTTGACAAATATACAAATAACACAAATAATTGTTACAATAACTAGCCCACGGATCTTTAGCCCAAATTTAACAAAGAAAAAGGGAAAAAAATAATAAATAAAAATGTATCTTCTTCTTCTTCCTTTCCTGTGTATACAGTCACACACACTACACACACACACTTCACATTTGAAAAATCAAAAAAAGAAAAAAGAATGGAAAATCAATTGGGTCCCACTTTGTCAGTGGTTTTGGTTCACCGTGCAGACGAGTAACCTATGGATGGCAAGCCACGGCAAGTTGGGGGTGTCATGGCGAGCCACAGCGAGGCTGCCATCACTACTACACAAACTGATTTTTCCCACGGTAGAATCCGTGGGAAACCCCGTGGGTAAGGGCCTTTTTTCACGGATTTCACACGAAATCATTCCGTGTGTAAAACCCTTGTGGGTAAATATTTTCCCACCGAGTGTTGACTTTTTTCCCACGGATATTACTGTGGATAATCCGTGGTTTTAATTTCCCACAACTTTCTCACAAACATTTTCCCACTGATTTCCCACAGTTTCTGCGTCCATTTTTTCATATATATATCCGTGGTTTTTTTGCCACAGATTTCCTATAGACATTTTCCCACTAATTTCCCACATTTTTAGCATCCATTTTTCACATAAATTTGTGGTTTTTTCGCCACAGATTTCTTGTGGTTTTTTTGCCACAGATTTCCAACAATTCTTTCCCACAGTTTTTTGCCACAGATATAAATTTCTGGAAAAACAACTAAAATAAATAAAATATCCAAAATGCATAAATCACCAAATTGTTATACAATACCAGCAAAACCAAATTTTTTGATTACACCACAGCCAAATAGTTTTCACAATGCGATAATAATGTCTAGAAAAACAATTAAAATATACTAGCCGCTATCTATGTTGCTGAACATGCTTCCAAAAATGAGTCTTTATCCTCCATCATTTATTCAGTTCGCCAAAAGCCTATATATTCTTCTAGTAAAACTTCTCTTACAACATTTTTACCTGCAAATAGTGAACACATGTTATAGAGATACACTTAAAAACAAAATTTTGACTTATTAGAACAAAATCAAATCTATATATAACTCGATATGACAAAGAAACAATTCAATTCTAGTAAGTTGCATAAAGCAAACAGTGAACACAATGCTTTATTCAAGTAAGTTGCATAAAGCAAACATATATACCTCTTGAATTTCATAATGCTTATAATTATCTTTTCTCAACTCAACCTGTAAAGACATCACAATAGCCACAAACATATTATAAATGAAGCACTTGCAATTCCATTTCTTTAGCAATTGTTATTTAAAACCACAAGTATTGCCGAGACCAAGAGGGTCTCGGCTCAAGCTTTCTCGACGCGACAGAACCAAACGAACCCAAGGGGTTCTCGGCTCCACGATTACATCAACAAAACAACAATAATATCAAATATATCAACAACATAACCACAAGAACTATAAGACCAAAAAAAAAAAGTAAGCCCAAACCAGTGAGCTTAAGCTCTCGGTTTCACAACACCACCACAAAAACGCGACACACATGACCCACATCGATACCAACCGATTTTTATTAGTTCAAAACTCAATGAAATATCAACCCATTTGTTTTTATCCCGAAAAATGAATATAAACCACGAGTTGACTCGGAGTGAGTCAACCCACGCGTAAAAACGCATTTTCTTACCGTGTCTTCACTCGATCTATAGGTTTTAGGGTATGGAAATGATGGTGGTGAGTTAATGGCGGCGGCGTAGCAAAAATACGAGGGGGGTGGGATGTTTTTGAGGCGCGTGAGTAGTATCAAAAGAGAGAGGAGAGTGTGAGGGTTATTTTGGTGGTGGTGGTGTAGTTGTAGGAGCGGCGGGTGGTGGTGGTTGAGGTGTGGCCGGCGGCGGCTAGAGGAGAGAGGGAGAGAGAGGTTAGTGATGATGAAAATGAAAAGAAATAATAAGGGTTAGGGTTTTATGATTTTAATAAACCGGAAATTGCAAAAAGGGGTCTTTGTGTAGTATTTTATTTCACTTGAGGAGTCGGTGCAAGGACTAGCGAGATAATTTTTATTATTCTTTCTCGAGGTTACTAGTTTTTATTCCCGAAAAATATTAAACATCACCGATTAAATTTTTAATCGTCACCGTTCGTCTTAAAAATGTTTTTCCATCGAGTTTGATAACAAATACGTTTATAAAATAAAATGTGATCGTTTCTCGTTTAAATTTGACTTATTAGGTTTTCTAGTGCCGGAGTAGGAGTAGTGCCTAAATTAATGTCACGTAAATAATTCAACGACATAATAATCCGCAAATAATTCAACGACATATAGTACATGTAGTATGTTTTTGCTAAAAGTTATGATTCGTTAAGTCAAAAGATCTTTTAATGAAACATATTAGACGCTAATTGGCGACGTTGGCTTCAGCTAATGTATTAAAGAGTAATGTGAAAATTCGTACGTATAAAAACAAAAAAAGTAATGTGGAAATGTGTAAGTATACACAAACAAACGTAAAAACTATATTTTTTGTGGGAAATCCATGGGTATTTACACACAAATTTCCCACGAATTTATTAAATCGGTAGGTAATCAGTGGGAAATTACCAACGACTTTCCCACAAACATAAGCGTTTTCTTTTATTTTTTTGCTATAGAAACATGTTCATGCATATGCGCATCTATACCTACATACAAAACATTTATATAAACAAATAAGGTCATAAACGGACATACGGAACATATACGTGTAGATATTCACATAATACAATGATTTGTTACACATAAATGTTATACCTAACCCTACATATACACTTGTGATACTCACATAAATAGTGTACCTAAACCTACATATACACCTTCACGCATATACATGTCCGTATACCTACATACAAAACATCTATATACACACAGAAGATCATAAACGGGCATACGGAACATATACGTGTTGATATCCACAGATATACAATGATCTGTTACACATATATGTTATACCTAAACTTAGACATACACTTGTGATACTAGCATAAATAGTTACATTAATAAACAATCACATAAAAATTAAACTACAAACACATATGAAGCCATACTAAGTAATGTGGGAGTGTGTAAGCATACACAAATATCAAAACCGTGGAAAACTAGAAGGGGGGTTGAATAGTTTTACGTCTTTTTAATTTATGAAAAACTTTTGTTTATCTTTTAAAAATTTCGATTCGATATTTATGTGAACTCAACACTTGAACAATATGAACAAATATAAGTAAATATAAGCAAGCAATGCAAGTAAGGTAATAAAATGAAATGAAAGATAGAGATGGAAAGATCTAACCGAGACACAAGAGATTTATAGTGGTTCGGCTACAAGGTCACCTTCCTTGCCCTACTCCACTCCCCGAGTCACCTACTCGAGAGTTTTCTTCACTATGTCAACAGGCTCCCTTATGGCGGAGAATACCTTACACAACTTTAGCTTACACCGGCTTAACGACACAAAGCTAGATGTCGGGTTCTAATCGTAGCTAGAACCAATCTCACAACTTATACACGACTTAATCACACCTTCACAACTTATACAAGACTTAATCACACCTTCTTCTTCACGACTTGATCATCAAAACATAGAGATATGAATAAAAATTTGTAATGTTTTTAGGCATTTATTTATGTCAACAAAAACGGTATTTTTGTGGGAAATTTGTGGGTATTTACACACATATTTCCCACGGATTTAACAAATCGGTAGGTAATCAGTGGGAAATTACCGACGAATTTCCCACAAACATAAGCTTTTTGCTTTATTTTTTGCTATAGTTACACGTTCACGCATAAATGTCCATATACCTACATACAAAACATCTATATACACACAGAAGATCATAAACGGGCATACAGAACATATACGTGTAGATATCCACAGATATACAATGATCTGTTACACATATATGTTATACCTAAACTTAGACATACACTTGTGATACTAGCATAAATAGTTACATTAATAAACAATCACATAAAATATTAAACTACAAACACATATGAAGCCATACTAAGTAATGTGGGAGTGTGTAAGCATACACAAACATCAAAACGGTATTTTTATGAGAAATTCATGGGTATTTACACACATATTTCCCACGGATTTATCACATTTGTGGATAATCGGTGGGAAATTACCGACAACTTTCCCACGGGCATAATCATTTTCTTTTACTTTTTAATATAGGTACACGTATACACGTCCGTATACCTACATACAAAACATCTAAAGATACAATGAAGGTCGTAAACGGACATACGAAACATACATGTGTAGATATTCATACATATGTAATGGTTTGTTACAAAAATAAGTGATACTCGCATAAATAGTTACATTAATAAATAGACACATATAATATGAAACTACAAATACATATGAATACATACTAACTAATGTGAGAATGTGTAAGTGCACACAAACATAAAAATGATATTTTGTGGGAAATCCGTAGGTATTTACACGCATATTTCCCACGGATTTATCACATTGGTATTTACACACATAGACCGTGTGAAATCCGTGAGTAATGTAGCTAAAATTTGCCACGGACTTTTGGCCGTGGCTAATATGTGTGAAATTTGCAACAAGTTTCCCACTGAAGTTTAATCAACACAAATAGTGTGAATATTGTTGCAAATCTGTGGGAAATTTGCTACGGATTTGCCACAAAAACTTGGTCAACAATTTAGTGTGTAAATAGTGGGAAATCCGTGGGAAAATTACGACGGATTTGCCACAAAAACTTGGTCAACAATTTAATGTGTAAATAGTGGGAAATTCGTGGGAAAATTACGACATATTTCCCACGGAAATTTGGTCAACAATTTAGTGTGGAATTTGTGTATATTCCGTGTGAAATTTCCCACAAAATTTTTTCCGTAGTAAAAGTTTGTGGGTAAAACCAGTTTGTGTAGTAGTGCATGTCACCACGGCGAACCCACAGCGAGACCACACCAGGTGCTCTTAGTCCTTATGCTTTGCGTTGAGTTCGTCCCTTCCTCCAACGGACCTCAATATCTCTCGCTAAATCTCCACGCCCAAGCTTGAGCTCGACTCGTTCAAATCAAGTAGCTTACGAGTCGATCTCGCGAGATGTCTCGTCTCATTTACACCCCTACACGTGATACCCACATGAAGATATTTTGGTCTTTCTATCCCTGACTTATTCTTTCTTACACTAGCAGGATACCTATGCGATGCGGCGGCGAGTACCATGTGTCTAAATTTTCTGGCAAACAAATGTTATTTTGTTTTGGGCTGATGGATTTCATATTTATGTTTTGGAAGCTTAATTAGATTGTACATTTTGGTTAAATAGTTATATATTTTGGTGAATGGGTGAATTAAATTATGTATTAATTGTATGTGTTAGAATAATATTTTTTTAGTTTTATTTGTGCTCCAACTACTTGTAAATTATATTTTTTTTACTTGTATTTGCTTAAAAATCTATTTTAGTAAGTCTTAAAAAATTAATAGGAGGAAATGTGCTAAATATTTTATAGGTAGTTTAGATTATTATTTGTGTGTCTGTCATATTTTTCATCCCTAAACCACAGAGTCAATAGGAATGAAAGTCATTCCCTTAAACGAAACACCCCCTCACTTTATTTGTCACTTTTTATTTATTTATTTATTTATTTATTTTTTTCGTGTCTTAGATTTAACACCATCAACCAAACTCACAAGTTATCCATAAGGTGAGTATCAGTACATTTTTAAGCATCACAATACTTTTTTGGGTATGAGCATAGACCGTAGTGGAATACTTAAAAAAGTATAATATTTAAGATTCTTAATTTATGAAACTGAATACATCTTATAATGACGTTTGAAGTGTCTTTTTAAATGAGTTGATGGGTTAAAATTGGGTTAAAAATCTGAACCCAAACCTAACACATTTATTAAACAGTTTAGCATGTCAGCTCATTTACATCCGAAACATGTTTATCCTAAACTTTAACACGTTTATTTTTGTATGGGTCAGAGGTTATGTTTTATATCGTGTCAAAAATTGTCATCTCTAATAATTACCGAACATATTTTTTTATTCTTTTTTTTCTTCTTTTTTTTTGTATGATTAATGAAATAAGTGAATAAAGTTTTGTTTGGTCAAAAAGTGTAGATTGGCAAGGACACCTCAACCCTGTGTACCATAATGGTACCCATCAACCCTACCCAGCAAAGGTTTGATGCCTGTGAAATACCTCCACCCAATACCCAACCATGCTGCGGATCGGATTCGAACTCGCGTCCTTTGTTTGGTCAAGACATCACATGGCTGGGCCCAGGCTTCTAAGGCAGCTGGTTGATATCATTAGAGCTTAAGGTCCCTAAGTGAGGACTTCCCGGTCGGTCACCCTACCCGGTACTACTCTCACTTGAGCACGCTTAATTGCTTAAGCATCTACCACTAGACCACAAAGCCCCATAATTTTGTTTGGAAATAGTTTCCACCTTTTTATTAGGTTTTGTGTCATAAGTTCATGCTTATTTTTCATTAGAGAAAAAACAAAGATCCACTATTAGTTCAATTTACAATCTTTACTATTTATAAAATAAATTTGCTATTCTTTAAATTTAAAAACTCCTAAAATGAGTAAAGTGATTTTCACAATCTAACCTTGATTAAAAATGATAATAACATCCACCATTAAATTAATATTTTATATATTGTTTAATCGTCAAACTTTTATCATTTTTCGTTATAACATATAAATTATTTTCTCGCCATAACTACAAATTGAACTTGTAAGTGTTGCATCAAGAGTCAAACAAGAACCACAAGTTCACAAGTATAATTATTAGCCGCTAACATTATCGTTTTGCGTGAGTATTCGTCTAGTAAAGCTATGAAGTATGTTTGACACAAAAGATTATAAACTTATATTTATAAATTTTAAGAAAAAGGTTACTTGTAACTTGTGAGTATAATTATTTTTAGCTCTCGCGCTCTATCTATAATAGCTTCATCTCCAATTTCAACAACAACTATAAAACATACTTATAAGTTAAATGGATAAAGAATGTGATTACAAGCTTTAATTTAATCCAAGTAAAAAAAGAAAGTTTGTTTAAGAAAAACAAATCAGAAGTATATAAGACATGACATAGTGGGGCGAATAATTAATGAGTCTCACTCATTACATACAGTTTTCCTCTAACGCGTAAGGAACTAGTTATGGTTTCAAAAGGTGAGCATTTCAGTGGCTGAAAGTAAAAGTTTTGTGTGTGGGGGTGTGTTATTAATTAATTACGAGTAGTTTAAAACTCAATTCGTTCATATTAGATGATGTATCGCTGTAGTATGTGAGTGATGAATGTGGGTTTTGGGATGACGTTTAATTACACCAAAGTCTTCATCTAATGATACAAAAAAAATTAGTGATTAGTAATGAAAAAAAAAAAAATTTTTCAAACCATTATTAATATATAATTAATTGTACGTTCAGCTAAAAAGTCGCAAATTACCTAAATCCAAGTCGTACTTTGAATATGTAGCTCCCATGACTAGCTATACACGTGCATGCATGCATATATGTTTCTATCTATCATATCATAACATCATGAAATCAAGCTACCCAATTAAGCTAGGTTGCCAAGTCGAACTACATGACCATACTAAATTATTTATTTTAATTTCCAGCTAATTAAGACTAACTAATACAAATCAAAACTGCGAGGGAAAGTATGTAGGCCACATGGGTGATATTTGATCACTTATTTTGCACCATATTTCGATCAGGCTCCTCATGGTCCATCTTGGACATTGTTTGATAATGATTTTGGTCAATCTGTTGACTAGCTAGTGGTTGCTGTTGTAATATTTGCTATTAAATCTTTCTCATGATCTAATCCAAGTTCATCTTCTAGCAATCTCACCCAGTACTCAACGGCTTCCATCTTCTCATGGCCTGATTTCCATGATTCATAGTTTACATCGTGATGATCATGATCAAGGTTAATTTGCCGGAGGGGAGACTCGACCATGTTCCAAAGCTCATCCTCGGAATAAGATACTAAATTATCAGGGAATTTAATATCAATGTTGTTGATAATTTTGTCATTATAACATGTAGGATTAATATCGTAACAATTACTACGAGCCTTGTACTCTTGAGTTGAATTAATAATGCTGGATAATGTTGAAGTAGATGGGGCTAATTAAGGGCTTTTGTATTATGTCATCAACCGATATTGGACCTGTAGCAGCAACTTCAATCACTTTTGGATATTCTGCTACGGCGGTTAATTGCTGATGATCATGAGATGAAGATATTAATTTCTTGATTTGCGGGTTCCTCATTGTGGATATTTTGATCACTATTTGAGATGTTGGACGACGAGGAATTAGGAGTATCATCAGTAGTAGTATTAATATTCGCCATTCTGAGTCGTTGTCGTGATCTTTTCTTTAAAAATGTGTTCCATACATTCTTGATCTCATTGTCTACTGTTCGTCCAGGCAGATGAGATGCAATTTTAGACCACCTGCATAACACACGTAATACCATTCTAGGTAAGCAAAACAGCAACTGATATATAATCCTAAATATAATATTACATTGTTGCTACACATGTTTGTTTAAAATCATGAGTAGTACTTATATGTAGATTAAATGCAAGGACGCAAAGTTAAGGTTAATTACTTGTTTCCGAAGGTGGCGTGAAGACGAATGATGGACTGTTCTTCTTGTGGAGTGAAATTTCCCCTCTTGAGGTCAGGTCTTAGGTAATTTATCCATCGTCTCAGACGACAACTTTTTCCACATCTTAGCAAATTAAACCTGTGAAATATTTCCAAACTTATTAGCACAACAACATTTTACGTCGTACTGAGTAGTAATTAATTACCAGCTCTTAGAAAAAGATATGATTCAAATCATTAATTCTAAACTCATATTATCATGCATGTACAATATGAAGCAGGTCATATATATACCGCATACATACATTCATGAAAGAAACCAACATATTAAATAATAATAAGTTATAAATAATATATGCATAGATCGATCGAGAGGGCGAGAGCCAGATATATACCAGCTTGTTTGGGGAGCTTCCGCCAGTTAGGATGGCCGTGTTTCTGAATGAAAGCAACGAGTTTAATGTCTTCAGAGGGACTCCAGGGTCCTCTCTTCACCTTACTCTTGTCGCAACATGGCAACCGACCTCCTCCCATCTTTACTTAATTAGATGCGGACTCGTGTACGCGTATATGCCTCATGCTCACTTTGATCGCAATGCACATATATATAGCTACCAAGTCTCTCTCGATCCATGCCTGTATAGTACGTCAAATTTGTTATATTGGATTATGGCCAACTTGGTGTCTGGTCCCACAATTACTAATCAAATATACTAGCTCCTTGTTGGTTTTTTTTTCATAATAAATATCTTTCAATAACATACTGCTTTCTATTTCCGATAACCACACAGAACTAGTACGTTCTGCGTATATAATTTGAGATTGTAAATAAGCGAGAAACAAATAAGCACTAGATATTATCAATTATTTAGGATATATATAATTAAGTTCTATGTCTAGCTAACCACGTACAGAAATGCACCAACTGACATAGTCTTTGAAAGCTGGCCCAACAACATTGAAAACCTCCTCTCTGCTTTATCTTTTACGTTAGTGAATAACAAACACATACGTGCTCTACTATTTACATCACTTTTTCCTAATAAAATTAAATCATTTATACTTAATTTAAATTATTTAAAATTATTTTTAAATATTTTGTAAATTATCTTTAATTAATTTAAAACTTTAAAAAAAAATTTACATAATGAGATGTTTAACGAATGAGCCGAGATGTTATGGTTGTACACGAGATGTTTAACGAATGAGCCGAGATGTTACGGTTATACACGAGATGTTTAACGAATGAGCCGAGATGTTATGGTTGTACACGAGATGTTTAACGAATGAGCCGAGATGTTATGGTTGTACACGAGATGTTTAACGAATGAGCCGAGATGTTATAGTTGTACAGGAGATGTTTAACGAATGAGCCGAGATGATATGGTTGTACACGAGATGTTTAACGAATGAGCCGAGATGTTATGGTTGTACACGAGATGTTTAACGAATGAGCCGAGATGTTACGGTTATACACGAGATGTTTAAAGAATGAGCCGAGATGTTATAGCTGTACACGAGATGTTTAAAGAATGAGCCGAGATGTTATGGTTGTACACGAGATGTTTAACGAATGAGCCGAGATGATACGGTTTTACTCGAGATGTTTAACGAATGAGCCGAGATGTTATGGTTGTACACGAGATGTTTAACGAATGAGCCAAGATGTTATGGTTGTACGCGAGATGTTTAACGAATGAGCCGAGATAATACGGTTGTACTCGAGATGTTTAACGAATGAGCCAAGATGTTATGGTTGTACACGAGATGTTTATCGAATGAGCCGAGATGTTATGATTA
This sequence comes from Artemisia tridentata subsp. tridentata, assembly GCA_021014915.2. Taxonomy (NCBI): domain Eukaryota; kingdom Viridiplantae; phylum Streptophyta; class Magnoliopsida; order Asterales; family Asteraceae; genus Artemisia; species Artemisia tridentata. Next base: position 18,596,394 of record CP139509.1, read on the forward strand.
TACACGAGATGTGTAACATCCCGCCTACTCAGACCACAATATTGTCCGCTTTGCCCGCAGGCTCACGGCTTTGCTTTTGGGGTTTTCTTTTATATCAAGCGGTGACTTATTTGGTTATGAGGTATAACATATTTTTTATTGGGTTGAGGCCTACATAGGAGTGGCAATTTCCGACACGACCCGAAACCCGACCTGAGACCGACACGAAAATTAGCAGGTTAGGGTTGAGACTAAATAGGTTTCAGGTCGGTTTTGGGTCGACCTGATTGACCCGTTTATTAAACGGGTCAGGTTCGGGTTGAAGGTTTCTGACCCGCGAACCCACTAACCCGAACCCGTTAACCAGTTAACCCGAATTAACCCGCTAACCCGAAACCCGACCTGAGACCGACCCGAAAATTAGCAGGTTAGGGTTGAGACTAAATAGGTTTCAGGTCGGTTTTGGGTCGACCTGATTGACCCGTTTATTAAACGGGTCAGGTTCGGGGTGAAGGTTTCTGACCCGCGAACCCTATAACCCGAACCAGTGAACCCGAACCCGACCCGAATTGCCACCCCTTTATTGGGTTGAGGCCTACATATTCGTCTGATTTGTTGCAACCAACTTTTACAAAGCTAATACCTTAAGTTTTCATTTATTGACATATTTAACCTTATGAAAATGTGGAGTATAAATTAGTTGAATATATTTTATGCATGCATCTTCTTTTTTCTTTTTTTTTCGGGTTATTACAATCTTCCCCTCTAAAAAAAAATTTTTGTCCCCAAAATTTGGTTAGGCAATTGACGCACGTTATATTATCAATTGTTTCGAAAACAGCCACTTGTAACATCCCGCCTACTCAGACCACAATATTGTCCGCTTTGCTCGCAGGCTCACGACTTTGTTTTTGTGGCCTCATTTGAAGACTTCCCAGCAGGTCACCCAAGCCAGTACTACTCTCACATGAGCACGCTTAACTGCCAGTTCCTAAGAACCCCACTCGCAGTAGACCACAAAACGCGTTGTGTCATTGTAAGGCGAATGTAATCTTATGAACCCAGCATCTCTCCAGGCCACAGCCGATGTAGGATTTGCCTAGGGTGTTACAATACTGTAACACCCTGATTTTTCGGAGTGTTAAACCATCTAATTTACCTTATATCAGCGGAAGCGCCTACTCTTAGTCAAGCCCAAATAATCTCCTCATTCCTAAAGTAGCTCATATGGGTTGCAAAAGTTTAAAAGAGTTTTTGGTCAGCCAAAGGCCTAGTGAGAATTCATGGTTTTCACGTACAAAACAATTTATATAATATTAAACTTGTAAAACGATCATGCAAATTGCTCAAATACCATATAAGAGCTATTTAATATCACATATTCTTATTCGATTCAACATATCAACAAATTTATATAAATCAACGATTCAACTTATATCACGATACTAAATATACCAACTATTCATGTTTTTGATCTATTCAACGGTTCCAACAATCAACATATAAAAACGTTCTTTATTAATAACGTAACCCACTTTTTCATGGCAAACCCGACCTTGTTTGCTCTTACAGTATTTTCTTTTTTTATATGGCAAACCCGACCTTGTTTGCTCTTACATTATTTTCTCTTTTTATGTGGCAAACCTGACCTTGTTTGCTCTTTCAATATTTCTTTCTTTTAATGTGGCAAACCCGACCTTGTTTGCTCTTTCAATATTTCTCTCTTTTAATGTGGCAAACCCGACCTTGTTTGCTCTTTCAATATTTCTCTCTTTTAATGTGGCAAACCCGACCTTGTTTGCTCTTACCGTGTAATGTTCATCTTTACTCTAACGGTTCAACATATATCCACGATATTACATATACATTTAATAACACCACTTTATATGAACATGTCAAATATTTACAACTTTCACATATAATCAAACATCTAAAACATGTACCAAATTAAGATCATTTAAACAAGTTTGCATGATAGTGTTTTCAATAAAGGAGTGCAACCCAATTTAAAAAGCGCATGAAAACTCACCTGATATATCTCGATTAGTTTTTACTTCTTGTCCACACACAAAAAAAAATTCCTACAATCCAACAAATGATCTCGTGACTTATAAAATCCCTTTAATATCCTATACATAAACACCCATCATCGACACATCCATTATGTTTCTCCGAATGTCATCATTTTAAGTGCGACCTCTTATTAGTGTTTCCAAATTATAAGCGCTTAGTACAGGAGCCCACACTTTAAACATTATGAGTTTTGAATTTTAACACAACATTGACTACATTAAATAAATATACCTTTAGCTAGATCACCAAAACCATTGTTTTACTTATTTACTTTAGAGACTCGGTTGATAGGCACTAAAAAAAATACGCCTTCTTTTTCATTGGTTTTTTATCAGTAAGAGATCAATAGATCCCTAACTTTCATTTGAAGACACATACAACAACTCTCTTTTAATATAGCAAATGAGCTTACTACCTGTTATAAAAAAAAAGTTGTGGCTTGATATAGTTTATTAGTTATCTCTATATTGGAACACACAAGTCTCATTTAAAAACTCGTCAATCTACCCACTGTGCAAACAAATCTAACGACATACTCAATAAGAAAATGTATAATCATGGTTACCTTAACACGAAGCCGTAATCCGATTATAAAGATCATCTATCGAAATTCCATATAAAGCCTAATGATCCTTACATAACTGTTGCCGCACTATATATCTCTGGAAGATTGTAATAACCCGAAAAAAAAAAGGAAGAAGATGCATGCATAAAATATATTCAACTAATTTATACTCCACATTTTCATAAGGTTAAATATGTCAATAAATGAAAACTTAAGGTATTAGCTTTGTAAAAGTTGGTTGCAACAAATCAGACGAATATGTAGGCCTCAACCCAATAAAAAATATGTTATACCTCATAACCAAATAAGTCACCGCTTGATATAAAAGAAAACCCCAAAAGCAAAGCCGTGAGCCTGCGGGCAAAGCGGACAATATTGTGATATGAGTAGGCGGGATGTTACAAGGCCACAATGTCATGTCCTCTTTTAATAAACACTTTCAGCCAATGTATAACCCAGTTTTAATAACTCGCGGCTCATGAAATGCATATAATCATTATAGGGATCTCACATCTTCTACGAAATTCTCAAGATCTCACATCATTTACAAAATTCTCAAGTATTTCCTTTGTTATTTTTGCTTTTCTTTATACCTGTTTACATATATCATATCATATTGTCTATAATATCATCCCATGTTTTCTTCAAAATTCCAGTATTTGTCTATCGTTATATAGCTCCTTAATCAACAATTAAGCTAAAATCCTGCATATATACTATTCTATCCCATCAAGTTCTAATGTAACCAATTGTTAAGCTATGAAACTTTTAATCATATACAAGCTCGTGTCACATTATTCATTTAAGGTACCTAGAAATATATATCTGATTAACCACTGGCACATTTATGTCTTCACAACTGAAACCTTGTAGCTTATTGTTAACATTATATCAATAAAGTTTTATGTAAGTATGTCACTTTTTATCACACGAAAGCCTTTTTCTTTCTTTCTTTTGGTCCTTTAATTTCTCTTGTTTTCCCTTTTTCTTTTAGCACATAGGGCTAGCTCATTCGACTTTATAAACTTATGCACCCGCCTCTAATATCATCATCTTAAATAATGACAACAAGCTTACACCATTAGATACTTAGCTTTTACTATACGTTCCAGATTTTTAACCAAGACAAAATCATACACATCATTACCACATTGAGATATCATGTCCTGGATAAGAAAGCTAGGTAATTCTTCATTTTTTATTTTTTATTTTTATTTATTATTATTTTTTTTCCCCATGATTTATACAATGGATTCCTCTTAGGTTCTCACCAAATATTGACCTACACGCGGAGCATAGTTTAAACATAAGCCATGCTTAAATTGCCACTACAATATAATCATTTCGTTCTTTCTTTTTCATTCATACTATCTTGTTAAGTTAATCTTGATCAAACACCAACATTTACATCAATGTGCTTAGTTCACCAATTTCTAGTAACTTCCATTATATAAATCACTTATCATGATACCATCAATTAAAGTTCTACTTATCTATGATATTCTAATGCCTAGCACTTCAATGAAACATATACTTTCTTCGATTAATAATTCAAGCCAGATTACTTTTACCACTCCAAAGTCTAGATCTTTATACAAAGTTAGTTTACCTACACTCTATATCTTAAAATCAGTCCAACTACACTATGTTAGCACAACAACGATATTCTCAAAATAAATTTCTTCAATAACTCATTGCTTAAGGTTTAAGACTAGGCCGACTAAACCTAATTCACTTAAACCTGGCTCTGATACCACTTGTAACATCCCGCCTACTCAGACCACAATATTGTCCGCTTTGCCCGCAGGCTCACGGCTTTGCTTTTGGGGTTTTCTTTTATATCAAGCGGTGACTTATTTGGTTATGAGGTATAACATATTTTTTATTGGGTCGCAAAACCAAGCATCTGAGGCTGATGAAGCTACATATTCGTCTGATTTGTTGCAACCAACTTTTACAAAGCTAATACCTTAAGTTTTCATTTATTGACATATTTAACCTTATGAAAATGTGGAGTATAAATTAGTTGAATATATTTTATGCATGCATCTTCTTCCTTTTTTTTTTTCGGGTTATTACAAGATGTTTAACGAATGAGCTGAGATGTTATGGTTGTACACGAGATGTTTAACGAATGAGCCGAGATGATACGGTGGTACACGAGATGTTTAACGAATGAGCCGAGATGTTATGGTTGTACACGAGATGTTTAACGAATGAGCAAAGATGATACGGTTGTACTCGAGATGTTTAACGAATGAGCCGAGATGTTATGGTTGTACACGAGATGTTTAACGAATGAGCCGAGATGTTATGGTTGTACACGAGATGTTTAACGAATGAGCCGAGATGATACTTTGGTATGTGCTAAAACACATACCTTTTCTTGACCAAAACCGGACCAAATAGACCAAAAACCCGACCAATTATGCCAAATATATTGTGTTTTTGTGTTTTTACATATGCAGGCACGGATATCAAGAAAATCGACAAAAGACACAAGAAAATCAGGAAAACGAGCACGGGATTTGGAAGAGTGCTAAAAGCTGAAGCCGGGAAGAAAATATGGTCAAAAAGTCAACTGAGATCCTCCAAGTATCATAGATTTGCAAATTCAGCCCTTAGATCAACTTTGAAAAATAGGCAAGATCAGTCCCTTGAGAATTCAGAATTTACATTTATGGTCCCTATAATTAAATCCCTAAATCTCTTAAAACACTCTCTACCCGGATCCTACTTAAGCATAACCCAATTCCTTAAAATTTAACCCAACCCACTACACACTCAAACCCAGCCCATCCACATAACCTAGCCCACATCCCAAAACCTTAACCCGACCCGTCCATAAACTAAACCCAGTCAACTTATATCCAACTCACGGTCAAAAAAATAAATTAAACTCACACACACAAACGCGCCTCTTTTTCCCTCTATCCCCAGAATTCACTATTTACTAGAACCCTAAAAATAACCACACCAAAAATCACCACAATTAAGGGCAATTCCGTACAATCACGAACTCCTAGAAGGGTCTGACAAGGGACTGACACAAGGGAATGATACGTGGCAGCTATCTATTGGGCAAAACACGTCATTGCACATAATCTAAGGGCTATGATATGAGGGATTGGATTGAATGGCTATGATTAGCTCTAAAGTAACACAAATTGACGCGGATCGCCAACCTGGAGTCCCCAGAAGCTCCTGAAGATGGCTATATATAGCCCACCTCACTCACGGTTTGAGGGGTTAGCTGGCTTAGGAGTAGTGTAGGTAGTTTTAGCATCGTTACTCTGTCAATTTACTTTCTCAGTTTAATTAAGTTTTGTAATCTCTTTTAATACTGCTTTCAATTGTAACTCAGTTTCATTGATAATAAAATTTCCTTTTACTTTTATAAAATTTGCAATTTACTTTCAGGTTTTAATATCTAGTTATGGTTAAATAGTTTTTAAAAGCTCTTATATACTGTCATATAAGATCATGTAAACTTAATCATAGCTTGTACTGAGCTTTGTCACTTAGTTTCTGCTTAAATTAGTTAATTAGTTTCTGGTCAACGAAAGTCAAAGGTAATTGATGGTGATGAATCTGTGGGATATTGATGGTAGATTGATGATTTCTGGTAATGATTAAGCCTATCTAAAGATAGGCTGTGTTCAAATGTTACCTCTGTTGAGCTGAGGTTGAATTTGTAAGTTCTTATTTTAATCTTTAGTCCTTTTAATTGCATATTTAATATTTAGTAGTTTAAATTCTGATTAGTTAGTATAAGATACTGCTTATTGTGTTCATTTAAGTTGTTAGTAGCTTGTTATGTGTTTATTTGATGCTTATATATGCTCTAGTACAACTTTATGTTCTTACTGCCATGTTATGGTCTTAACTGCTCTATGAAGTTCTTGGTGTTATTTGATGCTCTTGTTTGTTCCAATAGCTTTAATATAGATTAGGTAATCTGTTCTAAGCATAATCCCAGTAGATCTAAGGTTTTATATAGAAGTTGTAGTGTTAACCATAGCATATAGGGGTGTTTGGATCTGTTGCTTACTGGTTTGTTGATCTGTATTTGCTTCGAATTGAGCTAGCAATCAAGTGTTTGTGATAGGGCTTTTTGGATTTTAGTAATCTATGCTTGATCAGCTTTCCAAATCAGTTTTCGATTTCAAAATTGGTTAAGAATCGAGTTTTTTAGAAGCTTTTGAAAAGTGCTAGTTGAGATTACTTTCTGTGTTGAGCTGTGTTCTTAAGTTTCTGAGATTGTCACTTTTGGTCCCTAGACTTATTGCCTTAGTTTAAATCGTGCCTGGTAGTGTTTAGAGTTAAAACTGTTTGATTATTAGCACATTTAGTCCCTGCCTTTTATTAAATCTTTACCAGTTTCAGTTTTCACATTTTTAGTCCCTAAACTTTTTAACTTTTTGTTTTCTTTGATTTTCTTTTATAAAATTAGTTTCGTTAAGTGACATTTTTAGTCCCTTAGGTTTTTACTTTTTCAATTTAGTATAAATTCACAAATAATTTTATAAGTCTCGGGATTAGCCCGGGATTTGCGTTATTTGGTTTCTTTTTATGTGCATTTATTTGATAACGTAAATTGTTGCTTTTTATTTTTCCATATTTTAGTTTAAACAATACCAAAATAAACTTTCACGTTCACTTATTCACTTCACATTTTCACGACACCGAATCGACTTAAACGCCGTCAAACCTTCGTTGGGAGAACGACCCGGGGAATTGTATTCGTTACAATTTCTTTGGACTCAAAAATATATTACATCAATACAGTTGTACACGAGATGTTTAACGAATGAGTCGAGATGTTATGGTTGTACACGAGATGTTTAACGAATGAGCCGAGATGATATGGTTGTACACAAGATGTTATACACAAGAAACCGTAGATAATATCACAACATCTGTCAACAAAACACTTCCCACCAAAATCTCCCACCAAAATACTGGCGCCAAAAATTTCCCACCAAGATCTGCTCTTATATACTAACATCTTATCCACACAACTTCACAACCTCTTATACTCAAAACCACTTAACCTCACAACCACAAACACACACTGTTATCATGGTGAAGATGGCGGAATTTGAAGCTTTTGCTTGTCCTTGTAAACGAGGAGACGTAATTCTGCGAGAATCGCATAAACCTTACTCCCTTGGTAAACAATACTATGCGTGTCCTTTATCAAAGGTGAACAATTACATACTTTTTTGTGTGTTATATAAATAATTTGGTTAGTTGTTAAAAATAATTGTTTTTACTCTTTAACAGGGTGGGACAAAGGAGTTTGGATGCGATTTTTTTTTATGTTATTGTTGTTGTTGTTGTTGTTGTTTGTTGTGTTATTGTTGTTGTTTAATAAAATGTTGTTGTTTGTTGTGTTATTGTTGTTGTTTAACAAAGAATGGAACTGAGGAGATGTTTAACGAAGGGCCGTTTGGTTTATGCTGTTTGCTTTATGTTGTTTGGTAAATTACTTCCAATGATGTTGTTGCTGTGAAAACTTAAGTATCCATCAAGATTCAACCATAAGGGGCCGTTTGGTTTATGCTGTCCAAACAGGGCCATTTGGTTTATGCTGTTTGGTTAACAACAACCCATCTTTTCACTACTACACAAACTGGTTTTACCCACAAACTTTTCCCACGGAAAAAATTTTGTGGGAAATTTCACACGGAATACACACAAATTCCACACTAAATTGTTGACCAAATTTCCGTGGGAAATATGTCGTAGTTTTCCCACGGATTTCCCACTATTTACACACTAAATTGTTGACCAAGTTTTTGTGGCAAATCTGTCGCAAATTTCCCACAGATTTGCAACAATATTCACACTGTTTGTGTTGATTAAACTTCAGTGGGAAACTTGTCGCAAATTTCACATGTCTTAGCCACGGCCAAAAGTCCGTGGCAAATTTTAGCTACATTACTCACGGATTTCACACGGTCTATGTGTGTAAATACCAATGTGATAAATCCGTGGGAAATATGCGTGTAAATACCTACGGATTTCCCACAAAATATCATTTTTATGTTTGTGTGCACTTACACATTCTCACATTAGTTAGTATGTATTCATATGTATTTGTAGTTTCATATTATATGTGTCTATTTATTAATGTAACTATTTATGCGAGTATCACTTATTTATGTAACAAACCATTGCATATGTATGAATATCTACACATGTATGTTTCGTATGTCCGTTTACGACCTTCATTATATCTTTAGATGTTTTGTATGTAAGTATATGTGTATACGTGTATCTATATTAAAAAGTAAAAGAAAATGATTATGCCCGTGGGAAAGTTGTCGGTAATTTCCCACCGATTATCCACAAATGTGTTAAATCCGTGGGAAATATGTGTGTAAATACCCACGAATTTCCCACAAAAATACCGTTTTGATGTTTGTGTATGCTTACACACTCCCACATTACTTAGTATGGCTTCATATGTGTTTGTAGTTTAATATTTTATGTGATTGTTTATTAATGTAACTATTTATGCTAGTATCACAAGTGTATGTCTAAGTTGGAACTTTGTTGTTAACCATTGGCCTATACTTAGGAATTGCATCTTTCAAACTAGAACAAGATAAGCTGGAACTTTGTTGTTGAGCGCGAGTTCCATAATTGCTTGGCTCATTCGTTTAACATCTCGTGTAGAACCATGTCATCTCGTCTCATTCAATTCGTTAAACATCCCGTGTAGAACCATATCATCTCGGATCATTCGTTAAACATCTCGTGTAGAATCATATCATCTCGGATATCATTCGTTAAACATCTCGTGTAGAACCATACCATCTCGGATCATTCGCTAAACATCTCGTGTAGAATCATACCATCTCGGCTCATTCGTTTAACATCTCGTGTAGAACCATATCATCTCGGATCATTCGCTTAACATCTCATGTAGAACCATATCATCTCGGATCATTCGCTAAACGAAACAGGCGAGTTAATAAACTGCTTTACGCCTGGTGAGACATTGTTGTTAACCCTTGGCCCATAGTTAGGAATTGCATCTTTCAAACTAGAACAAGATAAGCTGGAACTTTGTTGTTGAGCGCGAGTTCCATAATTGCTTGGCTCATTCGTTTAACATCTCGTGTAGAACCATGTCATCTCGTCTCATTCGTTAAACATCTCGTGTAGAACCATATCATCTCGGATCATTCGTTAAACATCTCGTGTAGAACCATACCATCTCGGCTCATTCGCTAAACATCTCGTGTAGAACCATACCATCTCGGATCATTCGCTTAACATCTCATGTAGAACCATGTCAACTCGGCTCATTCGTTTAACATCTCGTTGATCAAGACATACTCTTTGAGTATCTTCTAATGTTTCTTTTCGTAATTTCAAAAAGAATTCTTTTGGGACACCTCAAATGCTTAAAAGTGCTATCAAAGTCTTTGTTAAACATATCGTGTAGAACCATATCATCTCGGCTCATTCGTTAAACATATCGTGTAGAACCATATCATCTCGGCTCATTCGTTAAACATCTCGTGTAGAACCATATCATCTCGGATAATTCGTTAAACATCTCGTGTAGAACCATACCATCTCGGATCATTCGCTAAACATCTCGTGTAGAACCATATCATCTCGGATCATTCGTTAAACATCTCGTGTAGAACCATACCATCTCGGCTCATTCGCTAAACATCTCGTGTAGAACCATATCATCTCGGATAATTCGTTAAACATCTCGTGTAGAACCATACCATCTCGGATCATTCGCTAAACATCTCGTGTAGAACCATATTATCTCGGATCATTCGTTAAACATCTCGTGTAGAACCATACCATCTCGGCTCATTCGCTAAACATCTCGTGTAGAACCATACCATCTCGGATCATTCGCTTAACATCTCGTGTAGAACCATACCATCTCGGATCATTCGTTTAACATCTCTTGATCAAGACATACTCTTTGAGTATCTTATAATGTTTCTTTTCGTAATTTCAAAAAGAATTCTTTTGGGACACCTCAAATTCTTAAAAGTGCTATCAAAGTCTTTGTTAAACATATTGTGTAGAACCATATCATCTCGGCTCATTCGTTAAACATATCGTGTAGAACCATATCATCTCGGCTCATTCGTTAAACATCTCGTGTAGAACCATATCATCTCGGATAATTCGTTAAACATCTCGTGTAGAACCATACCATCTCGGATCATTCGCTAAACATCCCGTGTAGAACCATATCATCTCGGATCATTCGTTAAACATCTCGTGTAGAACCATACCATATCGGCTCATTCGCTAAACATCTCGTGTAGAACCATACCATCTCGGATCATTCGCTTAACATCTCATGTAGAACCATGTCAACTCGGCTCATTCGTTTAACATCTCTTGATCAAGACATACTCCTTGAGTATCTTATAATGTTTCTTTTCGTAATTTCAAAATGAATTCTTTTGGGACACCTCAAATTCTTAAAAGTGCTATCAAAGTCTTTGTTAAACATATTGTGTAGAACCATATCATCTCGGCTCATTCGTTAAACATATCGTGTAGAACCATATCATCTCGGCTCATTCGTTAAACATCTCGTGTAGAACCATATCATCTCGGATAATTCGTTAAACATCTCGTGTAGAACCATACCATCTCGGATCATTCGCTAAACATCCCGTGTAGAACCATATCATCTCGGATCATTCGTTAAACATCTCGTGTAGAACCATACCATATCGGCTCATTCGCTAAACATCTCGTGTAGAACCATACCATCTCGGATCATTCGCTTAACATCTCATGTAGAACCATGTCAACTCGGCTCATTCGTTTAACATCTCTTGATCAAGACATACTCCTTGAGTATCTTCTAATGTTTCTTTTCGTAATTTCAAAAAGAATTCTTTTGGGACGCCTCAAATGCTTAAAAGTGCTATCAAAGTCTTTGTTAAACATATCGTGTAGAACCATATCATCTCGGCTCATTCGTTAAACATATCGTGTAGAACCATATCATCTCGGCTCATTCGTTAAACATCTCGTGTAGAACCATATCATCTCGGATTATTCGTTAAACATCTCGTGTAGAACCATACCATCTCAGCTCATTCGCTAAACATCTCGTGTAGAACCATATCATCTCGGCCCATTCGTTAAATTAGTTAATTTTTTAAAACTATTTAATTTTAATTTTAATTATATATTAAATAAAATATTTATATTAAATTAAATTAATTAATTTTATACAAATATTTAATTTTAATGATATATTAAATAAAAGTATTTATATTAAATTAAATTAGTTAATTTTTTAAAAGTATTTAATTTTAATTTTAATTATATATTAAATAAAAGTATTTATATTAAATCCTCCACAAATTTTTCACTTTGCCAAAAATTTCACCAAAAGTTAAATAAGCCCGCCATTTATTTGGCTTTCCTTACCAAAACCAAGATCTACACTTAACACTTTATCTCATTTATCTTCCTCTCATTTAATCTGCTACCAAAAACCACCACACCACCGCCGCTGCTCCATCCCGTCTCACACCACCGCCGGCTGCCCCACCACACTAGCACCACCTTCTCTTCCTCTATTTCAATTTTTCTTTCTTTCGATCTTCCCCTTTCTTTCATCTTTATAAAAGGTATGCATTTAATTTTTTTTTATGTATGTTTTGTTAATTTTTATTAGTTTATTTTTGTATTTTGTTAATTTTTGTTTATTTATTGTTGTGTTTAAGTGCCGTCCCCGACCACCACAGTGCCACTGCCGTCGCCGACCTAGCCACCACCAGCTGCTAAAAGCTATTTTTTGCTAACAATCTGCTTTTGTATGTTTACTAGTGCTGTAGCTTGTTCATTGATTACTTTTGTGTATAAAGTGTCTTTCATGACTAACATTATGGCGAAAGTAACTGTTGATATATTGAGTATAATTGATTGGTGAAAGTATCGGCTAATGGCATTTAGGTTTGTGTTTGTGTTTTGGTTTGATGATGTACATTATTGATTCATGATTAATCATATTTGTAGCGCAATATGTATAAAATGATGAAGATATGTTTTGGTTTTTTATTACTGTATAATGTGTATATGTGTTAATGTTTAAATGAGTTAATGATAGTTCAAAGTCGTACGCGCACTTAGGAACCAAACACACCCAATCAAACACCCCCGCGGCTGCAAGAGTGTTTGGTTACTGATACAACAACAACCAAACACCCCTGTTGCAGCAGCAGGAGTGTTTGGTTACTGCTGCAACAGCATCCAAACAACCCTGTTCTTCCATAATGAGACCATGTTTACTTGCACAATTAAAACTGCGGTAATTATGAGGTGCAGCTTTTTTGGTTCATACAAAAGTTACAATATGATATATAACATTTTGCAGAATACGGATGAAGTTGAAGAAAAGTCAAAGGCGAAAAGACCTGATCTTAAGTCGTTATCATTGGTAAGTCATTCCTTTTTATCACATATACTGAAGTACTATAAAATTCATAATGTTTCACTCTACTTTATTGACGAGATCCATGTCAATGTAAGATAAGAAAAGAAATTGCGTCATCAGCATATAAATCAATACCAGAAATGATTTGCGAGTATATGTGAAAGTGTGTAACAGTACCAACCTCTATTATTGTATTTTGTCAGCTTTGCAAAGAACTTGAATACGAGCTTATGATCACATTGTTTTAACAATTTGAATGTGCAGATGCAAAACTCCAACCTTACATATGTTCCCAAAAACAGGATAGGATCAATTCCAGGTTGGTACCACTCTGCTATATTTTGTTCATTTACATATTTATACCTTAGAGTTTACCGAAATAAGACTCTTTAGCCCTAGCATATTTACATTTTATACCAGTCATTTCAATTATAGTGTTAATATCAAGATTCAGCTTAGATGTCTGTATCTGTCAAATTGTGGGCTATTGCTAAAAGTTTAAATGACATAATTATTGCAGGCGTTGATGTTGGACATCAGTTCTTTTCGCGTTGTGAGATGGTTACAGTAGGTTTTCATAACCATTGGCTCAATGGAATCGATTATATTGGTGCTAGTAAACAACAGGTAATATTTTTAACTAGGATATACCAATACTGATGTGCATTGCTGTTGTTAATAGTCAGATGTTGATTTTGCGGACTGCAACTTAGGGGGTGTTTGTATGTTCTATTTAGTGGATATCCTTGCACTGCTTGTATGTTCTAAGTCTCTATTTAGTGGATCTGCCCAAGTGCGCCAACTCGTCAAGTAACACTATTTAGTGGATATCCTTGCACTGCTGTTCTAAGTCTCTATATATCCACAAATCTTCTCAACATTTTGTAGTATTTTAGAATTATGGAATATATGATGATTTCATAAAATTATATGTCAATATTATCAGGGTTTAATATGGCAAGCATGTCTGAAGATGCCTGTGATGATTTGGAGGGCTTGGACGCTTCAGCAACACATGTTGCAAATCTGTTGACTGGTGAGCCTGATAATTGTATGTCTTTGAGTTACTATACATCTAAATCATTAGGGTTTCTAGATACAATGCACATTTCAACAATAATCCACGGGTTAAAATTGTATGCCATTGTTCTTTCTTCAAACTGAAACATTCAGTTGTCACGTTTCCAAAACTATTGAAACGTGGTGACACTTATGCCCCAGGTCAAAGAGCACAAAATTATGGGGCGTTGGAATCTAAAATTTTAAACTTACACCTTTTGTTTCTGCTACTAAATAGAAAATGATGTAAACAAAAATAGTAAATAATTTTTCTTACTGTTTCCTTTTCCAGTAAAACTAGGCGTTGCAGGATTCAGCATGGGTGCATCTGTCGCTCTCCACTCTGCAACTTGTCGAGCTCTTGGGCAATATGGTAATGGAAATCGATACCCCATCAACCTCAGTGATGTTGTAGCTCTTAGTGGTTGGCTTCCGTGTTCCAGGTTTGAACTTTTGTTCTTTGAAAATTTACTATTTTCACCTCCATTTAACGGGTCCTGTTTATGATACCATTATGCAAGCAAACAACCTTTTTTTTTAGGAATTTAAGGAATAGAGTGGGAGCATCACAAGAAGCTGCAAGACGAGCAGCGTCATTACCTATGTTGCTTTGTCATGGACAAGGTATTTGCTTATAGACACACAGCATACTACAGTATTATTTTGATAAAATTGTAAAAAGATAAATTAACTAATTAAGTGCCTTTCGGTGTGTAGTTTATGTACTGGTTTTCTTTACTGCAGATGATGATGTGACAGAGTACAAACTTGGAGAGAAATCTGCACAAAGCATGTATTCTGCTGGAAATTATCCTCCCCGAACTGAGCGACCTACTGAATCGGATCCTGGACCTAGCTAGTTTGATTTAGCATTAGGCTTTAGTTTTTGTGTTCGAACTATTAGGTTGTAGTAGGTCGGAAACAATTTCGATGGTGCATCGTCCGATAACACGTTACTAACTTATGTCTTTTGGATTACAAATTTATGTGCATTGGGCGACACATTAATGCATTTTGGGTAATGGATTTGTTTATTTTGGTAATTTGTCAATTGCTTTTATTGTTTCAGATATTGGTTTTTCGTATTTCCAGGTTCTAAAAATCCGAAATACCACGGAATTTAGCCACATATTTCCCACTAATTAATCACAAAATTCCCACAGAATTATTCGAGGAAATTTATTTTTCCGTGGGAAATCTGTGATAAAACCGTCGTAGGTTGTAGTGAGAAATCAGTGGGAAAATGTTTGTCGGAAATCTGTGGCAAAAAAACCACTGATATATATGAAAAAATGGATGCAGAAACTGTGGGAAATCAGTGGGAAAATGTTTGTGAGAAAGTTGTGGGAAATTAAAACCACGGATTATCCACAGTAATATCCGTGGGAAAAAAGTCAACGCTCGGTGGGAAAATCAGTGGGAAAATATTTACCCACGAGGGTTTTACACACGGAATGATTCCGTGTGAAATCCGTGGAAAAGGGCCCTTACCCACGGGGTTTCCCACGGATTCTACCGTGGGAAAAACCAGTTTGTGTAGTAGTGTTTCCCTTCCTTGCTTTCCTTTGCTTGATGTGTTCAACACACGACATATACCATAACAAACATCGCCCCATTCATTTTTTTCTGCTACCTCCCGCTTTGCTAGAACTTGCACCATCTTTTCCCTTCCTTGCTTTCCTTTGCTTGATGTGTTCAAACGTATCTTCGAGATTTGTTACCCTATTTCCCAGATCATCAAGTTTGGTGTCCAACGTGCTTTCAGCTTCAT
The DNA here is from genome assembly GCA_021014915.2 of Artemisia tridentata subsp. tridentata. Lineage (NCBI taxonomy): Eukaryota > Viridiplantae > Streptophyta > Magnoliopsida > Asterales > Asteraceae > Artemisia > Artemisia tridentata. The sequence continues at coordinate 18,612,291 of CP139509.1, forward strand.
CATCAGCAACAACCTCCAAATACTCTCTGTAGTACGGCTTTTGCCTCAGCCATTCCAGAATTCGGTCTCTCATCCACGGTGCACAGTTCTTGTAAGAACCATATTCATCATAAATTTCGTAGCCATATTCATTAAGAACTTCATTAAAGAGGAGCGTCGACGACAAAACCTTTGACCACTCCTCTTCTGGCGTGTAACCATCCATTGTTATAGTACACATTCATAAGAAGGTGAGGGCCTCATACTTATCTCAACGTTGAAAGCAACCCTAGAAAACCAATCAAAGTATTTAATAAAAGTACTTAAATTAAATATATTTTTTTTTAATTTTATAAGAGTATTTAATTTTAATTTAAAAAAATCTCTCTCGATCCATGCCTGTATAGCACGTCAAATTTGTTATATTGGATTATGGCCAACTTGGTGTCTGGTCCCACAATTACTAATCAAATATACTAGCTCCCCGTTGGTTTTTTTTTTTTTCATAATAAATATCTTACAATAACATGCATACTGCTTTCTATTTCCGATAACCACACAGAACTAGTACGTTCTGCGTATATAATTTGAGATTGTAAATAAGCGAGAAACAAATAAGCACTAGATATTATCAATTAATTAGGATATATATAATTAAGTTCTATGTCTAGCTAACCACGTACAGAAATGCACCAACTGACATAGTCTTTGAAAGCTGGCCCAACAACATTGAAAACCTCCTCTCTGCTTTATCTTTTACTTTAGTGAATAACAAACACATACGTGCTCTACAATTTTGATACTTATAATTATTACTAGTATTGAAACTTAATTAAGTTTAAGAATCTCGATACTCCATTAACTATTACTACTCTAGGCTACATTATCTGTCATTAAACTTTTGTAGTGAGATGAAGACTTGTTTGATTCAAGCTACTACTATAGTAAAAGATTTATCAATGCTAGCTTAAATAGCTTAATTAGTATATAAACTACTATACGTACAAATAAAAACATTCAAAGTCTAGGTTAGGGGAGCCAACACTTTGAAACCCTTTTACCATTTTGGCACCTACCTTTTGACATTCTTTTTATACTCTTTTATTTACTGATAATTTAATATTAGCCATCACTCACTAATTAACCTTGGATGATTTGCATGACGTTGATGTGGACACTCCTTTACCATAACTCACATCACTGCATACATCACATATTTGTTTTATCATAAGATCCAACTAAACTTAGCAAATGAAATAAAGTAATAAATTATGGAGCGGCTGTGTTCTTACTAATTATCCTACTTACAGGATCCTGAAAAATTAAAAAACTGACGGTTTATATGAGGGAAGAAAATGAGTGGAATACACATGTCAGATTTTTATTTGAGTAGGAAGATAAGTAAGCTAAATATGTAAGAGGATATAGCAATGTTCATAAATTATATACTCGGTTTCATCTTTTTGTTTGGCAAGAAGTTGTTGGGATTAGATGTGGGGTCCAATTCTTTGTTCAAACGTTTTTTAAATATGATTTTTGATTTTTTGATCGACTAATTTACGGGGTTTAAATTCATCATCACACATACTCAAACTGGGTAAAGCCATCTCTTCTTAAGAGGCTATTGTGGCTTCTTTAGAGTTGTTTGTAACTACCTTGAAGATTATTATGATGACTATGCGGATCAGGTCTACGATTTACCATGGCAATTGGATGACTTTTGTGACATGTATGATATCAAGCTTCAAGGTTGTCGTAGGAAGTAATTTTGTTTTTGGTGGGTCATAAGATTCACATGTCTTTCTTATGTAGTGTTTTGGTTGTTACACAATAGGTGCTGTTTATGCTCATGCAACGGGTCGAGATGAGAGACTCACTCTCATCCGTTGTACTTAAAATATTTTTTGGAGTAATATATTTACCAAGATGATCCCTGTTTACCTAAAAACTAGCAAGAATTGACTTGAAACTCCACATTGTCATTTAAGAGGCCGTTTGTTTCGAGGGTGTCCAAAACCTTTTTCACCCATGTTTGATGTCAGATGTTTTTTATTGTGTTGAATGTGATGCCCTTTTTCTAAAAAAATTACCGTCATGCATGATTGTTCACCTTATTAATTTACCATGAAGCACTTGATAATGGCAAGAAGGATATGGCTACAAAAAAAAGCGTTTTTATTTTTTATTTTGTTATATATAAAAGAAATTAAAATAAAGTACGTAATTGTATCTTAAATAAGTTTAAAAATACGCATTGACGTATATATATGTTCTTAAAGTAAAACATTGACAAATAAAACTCGTTAGGAATATTACATGCACTTAATAAAAAAGTACTTAGAATTAAAACAGCAAACAACAACACTCATTCAACTTGTTTAATTTATTAACCAATAATAACTGCATTGAGAAGTACGGCCAATAGATGTGGATTCTAAAATATACGATCGAGGAATACATATTATATATAGGAGCTACATCAAAATCATACATAAGATATAACGAATAAAAACATTTGTGAGAGATAACAATTACTGTAGATACTTGTGGAGTAGCAGCAGTATGACGAAATGTTTTGGTCATTTAATGTCATGTTGCATGCCTTAAATTGGGCACTGGGGTGGAATTTCGGTTGACTTTTGATTAAACAAGTGCCAAAGCATGAACCTTAACTATATATCACCCATGCTTTCACTCAAGCTTGCAAAAGTACAAATTTATGTATCTATACCACATCATTACCGTCATGATAGTTAATTAATTACTCCTACTAATAAGTTTGGTGCAATGTGCCGTACTGTACTTTAGTTGTTCTTGTAGATTGTTTGGTTCTTTTTTTTTCCACCAACGCCTCGATCACCTGTTAACCCTATTTCATGTACCATTTACACGACTAACATAATTGTATTATTTGGATGTCATATATAGTTACAAAAGAGTGTGTCTGCGCGTTGCGGCAAAGTTTAACATTATACGTCTTTAATTTATCTAGTTGATTATATCTATGTTTTCTTTATTTTATATACCTTTTTATGGGTGACAACTAATTAACGTATGCATGCTCAATTTAGAGAAAACTTGATTTAGTGCAAGCTTGTTGCGTACGCCAAAACTAACGAATACTGGCCAATCTTTCAAATTATCAAGTATGCATGGATCCACACACTACAATAATCCTGCGGACAATTTGAGCAACTTGTATTGAAATTTTGCGGATGCATGGTTGTGGACATATATGAACCTCTTAGGCAGACGCGAGACTTTACACAGTAATAAACAAGAGAAATTTGATGAAAGGTACTCTTTTACTTAAGTGCTTCATGCATGGATATCTTGCTGTTAAGGGAGGGAACCACATGAAATCTGCTCCATCTAAAAGGATGTAATTTTTAAAGGTTAATCAAAAAAGGAAAATACAATAAAAGACAAGAAAAAAGTACAAACAACAAAAACAAAATAATCGACCTTGTCAATGGAGGTAATTTTATAAAGTATGAGTCCAATGGCTAAGTAATCCCTTAAAAACATGCTAACAACCTAATAGAACAATTAAAAGATTAGAAACAAAATAATCGACCTTGTTATTCAAGTGTGGTTGATGTAATGGAAATAATCTCTTTTGTCTTTGAACATGAAACATAGAGACTATATATATAGCAACATCAGCACAAAGCAATCAAAGATTAGAACACAATTTGTTGCTTACTCTTTGACGTGTAATAGTATGCTAGCGATAGTTATATTGATTCGAAACATCACTCGAAAACTTAACCAAATCGATCGACTACGAAGAACATATATACAACTCTTACAGTCTTAATTTGTACATATATCTATTTAGAAGAATTATAACACTTTCAATCCTATAAGTTACATGCATCTAACCCATTCTTATTTCTAAACTTGTCAAAATTAACTCCTCAACATCAGTTATTAAATTTAATTACATATTAAACTATGCAAAAAGGTACTTGTAGCATCAATAAGCTAGCAAGTCAAAAAAAAATATCCAAACACTCAAACACCTTAATGCTTGCTGCTTAATCTAACCTTAAAATTCTAATAAGCTAATAGCCAATCAAATTATCTAAACACTCGAAAAACCGACTGCATGAAAACGTGTGTCGTTAGAATCAAAATAACCGAAACACTCAAAAAGTTTATTGCTTTTATGAAAGTAAGTGTTTATTTAGAATAAATATATAACCTTATAAACGCTTAAAAAGCATCAAGATATAACTGAACATCATGGTACTAATGATAACTTTAGCCAAAGCAAACATATGTAACTTATGATCCAACAATAATAACGAAACAATGGTTCAAAAATAATAATAAATAAATAAATAAATAAATAAAATCAAGTTTAAAGATATAATTCATACCTCAAACTTCATCCAGAATTTGGAACACCGATCGGATGGATTTCTTTGTTTATTTGAATAAGGGTTAATGGGTTTAATTTATATTAGAAGACGTTGATATTGTTACCATAATTATTTGAGCAGAAAAGTAGACTCTAAGATATCGCTACATAGGAGACGTATCCCACACACGTGTGTTTAGTTTACTCTTACAACACCGAGTGAGCGTGCGTTACAAGCCACTATATCAGTGATCGCGTTACATGTCCCGGCGCCACTCCCAGCAACCAAGTTGTTGCACTATTTTTGGACGGAAAGTAATGGTAAAAAAACTCAAAAAAGCTAGCGTATTTTTGAAAATATAACATTTTTTTCAACTTTTTAACAATTTAAAATTTTTAGCAATACCCAATAATCACCGATTTTTAACACTAACTTCCGCCTCTACACAACCTCTCTTTATTTTACTTCCGACTCACAAAAATGAATAACCAAGAATGGATCATTCAAGTGCTCAACATTTTCTAAAATCAAATACTCAATTCTTCATCTTCGTCTAAGCCAAACACACTATCATCCGCAAATTCCAGTTCCTCAAATCATAACTAGCTTCCTCCTTTTGGTTCGTCATACAAAATCCCAAACTAATTTACCAATTTTCCGCCTGAACAACTCCAATTTTCCGCCCAATTTCAAATTCAACAACAATATTAGGGGTGTACAGAAAACCGAAAAATAAGGCCAAAACCGAAAAATACCAAGAAACTACAACCAAAAAACCGAAACTGATGGTTTGGTTTTTGTAATTTATAAAAACCCGAGTTTGTGGTTCAGTTTGGTTTTAGCAAAAACGTTATACCGAAACAAAACCAAACCGACAAAACACATGTAATCTTAAAAACTCATGTTTTGATTGCTTATTTAATGTGTCATTTATAACAAATAAAAAGTTATCATCGAGAATTTATGTTGCCGTTACTTTTTTATTGCCATTATTGTTTTACTTTACGACGCATAAACAATTCTCTTATATAATTCTTTATGATCAATTGTTTTTTATTGTCGTTATTTTGTGTTTGTTTGTTCTTGAAGCTTGAAAAAGTTATTCTGTGCTGCATTGTAAATTCGAAAATTGAAAGACCAAACTACAATAAACGAAATAAAAACCGAAACTCGATTAACTTGTAACCAAAAAGTAAAATTAAACCCTATGTTCCAGATCCCTAATTGTAAACTAACTAAAATTTCAATTTAAAATTGTAACTATAAATAAATAAAGAATGCAAACCTTGAGAAAAAATAAACAAAATTAACACATAATAGAAATGATTCTATAGGCAATCGAGTTTAAAACCACCATTAATGGTGGTACCGTAGGAATTAAAAATTCGGACAAACAACCCCTTAATTTAAATCATCAACACCTCGAATTTATGATTAAATGAATGTTAGAGCAAGAGTGTATACCTGATTGTTTTGATAATTTTAAAACACAAGCAGTGAATGGGAATACCTAAAAAGTGATTTGGGATTTTGGGGTGTATGTGAATGTGGGTTTGGTAGGTGAAAAGAAGAAAAGAAAGCAAAGTGAAAAGTTTAGGAGGGAGATATCCCGCTCAATGCTCAAATGAAAAATCAAACAAATACTGGGATTATATAGACCCGTGTAAAATAGACCGGTTTAAATAAATTTTTTTAGACCGGTGTAAAATAGACCGGTTTAAATAAGTTTTTTTAGACCGGTGTTTTAAATATCAACCGGTCTAAATGTTAAAAATACATTTAGACCGGTGTCTTTAATTTGCACCGGTTTAAATAACTTTTGGCGGGGTAAAATCCTCATTTAGACCTGCATTTTTTTTAAAGGGTCTAAATAAAGGGGTCTAAAAACCATTTTTTGTAGTAGTGTCTTCCGTCATCGTCTGTCTTAATCATCTTCATCATCAGAAACCGGCGGTGGAGGTGGCAGTGTACATACAACCAAAATGGTAGTCAAAAACTAACAAAAAATACTAATTATATCCGATCAAAATGCGACAAGTAGACGAGGATTTTAGCATAGTACTTACATGTTTGCATGTCTTCTCAAAAAATCTAACGGAACTCTTTTTTTTTTTTTTTTAATCTAATTTTTTAGTTAAAAAATGTATAAAACTGTAAATTAAAGTTATAAACTACATTAGAAACATTAAATAATATGGTTTTAAGGGTGTAGTTTATAATCATAAGTTGATTGTTTTTGCAATTTTATTTTAGTGTCGTCGCGCGAAAAGCTTATAGATGAAGTGAGAAAAATCTGAGTTTAAACTTTACTCAGCATAATATAGTCCGGTATAATTGTTGAGGCTCACCTCATTTATATCAATATTTGCGGAACGTTAACTTGTTTCACACACAGTTATGAACATATGGATAAACAAGTACATAATTATTTCACAAAAACAAAAAACTTGGAGATGCCATGTAACATATAGGCCCACAAAATCAAAGAGATTCCTTGTAGAGAAATACAATTGCTTTGAAACCTATACATCCCCATTGGCAGGAGACCATTTAGAGAAAAGGAATAATTGTACGATATTGACATGATAGTTATTATTTCACAACCATTTTTTCTTGTTTTGTTTTGCAGTTCTTGTACAATACATGATAATCTTTATCTATAGTAAAAGTATTTATTTGAAATGTTAAAAGTAATACCTCTCTTACCATCAAGGGCGGACCCAGAATCACCAAGTCATCCGGTGCACAAAATTTTTCTTTTACGAGTATAAAAGAAATAATAATTAACTGAAATATTGTATTTCACTAAAACCTGTAAAAAAAATTTAAAACTAGCGGTTTAAGTAATACTTATGTGACACAAAGTTTTAGGACCGGGTTCATTTGAAAAAATCTAAAAAATTTACGAAAATTTGTACTACGCGATAAACATCCATTGAGTTCTTGTGAACCCCCGAGAACCCCCTAAGTACGCCTCTGGTTACCATATTAACAGATAATATACCCACTAAGCTATCTCAGGGAGTAGTTATTCTTTGTAGGAGAGAAGTTGCTTTGTAAAAGTCTAAGCTTTCAATATGCAAAACACACACAACTTATCTCCTGACTGAACCTATTTATACACAAGTATAAAAAGTAAAAGTGATTAAAAATAATGCAAGTAGTTGACTCAAGCGTGTCTGACAATTACTACAGTAATTGTCATTTCCAAAAACCAATAGGAATGAGCTATGAAGTCTTTAGGAGTCATGACTTTTACCCGCAATAGGGAAGGTTTGTACCTGACAAGATAAGAGTGGTTGGCCTGACACTCTTATCTTTCCAAACACTTCCCACCTATTCTATCAAAGTTTTAAGTTATACTTATGTGACACAAAGTTTTAGGACCGGGTTCATTTGGAAAAATCAAAAAAATTTACGAAAATTTGCACTACGCGATAAACATCCATTGAGTTCTTGTGAACCCCCGAGAACCCCCTATGCACGCCTCTGGTTACCATATTAACAGATAAGAGGCCTAAAACACATTTAGAATACCTCCTAATTTTATTAATATTGAGAGGAAGATACGGTTACACCTAACTTTCACATTTTATTTTTGAAGGATGCATTTGTGACTAAGTAAGCATGTGCATGAACATATTGATCAATTCTTGTATGCTGATTTATGTATGTTACATTTTGTAACTTTTTGGTTACCATCTTCTTTCGGATATTACAAAAGATCTTGTAGACGTTTATTTATTTATACTGTACACAGTTTCAAAACTTAAAACCAAAGCTATAAAATGATCTCATAAATCCTCAAAAGTTATTTATCTAGAATGAAAAGAAAAACATTTGTTCTTAACCTTTTTACGAGATAGGCTAGATCTAATTTTACACGATTCATATTTTTATTTAATTACGTAAAATATATTAATATTCGTACATTTAAAACAATATACTCTACTACAACACAAACTAACCACATACATTGAATTTGGTCAACAAGTAAATATTTGTAAAATAGTTGTACCCTTTTTGAAATTCAACGGTAAACTAATGGCATTGTCTATATTAAAATTGGATGTTATCACAGATAAAATTTGAAGTACCATTAATCCTTAATCTTCAATGCAGAAAGGGACCATTTTGTTGCAATGTAATGACTACATAGTTATTGGTAAGAGACTTTGTTCTTACAATGTAAATAGTTTCACATGAACCGATTGGCTAAATCAACTTGTTGGACTCCATTTTGAACATATTAAAATAATGTCAAGCCAGTGGGATTTATCACTATAAAAAACAAATGAAAATCCGGTTTGGACACTACTCTCACCGAGCCAACTGTTAGGAGGAGAATTCCATATCCTAAAGCAAATTCTTTAGCAAGATTTTAATTTACATTCTCAACCTCTTACAAACAAATTTCTTAACATGGTCTCATCTATTTTTCTCATCGGGAAGTTGTTGATTTTCAAGATGGAAACTTTGATCAAGATGTATGGTGTGTTGGTTTTTTGGAATTTGTAAGACATATACTCCGTAACACGTCTGCCCAAAAGCTTTAAAACTTCTTAAAAGGGTTTATAACTAAGAGCACAAGGTATGTTAACGCAAGAAGAGGGTGAAAGTTTCACATTCTTGCGTTAACCACACTGGCCTTGTGCATTAAAGCCGTGTTAACTTCTCACGATAAAGCTTTAACGCTACGTTAAAAGCCATGTTGCAAAAAAAAAAAAAAAAAAAAAAAAAAAAAAAAAAAAACATTTTTACCCCTCAAACGTACTATGTATCCGTTGAGTTTTAAAAAAAATCATTTTACCCCTCTAATGTTTTTAGTATCTGGAGGAAAAAAAAAATTCAAAAGACCCTCTTGGTTCTTAAACGGTACAGTTCAAGCGGGATAACCAAATTCAAATACGAGCGGAATTATTTAATTTTAAAATGGAGCGGGGTTTATTCAAAGCTACCTATATATACAACTCCACCAGAGTTGTTTATCACACACACAACTCACATACAGATTCTCAACAATGTCTCGCAAAGACTTCTCCAAAAAATTCCCCAGTCCACAACAAGTTCCAGAAGATATCTTCCCATCAGAAGAAGAAGTTTATCACACTCCACCAGAAGATATCTTTCCGGTATTTCAATTGGAAAATGATCCGGTAAACACTCCACCGGTGGACCACTAAAACAATCCGTTTAACTTTACTGAGGAATATCTCCGAGAACTTCAGCGGGATGAGGCAATACTGAGAGAGATTCGTAAAAACAAGGCACGAGAGGAAGCTGCTCGTATGGAGCAGAAACCAGAGATGCAAAACATCCTAGGAAGAACTTGTTTGACACTATGGAAGCAAAGTATTATGCTGGCGAGTTTAGGTCCTCTTCGAGTGAGGAGGGTCATAACTCAGATGATTCATTTTCTTAATTTGTAGTTTAATTTTTATTACTGTATCGTAGTTTGTATTAATCGTACTATGTCTTTCGTGTTTTCACTTTAATGTTTAATGTAATTCGTGTTTTAACTTTAATGTTTAATGTAATTCGTGTTTTAAATGTTATGTTTTATATTAAATAAAGTATTAGTTTTAGTTTAGGGGTTGATTTTGAAAATAGTTGAGTTAAGGTTGAGTGATAATAAGGGGTGTTTTTTTTAGTTAAAAGTAAAAATGTTAAAGTTGATGTGGCGCGACGTGACAGTGAATGAACTTTCAATTGGGGTTAATATACCTAGTGCTCTAAGATTGATGGCAAAAGTAATAGATTCAATATAAATTTAAACAAACATGAAAGGGGCATACTAACCACACCGGGGGACAAAGGTGGCAGACTTTGTCTCCCACTTTTTGTCCCCTATTTTTTTCCTGCACAGCACAGTTTTTGTCAGTTTCTGTTCCGTATTTTTGACAGTTTTAAGCGTTTGACATATTAAACTTTATATTTTCTGTTCCGCACTTTCAGGTTTATAGCTTTTTGATATAAACAAAATTATAAAAATAAAAAAAAAAAAAAAAAAAAAAAAAAGCCTACAAATGTAGACCCCGGTTTGGTTAAAAAAATAGCCCCGGTACTTATAACCCACCCCAAATGAAATGATTTACTTACATCTATCAGGTGGTTACGAAACTTTTGTTTGACTACTACATAAGTTTATGAAGTTATCATGAAACACTTTTGTCACAATTGTTTTGAACTAAAACAATATAAAAATGGCTTGCATTATGCATTTAATGAAAAGGTTTGCATTTACCTCGATGTCAATATGAGAGCCCAACTATTGCCGGTTGTTTTACCCTAAAAAGTATAAAATGATTTACTTTCATTTTACAAGAAACAAGAAATAACACCACCCTTGTCTCACTTGTTTAAGGCTTTAAGCAAAGCTACATGGGTGTTAGACTAAGTGTAACAAGGACCTCAAGTGAAACAATCTTCAATTCTTTGATCGAGTTATCGGGAACATTGGCAAGAGAGAAACTGTAGAAGTTATATTAGGTGAATGCAAGTGAAGAAACATGACCTTTTTTACACAACTCAACCTCATTTGTAGTAAGTACAATATCTTTAGTAGTAGTTCTTTATTAACTTCAACACATCATTGAATACCAGAGATGGTGTATGAGTCGTTGGCTGGGATCTCTGTATTAAACAAAAAAAAATGTTAATTTTTTATAAAGTGTAGGTAAAACTAAACTTTTGTTACGACAACCATTTAAGTGTGGGTAAAACCTATCTTTTTACTTACATATTTCAGTTAGTGTGAGTGAAAGTTAGACTTTTCTTGTGAGAAAATACTAGAATATAATAACACTTTTTAAAAAAGTGTAAGTAAATATATAGGAAAAATTATCTAAAAATACATCGAACTTGCCTCTTTTTCCTATTGTATACATCGAACTTTTTTTGTTCCTATTCTATGCATAAACTATCTTAATTTTCCTATTGTATCAATATTACGTCTGATTGATGACGTGGCAGTAATTAAGGTCACTAATTGCGTTTTAATTACATAGTACCGTTTTTTGACAAGTTTGGGCGTGTTTTGACAATACAACAAAGTTGGAGGGACATTTTAAGAGGTATGTAAACATCAATTTCCCTCTTCCCCCCATTTCCCACCTTTCCCCCAAATGAAAATAAATTAAGAACCCTAAAAATGAGTTCTTCAAGTTCAGCCCAATCGCGCATAATTGGAGGTAAGATTGATTTTTTTTTGCAAATGTAATTGTCAATTAAGGGTGCAAACATCAACTTCAAGGGCGAATCCAGGAAAGAGGTATGTAAAATGTGGTGATTGTCGAGTGTATGAGTTTCTTGATGATGACCTTCCAAGTCAATACTACAAAGACTTGGTATATGGGTTCTTTCAAAGGCAAAGAGGAATGGATAATGGACCAATGATTGAGGCACTTGCTTTGGAGAAGTCTCGGTTAGAAGAAGAGTTGAAGGTTACGAAGTCAAGCTTGGAAGATGAGTTGAAGACTAGAAAGGCAAAGTTGGAATTGTATGATAAGTTGTTTATGGTCATGTTAGGATGTTTGTGTGTAATCTGTGTTGGGATAGGCATGTCACTATCCAAGTACTGTAATATGTGTTGGGATTGGTCATGTTAGGTTGTTTATTGGCATGTTAGATGAACTTGGTAGATGATAGGCAGTTGATGATCCCCTTAATGTAGTGTTTTCAAATGATGAATGTTAAGTTAGTTTATGAAATAATTGTTGTGTGTTGGTTTTATAAACATTTTATTCCTATATGCATTTGGTTAATAAGTATGATAAACATTCAAAGTTTGGTGGAAATGGAATAAGATTGAACAAATTTGAGGAAAACATTGCATTGATTCAACAGAAGGGCTACAAGGGTTTTATTGTAGGATGGTTTAAGTTATACACCTAAACCATTCCTCATACATACATATCTTGTAACCAAAATGCATAGGTTCATGAGATGTTTAAGTTTAAACCATCCTTTTTTCCCCTTTCCTTTAGCACCTTTGGGAATTTTTGGTTCCCATGATGTGATACCAAGATCTTCCCAAGTTTTTGGAGCTGGCAGCCCTAGCACTTGACACCTTGCCTTAAAAGCCAGCTTTGCTTCATCTTTGTTGCTGCTTTCCACATTCTTTGAATTCACTTTCAAAGGCTTTGGATTGTAATCCTTTGGAAAGTAATCCAACCATGAAGGTGGCTCACATGAAGTGGCTTCAGAACTGTCACTTGAAAACATGGCTTCAGAATTGTCACTTTAAATGTAAATTATTTCTGCAAAAAAGTGATTAAAAAACAGGTAATGTTACTCATGAATTGGAGATGTAATTGACATGTAAAAAAGAGTGATCATACCTTTTTTCTTGCTGGAGGCCATTTGATCAGGTTTCGGTTTGTTTGCTTAATGGTGTTTACATTTGATGGAGTTTTGTTTGTTATATAGTGCAGTGTAATTGGTCTTGTATCAACTCACAAGTATAATAGTAAAGATTCTTGTGCAGGCTATGCTAGGTTATGTTGACATAAATAAATGCCTAAAAACATTATCAATATTTAATCATATCTCTATGTTTTGATGATCATAAAATCTAAACTCATTAAAATATAAACTTATAAATTAAACAAGTACTTAGTTGTAAATATTCACTTCTACAACTAAAATCACTTTAGGTATGAATGAACTAATGCTTAATGCATTATATGATCAAAGGAACATTTTCTTACTAACTAGATTTTTTATAAAATATCAAAACATTTTATATATTTTTGAAAAACATTTTTGGTATTAAATAAATATGTTTAATCTTTTATAAAAATATGAGTTCAAATTTTTAACCAAAATCAGTTAAAATGTTCCAGAAAAACCTTCCCCACAAAAGGACAAATCTGGGCAACGGACACCTTGGACGGCCCCCTTAATTTTACTAGGCGGCCCACTTAAAATTAAGGGGACCGCCCCCCTATTTAAGGGGGCCGGCCACGCTCCTGTAGGTTCCAGCTGTCCAGTTTTTCTGCCTATAAATACCAGCCTTCCCCTGGATTTTTACTCACCCTTTTGCACTAAAACTTTCTGTTGTAAATCTCATTTCATATCTTCAAAAAACCTTTGATCATGTAATCTTAAGCATTGGTTTCCAAGTGATCCAAGCTTCCACCATCCAAGTGCAAAAGAAGAATACTTCTATCAATCAAGACTAGAAGTATTACAACTTAGTAGCATCTTGTTACTCAAGTTGTTTGTTTTGTATACTTTGTAAATCTTTCATTCATTTGTGTAAAGTGTGTGTATAAGTTGTAAACATAAGTGATTAGGCTAGAGTGGTGTGTAAGTAGTGAAGAAGGTGGATAAGTAGTTGTGGAGTAAAGAAGTAGAGTAGAAGCCCTGTAAAGTTGTGAAGTAGAGAAGTCTTGAAGCCGTTGAGAAGCCATAGCCTAGAAGTCGTGAAGTCGTAGCATAGAGGTTGTGTGGCGGTTGTGTTGAAGCCATGAAGTCCTAGTGTTGAAGTCGTGAAGCTGTAGCTTAGAGGTTGTGTAGCGGTCGAGTTGAAGCCATGAAGTCCTAGTCGTGAAGTTCTAGTGTTGAAGTCGTGAAGCCGTAGCATAGAGGTTGTGTAGCGGTCGAGTTGAAGCCATGAAGTCCTAGTCGTGAAGTTCTAGTGTTGAAGTCGTGAAGCCGTAGCATAGAGGTTGTGTAGCGGTCGTGTTGAAGCCATGAAGTCCTACTCGTGAAGTCCTAGTGTTGGAGTCGTGAAGCCGCAGCATAGAGGTCGTGTAGCAGTCGTGTAGCAGTCGTGTTGAAGTCGTGAAGAAGTCGTGAAGCTGTCGTGAAGCCGTTGGGAAGTAGTCGTGAATAAGTTGTGTTGTGCAGTTGTGAGATTGGTTCTAGCTACGATTAGAACTCGACATTTAGCTTTGTGTCGTTAAACCCGTGTAAGCCAAAGTTGTGTACGGTTTTCTCCGCCATAAGGGAGCTTATTGAAGTTGTGAAGAAAACTCTCGAGCTTGGTGCTCGGGGAGTGGAGTAGGGCAAGGAAGGTGTCCTTGTAGCCGAACCACTATAAATCCCTCGTGTCTCGGTTAGATTTTTCCATCTCTTACTTACATTTTTATTTATATCGTCATTACTTTTATAACATATAGGCATATATAACTGTCAGTAATAATTAGAAGTTAACTTCACATATAGATCAAATTGAAACTCCATTCAAGAAACCAAAACTTTTACAATCAATTTAAAAGAATACATATATAACTAACAATAAGGTTCAAGTTTTATTTTTCATACAAACTTGAATCTAAGTGTTTTAAAAATAAACAAAGGTTTTCATAATAAAATTAAAAGACATAAAACTATTCAACCCCCCCCCCCCCCCATTCTAGTTTTCCACTATTGGTATCAAGAGCCACGTCAATCAAGATCTTTAAAATATACTGTATTTTAAAACTTGAATCGATCTATGGAATTCGAAAAATACCTACAAGGGGAATCTTTGCTAAAACCACCACTATTTGAAAACTATACTTTTCTTGAATGGAAAAATAAATTTGAAACTTATGTGAGATCAATTGATCTAGATCTTTGGCATGTCATTTCGATTGGTGATTTTAAAAGTCAAACAAAAACGGATTTTGAGAGTCAAACAAAAACGGATTTTGAAAGTCAAATTGAGCATTTGAAAACAAAGAATGACATAAATAATAAAGCTAAAATAATTATTTATAAAACCTTGCCAAAAGTTGAATATGAAAGAATATTCTTCTGTAAAACGGCAAATGATATTTGGAAAAATCTCTTAAACTTTCATTAAGAAAAATGTCAAGCCAAAGATGAGGATTTTAATCTTATACATGAATTAGTCATCTTAGAAAATTTAATAGATAAACATTTAGATAAAATAGATACACGTGCTACTAGTTCAAATGTTGTTAATGAAGGTGTTAACGACGAAGACTACATGAATCAACTCCAAAGTGAACTCAATCCAAAATCATGGAGTGACACAGACAAAGGAGAAGATCATCATCCGACTCACCTATCATTCACACGTCGATCATCATCTGAGACATTACGAAGAAAATCTAGGACGTGAGGTAAGTTCTCTTTTTAGATTTCATAAGTAATTACTTCTTGCATATAATCTTATTAATGTCTTAGGATACGCTTAGTCTGATAGGTTGCTTTGCCTCTACACTTTAGTTATATTCGTTCTGTGGCTTAATGAACTAGAAACCCTTTAGTTAGCCCCCCTAAGTATTAGTAAACCAAACAATCTTCATATTTGGTACTCTTCAATAGGTAAATTTAGGAACTTAATTTCTTCTAAAAAGAGAATGACTACTGGAGAATCTATTGACTAGAAACTCAATTTGACCTAACGGTTGAATTGCTTCTATGTGAGAAGTTGGGTGTGTGTAACCCATAAAAACGGTTGTGTTTAGTCTGAATTGAGCACCACTAGTAATAGTCTCATACTCATTCTCCAACTTGAATACATTATTCTTCCTAAATATACCTAACGATAGTTTACTGTTATGAACTTTGCTTTTCACTAGAGCTTTTCATTCCTAGATTTATGTCATCTTGCATATATATAAAATTTCTTGATGTTTACTTGCTCCTATGTGATTTGACTGCATGCCTTCGTAATTATTTGTTTAGTTGTTGAATGCATTGTCATTATAATAGCTTTTGTTTTTCTCTAACTATTCTGACATGATGTATTTTTGTATTTAGTCATAATACATGCTTAAAGACCATAGGATATGTAGAAAGAGATAGCATGTGACAATAGACTTAACCAATACCCTTGAGCATGAGATCTTTTATAAACCACTATTTTTAAACCTATAATTAATGGGACTTATTTTTAAATTTGCAAAAACTTCACATTTTGGAAAAATGATTTTTCAAAAGATTATGACACATTTCTATTTTACATGTTTCACCATCCTACCTTTCTTCCAAACTTGTGTCCATAATTACGTGTTTATCAAAACCAAAGATTAGAAAAATATGTTTTCTTTCCTCATAAAAACATTTTGAAATAAAACCAAAACTATTTCATTAAAATATTTTTCACATCCACATAAAAACCCACATTCAAACATTGTTGAATAATGCCAAAAACAATTTTTTTAAATCATGCATGGTGATCTCATATCTGTCATCTATATTTATGTATGTGACATTTATAAGTGAACTAAATTTGAAAATAACCATAATTTATTCACTAAGATCTCACTTGGTACAAGTCTAGAAGTCCATGCTATCACAACTCTACACTCCCATGCACATAGATATTCATTATGATTATTTAACTAGCTTATTAATCTTCCTAAATATGATACTATGAATTACTTGGTGCTATGTAGTGTTTTCTTGTCTAACATATATATGTTACATGCTAAATGAGTTGTTTGCATGCTAGATAATAATGTCTAATGAATATGCTTAGCATACATAAGTTATTAAATCCTAAATTGCCTCAACATCCCATTGTTGATTATAAGTCTGGATCTTTTGGGGAAACAGTTTATTACGATATTAAGAGGCATGATGGTTCTTCTAGAAGGTATGTAAGCTTTCTTCACATGGTTCATGATTTTGATAGACAAGATATGATAGCTCTATGGAAATTACTCAAACAAAGATTTGGTAATAAGACACCAGAACAAGCTAATTATGATAGAGAAGTCTGGAATTATTTAAAGGTAATGTTTGAACCAAATCATGAAGATGAATGTTGGAGAAGACTAACGCACAATACTGTTAAAGAATGGAAAATTTTTCAACGATGTGGAGTACATGCTTTAACTGTGAATGAGTTGGTGATCTACATGCTTGTAGAAAAGGATTACCCTTTAAAGTTTCACAAAGACATTCTACATCAGATGTTGCGTGTGAAGAAAACACTCAAGCTTCAGCTTAATTATGATGACATGGCATATGAACTGCTCAGGAAGATGGAAGAGTATCTAGGACCCAAGGACAAGAAATAGAATGTATAGTTATTACTGCCACAATGTATAGTTTGACTTAAACATGTATAGTTATTACTGCTAGTATGTATAGTTATTACTGCTAGAATGTATAGTTATTACTGCTAGAATGTATAGTCTGACATTTATCATGTATATGTCCACTTGCAGTCAAGCTTTATTGTATTTGCAGTTTCCATTTATCATGTATATGCACTTGCAGGCACTTAGTAACATGTTACTTCATTATAAAGTTGAAAATTGACTTTAGAAAGTCAAGTAATCTGGTTCCAGCTAGGGGCAAGTAACATACTTACATACTACTGCATTAAACTAGATAGACTATAAAATCCCAGCATTGTAATGGGGCAAATTAAATGAAGAGTCATGACTAACAGTCTGAACTCAAAATATGACTCTATGATTTAGACACCTAAATAAATACTTCATGTGACCATATGTAACATCTTGAATTTAGTCACACAAACACTCAATGTGACTAATATCAAGGTTAATGATAACTGAGTTCACATTTTGCTATACATATTAGTCACATGAATATTTCAGTGTGACTATTTTCAATGTATTGGTCACATATAATACCCTTATAATGTGGCCATAAACATAATTTAGATGCACATTTGTGGTATGGTGTTACTATTGTATAGCCTATAGTCACATGATTGTGCTACAATTAAATGTGACCATACACATTAGGAATTGGCAGGCAAACACACACTTAACTTTAGACACACATATTAACTTACGTGACTATTTGTATCGAATTTTGGTCACACTTAATCATGTATGCCTATGGTTTAGTGTGACCATATATGACATTTGGTCACACATCTCAAGTGTGTGACATATATTTGTCACTTTTAAATGCATATCGTGACTATGCTTCAAACTTACTTTTCAGTTGTCACACATTTCAAATTCATATGTGGCTAAATTTTCAACAAAAACTAGCAGTCACGCTTAAATAATGTGTGACAAACTTGAGCATATGATTTAGCCACATACACAATTACTTCGTGTGACCATATATGGATTTTGGTCACACTTTTCAATTGCGTGACATATATTTGTCACATATGTATATATATAGTGTGACTAATGTTTCAACCTTATTTGTATCCGTCACACGTCCCAAATTATAAGTGACTAAAAAATCAAAAAAAAATTTACCAGATACGTATAGTCACGAAAATATTCAAATGTGTGGCTATAGCCTCGGATGTAATTCCGAAATGGTCACACAAGTCGGATCAAGTGTGGCTGTTTATTTTATTCTGGTACATTTAGTCACATAAAAAGGCGACTGTGTGGCTGTTCGAAAAACAGCATGTGTGACTAAATCCCATTTTTGTACTAGTGGTATGTTTGGCACTAGTAGGAGCTAGAGCGGGTTGCTGGAGCCGGTTGATGTAGCTTTTTTTCTAAACGTTAATTTAACTAGCATTCCATTTAATAGCTTATTTTTTTTTGCATGCTCCTTCAAGCTATATCAGACAAACGAGACTTATTTTTAATGGTAGCTTATTTTTCTAAAAAAAATAAACTCATGCTATGGTAAGCTCTGATAAGTTCGCGCGCCAAACATACCATAGATCTAAATATAAATAGATTTAAGAGTAAACTTCAAAAATCGTCCCTGTGGTTTACCGGGTCATTTGGAAATGGTCCCTGTGGTTCAAAAAAACCAGATTTGGTCCCTGTGGTTTACGACCCATACAGATCTGGTCCCTTGACCAACAGATCCATCAGTTGACCATTAACTTAACGTTGCGGCATACATTTTAAAGGGTATATTGGTCTTTTCTTGTTTCATCAATAATCATATCCGGTCCCTGTGGTTGATATATCAAGAAAATGGGTTCTTCATCTTCTTCACATTCATCCAAACCCCATCTCAAATCCATCCAAATCCGAATCTGTTCTTCATCTTCTTCACATCCCAATTTTGCCCCAAATCAAGAAAATGCCTCGTAGTTTGGAAAACCCAAAAAAAGCAAAAAGAAAGAACAAGGTACCAATTCACAGTTAATTGAAAGTGGGTTTATGTTCCTTTGCTACAACTCAAAACTATAAATTAAGACGAGAATACAAATGAATTCACAATTAATTGAAAGTGGGTTTATGTTCCTTTGCTACAACTCAAAACTGTAAATTAAGACGAGAATACAAATGAATCAAAACTGTAAATTCACAATTAACCGAACATCAAGACGAGCATACAAATGAATCAAATCTTGAGATAAGTTACCAACATTATAGGGAAACTCTTTACTTTGAATCAAATATGCAAGTGTTGATTCCCCTTCAAACCTCCATATGAGCCAATACTCGGCTCCTTTCTTTGATGAAGAACTCTACAAAATAAACTCAAAAGTGGTAATCAGTTACTCAAAAGTGATCATTTATAACTTTCTATGTACAGACCCTACTATAGCATACCTCAAAGAAGCCATACACAAAATCGGCACAACTATTAGCACAAGCCCTTCTCACACGCTCATTCATCCATATTTCAACCGCACCAGATGGGGTTTGGATGTTCCAATCTTACAGTTAAGCATATAATCTGCAGTCGGATCTTGTGAATGTATGAGCAAACACGTTTTAAGCCCAGCCATTGCATAATGCTGTAGAGATGATCTTGTAAGAATCTTTGAACAAAAATCTAACTAATTCCAACCACATTATGATATTAAAGATGCTACTGGCTGACTTTGAGTTCGTTATTCTTATTCCAATCTAACGATAACTTCTTCCAAACAAGACTTAAAATAATACTCTGAATCATTTTCGTTGTTAAAATACCATATCCGACCCCATATGTCAAATAGGGGGGGAAGAAGCATACTCTTTTATGTAACTTTTTAAGTTCAAAAGTTATATAAACTTAGTTACAGAAATTTAATTAGGAGTGCCTGCTTCATATGCAAAAGTAGATGTACATTTTTAATATCAATTTCCAAGTCAAAAGGTTAACTCACAAGTTTGACTTTAAAACGTCAAACTTTTTGGTATTTCAAGTCAAATACTCCAGTTCTGATCGCAACCCTACTCTATTTCTGAAACTCATTGCAACTTTGACCCCAAAAAGTCAAACAAATAAGTCTTCCCAATAATTTCTTCTAAAAAACAAATTAAACCCAATACAAATTTCTTGTCACTAACCAAAAAATATGCAAAACGCTATAATAGATTCTTTAAATAAACACATACGGCTTAATAAATTTATTAGTTTGAAATTAAGTGATAAAAACCGAACATGGACTGTAAATAAGATCTAATTAATTGATTTGGGCAAAATGGGGATGTGAAGAAGATGAACAGATTCGGGTTTGGATGGCTTTGAGATGGGGTTTGGATGGATGGATTTGAGATGCAGGTGATGATATGGACTGGATATCATTATTGAAGAAACATGGAAAGACTAAATTACCCCCCACATATTAGACACCTCACAAGATAACGTGGTCAACTGACGTGTCTGTTGGTCAAAGGACCAGATTCATATGGGTCGTAAACCACAGGGACCAAATTAGGGTTTTTTAAACTACAGGGACCATTTCCGAATGACCCGATAAACCACAGGGACGATTTTTGAAGTTTACTCTGGATTTAAACAACCAAATCTTTCAAAAATGATTACTCCTATAAGTAAACAAATATTAAGTTATTAAGGTTTTAGATCTAATGAGTATTTAGTCTAATAAGCTATAAATAAGTACTCAAAAAGCTAATAAGCATTTATAAAGCTAGACATTTTTAAAGTTAAAAAGGTAAAATTTATATATATATATATATATATATATATATATATATATATATATATATATATATATATATATATATATATATATATATATATATATATATTAAAATAAAAATTAAAAAAATAATAAAAAATAAAAAATAAATAAAAAAGAACACTACTTTTAAACTAAGTAAAGCTAGATAACAAGACAAACTTTTATAAAATAGATGGATTTGAATATGTGCATGTGTAACCAAAGTTTAAAAATACATACACAATTTTATAAACTCAAGATTTATATACTATTTTTATAAAAATTTGTAAAGTATTATAAAGATATTCAAATAAAAGAGGAGATAAGAAAGCAACTAAATAAAGATGCAACAAATATAGAATCTACACTTAAACTTTATAAAAATAAGCAAGTCAAGGAATTTAAAGATGCGAAATATAAAAATTTAATAATTTTTCAAAAAAAGTAGAGTGAAAAAAAATGTAAAACTTAGATAAGGTGAGTTTGAGGTTTATGAGTGTGGTATTTATCAGTGTTGCAAAAATCGGCCTAGGCGGCTGATTAATCGCCGATTAAACACTAGGCGGCTGATTGATCGGCGATTAAACACATATTTGACTATCACTCGACTATCGGGTTTGACTTTCCACGTAACTTTGTTGACCAACAAATCACCTAAGGTCCTTAGCATATTCCATCTAGGGTGGGGCCTATTCGTAACCGGGATATGGGTCTAACATCAAGGACTTGAAATATGTAATAATCTTTGTATATTGAATGAATTTTTTGTTATGATACATGAACGTATATATACTAGTTGAATGGTCGCGATTGCACCATTGCAATGCTTCGGTGGTGTTGTTTGGTGGTAACCGCCACCTTTTTTGACGGTTGTGTCTTTTGGCCAACCATTGCACCCTTTCAAATTTGATCTAATTACATAATACTACCTTCTAATTACATGTTAATATAATTGTAACCTATAAGTCTTCATCTTTAACTAAGTCAATTGTTAACTTCCAACATATTTTTGGTTGACGTTATTCTCGATTATGTTGTGACCTACTTTTTTCTTAGGCAGTCGCTGAAATTGCAAAGGCTTCGAAACTCGAGGCTTCTTCACTCCCCACCCAAGCAGAGGCATACCATAAACATGTGAAGTCTGAATTGTCTAACGTTAACGTGGAAAGGAAAACAATGAATAGAGCCGACGATCTCCGAGTCTTGAAGTAATTAAATGCTGATAAGTATAAGAAGCAATTAAATGAAAAATTGTATCGAAAGGCAAGTGAAATGAAAAATGCCTTTGAGCATAAAATATTTTGTTGGTCTCGCAAACATGGTATCATTTTTTAACGAAAACATAAAATCCATCAAATCTTTTAGCTTAAAGCTAGCATGTGCTAACATGAAGAATGACGATAAAAGTAATATTACCATATATGAAATTTTTGGGTTATGTTTTGTTGAAAATCACAAGCCGTTACTGATTGTAAACTTTTGTCATTGTGAACATACGTTAACATAAATACAGGTGATTGTGTTATGGTAGAGCACTATATGCTTATTAATTCGATCAAACACTTAATTATGGAACCTTAAGATAGGTGTTAAGAAATCTTACATGTGTTAGCTAGCTCATCATCTATCTATTTGACCATCTTATAAATTGATCAACAAAGCAAACACAATAACATGTCACACTTGAGAGGAGGGGTTGTACGTTATGTTAAATGGTGCATACATTCTTCAAGTTCACATATTTAAGGATTACAGGTACTTAAAGTTATCCAATTTTGATATAGACAATGCAATTAGTATACCATTAAATAGCAAAAAGTACAAGCAAGTTTATAAACATTTACTATTAGTTTACCAAACTCAGTGTATCTTTTTAGTTTGTGTTGTACTTTGAGTATGAAAACCAACTAATTTGTTGTATTATACATTCGACACTTGATATCTCAAACAATAGTTGGCTCTCGAGTCTCGATCAGTACAATAACTTTTTCTTCTAGTGTTCTATAGGCAATATTTTTTGTGATGTTTGGTTTGGTTTGAGATATGTAAGTGTTACTTTCAAGTATTGTACAATCATTATATTGTAACACACAAAAATAAAAAGCTAGGCTTGTGAAAATAAAAGTAGTTCAAAATTATTTAACATGCATCAAAGGCATGCAAGTCTTGCCTGTACCATATTAACATACTCTTTGCTATAATTAGTTCCTGCTCTCTCTTTATAGAGCTAACAAGCATTAGTATTTTTTTTATTGCAAGAGAGAGACACCAATTCAAGCGCCAGTTTTCCTATATATATACTCACTCCTACTCCACACTAACGCTCACTCGATCAAATTGCCTATATATATACTCACTCCTACTCCACACTAACGCTCACTCATCAAATTGCAAAATGGTTAAGAAACTTGAGAACGGTGTTATCGAGTGCCAGAAGTGCCTCCGAAAGGATTTCGAGTTGGGTTTAAAACATGGTGACTTCTATGGAATGGTCACCCATCAGACCTCTTGCAACCTTCCTGTGAGTACTATACTAAAATTGTGTAGTTATGGCATTTCTGATATGTAAGTATTTGTTGCTTATTTTTGTCTATAATGCATTTTGGTTGTAGCCCATTCAACCGCCACCACCACCACCGCCACCGACACCACCAAGCAGTGATGATGATGAAGATGACGAGTCATCAGATGATGAAGATGAAGAATGATCAGATGATGGCGATGATGATGCTATGGTTTACTAATTAGGTTCTATATTTGTTGCATCTTTATTTAGTTGCTTTCTTATCTCCTCTTTTATTTGAAGTCGTATGTCAAAAGATTTATGCACATCCGCTTGTGTTTTCATATAAAATATACTAGGTACCTGTTTAGCTATGCGTTGTTATTGTTGTTTGTTGAAATCATATGGTTATGCTGTTAAAAATCATGTTGATACACGTAACTTATCACCCAACAGAATAAGGCAAGAACCTGATATATATCGGTTATCAAACCGGTCAAGCCATGAAAAATACCTATAATGGCACAACCTGATTAATTAAGCCGTAGAGAAGATCCAAGCTAGCAGACAGCAAACTAATATGTTTAAGGCCTGAGAGGCCAAAATGGATGTCCGGTTCCCGGATCCATTCACACCATTTGTACGTAAATTATTTAGACTAGCTCTTGGTGGTTCGTTTTCAGCTGGCGCTAGCTTGATCAAGTACATTGGCACCTTTCAAGTATATCAATGACTCGCCTAGCTACTTTAGTTGGGTCTCAAAACCCTTAGCTAGCTTGATCAAGTACATTGGCACCTTTCAAGTACAAAAATTTAAAAACATGAAACTTAAAAACCATAATTTAAACAACCCCGCCTCTTCCGCTGTCTTAATCATCTTCATCATCAGAAACCGGCGGTGGAGGTGGCAGTGTAAGTACGGGCTACATACAACCAAAATGGTAGTCAAAAACTAATAAAAAATACTAATTATATCCGATCAAAATGCGATAAGTAGACGAGGATTTTAGCATAGTTCTTACATGTTTGCATGTCTTCTCAAAAAATCTAACGGAACTCTTTTTTTATTTTATTTATTATTATTTTTTTTAATCTAATTTTTTAGTTGAAAAATGTATAAAACTGTAAATTAAAGTTATAAACTACATTAGAAACATTAAATAATATGGTTTTAAGGGTGTAGTTTATAATCATAAGTTGATTGTTTCTGCAATTTTATTTTAGTGTCGTTGCGCGAAAAGCTTATAGATGAAGTGAGAAAAATCTAAGTTTAAACTTTACTCAGCATAATATAGTCCGGTATAATTGTTGAGGCTCACCTCATTTATTTCAATATTTGCGGAACGTTAACTTGTTTCACACACAGTTATGAACATATGGATAAACAAGTACATAATTATTTCACAAAAACAAAAAACTTGGAGATGCCATGTAACATATAGGCCCACAAAATCAAAGAGATTCCTTGTAGAGAAATACAATTGCTTTGAAACCTATACATCCCCATTGGCAGGAGACCATTTAGAGAAAAGGAATAATTGTACGATATTGACATGATAGTTATTATTTCACAACCATTTTTTCTTGTTTTGTTTTGCAGTTCTTGTACAATACATGAACCGATTGGCTAAATCAACTTGTAGGACTCCATTTTGAACAATTAAAATAATGTCACGCCAGTGGACTCCATTTTGAACAATAAAAAACAAATGAAAATCCGGTTTGGACACTACTCTCACCGAGCCAACTATTAGGAGGAGAATTCCATATCCTAAAGCTAATTCTTTAGCAAGATCAATTTTAACTAGCATTTAATTTACATTCTCAACCTCTTACAAACAAATTTCTTAACATGGTCTCATCTATTTTTCTCATCGGGAAGTTGTTGATTTTCAAGATGGAAACTTTGATCAAGATGTATGGTCTGTTGGTTTTTTGGAATTTGTAAGACATATACTCCGTAACACATCTGCCCAAAAGCTTTAAACCTTCTTAGGGTTTATAACAAAGAGCACAAGGTATGTTAACGCAAGAAGAGGGTGAAAGTTTCACATTCTTGCGTTAACCACACCGGCCTTGTGCATTAAAGCCGCGTTAACTTCCCACGTTAAAGCTTTAACGCTACGTTAAAAGCTATGTTGGAAAAAAAAAAAAAAAAAAAAAAAAAAAACAATTTTACCCCTCAAACGTAGTATGTATCCGTTGAGTTTAAAAAAAAAAATCATTTTACCCCCTCTAATGTTTTTAGTATCTGGAGAAATAAAATTCAAAACACCCCCTTGGTTCTTAAACGGTACAATTCGAGCGGGATAACCAAATTCAAATTCAAAATTCAAATACAGAGCGGGATTATTTAATTTCAAAATGGAGCGGGATTTATTCAAAGCTACATATATATACAACTCCACCAGAGTTGTTTATCACACACACAACTCATACACACAACTCACATACAGATTCTCAACAATGTCTCGCATAGACTTCTCCAAATAATTCCCCAGTCCATAACAAGTGCCAGAAGATATCTTCCCAACAGAAGATGAAGTTAATCACACTCCACTAGAAGATATCTTTCCGGTATTCCAATCGGAAAATAAACCGGTAAACACTCCACCGGTGGACCACCAAAACAATCCGTTTAACTTTACTGAGGAATATCTCCGAGAACTTGAGCGGGATGAGGCAATACTGAGAGAGATTCGTAAAAACAAGGCACGAGAGAAAGCTGCTCGTATGGAGCAGGAAACAAGAGATGCAATACATCTTTGGAAGAACTGGTTTGACACTAAGGAAGCAAAGTATTATGCTAGCAAGTTTAGGTCTTCTTCCAGTGAGGAGGGTTATAACTCAGATGATTAATTTTCTTAATTTGTAGTTTAATTTTTATTATTGTATCGTAGTTTGTATTAATCGTACTATGTCTTTCGTGTTTTAACTTTAATGTTTAATGTAATTCATGTTTTAAATGTTAAGTTTTATATTAAATAAAGTATTAGTTTTAGTTTAGGAGTTGATTTTGAAAATAGTTGAGTTAAGGTTGAGTGATAACAAGGGGTTTTTTTTTTAGTTAAAGGTCAAATTGTTAAAGTTGATGTGGCGCTGACGTGACAGTGGATGAAACTTTCACTTGGGGTTAATATACCTAGTGCTCTAAGATTGATGGCAAAAGTAATAAATTCAAATTTAAACAAAAAACGAAATGATTTACTTACATCTATCAGGTGGTTACCAAACTTTCGTTTGACTACTACATAAGTTTATGAAGTTATCATGAAACACTTTTTTCACAATTGTTTTGAACTAAAACAATATAAAAATGGCTTGCATTTTGCATTTAATGAAAAGGCTTGCATTTACCTCGATGTCAATATGAGAGCCCAACTATTGCCGGTTGTTTTGCCTTAAAAAGTATAAAATGATTTACTTTCATTTTACAAGAAACAAGAAATAACACCACCCTTGTCTCACTTGTTTAAGGCTTTAAGCAAAGCTACATGGGTGTTAGACTAAGTGTAACAAGGACCTCAAGTGAAACAATCTTCAATTCTTTGATCGAGTTATCGGGAACATTGGCAAGAGAGAAACTGTAGAAGTTATATTAGGTGAATGCAAGTGAAGAAACATGACCTTTTTTACACAACTCAACCTCATTTGTAGTAAGTACAATATCTTTAGTAGTAGTTCTTTATTAACTTCAACACATCATTGAATACCAGAGATGGTGTATGAGTCGTTGGCTGGGATCTCTGTATTAAAAAAAAAAAAAAAAAAAAAAAAAAAAAAAGTTAATTTATACTCTACACATTTTTATGAGTGTCATTAAAACATGTGTCACTAAAAGACACTTTTCTTATAGTGAAAGAACTATAATGTGCCCTCCTAAGCATGTGTATATTGATGATCCCCGTATGTGTGATGTATTAAAATATAACATACCAAAATTCTAGCCATATAACTAAACATATATAATTTGTCATCTATATGTAGTTTATCAAGTAAGTGTGATGTTTTACCTTCAAGATTAATATAGTATGGTGTTAGTTATTTTAATACTAGTAAGTATTAGTGGAAGAAATGTTAAATGAGGGCTTAAATAGTAAAATTGCAATGCTACATGGATTGAATGACATAGCTCTAATGGTGTGGCTGGCAAGTGTGACATAGTGGATTAAATGACATGTTCAAAAACTACTCAAAGTTTATACCAGTCAATGAGCTTGGCTCAAGTCAACAACTACTTGAACCATCAAGCCCTATTTGGTACATTACATTAAAGTTCTTTCGTTATTTAAATTATTCAAATCCATAGTCGGGCACGTCGTATGTCAAAAGATTTATACACATCCGCTTGTGTTTTAATATAAAATATACTAGGTACCTGTTTAGCTATGCGTTGTTATTGTTGTTTGTTGAAATCATATAGTTATGCTGTTAAAAAACATGTTAATTTAACTTGTGCACATTATATAAGTTAAAGTCAATTGCAACTAATTAAAAATAAAATCAACAATAACTAAAAAAGAAGTACTCCGTAGTTCATTTGTAAATACAAACTGAGTTTATGAAATTCATTGTAACATATACAATCAACCGATCTACAACTCCACATGTGGTTCGGTGTGCTCGCTAGTTTCGTCCTTCACTCAACATCTCAACATCGTATCGAAATTCCCTAAAACACACACAAAGGCTTATTGCTTAGAAAAGAATTGTAAGAAGAAGTTCACAACAAGAACGACAATATTGTTAGTATTTTTTTTTTCACAAATACAAACGACTTGGAAGAACAAATAACGACTCGAACACGATGGCAATCTATAACACTCACATCCGTCATTACCAAAAAAAATTCTTCCTCTTGTGTCCAACGGGTATGTGTGACGTCGGTTTTCTTCGGTCTCGACTTTCTTCCATTTCCTTTTCCTTTTCCGACTGGCTGTGCAGCTAAGATGCCGTTATAGGTATAAAAACGCCCAATAACAAGCTGCACCTTGCACTCTAAGTTATTAAAATATTTCACTTATTGTTAAGTGTGAATATGCAGTTATGAACAAAAAATAAAAATAAAAATTTAATAAAATAAAAAAATATATATTTCTCGGGTTGAACCTCTAATGAAATATTTGAAAATAATAGCATGTAAAAACATAAAATATTGCATTTGATAAATTAAATGCATATATAACTAATGCAAAATTATGTTGTAAAAATACAAAATTTATTTGTCACAAAGGGCGTTGGCAACGTATGGATTATGCACACGGTATGAAATCCATACCGTGCAGGAACACCGTCACCACCAACACGGTATAGGGCACGGTATGGATTTAACGGGATCAAACCACGGACGAGATGGAGAGAAAAATTGGACCGTTGGGTGTTTAATGGTTTTTTTCCTTTTTTTTTTTTTATAATTATAGTGAGGTATTGGATGTAATGGGGCATGGTGATACCAACAAAATTTGTGAGTGTGGTATGAAAAAGTAAGAAAATAATATGTCATAAAGGGATTGGTTGAGAGTGTGTTATGGGATGTAGTATGAGTAATGAGTTGACAACCCCTACATAGTCTATAATAAAAGTTACTTATAACAAACCTCAAATTATATCAAAATATCTGTTTCTTGCTGCATTCCATGTCTTAGGATGGTTCATAAGACAAATATGATAGTTAATTTCGGCTGCTTGTGATGTTTGTATGGTCCGGACTTCATAGGGGAATTTTTTCATTCTCGTGTGGGCCTGGTATCATTTTTGCATCATTAGCTTTAAGGCTTAGACCATGTGTAGTAGTGTGTAAGAGAGGGTGGTGCGTTTTGCGTCATGTGACAGTGTAGGCAATACTGGGGCTTGGTAGAAGAGGTGGTGTAGTGTTAGTAGGGGCGTTTTGTGCCATGTGGCACCCTTTTTATTTATTTTATTTTATTTTTTTTGTTTTTTTAATTGCTAAAACTAATTAATAAAACTAAATCATATTAAAAAAAGACAATTTCATTAAAATAAACCCAAAACTATTATTAAAAAAATAAATAAAAAAAAAAATAGTCATACAATTTCATACTAAATAATACATTAAAAACACTACAAACCATACTTTCTTTTGATTTCTTCATTGATTAGTTCGTTAATAGCTGGTTCCACGTCGGTCATCCCATCGGTACTTCGTCGCAATTGCTCCAAATCTTTCCTTTTGATTAGCGTTGCTTGGTCGTTGTACCTTTTTTCTTTAAGCTCACGACGCTTTTGAGCCCCATCCCCTATCCTCGCAAGTTGAGCCGCAATTTGGCTCAACGCGTCGTTGTCGGTGCCGGCGGACGAGGACGAGGAAACCCCTTTTCCTTTGGCACTTCGCCTACCCGAGGGCCTTGGCCTCTCAACGACAACTTCGTCTTCATCCGCAAACTCGTTTAAGTTGATGAACGTGTGGGCATCGGATGCTTGACTCTCGTGTTCGGTGGCGGATGATGATTGACTTTTGGACCGTTTTGACGGTCTCGTTGTACGAACTTCCAAAGGGGTTTGCTCTAGCCATTTTTGATGGATGTGGAGAAACTCCCATACTTGCTTCAATTGGAATGGATGAGACATTGTGGAAAACTAGAAGAGGGGGGGGTTGAATAGTTTTACGTCGTTTTTAATATCTTATAAATTTGTTTAACTTTTAAAAACTTTAACCACAAGTTTTTGTAAGAACAAATACTTGAAGAGATTTATTGATTAGTTATAAAGGTTTTATTTTTATGAATGGACTTCTAAATTGGTTTTTATGTGAAATCAACTTTTAACCAAAGTTAAGTAATATTACTAATTTTCTATGCCTATGTGTATGTAGATAATAAAAGCATCAATAAGGAAATAAGCAAGGTATGGAAAGATCTAACCAAGACACGCGAGATTTATAGTGGTTCGGCTACAAGATCTCCTTCCTTGCCCTACTCCACTCCCCGAGCACCGATCTCGAGAGTTTTCTTCACAACTTCAATAAGTTCCCTTATGGCGGAGAAAACCTTACACAACTTTGGCTAACACCGGCTTAACGACACAAAGCTAGATGTCGGGTTCTAATCGTAGCTAGAACCAATCTCACAACTTCACAACACAACTTCTTCACGACTATTTCACAACGGCTTCACGACTTGAACTCTAGGACTTCACGACTAGGACTTCACGACTTCACACGACCGCTACAAAACTTCTATGCCACGGCTTCACGACTTCAACACTAGAACTTCATGATTTCAACACGACCGCTTCACAATCTTTGTGCTACGGCTTCACGACTTCAACACTAAGACTTCACAACTTCAACACGACCGCTTCACAACTTCTATGATACGGCTTCACGACTTCAACACTAGATCTTCACTACTAGAACTTCACGGCTTCAACACGACCGCTTCACAGCTTCTATGCTCCGGCTTCAAGACTTCAACACTAGGACTTCACGACTAGGACTTCTCAACTTTGACACGGCCGCTTCACAGCTTCTATGCTATGGCTTCAAGACTTCAACACTAGGACTTCGTGACCTCTATCTTACGGCTTCACGACTTCTATGCTACGGCTTCACAACTTCTTCACACCGCAACTACTTTACAACTTCACAGTGTTTCTACACTACTTCTATACACCACACTTATTTATATACACTTTGATCTACTTACAACAACTACTACACAAAGAATTTACACAACTATACAAATGAATGAATTGAACTACAACACTTCTTCACAAGATGATGAAGAGGTATTCTTCTTATGCACTTGAATGGAGGAAGCTTGGATCACTTGGAAACCAATGCTTAGGAAGATATGATCAAAGGATATTTGAAAGTATATACAAAGATCAAAGATCAATTAGACCAGAAAGTTTTGTGTGCAAAAGGTGCTTAAAAAATCAGGAGAGGGCTGGTATTTATAGGGAAAAATCTGGACAGCTGGAAGCTAGAGGAGCGTGGCTGGCCCCCTTAAATAGGGGGCGGTCCCCTTAATTTTAAGGGGGCTGCCCTTGCTGAACGTTGGCCAGATTTGTCCTTTTGTGGTGAAGGTTTTTCTGGAACATTTTTAACTGATTTTGGTTAAAAATTTGAATTCATGTTTTTATAAAAGATTAAACATTTTTATTTAATACCAAAAATGTTTTTCAAAAATATATATAAAATGTTTTTGATGTTTTTATAAAAATCTAGTTTTTAAGAAAATGTTCCTTTGATCATATAATGCATTAAGCATTAGTTCATTCATACCTTAAGTGATTTTAGTTGTAGGAGTGAACATTTACAACTAAATACTTGTTTAGTTAATAAGTTTATGTTTTAATGAGTTTACATTTTGTGATCATCAAAACATAGAGATATGAATAAATATTTGTAATGTTTTTAAGCATTCATTTGGAATGTCAATTGGAATGGATCAGACATGACATGTTTGTATTCATAGTGAAAGAATGTGTATAATGGAGATAATATTATTGAGGGAGATAATTGGATGAATGTGTATAAAAAATAATGTTTGAGGTGGTTTTTATAGGGGAAAAATAAGGGTGTATTGAGCTAAAAATAAAAAATAAAAAAAATAAAAAAAATGGGCCGTTTGCAACGGCTAGATTTTTGAAAGAAACAAAGGGCTTGGGCGTGGATAGAATAACGCCTCTCTAATTTTTTATTGAACCACGCCCCATGGTAGTGGTTGTTTGGGCGGTTTCGGGCATGAAAGGGCAAAAGAAAGGAGCAAGAACGCCCAATTACGGAGGGTCTTATGTCTCATGTTATGTGTGGTCACAAGTTCTAAGCCAATAAGTTAGTGTGTAGTTTTTTCCTTGTTTTGTTTTTTCTCTAAGTTGTCTTATAATTTTTTTACTTTTTTTTAATAATAATAAAAAGAAAAAAATCCAAAACAAATTCCTATCGTTTGTCCATTGTCTCACAATACATCTTTGTGTTTTTTTTAGAATAAAACCATCCCTCCATTAATAAAGTTACCTACCATCAAGGTTATAAATAGCGCGAGGCGAGACGTGGCGACATGATCAAGCCTCAAGCCTTTGTGGCCAAGCCGAAGCTTTTGCGTTTATAAGGCGTAGCATAAGACGACACAAAATATGCAAATATTTATATATTTATATCATATTTCATATATATCAAGGTAACATAAAAGAAGTAAAATCAAGGTTGCAAAAATCGCGAATCGGCAGTCGGGCGGTCGACTACCTTGTAGCTTGTAATCGGTCTAGGAGGAATTAATCGGATTGGCATTATTGACAAAATTTAGTTATTTTCAGCAAGTTTTGTGTATTTCCGGCGAGTTTTAGGTATTTCTGGCAACGTATTTTCTGAAAAACAACTTGTAATAGACTTAAAAAGTAATTATAAGTAATCAAAATAAGTTTACAGTGAGTTTTGGGTACTCTGGGCAAGATTTATAGGTTTTCGGCAAGTTTGAGCACCATTGACCGTCGTTGACCACGGTTGACCTATTTGTTTGACCTGGTTATATAAATCGGCAAGGTCGGTGGCCTTGTAGCACTTAATCGGTGATTAATCGGCCTTGTCAACCTTTTTTTGCAGCACTGAGAAAAATAATGCGGCGTGACAGCATGACGTGGCGGCATGATCAAGCCTCACGCCTTTGCGGGGCCATTGCGCACCTTTTTTTTACGTTTTCGTTCATTTTTTACATTTTCATGTGTTTTTTTATATCTTCATCCGTTTTTATGCGTTTTGTCCGTTTTTATACGTTTTCATCCCATTTTATACGTTTTCTTCCATTTTTATATGTTTTCATATAAAAAAAAACAGACAAAAACGCATAAAAATAGGCGAAAGCGTATATAATGGACGAAAATGTAAAAAAATTAACGAAAAGGTATAAAAATGGACGAAAAACAGATAAAATGAAAGTGAAAAAAAACGTAAAAAAAAAGAAAAAACGGATGAAAAAGTGAAAAAACGGACGAAAGCGTTTTAAAACGGACAAAACGTATAAAAAGAGACGAAAACATATAAAAACGGATGTAAACGGACGAAAACGTATTATTTTAAACCGAGTTAATTTCAAAAATGGTCCTTGTGGTCTGTCGGTTTTAACGGATTTAGTCCCT
Organism: Artemisia tridentata subsp. tridentata; assembly: GCA_021014915.2. Lineage (NCBI taxonomy): Eukaryota > Viridiplantae > Streptophyta > Magnoliopsida > Asterales > Asteraceae > Artemisia > Artemisia tridentata. The sequence continues at coordinate 18,646,003 of CP139509.1, forward strand.
TTACTTTTTTTTAACAGGTTTTGTCCCTGTGGTTGCGACCCATAACGGGTTTGGTCACTTGACCAAATTTTCTATTTGTTTGACCGTTAAATTGGTCATGTGACGTGCACATGAGAGGGTAGTTGTGTCATTTTGCATATCGTATCTTTCAATCTTCATCTTCATCTTCATCTTTCAATCTTCATCTTCCACTCAAATCACAAATTAACTTCATAACTTTATCTTCTATATTTCAATCTTCATCTTTCATCTTTAATTCACTAACTAAAAAAAAAAAAAAAAAAAAATCACTTCAATATATGCCAAATACAACCTACGGAGTATTATTTATTCTCTACACAAATTTCTCAACCTTTACTCTCTACACTCAAACACAATTACCAGCCACCCCTACTTCTGGCCACCGCGATTTCATGCCACCCCTAATTCCGGCTAAGCGTTGCCGACCACCGCCCCTCTCTTTTTTAAAAACACAACTGGATCAACATTCAAATAAGGCTTCATTATTCGAGATACGTGCAGGGCTTATTTATTTATTTATTTATTTATTTATTTTATAGATCTGCGTTTTGTGAGGATGATATGGTGTTTGGGATACAAAACCCCCGGCCCAGACCATTCGCCATCTACAACACCATCCATGCTTTCCTTCATCCATAACTATCAACACCCTCCATTACCCTTCGCTGCTCCACTGTCATCACCACCACCATCCCACCAGATTTGGTGTTTGTTGTTTATTAATTTTTGTTGGTTTAATTTGAATGTTTTATTGTTTTACTCATTTTTTTTTGTTAATGGGGTTTCTTTTTAATAAACAAAGTGGCACTAGAATGGTTTGGTGGGGTTGGATCCATATTCAGATTGAGGTGGCTTTGAATATGTGTTTTGGTTTAGTAGTGTTGGATTCATGTTTCGTATGTGTTTTTTCTAAAACATGAAATTAAGTCTGCTATAGTGCTATGTTTGTGACTTTGTGTTTGGATTTGGCAATGTGTTTTCGTTTTTAATAATATGAGGGTAGTTTGGTCATTTTATCCTTTTAAACAGTTAAACTAACAGAATATTTGGTCAAGAGACCAAACCTGTTATGGTTCACAACCACAGGGACTGAATCCGTTAAAAAAATATAAAGACTAAAAGCATTAAACCCGACAGGCCACATAGACATTTTTTAAATTAACTCTTTCAAACCCTTGAAAAAAGACTTTTACAATGGATAAAGATTATCATGTGTTGTTTAAGAATTGCAAAACAAAACAAGGAAAAGTGGTTGTGAAATTCAGATCAATAAATTATTCGCCGCCGTCTGGATGTATAGGTTTCAAAGCAATTGTATTTCTCTACAAGGAATCTCTTTGATTTTGTGGGCCTATATCTTACATGGCATCTCCAAGTTTTTTGTTTTTGTGAAATAATAATGTACTTGCCTATCCATATGTTCAAAACTGTGTGTGACACAAGTTAATGTTCCGCAAATATTTTGTTTTTGTGAAATAATAATGTACTTACCTATCCATATGTTCAAAACAGTGTGTGTGACACAAGTTAATGTTGGCATGCAATTGCAAATATTGAAATAAATGAGGTGAGCCTCAACAATTATACCGGACTAAATTATGTTAGGCGCACAATATTTTGGAGCAACTACCAATTATCGATTATTAGTGTTTTAAATATAAAGCTAGTTTGGTAGGTAGCGTGTAGTGTTTTGGATTTTGCGACATGTTTGTGTCAATAAGTGAAGAAATCATGCGATGACACTTGTACACGAAAAAAACACAGTGTGGTAAAAGTAACCTAGTGGCGCAAGGCCATGTTGAACGCGCATAAAAAACAAAATGCATGTAAACATTTTGGACACTACTTAGTCATATAATTTGTGTTTCTTCTGTCTTAAATTAAAATTTGTATCAAATGGTTATAATTTGAAAGTGGTAGGTTATTGAAGATTAAAACTAGATAAAAAAAAAGTGCGTCTTGGATTAGAAAAAACTAGAAATCAACGAGTAGTAAGAAAATATATCGATATTGAAACAAGCATTAATTTACTTTCGCATGGGCTGGTGGGTTCAACGTGAAGGACGAATTGTGATGTGGGGGTGGCGCCTTGTATGTGGGTTTGTGCCATGGCACGGACTAGCTCAAGATTGTACAATATTCTCTTAAAGAAGCGCATGATAACATATTGAATGCTAGCAAAAATACTATTGACGAATTTATAATAAGGTTCTAACTTTCTAAAACATGCAATCAAGGTTTTAAGATCGGGATCCTACCTAGGATCGTTTTCGTCTTTGCAAGATCGTGATCGTAAGATCGGATCAGGATCCTAAGATCCTACTATAATGCTATTTTTTAATGATCTTTGTAATATTATTTAAATCTACAAATCTATACTTACTAATATACAACACTTGAAAAAGACGTTAAATGCCTTTTGAAAAAGTGAATGCTGAATTTTTAGAGTGCATAGATTGGTCATTTTACATAGAAAAAATTTAAGTTACCCACTAATAAAGGATAATATCAAACTTATACAAGAATTTTTCAAAGCTTCTGGGGGAAGCCTCCCTTTTCTCGGCCAACACCCTTGACTAACAAAAACAAAACGAAAACCCTAACACCTGATTACCATAACTCAATCGGCCGCAACCACCATGAACGAAGCAAGACACAAGATCAACATCACAATAACGGCACGATTATTCTGGGTTTTATTGAGATAATGATTCGGTATTTCATAATTCAAAAAGTAAGTATTTTCATCTTTATTTGTGATAAGAACATTTAAATTACCTATAATTTGTAAATTAAAATGTGAATGGATCATATTAATTGATTTCCAAAAACAATTGTAACAAAAAAACTTAACTGTGTATTGTTTTTGAATCTGTGATGAATTTGGTCCGTAACAAATTGAATTTATTGTTTTTGAAAGAATTAATTTATGCTACTCATTGATCGATTTTTTTTCCATTTTATAGATTAGGTGTTAAAACTTCTATAAATCCATCAATTTAACCAACTCAAAGGGCATGTACATTTCTCTTTTATTTTGATTGTCACTCTTTAAGTGGTACCGGTAATATAATAAGATGTATCCTGCACTTAGATGCCCTTTTTTTAGATGTTTTTTTTTTTTTTGATATTTGCTAAAGTAGGATTGTGTCAAATGCGAGTTGTTTGGCTTTGTTAACTGATTTGTGAAACGTATGAATGTAAGTTTTAGAAGTTTTCAATGTTAACAGTTCATGCTAAATGCATTAGGTGTGGAGGGATTTCTGGGCACAAAGTTTTTATATATACTCATCGGTGTTTGCAGGCATGGATAACTTTTTGGGAACTATAAGGGCATGTGATGTTGAAAATATTGGAGGAAGAACCTGATGTGAAACAACAAATGGAAAATCACTTTGGTCTTAATAGCATAAATGTGTAAGTACCTACAACAAATGTGTATCCATGGGTGGTTTTGGATTATTGCTTAGATGTCAATGCCAGGGTTTTCGCCGATTAATCTTTTATCTATAAAGAAAAGACGTTGAGTTGATGCTAGATATGGTTGAAAGGCCATGTTGAACGCGCATAAAAACCAAAATGCATGTAAACATTTTGGACACTACTTAGTCATATAATTTGTGTTTCTTCTGTCTTAAATTAAAATTTGTATCAAATGGTTATAATTTGAAAGTGGTAGGTTATTGAAGATTAAAACTAGATAAAAAAAAAGCGCGTCTTGGATTAGAAAAAACTAGAAATCGACGAGTAGTAAGAAAATATTTCGATATTGAAACAAGCATTAATTTACTTTCGCATGGGCTGGTGGGTTCAACGTGAAGGACGAATTGTGATGTGGGGGTAGCGCCTTGTATGTGGGTTTGTGCCATGGCACGGACTAGCTCAAGATTGTACAATATTCTCTTAAAGAAGCGCATGATAACATATTGAATGCTAGCAAAAATACTATTGACGAATTTATAATAAGGTTCTAACTTTCTAAAACATGCAATCAAGGTTTTAAGATCGGGATCCTACCTAGGATCGTTTTCGTCTTTGCAAGATCGTGATCGTAAGATCGGATCAGGATCCTAAGATCCTACTATAATGCTATTTTTTAATGATCTTTGTAATATTATTTAAATCTACAAATCTATACTTACTAATATACAACACTTGAAAAAGACGTTAAATGCCTTTTGAAAAAGTGAATGCTGAATTTTTAGACTGCATAGATTGGTCATTTTACATAGAAAAAATTTAAGTTACCCACTAATAAAGGATAATATCAAACTTATACAAGAATTTTTCAAAGCTTCTGGGGGAAGCCTCCCTTTTCTCGGCCAACACCCTTGACTAATAAAAACAAAACGAAAACCCTAACACCTGATTACCATAACTCAATCGGCCGCAACCACCATGAACGAAGCAAGACACAAGATCAACATCACAATAACGGCACGATTATTCTGGGTTTTATTGAGATAATGATTCGGTATTTCATAATTCAAAAAGTAAGTATTTTCATCTTTATTTGTGATAAGAACATTTAAATTACCTATAATTTCTAAATTAAAATGTGAATGGATCATATTAATTGATTTCCAAAAACAATTGTAACAAAAAAACTTAACTGTGTATTGTTTTTGAATCTGTGATGAATTTGGTCCGTAACAAATTGAATTTATTGTTTTTGAAAGAATTAATTTATGCTACTCATTGATCGATTTTTTTTCCATTTTATAGATTAGGTGTTAAAACTTCTATAAATCCATCAATTTAACCAACTCAAAGGGCATGTACATTTCTCTTTTATTTTGATTGTCACTCTTTAAGTGGTACCGGTAATATAATAAGATGTATCCTGCACTTAGATGCCCTTTTTTAGAGTGTTTTTTTTTTTTTTTTTTTTTGATATTTGCTAAAGTATGTCAAATGCGAGTTGTTTGGCTTTGTTAACTGATTTGTGAAACGTATGAATGTAAGTTTTAGAAGTTTTCAATGTTAACAGTTCATGCCAAATGCGTTAGGTGTGGAGGGATTTCTGGGCACAAAGTTTTTATATATACTCATCGGTGTTTGCAGGCATGGATAACTTTTTGGGAACTATAAGGGCATGTGATGTTGAAAATATTGGAGGAAGAACCTGATGTGAAACAACAAATGGAAAATCACTTTGGTCTTAATAGCATAAATGTGTAAGTACCTACAACAAATGTGTATCCATGGGTGGTTTTGGATTATTGCTTAGATGTCAATGCCAGGGTTTTCGCCGATTAATCTTTTATCTATAAAGAAAAGACGTTGAGTTGATGCTAGATATGGTTGAAACTGTTAAGGCTGGTTGCCTTATATGGCTAGTGGTGACTAGCAACTTTCAACGACTTTTTTTTATCTAATTTTTTAGTTTTAGTGAACATATTTAGAAACTATATTTTGTTATCTGATATAAGTTCTAAGTATATTTATTTGCATGAATGAATGTATGCAACATAACAAACATAATATTAAAAAGATGAAAGAGTGCGACTACAAAAAAGACTTCTACTTATAGATATCTTTAGAAAATTAAGTCTAAAATAAACATACTAGGTGCATTTTATGATAACAAATTATGGTAACAATAATACCATTATATAGTTGCATTTTGGATTAGTCTTTATGATTTTGGATGGGATTCTTTACCTGAAACTTAGTATAGATAGGAGTGACTATGCTATTTCAGTCAATACTATAGAGAATCCAACTTTGTGATTATGTATATGACTATATGTATAATGTATTTAGCCAATTCAAAATTGTTAAAATAATCCATCACTTATTTCTAATTGTAAGTTTTTGTTCCATTAATAATATCTTTGTAATGTCACACTTTAGTTGCATAATAGCTTATTCTAACTTAGGAAAAAAGGCTATTGATTATTCTAAAATAGTTTGGGTGAGCTTATTTTAAAAGAATTATAGCTTTTTTTGGAAGGAACTAAGCTAAAAGATTTAATCTATTGTATTTGGGATTTTTAGAATGTATAAGCTTACTTCATAAAAGGGTGTTTGGATAAGCTTATTTAAGGTTATCAATGGTGCTTTTTTCAAAATGCTTAATCCTATAAGCTTCTTTTTCTTACATGGGTTTGTTCAATGTCGAAGTCTATGGTTTTTTTTTTTTTTTTTTTTTTTTTTTTTTTTTTTTTTTTTTAATTTTATTTTATTTATTTATTTATTTAATGTCCCACCAACTGTTAGTACCAAATCCCATACCAATTTACCAATTTTCCGCCCAAACAACTCCAATTTTCCTCCCAATTTCAACTTCAACAACAATATTAGGGGTGTATAGAAAACCGAAAAACAGGACCAAAATCGAAAGATACCAAGAAGCTGCAACCAAAATACCAAAACCGATGGTTTGGCTTTTGTAATTTATAAAAGCTCAAGTTTGTGGTTCAGTTTGGTTTTAGCAAAAACACTATACCCAAAAAAAACCAAACCGACAAAACACATGTAATCTTAAAAACTCATGTTTTCATTGCTTATTTAATGTGTCATTTATAACAAATAAAAAGTTATGGAGAATTTATGTGGTCGTTACTTTTTTATTGTCATTATTGTTTCACTTTACGACGCATAAACAATTCTCTTATATAATTCTTTATGATCAATAGTTTTTTATTGTCGTTATTTTGTGTTTCTTTGTTTTTGAAGCTTGAAAAAGTTATTCTATTTTGCATTGTAAATTCGACAAGTGAAAGACTAAACTACAATAAACGAAATAAATCCAAAAAATAAAAAACCGAACCTAGAATAAACCAAAACCGAACATTTTCTAAAAAGCAAAAACCGAATATTTTTTCCGTTTGGTTTCGGTTTTAACCAAAAATCAAACCAAACCGAACCATGCTCACCCCTAAACAATACCAACAAACCCAACAAGAATTCCAACAAACACAACTACTTTATCGACAAAACCCACAAAAATTCGACCCATGGAGTATATAGGTTGATGGATCTTCGTGCCAAGAACAGTTCAAGAGATGTTTTAATCTCAATAAGTCCGGAAGGAGTAGAATTCACATATGCTTTACGTTTTGAATTCGAAACTTCAAACAACGAAGCATATTACAAAGCATTAATATCCGGACTTTGCATAGCATAGAAAATGGGTACAAGAGCTTATCCGCCAACGTCGAATCCAAACTAGTAGCCAAATCAGAACAATGGCTTGTACGTGGCAAAGGAAGATAGTCTGATCAGTGACATAAATCTTTACCGTAGCATTTGATGTTTAATTTTAGCTTGCACTAGATTCTATAACCATTACTATTTTAGTAACCAATTAGCCTTTTTTTGCTATTGTAACTTGGTACAGGGCATGCATATTGTTACACCCCGTGACCACTTATACCAAAAATTTAAAACTTTTTGACTTTGTACGCGGAAACGCTTGAACCATGACCCATACATGAACAAGAGACTTTAAATATCGATAAGACTATAAGTAGTCTACTCAGACTAAAAGTAGTCTACATATACCAAAAGTAGTCTACACAGACCAAAGTAGTCTACACAGACCAAAAGTAGTCTACACAGACCAAAAGTAGTCTACACAGACCCGAAAGTAGTCTACACAGACCCGAAAGTAGTCTACACAGACCAAAAAGACCCGTGCTACCTTATATCCACCCCAAACTCACTCAAAGCCATTAACATAACATACAAAATCGTTTTCAAACTCAATTAACCCAAAATAGTACCTTAAAATTAGACGGGTCATACACATAACCCCTTTTTGACCCATTTCATGACAAAAGCCACATACGACTTTCACAACACTTCCAACTCAACCAAAATCATTACTTTAATACATATAATATGTTCCAATATACACTTGACCCGTTTACACATCAAAATGGGTACATTTACCCTTTTGCCAAACACCCCCCTTAAACATTCACTATAAACCACTTAACGCACTTGGACACACCGTTAACCACCCAAACTTTACCAAAAGCATTACTTTAACATACCCAATGTTTTCCAAGGGCACTTGACTCGTTTACAACCCAAAATAGGTATGAACACGTTTAAACCAAACACCCTATTATCATTACTCACAAACACCTAAAACACACTCGACACATCATTAGACCACCAAACCATTACACGACTTTGACACACATTATAGGACTCATAAAAGAGACTCTCGGGGGTACAACATTGACTCGAGCTCGGTATTCTACCTAGCTCCTATGCTTATTATCTCCCGAATCCGCTTCCAAATCCCTATGCTATAATTCAAGCCAAGTTATCCTCATCGCCATTAACCTACAAAACGTTGACAACTAAAAGAATAAGCTTACGCTTAGTAAGTAAAACGATAATCACATAACATCATACTTCAAATCAAACACATAAGCATCACATATCTCCAAACACTTACTTAGCTACTCCACTCTCTAATTCTTGCATAATCACCTAACATCAACTTACCATCACAACCAAATTCACCACTTAGATCCTATTCATCCTAGCACATAAGCACATATCCAATCTCTTATCACTAACCACAAAACATACATAACACATACATGTTAGACATCCATATAATACATGCCATCATCATTTTACTTACCTTGGTCCAAGCTAAACAACATCAAGAACATCATCAACAATACAATCTTCCATCATCATCATCATCCTTCACAACTAATCAAGACCTAATAACATAATAATCAAATACATAAACAAGGGTTAACAAAACCCATTAAACAAAATCATCTTTCTTACCAAATCATCATATGATCACACCTAGATCATATGATGATATCCCACTTTCCTACTCATCTACAACTTCACTAAAACAAGATAATAGATTACTTACTTGCATAAGATCATAACTAAGGAAGGCTATGGACATAAGATCTTCATCTTCTTCATCCTTGATCAATAACTAGCTAGTTCCCTCCTTTTTCTCCTCTCACTAAAAACCGGACTTCAAGTCCCATCTCAAACAATGTGGAGAAATCTAGAAATGACTAGTTATAACTAGTTAGGTACAAGTTTGGGACAAAGGCAAAGATGGTCCCTCAAGTCTCTTTTCTTTCATTTTAGCCACAACTAACTTATAACACTTATAACATGTTTAACACTTGGCAACTTAAGCCCCTTTAGTTGCACATTATATTTTACATAACCGCTTTAGTCATATTTTGACTATCGGGTTTGACTAAAACACAACATATGTTGACTAGTAAATCACGAAAGGCCCTTATCTATTTTCTTCTAGGGTGGGGTCCCAACACCTAGGAAACGGGTCTAACACATATATGGTTCTTCACATTCAATATAAATATTATCTTTTTAACTTTAAAAGTGTCTAGCTTTATAAGTGCTTATTAGCTTTTAGTTTTTTGAGTGCTTATTTATAGCTTATTAGACTAAATATCTGTTAGATCTAAAACATTAATAACCTAATCTTTGTTTACTTATAGGAGTAAACTGTGGAAAACTAGAAGGGGGGTTGAATAGTTTTTACCGTTTTTCAAGTTTTATTTGCTTTGTTACTATATGTTAATTTCAAAGGAAACAATCACAAATAAATAATCACACAATGTAAACAAAAGATAAAGAGAGAAAAGATCAAACCACACGACATTGTTGTTTATAGTGGTTCGGCTACAAGGACTCTCTTCCTTGCCCTACTCCACTCCCCGAGTTTCCTACTCGAGAGTTTATCTTTCACTAAGAAACAAACTCCTTTTCTAGGCGGAGAAAACCTTTACACGTCGCTTACTTCCTTTTCCGGTACTAAGCTAAACACCGGGTTCTTTCACAAGGTAGAACCAACCTGACGTCGCCTATTTACTTTACCGACACTAAGCTAGATGTCGAGTTCTTTACACGGGTACAACTACTCCCTACACTCTTTGTGCTTTAAGGACTAAAGCACTAACCACACTCACTGATTACAAATGATAGATATGATGTGTGAAACAAACTACAATATCACACAGTAATGCAACTAAAGGATTACGGTTCTGTAGATCCTTGAATGCTTGATCTCTTTTCTACAAAATGAAAGATCAAAGTGAAATGCAACTATGAATGATGTTAGTAAGATATGTACTGAATGAATATGTGTGTTAAAGCTATATGAGTGATGAGAGAGCCAAATGATCAGCTTGCTATTTATAGGCAAGCTGATCTTCAGCTCACGGATCCCGCGGATCCCTCAGAAGGGATCCGTCCTTCATTGTGTTTGGATCTGTGGGATGTGACAGCTAAGGTTTAGTTGTATCTTAGCATATCTTACCAAATCATCCAAGATCCTCAAAAGTCAACTATGTATCTTGCAAATCTAAACAAGATATATCAAAGATATTGTATGTGATGTATGCAATGATGTCATGGAATGATTTTAGAATTAAAGTTTCCATTTAAGGAAACAAGTTATTAAATAAGCAAACTTGTAATTCTTGGTTATTATGTGAAGTGTAAAATGTGTACTTAAGAGACTTAAGCTAGTATTTATTATTTGCTAAAAGATATTCCTTTTATTTGTCATTAACAAAACTAATGAAAGATCAAAGAATATAAATAACGTTTTTGAGACGCTATTTGTATTAACAATCTCCCCCTTTTTGTTGATGACAAAACATAAGGTATATTTTTGAGCAAGAGAATAAATATAGCATGAGTTCTTAAAAATATATATTAAGTTTGTTTATTAAAGAAAAGTTTTGTAAAAATGTATGTACTGTGATGAATCACAGTTAATGCAAACTTAGTCCTTTCTCCCCCTTTTTGTCGAAACAAAAAGAGTAGCGTAGCGGAATGCGATTTTGAGAACTTTAAAGCTCCCCCTTGTTTTATACTCCCCCTAGATGGAGTAATCAAGGAAATGATGCATGAATCTACAAAACAAACGGTTAGTATATGAAATGCTTATGAGATGCTCCCCCTCGATGTATACTCCTCACTTCTCGAGTACCAACGTATACTTTGAAGGGTATGATATGCTGCAAATGAAGTGTTAGTAATGAATGACTTCAATGAAGAAGTAGAATGCTTGTGAAGTATTCTTCCAAACAAGCCTTTTAATATGTTTTGACTTTTAAAAGTCAAAACTAAGTGTCTGATCATTATTTTTACCTAAAGCAATCATAATCAAGGTATAATATAGGTTAGATAATGATGTTAGTTCACAATGATAATGATAATATGCAATATGTTGATCACTCATAAGCATAAAACATCACATTCATAGATAATGAAAATTTTGTGACAAAAGTCACAATGATGAAATGATGTTACAAGTACAATAAAAAAGACATCCTAGAAAGAAAATAAAAAGTCCTAAAGCAACAATTTAAAAGGTCCTAACAACTAGTCTAGAAAGCTCCTATTGAGGAGGATGAGAGATTGCGTTTAAACGTTCAAGAACATGGTTCAAGATGAACCTCATCTCATTTTGAAGCTCATGGACCAAGATGTTGGTCCTTTGGGCCAAGTGAGCCGTTCTCTCACAATGTGCGCAATCATGACTTGAGAAACTGGGAGGAAGACTAGGCTCCAAGTTTTGTGGTGGTGGTGGTGGTGATGGTGGTTGGTTGTTGTTGTTGTTTGATGGTTGTTGTGGTGTTTGGAGGGAGTTCATAAGGATGTTTTGAATGTCCATTGCTTCATGAAGGCGATGGTCAACCATACCCGAGAGAGTATAGAGTTGTGTTAACTCCGCACTTATCTCCTCTTGTGTTTGAGGAATGTTGCTCCACATTGCTTCATCAATGGCAATGAGTGTTGAAGTTGGTGATAGTGGTGGTATTTGTGGACGAGGTTGTGGTGCTTCTCGGTATAGAGGACCATGAATCTCCGGATGGAGAGGATGAAATAGCATAGGTTCTAAGTTTTCAAGACTTATTGGTGGAGGATTGGTTGATGTAGGTGGAAGATCTTCTAACTCCTCAAGATATGGTTGTGGAGATGTTGGTGGTGTCCTAAATAGTTCCATGGGTTGGAGTTTTGGTGAGGATGGTGATGAGGCAGACTTCTCAGACTGTGATGGAGCGGGTGGTGGTGTGGTTGCTACAGGAGTAATGGTAGGAGGTGGTGTTTTTATGACTACATGTGAGGGAGTTGGAGTGGATAAAGTAAGGAAGTTTTCACTAGCAATGGGTGAGGATATGTTTAGTGGTGATGATTCTTCAGAGGATGAGTTGTGAATGTTGATGAAACAACAAGGTTTCACACTCATACGGGCTGTTCGTTTTAGTGGCTTGGATGTGGAGGAGTTGTTTGATTTTGTCATTGAGACTTTTTGGTGAAGTATGATAGCTAAAATGTACAGGAGAAGAGATGGTTGTGATGTGAATTGAAGATCCTAAAGTGCTAATTTATAGACAGAAGGTTTGTGAGTCTGTGTGTTTAGATTTGATGTGAATCCAATAGAGAATGTTGGTTTCTAATGATTTGGAACAAAAATTTGTGCAGGTCATATCAAGGAAGTCAATCCATTGAGCTTTGGTTGAGTAATGTGTTGTGGATTTGCAGTTAATACAAGGAGATAGTGGAAAATCTGATGATTTGATATTTCCACGGATTTGACGGATCCCTAAAAAGGGTTCCTTCTTTGTATTAGTTTGGTAACTCACACCTAAAATTCAAAAATTTAAATTTTGGTGGAAAATTTTGTTCCTAAGTTTCTAAGAATTCCTAAATGATTCTAAGATAAATTATGATTAGTGAATGAATCCTAAATGATACTAAACACTTAAGATTTAAGAATCGGGATAAGTCGAAAAAGTTTTAGAATTTTACTGGGAAACCTGCGGATCCAAGTTGAATCAAAGGCGGAACCTTTTTCAAGGATCCGCCAAATCCGCAGGTTGGCGGATGGCGGATCCAACGATAAGCCTTGGCGGAGCCCAGGTTTGGGATCCGCCGGATCCGTATGCCTAAAACTAAAGAAACTAAACAGAACATATGTCATATTTCGCGTTTTTCGACGAAAACCCGAAAATTCACCTAGACCTTACTTAACATCTAATATGTATAGCAAAACAACTAAATATGATAACATTAACACACGATTGTACATAGTTTAATCCGTTCTTAGAAACTTACCGTTTTAGGTGTTATGCCAAACATAGGCTATAACCCGAAAAATTGATAACCATGATGGTTATCTACCTGCAAGTGTTAGTTATTACACATACACAACAAGTATTATCAGATGAATTCGAGACACATAGTAGTTTAACATCACAATATCCAACATTGTTCAAAACCAAACACTCCATCAACTAAGCTTCTTCTTCAACTTCTTCATCCCCTTGTGCAATTTCATCATCCAACGACCAAGATTCTTCACCATTCCTTTGATGTTTCGATACTCAGCTGATTCATTTTGAATTGGAGGAAGATGGCTCAAGTATTCGGGTGGAGGAATCCTAGAATTTGGCAAACCATCATCTTCACTCATTGAAGATGATGAGGATGATGTTGGTACACGAGGACGTTTGCCCTTATCAACACTAACCCTAAGTCACTCAAAGGAACGAAGGTATGTTCAATTTCATTGTAATCCGGAACAAAGCCTAAATGGTTTGGACGAGCGGGTGCAAAGGCTCTATAAAGTCGGGTTAAGAGCATACCATAAGGCATTGCAATCTTGCTTTGAACCGGAATGTCACACATTCTTTTGGCAACATAATAAGCAAGATTGAAGGGTTGACGAGTAGAGATGTTGTACATCATATGACACAAACAAGCATTGATGTGATCACGGTTTCCTATGGTGCACATCACATTAGCCCTTAAGACATCTTCCATTTTCTTGAATTCGGGTTTGAGTTCATTTAGCTCCATTGCAAATGGATCTCTAGCAACTTCACGACCACGATACATTCTTGTGGGGTTGTTCTTAGGAATGAAGAGATGTTCCCTAATCACTTCTTTTGATTCGAGAGGAGTGACATATGGTGCCATCCTATCAAGATTGGATTCTAAGATTGTTAAGGACCATTTGTCTGAGTAAATACATGTCCCTTGGCTTGGAATGCCTAAGACCTCACCAAATTGATCAAGAGGGATGTTGACAAGATTTCCATTTAGAGTAAAATGAAGGCTTAAGTATCCTTGGTCACTCGAACTAAGACCTACACTAGCATAGAACTCAAGTATGAACCTAGGAACAATTGGTTCATCTATATCTAAAAGAGAATCAAATCGAATTGCGGCTAATTGTTCTCTAAGTTGTGTTCCTTCATAGAACGATGAATCTACGACTCTACCCTCATGGACATACTTTTTCTCTAAGGCTTTGAAAATTTCGATTTGGGCATTGGTTAGACCTTTGGTTTTGTGGACATCGGGTAAGTAGTTAACGGTTCTTTTGTGATCGTAGTTGGTTGCGGGAGGCATGCTTTTCCTAAGTACAAAAGTTACATAGTTTTAGTTAAAATGATCAAAGTAAGTGTAAAATTCCTAGTGTGTGCCTACATGGGGACAATGTGGAGGTGCGGTTATCTCGACTCCTTTTGATGCAAGAAAAATTAGTTTATGCAAGTTTTGTTTATAAACGAGAGATAACCCAAACGCTCCTATTTCGATGTAGCTACGGTTGAATGTACCCGAAAATACATATTAATTATGTATTCCCTTTAGCATTCAAGAGACATTATGCAAGTGAAGTCTAAAAGATAACGTTTTTGCATTTGTATGAACAATGTTCAAAAAGATCATTTTACCTAGTCGTTAGAAGATTTTAGTAAAATATTTTCATGGGGTTTTTGTTAAATTAAGACAATGTGCTATGAGATGCAATTCCTAACTAAGAAAAACATGTTTTTAAGTATAATGCAATAAATATGCTTCATGATTTTTCAAGAATTATGCATATACCCCAAGTTTTGGTTTTGTGCATGAAATGGAAATCCTAGACGCAGATCAGGAGTATAAATATGATAAGAATACTTACAGTGATGTTAGAAGCACAAATTTGTGGAAGAAAATGGTCTAAATTGTGATGGAGATTAAGTGTGTGTCGAGTATAGTAAGGTGATATGTTTTGGAGTGAGGAATGAATAGTAGTTGTTCTTGTTTATTTAATAATAAACTGAACTCAGCATGCGACGGATCCGGCGAATCCAAAACAAAGGATCCGTCCTTGTTATCGATTGGATCCGCGGATCAGAACACATGTTTTGGTTTAGTGTCGTGTGTGGCTAAACTATTGTTTATACTAATGTTTCTCCTAATCACTAGGTTCCATTAATCCTAATCCAAGTCTAAGATAGTTGAAAGGTTCTCGTTTAAGTGGTTTTGTGAGAATATCGGCAATGTTGTCCTCTGAGGAAACTTTCTCAATTGAGATGATTCCCTTCTGTACATTGTCGCGAAGGAAGTGATGGCGTATTTCAATATGTTTGGTTCTAGCGTGTTGGACTGGATTTTTGCTTAAATCGATAGCACCTTTGTTGTCGCAAAGAATGGGAATGTTGTTGAGTTCAATTCCATAGTCGACGAGAGCTTGTTTCATCCACAGTGCTTGTTGACACGCCTTTCCTGCAGACACATACTCTGCTTCTGTTGTTGAGATTGCGAGGGCAGTTTGTTTCTTAGCGAACCATGATGTGAGACAATATCCTACAAAAGTACAAATACCACTAGTACTTTTCCTATCAACATAGTCACCTGCATGATCTGAGTCGGTATACACTATGGTTTCTACACCCGTTCCTTTGGGATACCATAATCCTAAGTGTGTAGTACCTTTGATGTACCTAAATATTCTTTTAACGGCTTCAAGATGGGACGTTTTTGGATCTTCTTGAAAACGTGCACATAGACAAACACTAAACATAATGTCAGGCCTACTAGCCGTAAGATAGAGTAAACTACCAATCATTCCTCTATATTTAGTGCTATCTACGGATTCATTTTCTTCATCCCTAGTGAGTTTGGTTTCGGAGGACATGGGTGTTCTCATGGGTTTTGAGTCTTCAAGACCAAACTTCTTAAGCATATCTTTGATATACTTTGATTGGTTGAAGAATATCCCATCTTCTAATTGTTTAATTTGGAGACCTAAGAAAAAGTTTAGTTCCCCCATCATACTCATTTCAAACTCGTCATGCATGATTTTTGAGAAATCGTCGCATAACTCTTGACAAGTTGAACCGAATATAATGTCATCCACATATATTTGGACTATGATAATATGTGATCCCTTTTTCTTGGTGAAGAGAGTATTATCTACTAGGCCCATGGTATACTTATGGTCAACTAGGAAAGTCTTAAGTCGATCATACCAAGCCTTTGGTGCTTGCTTAAGTCCGTATAAAGCTTTCTTAAGTTTGAAAACATAATTTGGTTTTTCAAAGTCGGCAAAGCCGGGAGGTTGTGCAACATATACTTCTTCATTTATAAGACCATTTAAGAAAGCACTTTTGACATCCATTTGAAATAACTTAAAATCATGTGCACATGCATATGTAAGTAATATTCTAATAGACTCAAGTCTAGCTACGGGTGCAAAGGTTTCATCGTAATCTATACCTTCTTGTTGATTGTAACCTTAAGCTACTAGCCTAGCTTTATTTCTAGATATAATACCTTTTTCATCCATTTTATTTCTAAAGACCCATTTGGTGCCTATTATGGTTTGGTTTTTAGGTGGAGGGACCAATGTCCAAACATCATTTCTAATAAATTGATTAAGTTCTTCTTGCATAGCAATTACCCAAGATTCATCTTTTATTGCCTCGTCTATATTTTTAGGTTCAATAGTTGAAATAAAACAAAAATAATTACTTTCATTTTGAGCTTTGGATCTTAATGTTCTTTCATTGAGTTTTCCTATGACGTTTTCTAATGGATGACTTTTAGTTTCTTTAATATTGACTATTTCTCCTTTTACGGGTTCATTGTCATTTTCAATGTTTTCTATATCATTAACCATTTGACTTTCAACTAAGTCATCATCTACCAAAGGTGATGTCTTAGAGGGAGGTGGACTTTCGTTGAATGTTACGTTCAACGATTCCTCGACTCTTGATGTTTCCTTGTTTAATACAATGTATGCTTTACTGTTTTGTGAGTACCCAAGAAATACACCTTCATACGACTTTGGGTCGAACTTAGTGAGATAATCCTTTGTGTTTAAAATGAAGCACTTGCTTCCAAAAACTCTAAAATATCCTAATGTAGGCTTTTTGCCTCGATAAATTTCATAGGGAGTTTTATTTAAAAATTGTCTAATTAAAACTCTATTTAGGATATATGTAGAAGTATCTACAGCGTGACACCAAAACTTTTGTGGTATGTTTTGTTCATTTAACATAGTTCTACTCATTTCTTGAATTGTTCTATTTTTACGTTCTACTACACCATTAGATTGAGGTGTACGAGGAGCCGAGAAATTATGAGTTATTCCATTATTATCACAAAAATTTCCAAATTGAATTTCATTGTCAAATTCTCGACCATGGTCAGTTCTAATAGATACTATATTACTTCCTATTTGATTTTGAATTTTCTTGCTTAGAATTTCAAATTTGTCGAATGCTTCATTTTTAGTTTTCAAAAACTTTGTCCATGTATATCTAGAGTAATCATCTACTGTCACACCCCAAAAATGGCGCAGCGGAATGGCATTCACGGGTATGACCTCATAGTCAAGAACACAAGGTGTCACAATAGAGAAATACTAAATGCATAACATAAGACAGATAATAGTCGCAAACTCCCACAACCGGGATACCAACAAAGATCCAAGATAAACATAAGTCTCAAGGTTAAACAACGTCACTAGGGAATAACAAATGCAACTCCACGAGATATAACCCGGGAGGGTCTTGTCTTAAGTCTTGCTAAGCCAGTCAATACTCAACCTTCTAAGCAGCTTCAAAAACACCTGAAAATGGTACTAGAAAACGTCAACATAATGTTGGTGAGCTCGTAGGTTTAAAAGTAAAACCGCTGAGCTGTGATAGCATAGTGTAGGACAAAAGTGAGCATGATAACCAATTATAAGCACAAGTCAAAACAAACTAGTGTCGCGCCAACTGAACCTGCCACGCTGGTTGCACACAAACACTGTGGGGAGCTACCCCGATAGATCTATCATATTGCTTCGGCTCTCAAAAGAGTTAACAGTTGCGCAGTCATGGTCGCACAAAACACGTCACAATTCATGGTTGCACAAAACACGTCACAGCATATAATCGCATCAACACACATGATGTCCAAAAACATGAAAGCAGTATAATCACAGCATGAAAACATTTAAAACATCATTTGAGTACCATTTTCCCCCAAGGAAAAACATAATGAAAAAGGGGCTACGAGAACTCACCTCAAGCAAGCAAAGCACAACAAGATCTACCGAAGCAAGGTACTCGGCAGCTCTCAAGTATCGGCACTCACGGACTCGGCACAACCTAATAATGTAAACTCGCCTTAACATAATCTCCAAATGTAAAAGTTCCAAAAGCTAACTATCCCAAGTAGATTCCTTTTAAATTTCCAAAATCTCTTTCTTATATTAGTTACTAGCGTTTGGTATCAACGGGTGTGTAGTGACGACACGACCTAGACTCAAGTGAACACACGCCAAGCAAAATGACCGAGACGTCAACGACTCATGTTACACCCCGTGCCCGCTTAGACCAAAATTTAAAACTTTTGACGCGGAAACGACTCACCTTTACGGACATCTGCTTACTCTTTTGACCACTGACAAAAATCTATAAACTTTTAGCCCTTGAGACTATTTTTAAATGAAAGTAGACTCAAATAGCTTCAAAACGATAGGTCATACGACCCATTTCGACTTACGGATTAAAAGATATGATTTTTCGAAAACTGCCCAACTAACCGTGACGCCGTCAGACCTTGACGGGCCAGAGGATTTTTGGACGATTAAAAGGGGACGCCGTCAAGAAGGCCATCAAGAACAAATCTGCAGTTTTCACCACTAAAAACCCATTTTGACCCATTTCATGACATCAAACTACATATACCACTTCCGTTTTACACCAAAACTTCCAGAAATCATTAACTTAACATATCAAACATGTTCCAATAACACTTGACCCGTTTACTACCCAAAATGGGTACGAACACGCTTAAACCAAACACCCCATTATCATTACTCAAAAACACTTAAAACACACTTTGACCCATCGTTAGACTCCCAAATCGTTATGACCTTTCTAACATACAAATTGACACTCGACTACACTTTACAAATCAATAAAAGACTCTCGGGGGTACAACCTTGTCACTCGAGCTCGGTGTTCTACCTAGCTCCTAATACTTATTGTCTTCCAAATCCACTTCCAAATCCTTATGCTATAGTCCAAGTCCTTACATTTCGCCGCACATAAACCTACAAAAACATTAACAACTAAAAGAATAAGCTTACGCTTAGTAAGTAACCCATCATAAAACATATATCATACACATACTTTCACATAAGCATCATAATCATATAAAAGCCGCTAAACTACTACATACCACTCATATCATACACAACTTCATATCATAACCACATTCATTCATCACAACCATAATTAACAACATACCTTAACTAGTCCAAGTCCATCAAGCTAACTTACTCTTAGCCAAAGTCACTAGCCACCTATTTCCAACCCCTAACCATTCCAAATCCAAGTCTCCTATTCTTACCCAAGCATAACACACATATGATAGATACATACATAACACATGTTTTAGGGAGAGTTACTTACCTTTAATCCAAGCTAGGCTATCATATCATTATTTCACCACCATCATCATCATCATATTCATCCACCTTCTTCTTGATTCCTAGTCAAGTATCATCACCATCTTTCTCACTTGATAATCCTCACTTGACCATCATGATTCCTACTAAATTAACATACCAAATACTTACTTTCCCATCAAACTAACACTATCTAACAAGGGTTTACCAAACCCACCATGGCCCTTATGAATCCATCTCATAATCATTAAAAACACTAGATTAGATTTACTTACTTGTGGGGATCTTTGCTAGAGATGATCATAACCACAAAGTCTCCATCTTCTTCCTTCCTAAGCTATCCATCAAGTGCTATTTTCCCTCCTTTTTCTCCTTCTAAATCCGGTCCATAAACCCCTTATCAATAATAGATGAAATGCCTAGAACTTTCTAGGTAGAAGATATTTTAGGTGGAAAGTTTGCCCATTTGGCAAGTATGGTCCCTCTAGTCCTTATTCTTCTACTTTGGCCATACTAACTTATAATACATGTTTAACACTGGGCAACTTAAGCCCTTAAAGTTACTCAACACTTTTATATGACTACATAGTCATACTTTGACTATTAATTGGCTATCGGGTTTGACTAAAACACAGCATATGTTGACTAGCCAATCACATAAAGCCATAATCTATTTTCATCTAGGGTGGGGTCCCAATACCCGGGAAACGGGTCTAACAATTCTACCCCCCTTATTTAGATTTCGTCCCCGAAATCTGTCGTTCTATTTCTAACCACACTTAGTCTCATAACTCCTCTCATTCTTAGCTCCTTAACTCTTAGTTTATTTAGTGCAATGACTTAAGTGACCTCGCAACTCTGTGCATACTGTAACGCATCACATGCCCTAATCCACATTACCCCCGCTTACTTTTGTACCACAAAACCCTTTCTTAGAATTTACATAACACAAAACTTACTAATTATCGCCAATCATTATTCCAATCCGCCCTATTACCGTTCCATCACCATCTCACTCGTTTTATCCCCTACCCTCGTTCTTTGACTATTTGCTACTTAAGAACTCGTACTATTTGACCTTTCATAATTACATTTGGCTAATGCTTTCACATCCTATCAACACTACTTAATCACTTCTTTTACGTCTCTACAATTTTCTCATTTATTCTACTCCTTTCTTCACGCTATTTTGATTACATTCTAAGGCTTATAGAAATATTACATGAATTAGCTTTGTAGCATCACACTTTAACATTTGTCGTTACATTACACATGACATTTATCATCAACTATTTTCATTACTCACCTTTTCGCACCACTGCACAATTACGTATCATAACCTTTTGAAACATCATTACAATTCCTCGGTTTTGTCAACTTAAACTTAACACTCAAAACATAGGTTTTTCATAAGTTCTCGCTACAGGACGTGCTCTAATCTTAATCCTCCTACCTTAGTCTTTACCATTTCTAACTAACTCTAAACTCCCGCTTTCTACTTCTCTAACCCTACTCGTGCCGTGTCGGCAACACATAGCCCACTCGTTTATAATTCCTCATTTACATGGAGAGGCGTCCCAATCAATGTAAATCAAGAAATATAAACTCATGGTTATGTACTCCCGACATAACACTACTACTCCTATTTCTAATTTTTAACTTTTATTATTTCATCATTTTCTTTTTATTACATTATTTTTACCCTTCTTAGACTTGGATCCTTCACATTATCACATTCATCATGGGGATACTTTTATATGCCATGGACGTAGGCAACCCCTTGCCGGTGAAGGCAACACTTTTCATCCCGAAGGATCTTTAACATTCATCTCGAAGGATTCCTTAACATTCCTTTACTTGGTCATCCCGAGGGATACCACATTTAACATTCATCCCGAAGGATCATTACATTCACACTTTATCACCTTAACTACGGATCCAAGTCATAAGCACCACAAACACATTATTACATTCTTTTATTATAGTAATTACCGCTAATCGCCTTAGCAGTAATATAATAATTTCAAGACAACGCCTTTATCTCATACACACTCCTTACATTCTTAATCCGCTTTAGTTATTTTCACATCTTTACTTTACCTCTTGTATTTTTTTAGCCTTCATTAATCATTTTCACATTCTTACTTTACATTTTAGTCCATTCGTCTCATTTACATATAGACTTCTCACATTTTACCAACCGAAACTCATGCATTCATTATAGTGATTACAGCTAATCGCCTTAGCCGTAATATGATAATTTCAAGACAACGTCTTTATCTCATACATACTCGTCCTGTTCTCTCTTACATTCTTAACTCGTCGCATTCTTATTCTCATGCTTTATCTCAATTCTTAAATTAATTATGTATTCAAGCGATATTATTTCATCTCGCTTTTCGCATATCCACCCTTCGTGGACCATTTAATTATAACACCTTCATTAGCGTTGCCCTTTCTTTATACACATTCCATTATATAAGTTCGTTACGTTTACCACACAATATTTCATTACATTTTGACTTTCGTACTTAACTCATCTCATTACTTATCTAAGCATTTAGAGCAAATCCGTTTCTGGTCATCATTTCCATATCATTTTGCTTAAATCTCATTTTATAACTTTTGTTTTATTAGACATTTATAAATCAATATGTCAAGTCATGTTCGCTTTCCTTATCTATTACCATAACATCGTTATCTTTGCTACACGTTCATGTACATACTCAATCCTCCTACCTACTCATCTCTTTCTCATTTTCATTCTTAACTTATTGCAATTAGCTTTTAGTGTTCATACTGTTTCGTTAAGTTTCCATCTTTTAAATACCAACACTCCGTATCGCCACTTCACGTTAAAACTTAACCCCAAGTACTTTACCTTACCGTTACCCCGTCTCTATACCACTTTAACATTTGCCCTTAGTCGTTAAATATAATAAGACCATATGTTGGTCACATTTTATGCCATCATTCCCCATCCTCATTCTTTAATCTTCAAGTCTTTAAACACTTAATCATTGATTCGCTAGTTTCATCTTATCTTTTCGCACTTTACCTTAATACGCTTAATATTATTACGATTTACACTTAAAACGTCATTGTTTAATCTTATTCGTTTTTCTCATGTCAACAACCGCTAACAGTTAGCGTGTCAATTTCATCTTATCATTACACATTATAATTTAGTACACTTCTTGTCATCACGTTTCATTATTCATGAGTTAACACCTTGAGTTAATTATTGATCTCATCTCTAACACCAGTTATCGTTCCTATTCATATCCCATTACCGTTACTTAATTATATATTCGTTTAATCACAATGTAATCACCGGCACAAATCAAAGTGCATGGTAGACCATTCACTACGTGTCATTACAAATCAATCGCTTCTATTTTACTAATTCTACGCTCACGTATTATTCATTGCTCAAGTACTTCTTATACTATACTTTTTCGTATTCCTTTCCCCTTGGTTTACGCACTTGTAGTTACTCACCCATTACCTTTCATTACTCGATACCATCTTAGTAATATTCGTCTTTTTCATACGCTCGCACATTTGAGTACATATATATATATATTATATTTCATCCGGGTTGTCACATTATGCTTATCATTTTCTTGTTAGCTTCGCATTATCCTCTTACTCCATTTTACACATGTTCATTCTTTTAATGTTGCCTATTTCATCCCGATTGACTCACTTAAATCTTGACATGACTTGTCCCAACGTTTAACATGAATCATTTTCTAGACCATACATTGGTCTTACATTATAATTTAAAACTCGTTCATCTATCCCATTTATAACACTTCATATCACAACAAGAATTCTAGGCGTGACTCATTTAATTCAAGTTCCCTTGTAGTTTACTTTTTCCAC
Source organism: Artemisia tridentata subsp. tridentata (assembly GCA_021014915.2). Taxonomy (NCBI): domain Eukaryota; kingdom Viridiplantae; phylum Streptophyta; class Magnoliopsida; order Asterales; family Asteraceae; genus Artemisia; species Artemisia tridentata. Next base: position 18,669,635 of record CP139509.1, read on the forward strand.
TTTGTCTATACATCACATTATAACTCGCATACATAATCACCTTGCCTATGCCACAATAACACTTTACATAAAAACGACAACACATTAGTACATACTTATCTCATTCATACTCTTAACCCACACTCGATCATTCTTTTCATAAGAGATAAACGTCACTAAACGTTTACACTTCGTTATTCTATTCTCAATTTATGATTTAGAACATTTGAACACGTCTATGACATACCATTTTTCTATTATCGCTAAAGTACTTACTTCTTTATTTTAGCAATCGATGTAATAGCTACTTTAGGTATCATTCATTACTCGTACGTCTCTTTAATATTTTGCAATTTCTTATTTCGACAATTCGCTTTACTCAACATCTAAGTCTTTGCCATGAACACATTCTCATATAACTTCTTATGCCCACCTATAATTTCTCACTAGTACGACATTCTATTCTCGTCTTTCTATAGCAAGCATACTACTTATACTTTCTATACACATTCTTTATTACTTCTATAGTGTGCATTCACATAATCACATAATAATTACCGACACAACCCAAGGTGCACGGTAATCCTATCATTTACACATCAAGTCCTTCACCACTTAGATTACATAAAACATATTCATAAATCCTCATCATTAAACTCGTATAGCAAGTACATAATCTATTTCATAATTCAACATTCAAATCCTATAACTTTCACAATATTAGCCGGCGTTACTTAAACTTAAGCTCAACACGTCTACGAGTGGTTTAAGTCAAAGCAATCCTAAAGAGAACCTAATTCACTTAAACCTGGCTCTGATACCAAGTTGTTACACCCCGTGCCCGCTTAGACCAAAATTTAAAACTTTTGATGCGGAAACGACTCACCTTTACGGACATCTGCTTACTCTATTGACCACTGACAAAAATCTATAAACTTTTAGCCCTTGAGACTATTTTTAAATGAAAGTAGACTCAAATAGCTTCAAAACGATAGGTCATACGACCCATTTCGACTTACAGATTAAAAGATATGATTTTTCGAAAACTGCCCAACTAACCGTGACGCCGTCAGAAAAATGGTGACGCCGTCAGACCTTGACGGGCCAGAGGATTTTTGGACGATTAAAAGGGGACGCCGTCAAGAAGGCCATCAAGAACAAATCTGCAGTTTTCACCACTAAAAACCCATTTTGACCCATTTCATGACATCAAACTACATATACCACTTCCGTTTTACACCAAAACTTCCAGAAATCATTAACTTAACATATCAAACATGTTCCATTAACATTTGACCCGTTAACTACCCAAAATGGGTACGAACACGCTTAAACCAAACACCCCATTATCATTACTCAAAAATACTTAAAACACACTTTGACCCATCGATAGACTCCCAAATCGTTATGACCTTTCTAACATACAAATTGACACTCGACTACACTTTACAAATCAATAAAAGACTCTCGGGGGTACAACCTTGTCTCGAGCTCGGTATTCTACCTAGCTCCTAATACTTATTGTCTTCCAAATCCACTTCCAAATCCTTATGCTATAGTCCAAGTCCTTACATTTCGCCGCACATAAACCTACAAAAACATTAACAACTAAAAGAATAAGCTTACGCTTAGTAAGTAACCCATCATAAAACATATATCATACACATACTTTCACATAAGCATCATAATCATATAAAAGCCGCTAAACTACTACATACCACTCATATCATACACAACTTCATATCATAACCACATTCATTCATCACAACCATAATTAACAACATACCTTAACTAGTCCAAGTCCATCAAGCTAACTTACTCTTAGCCAAAGTCACTAGCCACCTATTTCCAACCCCTAACCATTCCAAATCCAAGTCTCCTATTCTTACCCAAGCATAACACACATATGATAGATACATACATAACACATGTTTTAGGGAGAGTTACTTACCTTTAATCCAAGCTAGGCTATCATATCATTATTTCACCACCATCATCATCATCATATTCATCCACCTTCTTCTTGATTCCTAGTCAAGTATCATCACCATCTTCCTCACTTGATAATCCTCACTTGACCATCATGATTCCTACTAAATTAACATACCAAATACTTACTTTCCCATCAAACTAACACTATCTAACAAGGGTTTACCAAACCCACCATGGCCCTTATGAATCCATCTCATAATCATTAAAAACACTAGATTAGATTTACTTACTTGTGGGGATCTTTGCTAGAGATGATCATAACCACAAAGTCTCCATCTTCTTCCTTCCTAAGCTATCCATCAAGTGCTATTTTCCCTCCTTTTTCTCCTTCTAAATCCGGTCCATAAACCCCTTATCAATAATAGATGAAATGCCTAGAACTTTCTAGGTAGAAGATATTTTAGGTGGAAAGTTTGCCCATTTGGCAAGTATGGTCCCTCTAGTCCTTATTCTTCTACTTTGGCCATACTAACTTATAATACATGTTTAACACTTGGCAACTTAAGCCCTTAAAGTTACTCAACACTTTTATATGACTACATAGTCATACTTTGACTATTAATTGGCTATCGGGTTTGACTAAAACACAACATATGTTGACTAGCCAATCACATAAAGCCATAATCTATTTTCATCTAGGGTGGGGTCCCAATACCCGGGAAACGGGTCTAACAACTCAAAGTAAACTTCATATAGCAACACGACAATTTGAAGCAATACACCAAAACAATCTCTATGACAACCTGAAAATTTAGTGATAAATCCTTAAGACTTAATATGTTACTTGAACGAATGGTCGGATACTTATCCGATTCGTCAACTTAACATTAATCCTATAATATCCTCAATACTACTCTAATAATACCTCTTGTCTTGCGTGCCCTCAAAACATTTAATAATTCGCATTAAATAAAACTTTCCATTTTAACATTCCCTCTTTTTCATTTATTAGTTTCCGTTAAATATTAAATAACAATAAGATTCGTTAGTTAATATTTACCGTACAAATCTTCATTATTTATTTCTATGTCTAGTATATATATATATATTTATGTTTTCCAAACAATTAGTTCACGAATTATCGTTTGTTTCGAGTCACGTGCCCGGGTTTAGAAACTCTCGGGTCAAATAGACAATCTATAGTCCAATATAAATCGTAAAGTCCAAATATCTCTTTTGGCTTGTCGAGGCCACAACGAGACTATGGAGTCTCGGCGACACTCGACGTCGCTCAATATCAACATAGTTCGTTATATAATCAAATAAAAATGCCGCAAACATCAATCAATCTCCAACAATTTTAACGGCCAAAATGCCTACAGCGCGTTATCTACCAACTCCGCCCGCATTCAATCACAACAACAACATCGACAACGCCCGAGACCTTAGTGGTCTCGGCCTACTCTCCTCGACAACAACACAAAACCAGATGGACCTAAGTCCCTCTCGGCATCAATCCACCAATAACCACACAAATAATAACAACAACCACAACATTTCAACACACTTTGCCTCAAACAAATCCACAAATCCTAACCTAACTCTCGGCCACAATTTGACAGCAACAAAACAAAACAAACCTGAAACAAATAAGAATAATAGAAGCAACCATGACTATAACCGTGAGCTTATGCTCACTGTTCGATGCAACTCGACACACACAAAAAACCCGGATACCAAACTAGTTTTGTTTTCATGTTTTTATAAATGAAAAAAAATGTTATCCCACGAGTTTTAGATCTTAACCCGAACCCTAACAATAAAAACGTGACTCGGCGAGTCACGAGTCAAACCACACCGAGTCACCAACGCGCGTGGCTCGGTATTCTCACCTTTTTCTTCAAGATTTGAATGGTGGAGAGGGAGTATAGTGGTTGCTGGATTTTTGACCGGAGAAGATGAGGGTAGAGAAAGATAAGAGTGGGGCGGCTGGTAAGAGTGAATGGGGTTAAATAACCCGAATTGAGTTATCGCTATTCTTTATATAGGAAAGGGACTAGTGTGAAATGCATAAGACCCCTCAAGGACTAATTGTGTAACTTGGGCGTGGGGTGGGAAGTGGCAATTGGCCAAACTTCCTATAACACGTAACCGGGATGGATTTAAGTACCAAAACGACTTCCCGAGTAATTTTAATGTGTTCCACTATTTTTAGAATAATTTTTCCACCCAAAACGACTATAAATACGCATATTCTTGTCCCGAGGTGTCAAAATTAATTTAATTCGCGTTTAAAAACTAATTATTGTGCCAAGCCGCGACGTGCCACATTCTAGGCCTACAATGACTCGATACAAACAATGGGTAATGACCATGGAAAAATTTCGGGTTGTTATCTAGAGTAATCATCTACTATGACTAAAGTGTAAAAATTTCCTCCATAACTTTGTATAGCCGACGGGCCAAACAAATCCATATGTAATAATTCTAGGCATCTAGATGTAGATACCATGTTTTTAGCCTTATGGCTATTATGTACTTGTTTCCCAATTTTGCAAGCATCACAAAAGTGTTGGTCATATTTCAACTTGGGTAGGTTCCTAACGAGTTCTTTGGATGACAAAGATTGAATAAGCCTCATATTAGCATGACCTAAGCGTCGATGCCATAGAGTTGAGTTTTCGTCCAAGGAGGTAAGACATAACTTATCTTTAGGTGTTTTATCTAATTTCATAACATAGACATTATTCTTTAAAACACCTTTTCCTACGGTTATGCCATCTTTAAGTATTTTACTTCCATTTTCACTGAAAAGGACGTTATACTTTTTGCGGCACAATTGACTTATACTAAGTAAATTAAATCCTAAATTATCTACATGAGCAACATCATCAATAGATAGAGAGTCATGAAAGATTGTACCTTTTCCGATGATTTTACTTTTAAGCTTGCTACCGAATGTGACATTACCTCCGTCATACACTTGATAGGTTGAGAAAAGATTTTTGTTTCCCGTCATGTGTCTTGAGCACCCACTATCTTTGATCCACTCATCAGGTTCAAGATCAACTTTCAAGCATACCTAAGTTCATAAAAGACTCAAGCATTTGGTCCCCAATATCTCATGGGTCCGTTTGGGTTAAACATGACATTATCCTGGTTTATGTATGTAAATGGTGGACAATTGTTCCATGACATATAACTAGGACCATGAAAGTTTCTAGGTATGTTTTGGTTCCAATTATTTTGATAAGTATGTTGTGGATTAACTATACTCTTTGGAAAGGGGTGTTTGGGAAAACTCATTTGAGGTCTCTGTTGATCCGTTTTAACTCTATATTCATTTCTAGCTTGTCCTCTTCCTAAAGATACTGCTGGTTTATGTTTATTATTGGTTATACTACTGTTAGGTTTCTTAGTAACTTTAACAAACTCGGAACGGTCGACTTTGTGAACCTTCTGTTCAACTTCTGTACTCGCGGATCCTTTGGATACACTTGGCGGATCCAAATTTTTGGATCCGTCGGATCCGTGAGTGTCCAACTTGGTTGAATCAGTTTTATTCACAGTCTGTTCCTTATAATCACTTAAGGTTCCTAGTTTCATAAAGCTTAGTCCTGTTTTATCATGAGGTAGCTTTTGCATTTTCATTATTTCATCTGCACAACTTATGTTTTTATCAAACCTTTTAAACTTTGAATTTTGTTTGATCAAATCTTCCTGTGTGGTTCTTAAGGTTTCTAATTCAAGTTTTAGTTCTTGACAAGACACACACGTTTCTTTACTATCTTTACCTTTTTTCAATTCGTATTGCTTTTTCTTTAAGCCAAAATACTTCATTTTCTAAAAGTGTTGTCTTTGTTTTCAAAAACTTGTTTTTGTTTATGATTTTTTAAAGTAACGTCACACAGTTTGTTATATTCTACTTCTAAGGTTTTGTCATCTATAGAGGAGTATGAATCAGAATGTACCTCTTCTGTGTCATTAGCCATAAGTGCCATTTCGTTGTTCTTAGGCTCATCATCATCATCTCCTTCACTATCGCTCCAAGCTCCACTAACGAAGGCTCTTTGAGACTTGGTCTTTGGAGGCTTTGGACATTCTCCTATTAAGTGACTGGAGTCACCACACCTATAGCATTTCCTATCAACCTTACCTTTCTTATCGTCACGATCTTTCCGAGAGGATTTCTTTTCATCACGAGGTGGTTTTACAAACTTTCCTCGTCTCCTGAAGAATTTCTTGAAATCCCTCACGGCCATGGCATACTCTTCATCATCACTGTTTGAACAAGACTCATCATCATCACTTGACTCAACTTTGGCTTTCAAGGCAATAGACTTAATCTTCTCCTTTTTGCCTTTGACAATTTCCGAGTCTTTTTCCATAATCATTTCGTGAACTTTTAGGTTTCCTATGAGCTCATCCAGTGTCATGCTTGAGAGATCTTTAGATTCTTCAATAGCTGTCACCTTTGCTCTCCATTTCGGATGGAGTGCTCTTAGAAATTTCATGACAAAATTCTTACTAGAAAAAGATTCATCAAGTGCTTTAAGTGATGTAATAATAGTATTGAACTTAGCAAACGCACTATCAATGGTCTCATCTTCAGAGATAACAAATTGTTCGTATTGTTGGACAAGAAGATCAATTTTGTTATCTTTTACTTGTGAGTTCCCTTGATGTGTGATAATAAGAGATTGCCAAATATCCTTAGCTGTTTTACACATAAAAACTCTTTCATATTCTTTCTTAGGTAAGGCATTATAAAGCATCATTTTGGCTTCATTATTTTTGGCAATTAGTTTCTTTTGCTCATCACTGTGACGAGTAAGAGAAGCTCCTTCATCCCGACCACCCGAAATATTATTACTAATAGGTTTGTAATCACCATCAACTATAATATACCATAGATCTATGTCCTTTGACTTTACATAAGTCTCAAAGCGATTTTTCCAATAAATAAAACAATTTGGTTCAAATAGAGGTGGTCTCTGCATAGATTGCCCTTCTTTAAAGTTTTCAAAATCCATGGATCGTTTTAAGTTTTAAAATACAATATATTTTAAAGATCTTAAGTAACGTAGCTCTTGATGCCAATTGTGGAAAACTAGAAGGGGGGTTGAATAGTTTTTACCGTTTTTCAAGTTTTATTTGCTTTGTTACTATATGTTAATTTCAAAGGAAACAATCACAAATAAATAATCACACAATGTAAACAAAAGATAAAGAGAGGAAAGATCAAACCACACGACACTGTTGTTTATAGTGGTTCGGCTACAAGGACTCTCTTCCTTGCCCTACTCAACTCCCCGAGTTTCCTACTCGAGAGTTTATCTTTCACTAAGAAACAAACTCCTTTTCTAGGCGGAGAAAACCTTTACACGTCGCTTACTTCCTTTTCCGGTACTAAGCTAAACACCGGGTTCTTTCACAAGGTAGAACCAACCTGACGTCGCCTATTTACTTTACCGACACTAAGCTAGATGTCGAGTTCTTTACACGGGTACAGCTACTCCCTACACTCTTTGTGCTTTAAGGACTAAAGCACTAACCACACTCACTAATTACAAATGATAGATATGATGTGTGAAACAAACTACAATATCACACAGTAATGCAACTAAAGGATTACGGTTCTGTAGATCCTTGAATGCTTGATCTCTTTTCTACAAAATGAAAGATCAAAGTGAAATGCAACTATGAATGATGTTAGTAAGATATGTACTGAATGAATATGTGTGTTAAAGCTATATGAGTGATGAGAGAGCCAAATGATCAGCTTGCTATTTATAGGCAAGCTGATCTTCAGCTCACGGATCCCACGGATCCCTCAGAAGGGATCCGTCCTTCATTGTGTTTGGATCCGTGGGATGTGACAGCTAAGGTTTAGTTGTATCTTAGCATATCTTACCAAATCATCCAAGATCCTCAAAAGTCAACTATGTATCTTGCAAATCTAAACAAGATATATCAAAGATATTGTATGTGATGTATGCAATGATGTCATGGAATGATTTTAGAATTAAAGTTTCCTTTTAAGGAAACAAGTTATTAAATAAGCAAACTTGTAATTCTTGGTTATTATGTGAAGTGTAAAATGTGTACTTAAGAGACTTAAGCTAGTATTTATTATTTGCTAAAAGATATTCCTTTTATTTGTCATTAACAAAACTAATGAAAGATCAAAGAATATAAATAACGTTTTTGAGACGCTATTTGTATTAACATAAACATTTTTGGAATATTTGATGGTTTAAAAGGATTAGATCTAAAGATTAGATTATTAAGGTTTACTATTAAAAGGATTAGGGGTATGTTTGGCACTAGTAGGAGCTAGAGCGGGTTGCTGGAGCCGGTTGATGTAGCTTTTTTCTAAACGTTAATTTAACTAGCATTCCATTTAGTAGCTTATTTTTTTTTTGCATGCTCCTTCAAGCTATATCAGACAAACGAGACTTATTTTTAATGGTAGCTTATTTTTCTAAAAAAAATAAACTCATGCTATGGTAAGCTCTGATAAGTTCGCGCGCCAAACATACCATAGATCTAAATATAAATAGATTTAAGAGTAAACTTCAAAAATCGTCCCTGTGGTTTACCGGATCATTTGGAAATGGTCCCTGTGGTTCAAAAAAATCGGATTTGGTCCCTGTGGTTTACGACCCATACAGATCTGGTCCCTTGACCAACAGATTCATCAGTTGACCATTAACTTAACGTTGTGGCATACATTTTAACGGGTATATTGGTCTTTTCATGTTTCATCAATAATCATATCCGGTCCCTGTGGTTGATATATCAAGAAAATAGGTTCTTCATCTTCTGTTCTTCATCTTCTTCACATCCATCCAAACCCCATCTCAAATCCATCCAAATCCGAATCTGTTCTTCATATTCTTCACATCCCCATTTTGCCCCATATCAAGAAAATGCCTCGTAGTTTGGAAAACCCAAAAAAAGCTAAAAGAAAGAACAAGGTACCAATTCACAGTTAATTGAAAGTGGGTTTATGTTCCTTTGCTACAACTCAAAACTATAAATTAAGACGAGAATACAAATGAATTCACAGTTAATTGAAAGTGGGTTTATGTTCCTTTGCTACAACTCAAAACTGTAAATTAAGACGAGAATACAAATGAATCAAAACTGTAAATTCACAATTAACCGAAAATCAAGACGAGGATACAAATGAATCAAATCTTGAGATAAGTTACCAACATTATAGGGAAACTCTTTACTTTGAATCAAATATGCTAGTGTTGATTCCCCTTCAAACCTCCATATGAGCCAATACTCGGCTCCTTTCTTTGATGAAGAACTCTACAAAATAAACTCAAAAGTGGTAATCAGTTACTCAAAAGTGATCATTTATAACTTTCTATGTACAGACCCTACTATAGCATACCTCAAGGAAGCCATACACAAAATCGGCACAACTATTAGCACAAGCCCTTCTCACACGCTCATTCATCCATATTTCAACCGCACCAGATGGGGTTTGGATGTTCCAATCTTACAGTTAAGCATATAATCTGCCGTCGGATCTTGTGAATGTATGAGCAAACACGTTTTAAGCCCAGCCATTGCATAATGCTGTAGAGATGATCTTGTAAGAATCTTTGAACAAAAATCTAACTAATTCCAACCACATTATGATATTAAAGATGCTACTGGCTGACTTTGAGTTCGTTATTCTTATTCCAATCTAACGATAACTTCTTCCAAACAAGACTTAAAATAATACTCTGAATCATTTTCGTTGTTAAAATACCATATCCGACCCCATATGTCAAATAGGGGGGAAGAAGCATACTCTTTTATGTAACTTTTTAAGTTCAAAAGTTATATAAACTTAGTTACAGAAATTTAATTAGGAGTGCCTGCTTCATATGCAAAAGTTGATGTACATTTTTAATATCAATTTCCAAGTCAAAAGGTTAACTCACAAGTTTGACTTTAAAACGTCAAACTTTTTGGTATTTCAAGTCAAATACTCCAGTTCTGATCGAAACCCTACTCTATTTCTGAAACTCATTGCAACTTTGACCCCAAAAAGTCAAACAAATAAGTCTTCCCAATAATTTCTTCTAAAAAACAAATTAAACCCAATAAAAATTTCTTGTCACTAACCAAAAAATATGCAAAACCCTATAATAGATTCTTTAAATAAACACATACGGCTTAATAAATTTATTAGTTTGAAATTAAGTGATAAAAACCGAACATGGGCTGTAAATAAGATCTAATTAATTGATTTGGGGCAAAATGGGGATGTGAAGAAGATGAACAGATTCGGGTTTGGATGGCTTTGAGACGGGGTTTGGATGGATGGATTTGAGATGCAGGTGATGATATGGACTGGATATCATTATTGAAGAAACATGGAAAGACTAAATTACCCCCCACATATTAGACAACTCACAAGATAACGTGGTCAACTGACGTGTCTGTTGGTCAAGGGACCAGATTCGTATGGGTCGTAAACCACAGGGACCAAATCCGGGTTTTTTTAACTACAGGGACCATTTCCGAATGACCCGGTAAACCACAGGGACGATTTTTGAAGTTTACTCTGGATTTAAACAACCAAATCTTTCAAAAATGATTACTCCTATAAGTAAACAAATATTAAGTTATTAAGGTTTTAGATCTAATGAGTATTTAGTCTAATAAGCTATAAATAAGTACTCAAAAAGCTAATAAGCTAATAAGCATTTATAAAGCTAGACACTTTTAAAGTTAAAAAGGTAAAATTTATATATATATATATATATATATATATATATATATATATATATATATATATATATATATATATATATATATATATATATATATATTTAAAAAAAAAAAAAAAAAAAAAAAAAAAAAAAAACCTACTTTTAAACTAAGTAAAGCTAGATAACAAGACAAACTTTTATAAAATAGATGGATTTGAATATGTGTATGTGTAACCAAAGTTTAAAAATACATACACAATTTTATAAACTCAAGATTTATATACTATTTTTATAAAAATTTGTAAATTATTATAAAGATATTCAAACAAAAGAGTAGAAAAGAAAGCAACTAAATAAAGATGCAACAAATATAGAATCTACACTTAAACTTTATAAAAATAAGCAAGTCAAGGAATTTAAAGATGCGAAATATAAAAATTTAATAATTTTTCAAAAAAATTAGAGAGAAAAAAAATGTAAAACTTAGATAAGGTGAGTTTGAGGTTTATGAGTGTGGTATTTATCAGTGTTGCAAAAATCGGCCTAGGCGGCTGATTAATCGCCAATTAATCACTGGGCGGCTGATTAATCGGCGATTAAACACATATTTGACTATCACTCGACTATCGGGTTTGACTTTTCACGTAACTTTGTTGACCAACAAATCACCTAAGGTCCTTAGCATATTCCATCTAAGGTGGGGCCTATTCGTAACCGGGATACGGGTCTAACATCAAGGACTTGAAATATGTAATAATTTTTGTATATTGAATGAATTTTTTGTTATGATACATGAACGTATATATACTAGTTGAATGGTTGTGATTGCACCATTGCAATGCTTCGGTGGTGCTGTTTGGTGGTAACCGCCACCTTTTTTGACGGTTGTGTCTTTTGGCCAACCATTGCACCCTTTCAAGTTTGATCTAATTACATAATACTACCTTCTAATTACATCTTCTAATTACATGTTAATATAATTGTAACCTATAAGTCTTCATCTTTAACTAAGTCAATTGTTAACTTCCAACATATTTTTGGTTGGCGTTATTCTCGATTATGTTGTGACCTACTTTTTTCTTAGGCAGTCGCTGAAATTGCAAAGGCTTCGAAACTCGAGGCTTCTTCACTCCCCTCCCAAGCAGAGGCATACCATAAACATGTGAAGTCTGAATTGTCTAACGTTAACGTGGAAAGGAAAACAATGAATAGAGCCGACGATCTCCGAGTCTTGAAGTAATTAAATGCTGATAAGTATAAGAAGCAATTAAATGAAAAATTGTATCGAAAGGCAAGTGAAATGAAAAATGCCTTTGAGCATAAAATATTTTGTTGGTCTCGCAAACATGGTATCATTTTTTAACGAAAACATAAAATCCATCAAATCTTTTAGCTTAAAGCTAGCATGTGCTAACATGAAGAATGACGATAAAAGTAATATTACCATATATGAAATTTTTGGGTTATGTTTTGTTGAAAATCACAAGCCGTTACTGATTGTAAACTTTTGTCATTGTGAACATACGTTAACATAAATACAGGTGATTGTGTTATGGTAGTGCACTATGCTTATTAATTCGATCAAACACTTAATTATGGAACCTTAAGATAGGTATTAAGAAATCTTACATGTGTTAGCTAGCTCATCATCTATCTATTTGACCATCTTATAAATTGATCAACAAAGCAAACACAATAACATGTCACACTTGAGAGGAGGGGTTGTACGTTATGTTAAATGGTGCATACATTCTTCAAGTTCACATATTTAAGGATTACAGGTACTTAAAGTTATCCAATTTTGATATAGACAATGCAATTAGTATACCATTAAATTGCAAAAAGTACAAGCAAGTTTATAAACATTTACTATTAGTTTACCAAACTCAGTGTATCTTTTTAGTTTGTGTTGTACTTGAGTATGAAAACCAACTAATTTGTTGTATTATACATTCGACACTTGATATCTCAAACAATAGTTGGCTCTCGAGTCTCGATCAATACAATAACTTTTTCTTCTAGTGTTCTATAGGCAATATTTTTTGTGATGTTTGGTTTGGTTTGAGATATGTAAGTGTTACTTTCAAGTATTGTACAATCATTATATTGTAACACACAAAAATAAAAAGCTAGGCTTGTGAAAATAAAAGTAGTTCAAAATTATTTAACATGCATCAAAGGCATGCAAGTCTTTGCTATAATTAGTTCCTGCTCTCTCTTTATAGAGCTAACAAGCATTAGTATTTTTTTTATTGCAAGAGAGAGACACCAATTCAAGCGCCAGTTTTCCTATATATATACTCACTCCTACTCCACACTAACGCTCACTCGATCAAATTGCCTATATATATACTCACTCCTACTCCACACTAACGCTCACTCATCAAATTGCAAAATGGTTAAGAAACTTGAGAACGGTGTTATCGAGTGCCAGAAGTGCCTCCGAAAGGATTTCGAGTTGGGTTTAAAACATGGTGACTTCTATGGAATGGTCACCCATCAGACCTCTTGCAACCTTCCTGTGAGTACTATACTAAAATTGTGTAGTTATGGCATTTCTGATATGTAAGTATTTGTTGCTTATTTTTGTCTATAATGCATTTTGGTTGTAGCCCATTCAACCGCCACCACCACCACCGCCACCGACACCACCAAGCAGTGATGATGATGAAGATGACGAGTCATCAGATGATGAAGATGAAGAATGATCAGATGATGGCGATGATGCTATGGTTTACTAATTAGGTTCTATATTTGTTGCATCTTTATTTAGTTGCTTTCTTATCTCCTCTTTTATTTGAAAATCCATAGTCGGGCACGTCGTATGTCAAAAGATTTATGCACATCCGCGTGTGTTTTCATATAAAATATACTAGGTACCTGTTTAGCTATGCGTTGTTATTGTTGTTTGTTGAAATCATATGGTTATGCTGTTAAAAATCATGTTGATACACGTAACTTATCACCCAACAGAATAAGGCAAGAAATATATATCGGTTATCAAACCGGTCAAGCCATGAAAAATACCTATAATGGCACAACCTGATTAATTAAGCCGCAGAGAAGATCCAAGCTAGCAGACAGCAAACTAATATGTTTAAGGCCTGAGAGGCCAAAATGGATGTCCGGTTCCCGGATCCATTCACACCATTTGTACGTAAATTATTTAGACTAGCTCTTGGTGGTTCGTTTTCAGCTGGCGCTAGCTTGATCAAGTACATTGGCACCTTTCAAGTACATAAATTTAAAAACATGAAACTTAAAAACCATAATTTAAACAACCCCGCCTCTTCCGCTGTCTTAATCATCTTCATCATCAGAAACCGGCGGTGGAGGTGGCAGTGTAAGTACGGGCTACATACAACCAAAATGGTAGTCAAAAACTAATAAAAAATACTAATTATATCCGATCAAAATGCGACAAGTAGACGAGGATTTTAGCATAGTTCTTACATGTTTGCATGTCTTCTCAAAAAATCTAACGGAACTCTTTTTTTATTTTATTTCTTTTTTTTTTTTTTTTTTTTCTTTTTGTCTAATTTTTTAGTTGAAAAATGTATAAAACTGTAAATTAAAGTTATAAACTACATTAGAAACATTAAATAATATGGTTTTAAGGGTGTAGTTTATAATCATAAGTTGATTGTTTCTGCAATTTTATTTTAGTTTACTAAGCATAATATAGTCCGGTATAATTGTTGAGGCTCACCTCATTTATTTCAATATTTGCGGAACGTTAACTTGTTTCACACACAGTTATGAACATATGGATAAACAAGTACATAATTATTTCACAAAAACAAAAAACTTGGAGATGCCATGTAACATATAGGCCCACAAAATCAAAGAGATTCCTTGTAGAGAAATACAATTGCTTTGAAACCTATATTGACATGATAGTTATTATTTCACAACCATTTTTTCTTGTTTTGTTTTGCAGTTCTTGTACAATACATGATAATCTTTATCTATAGTAAAAGTATTTATTTGAAATGTTAAAAGTAATACCTCTCTTACCATCAAGGGCGGACCCAGAATCACTAAGTCATCCGGTGCACAAAATTTTTTTTTACGAGTATAAAAGAAATAATAATTAACTGAAATATTGTATTTCATTAAAACCTGTAAAAAAAAAATTAAAACTAGCGGTTTAAGTAATACTTATGTGACACAAAGTTTTAGGACCGGGTTCATTTGGAAAAATCTAAAAAATTTACGAAAATTTGCACTACGCGCTAAACATTCATTGAGTTCTTGTGAACCCCCGAGAACCCCCTAAGCACGCCTCTGGTTACCATATTAACATATAAGAGGCCTAAAACACATTTAGAATACCTCCTAATTTTATTAATATTGAGAGGAAGATACGGTTACGCCTAACTTTCACATTTTATTTTTGAAGGATGCATTTGTGACTAAGTAAGCATGTGCATGAACATATTGATCAATTCTTGTATGCTGATTTATGTATGTTACATTTTGTAACTTTTTGGTTACCATCTTCTTTCGGATATTACAAAAGATCTTGTAGACGTTTATTTATTTATACTGTACTCGGTTTCAAAACTTAAAACCAAAGCAATAAAAAGATGTCATAAATCCTCAAAAGTTATTCATCTGGAATGAAAAGAAAAACATTGGTTCTTAACCTTTTTACGAGATAGGCTAGATCTAATTTTACACGGTTCATATTTTTATTTAATTACGTAAAATATATTAATTTTCGTACATTTAAACTAATATACTCTACTACAACACAAACTAACCACATACATTGAATTTGGTCAACAAGTAAATATTTGTAGAATAATTGTACCATTTTTGAAATTCAACGGTAAACTAATGGCATTGTCTATATTAAAATTGGATATTATCACAGATAAAATTTGAAGTACCATTAATCCTTAATCTTCAATGCAAAAAGGGATCATTTTGTTGCAATGTAATGACTACATAGTTATTGGTAAGAGACTTTGTTCTTACAATGTAAAGTGTTTCACATGAACCGATTTTGAACATATTAAAAACAAATGGAAATCCGGTTTGGACACTACTCTCACCGAGCCAACTATTAGGAGGAGAATTCCATATCCTAAAGCTAATTCTTTAGCAAGATCAATTTTAACTAGCATTTAATTTACATTCTCAACCTCTTACAAACAAATTTCTTAACATGGTCTCATCTATTTTTCTCATCGGGAAGTTGTTGATTTTCAAGATGGAAACTTTGATCAAGATGTATGGTCTGTTGGTTTTTGGAATTTGTAAGACATATACTCCGTAACACATCTGCCCAAAAGCTTTAAACCTTCTTAGGGTTTATAACAAAGAGCACAAGGTATGTTAACGCAAGAAGAGGGTGAAAGTTTCACATTCTTGCGTTAACCACACCGGCCTTGTGCATTAAAGCCACGTTAACTTCCCACGTTAAAGCTTTAACGCTACGTTAAAAGCTATGTTGGAAAAAAAATAAAAAATAAAACAATTTTACCCCTCAAACGTAGTATGTATCCATTGAGTTTTAAAAAAAATCATTTTACCCCCTCTAATGTTTTTAGTATCTGGAGAAATAAAATTCAAAACACCCCCTTGGTTCTTAAACGGTACAATTCGAGCGGGATAACCAAATTCAAATTCAAAATTCAAATACAGAGCGGGATTATTTAATTTCAAAATGGAGCGGGATTTATTCAAAGCTACCTATATATACAACTCCACCAGAGTTGTTTATCACACACACAACTCATACACACAACTCACATACAGATTCTCAACAATGTCTCGCATAGACTTCTCCAAATAATTCCCCAGTCCACAACAAGTGCCAGAAGATATCTTCCCAACAGAAGATGAAGTTAATCACACTCCACTAGAAGATATCTTTCCGGTATTCCAATCGGAAAATGAACCGGTAAACACTCCACCGGTGGACCACCAAAACAATCCGTTTAACTTTACTGAGGAATATCTCCGAGAACTTGAGCGGGATGAGGCAATACTGAGAGAGATTCGTAAAAACAAGGCACGAGAGGAAGCTGCTCGTATGGAGCAGGAAACCAGAGATGCAATACATCTTAGGAAGAACTGGTTTGACACTATGGAAGCAAAGTATTATGCTAGCGAGTTTAGGTCTTCTTCCAGTGAGGAGGGTTATAACTCAGATGATTCATTTTCTTAATTTGTAGTTTAATTTTTATTACTGTATCGTAGTTTGTATTAATCGTACTATGTCTTTCGTGTTTTAACTTTAATGTTTAATGTAATTCGTGTTTTAACTTTAATGTTTAATGTAATTCGTGTTTTAAATGTTAAGTTTTATATTAAATAAAGTATTAGTTTTAGTTTAGGAGTTGATTTTGGAAATAGTTGAGTTAAGGTTGAGTGATAACAAGGGGTGTTTTTTTTAGTTAAAGGTCAAATTGTTAAAGTTGATGTGGCGCTGACGTGACAGTGGATGAAACTTTCACTTGGGGTTAATATACCTAGTGCTCTAAGATTGATGGCAAAAGTAATAAATTCAAATTTAAACAAAAAACGAAATGATTTACTTACATCTATCAGGTGGTTACCAAACTTTCGTTTGACTACTACATAAGTTTATGAAGTTATCATGAAACACTTTTTTCACAATTGTTTTGAACTAAAACAATATAAAAATGGCTTGCATTTTGCATTTAATGAAAAGGCTTGCATTTACCTCGATGTCAATATGAGAGCCCAACTATTGCCGGTTGTTTTGCCTTAAAAAGTATAAAATGATTTACTTTCATTTTACAAGAAACAAGAAATAACACCACCCTTGTCTCACTTGTTTAAGGCTTTAAGCAAAGCTACATGGGTGTTAGACTAAGTGTAACAAGGACCTCAAGTGAAACAATCTTCAATTCTTTGATCGAGTTATCGGGAACATTGGCAAGAGAGAAACTGTAGGAGTTATATTAGGTGAATGCAAGTGAAGAAACATGACCTTTTTTACACAACTCAACCTCATTTGTAGTAAGTACAATATCTTTAGTAGTAGTTCTTTATTAACTTCAACACATCATTGAATACCAGAGATGGTGTATGAGTCGTTGGCTGGGATCTCTGTATTAAAAAAAAAAAAAAAAAGGTAATTTATACTCT
The DNA here is from genome assembly GCA_021014915.2 of Artemisia tridentata subsp. tridentata. Lineage (NCBI taxonomy): Eukaryota > Viridiplantae > Streptophyta > Magnoliopsida > Asterales > Asteraceae > Artemisia > Artemisia tridentata. The sequence continues at coordinate 18,687,394 of CP139509.1, forward strand.
ACACATTTTTATGAGTGTCATTAAAACACGTGTCACTAAAAGACATTTTTCTTATAGTGAAAGAACTATAATGTGCCCTCCTAAGCATGTGTATATTGATGATCCCCGTATGTGTGATGTATTAAAATATAACATACCAAAATTCTAGCCATATAACTAAACATATATAATTTGTCATCTATATGTAGTTTATCAAGTAAGTGTGATGTTTTACCTTCAAGATTAATATAGTATGGTGTTAGTTATTTTAATACTAGTAAGTATTAGTGGAAGAAATGTTAAATGAGGGCTTAATTAGTAAAATTGCAATGCTACATGGATTGAATGACATAGCTCTAATGGTGTGGCAGGCAAGTGTGACATAGTGGATTAAATGACATGTTCAAAAACTACTCAAAGTTTATACCAGTCAATGAGCTTGGCTCAAGTCAACAACTACTTGAACCATCAAGCCCTATTTGGTACATTACATTAAAGTTCTTTCGTTATTTAAATTATTCAAATCCATAGTCGGGCACGTCGTATGTCAAAAGATTTATACACATCCGCTTGTGTTTTAATATAAAATATACTAGGTACCTGTTTAGCTATGCGTTGTTATTGTTGTTTGTTGAAATCATATAGTTATGCTGTTAAAAAACATGTTGATTTAACTTGTGCACATGATATAAGTTAAAGTCAATTGCAACTAATTAAAAATAAAATCAACAATAACTAAAAAAGAAGTACTCCGTAGTTCATTTGTAAATACAAACTGAGTTTATGAAATTCATTGTAACATATACAATCAACCGATCTACAACTCCACATGTGGTTCACTCAACATCTCAACATCGTATCGAAATTCCCTGAAACACACACAAAGGCTTATTGGTTATAAAAGAATTGTAGAAGAAGTTCACAACAAGAACGACAATATTGTTAGTATTTCTTTTTTTTCACAAATACAAACGACTTGGAAGAACAAATAACGACTCGAACACGATGGCAATCTATAACACTCACATCCGTCATTACCAAAAAAATTTCTTCATCTTGTGTCCAACGGGTATGTGTGACGTCGGTTTTCTTCAGTCTCAACTTTCTTCCATTTCCTTTTCCTTTACCGACTGGCGGTGCAGCTACGATGCCGCTATAGGTATAAAAATAGCCCAATAACAAGCTGCACCTTGCACTCTAACACTTATTGTTAAGTGTGAATATGTAGTTATGAACAAAAAATAAAAATTAAAATTTAATAATATAAAAAATATATATATTTCTCGGGTTGAACCTCTAATGAAATATATGAAAATAATAGCATGTAAAAACATAAAATATCGCATTTGATAAATTAAATGCATATATAACTAATAAAAAATTATGTTGTAAAAATACTAAAAAAGGATTAGTTATGAGTGTGGTATGAAAAAGTAAATGAAAGAGGTGCTATAAAGGGATTGGTTGACAACCCCTAAATAGTCTATAATAGAAGTTACTTATGACAACCCTCAAATTGTATCAAAATATCTGTTTCTTGCTGCATTCCATGTCTTATGATGGTTCATAAGACAAATGTGATAGTTAATTTTCGCCGCTTGTGATGTTTGTATGGTCCAGACTTCATCGGGGATTTTTTTTTCATTCTCGTGTGGGCCTGGTATATTTTTGCATCCCTAGCTTTAAGGCTTATGTCTCATGTCAGGCTGGATGCAGTAAGGCGATCAAGTTTCTTCATTTTTTTCTGTCACGTCAGTTTTCTCTCTCCAGCGACCTACAAGCGATTATGTGCCCCAGTAAGGGCGACCAAGTTTTGTTTTTTTTTTTTTTTTTTTTTTTTTTTTTTTTTTTTTTTTAACAAAAAAACATTTTTAACACAATTAAATTTCATTAAAAATTAAAACATTACATAGATAAAAAAAAACATTAAATAAACATAAAAGCTTCATACATAAACATAAACGTTCTCTTCGTACTCTGAATCCAATCTGCTAAACTCCCTCTCTTTATTATCGTCCCAACCCGAATTGTCTTCAGAACCAGGCGCAACGAATCTTGGTGCAATAGATGAAGTAGATGCACCTTGGTCAAAGTTTCGGTTCTGTTGTGAAACAGAACGAGCTTCAACGTTTTCCTCATAACTCCAGCGAACCTTGTTGCTGATTTGGCCCTGAATCTGTGAAACGCAACCCCACAACGTCTCACTAATGGCTCCATCTTTGCGAGCTTCATCGTTCAAAAACTGGTCGATCACAGCTTTTCTGTCTTCAGATATGTCTTTGCAGTCTACATATCGTTATCTCAGTTTTTGTTTCTATGCCTTTGCAACTTCAAACTGCTTTATAACCTCGACAAGAGCTTGTTGTCGAGCCCCATCTTCTTGTTCGGCTTGTTTTTTTATATAGTTTTGCAGTTCTTCGACGGTATGGGGGAGACGACAAGCCATTTGAATTTTGTGAGATTTGTGGATTGAAATGTGTGTGTGTTGAATGTTTGTGTTGTGTGTTTTTATAGTGAAGTGTGTTAAATATGTGTATGTATTTATAGTGTTTTTGAATTTTTTTTTTTTTTTTTTTTTTTTTTTTTTTTTTTTTTTTTTTTTTTTAAATGATGCAACGTTAAAAATAAATGGTGCTTATTCCTTTTTTCAAACGATCGTGTGAGTGACCAACATCAAGGTGATCGAATCCAGCGACCAAGTTCTGAAGTAAGGGGATCGATCCCCTAATTCAATCGAGCTAGGGTCGATCGACCCTTCTGCATGCAGCCTTATGTGTGGTCACAAGGCTTTAAGGCTTATGTCTCATGTTATGTGTGGTCACAAGTTCTAAGCCAATAAGTTAGTGTGTAGTTTTGTCCTTGTTTTGTTGTTTCTCTAAGTTGTCTTATAGTTTTTTTTTACTTTTTTTAATAATATTAATAAGTGAAAAATTCAAAACACATTCCTATCGTTTGTCCATTGTCTCACAATACATCTTTGTGTTTTTTTTAGAACAAAACCATCCCTCTGTTAATAAAGTTAGCCACCATCAAGGTTATAAAATAGCGTGAGGCGAGACTTGGCGGCATGATCAAGCCTCAAGCCTTTGCGGCCAAGGCGAAGCTTTTGCGTTTATAAGGCGTAGTATAAGGCGATACAAAATATGAAAATATTTATATATTTATATCATATTTCATATATATCAAGTTTACAAAAAGAAGTAAAAATGTAAAATAATGCGGCGTATCAGCATGACGTGGCGACATTATCAAGCCTCACGCCTTTGCTAGGCCTTTGCGAGCATTTTTTTTACGTTTTCGTTCATTTTTTACATTTTCATGCGTTTTTTTATATCTTCGTCCGTTTTTATACATTTTGTCAACACACAGGGATACTCAGGCGTAGTGGCAACTTCACCCTGCTCGAAGGGCTCTGTCTCGTCAGAAACTACGTCAGGTGTTAAGGCTTGATGAAATACGGGTGACGTAACCGATGCAACGGAATCCTCAGAATTTGAGTCCGATGATATACTCATATGGGAGGGTGCTGACATGGTTCTTGTAACAACCCGTAGATAGTAAGAGTAAATAATAAGAATTATTAAATTCAAGAATGTAAAATTCTAAGATACTAAAATTAAGATAATATAACCTTACTAATTGAGCACGGTAGCAAGCAGGCACGGAGGGCAAAAAATAGTATGGTGTAAAATTAATTTATTTGAAAGTGTGGTTATAGTTCAATGTTTGAAAATATTTGGTTCTCTATAACTTAGGCTCTGATACCAATCTGTAACACCCCCTAAATTACAAGTTAACAGCGGAAGTCTAATCGGGGTATTATTGTGAGGATCATACTCAAAATTTATAGAAAATAGCTCGAAAGAGACGTTTTAAAAACATAGGTCCATTATTATAGAAATTCAGTTACAAAAGTACATATCAGAGTAATAAAATCCTTAGAAGGATTAATGTTTTAAACTGAATTAAACATTTTATTTTACACCATAATTTAAAAGATAGGAAATTTGCCCGCTCTATGCCTTTGCTTCTCCTGCTAGTTACCTGAGATAAACATGCTTAAAAGTCAACAAAATTGTTGAGTGATATTATAGAGTTTGAATTTAGTAATCAGTTCGATACACAAGTAAGATTGTATTAGAAATACAGTCAGTTGAAAATTGATAAAACAGTATATATATTGCCCTAAGTCTCATGACACGCAAACGTTAACAAAGTACCGTAAAAACGGAGGTGATCATCAAGTCAATGATGATATTTTTGCCCTCGTGTAATAGGTGATTTGCCAATTTCTATTTTTATTCAAATATAATGTATCGCGACTAATACGACTAACCAAAAGTCATTTCGTCCAGTATTAGTGGGATAGGTTGTCAAACCTTAAATAGATCTATTCACTATATTCGCGTTCACTTACAAAATGATTAATGGCTCATGAATAAGGGTCTTTTTGGCAATAGGTAACTTAGTCATATATCAAGTCAGGTAGCATACAGAAAAATACTTGTGATCTGTTTATAACATGTATCTCCCTCACGGAGTTTAAAATAAGTAAATGTGAGGCTATAACTCACCTTAAGTGATATTGGATATCATGAAAAGTAATTCGGATGAGATTATGGTAACGGCTTCAAAACAAGACCTGATAAATAAATATGTCTAGGAATTTGTCCAAATACTATTTGGTGATTGTGAAACGAGTAATGTATAACGATTATTGAATAACGAATAACGATTAACGAATAATGTTAATCGTTATGAGAAGATTATATGAAAATGAAATTATTGAGATTAGATGTATTATCACATGATATGATAATTAAATTATTTTCGAAGTTTTTATAATGAATATTACGTAAAGGAAACTAGTTAAAATATCGTTAAATATATTATTATGTAACGTTAAATAATATATAAAGGAAATGAAATAAATATGCATGTGACATGAATGGTTTATTCATTTTTGGTGTTAATGGGGTTTCTTTTATTAAACAAAGTGGCACTAGAATGGTTTGGTGGGATTGGATTCATGTCCAGATTGGGGTGGCTTTGAATCTGTGTTTTGGTTTAGTAGTGTTGGATTCATGTTTCTAATGTGTTTTTTCTAAAACATGAAATTGAGTCTGCTATAGTGCTATGTTTGTGACTTTGTGTTTGGATTTGGCAATGTGTTTGTGTTTTTAATAATATGAGAGTAGTTTGGTCATTTCAGCCTTTTAAACAGTCAAATTAACAGAAAATTTGGTCAAATGACCAAACCTGTTATGGTTCGCAACCACACGGACTGGATCAGTTAAAAAAACGTAAGGACTAAAAGCGTTAAACCCGACAGACCACAGAGACCAATTTTGAAATTAACTCTTTTAAACCCTTGAAAAAAGACTTTTACAATGGATAAGAGAAAAATCCAAAACACATTCCTATCGTTTGTCCATTGTCTCACAATACATCTTTGTGTTTTTTTTAGAACAAAATCATCCATCCGTTAATAAAGTTAGCCACCATCAATGTCAATGTCACGTTCAACGCGCATAAAAACCAAAATGCATGTGAACATTTTGGACACTTAGTCATATAATTTATATTTCTTCTGTCTTAAATTAAAGTTTGTATCAAATGGTTATAATTTGAAAGTGGGAGGTTATTGAAGATTGAAACTAGATAAAAAAAAAATAATAAAAAAAATAAAGGCGTCTTGGATTAGTAAAAACTAGAAATCGACGAGTAGTAAGGAAATATAACGATATTGAAACAAGCATTAATTTACTTTCGCGTGGGCTGGTGGGTACAACGTGAAGGCCGAGTTGCGATGTGGGGGTAGCGCCAAGTATTTGGGTTGGTGCCATGTGTAACAAACCGCAAAAATTCCCTATAATTAACAACGGTTAATTATATGTTAATTTCTGTCAATATTTTAATCACCATTTTTACGGGGAAAATTTGAAATTTTTCTTATTATCTTATTTGGTTGTGATTACGAAATCACAAAATTCACCAAATGACGTAACAAGTTTTCAACATGTTTTTTTTCGAAACATAAATATTTCATTTAGTTTAATTACTCACTAATTACACTAATCATATGTTCTAACTTTCTAACACATGCAATACTAGTTTTACGAATTTGTAAAGAACAGGGGAAACCTTTTAAAAACGTATGAAACTATGCGAGAATTGCGGTTTCACGCACAAAACTAAAAAATTTCCCATTTTTTGGTCTAAACTCCCCAAAACCCATCCAAAAGAGTATTTTGTGACCTGCTCAGCAGGTTTCTGCCATGTCATCAGGTAATTTTTTTTCCCCACTACTACCCTCCCCACAACTTACATAAATGGTCCCTCTAGTTAAAATAACTTGCGTCTGACGTCCAAATCAGTTTTTTTTCATAAATTTTTTTTTACTTAAATTTTTTTTTCAAAATTAATATTAAAAAACATTTAAATTTTTATTTCCGAATTTAAAAAAAAACATTAAAATTTATTAAAATAATTTTTTTTTAGAAAAAATTTATTTTTTCGGAAATAAATTTTTTGCGAAATAAAATTTTCAAAATAAATTATTTTTATAAATATTTATAAATTCCGAAAATTTTTAAAAAAACATTTCAATTTAAAAAAAAAAACATTTAAAAATTCCGGAACTTTTTTTTTGGTTTCGAAATTTTTTTTGGGAAAATAATTTTTTGCGAAACAAATCTTTGAAAACAAAAAATTTAAAAAAAAAAATAATTTCCGGAAAAATAGAATTTTTTTAAAAATAAAATAATTTCGGAAAAAAAATTTTTTCATAAAAAATAAATTTTTTTCGGAAAATTTTTTTTTTTCTAAAAATATTCAATTTTTCACAAATAATTTTTTCGGGAAATAATTTTTTTTCATAAAAAATTATTTTTTCAGAAATTATTTTATTTTAAAAAAATTCTCTTTTTCCGAAATTTTTTTTTTTTAAAAATTATTTGTTTTGAAAATTTTTTTTCGCAAAAATTTATTTTCCCAAAAAAAAAAAAATTTCGAAACCAAAAAAAAAATTTTCGGAAAATTTTTTTTATTTTTTTACAAAAATTATTTTCCAAAATAAAATTATTTTTTATGAAAAAAATAATTTTTTTTCCCGAAGTTATTTTATTTTTATCGATTTGATGTGAGATTTGATGGTGATATCGATTGTTTTGGGACAAATGATTTGTGACTTGGTGTATGTTGTAGATCGAGAGTAAATAACTCTTGGGTATGTTCTTGTTTTGAGATTGATAGAGATGTTTGTGATTTTTTTCAGTTCTGGGTTTTGGTCTTGAGTGATGTGGGTTTTTTTTTCTTTTTTTGATTGCCGGTTTATCTTGTTTTGAGATTGATAGAGATCTGTAATTTTAGATCAAGAGAGATGCGTTTGGTTGAGTGTTTTGGTGGTTGATGTGCATGGATTATCTTGAGTGATTTTTTTTTGAAGATCTTTTGTGCATATGATTTTTTTGAGATGGCTGGATTTTGAAATAAGAATAGCAGGGTGTTTATAACTTTATGGGTTTGAAGTGGGAAGGGTAAAATGGTCCAATTGGTCAAAAAAAACTTATAACTAGCTTGGTGGGTGACATGTTGCGTTTTCTAAGAGGTATTAAGGAGTTGGTATAAAAAATAGAGATGATTAATTGTTCGTTACGTCAAACCATGTTTTACGTAAAGTTCTATACGTTTTTTAAGTAATACCCCTTATATATTCGATACTTGATATCTCAAAAATAGTTGGCTCTCGCGTCTCGATCAGTACAATAACTTCAATTTTTTTTTTCTTCTAGTGTTCTATAGGCAATATTTTTGTGATGTTTGGTTTGAGATATATAAGTGTTACTTTCAAGTATTGTGCAATCATTATATTGTAACACACAAAAATAAACTTATCAACCAAGTTACTACGGTTTGCTAATGAAATGTATTTATTGAACCTCATCAGTTACACTAAATGAATAGAATCGATGCAACATGTTTAATGTGTCCTATAATATAATAAAAACATACGAATAATGAAATCACCTATAACCAACTTGGTTCAATCCACGCATGACTTGACACATAAGATGCAGTTCTGAAGAGATCGGGTTGCTGAATGTTTTTGGCATCAAATGTGTGATACATGCATGTGTCAAGTGAATAAAACACTATCTTTCTGTTCTCGGAAGACACTTGTGGAAAGAAGATCTTGTTCTCCATTTGTGGTGTTTTGGCTTCAAGGCAAAGACATGTTGTATCACAAATATAAATCATATGCTTTCCAACACCAGTTATTTTCTCCCATTCTTGTTTAACTTCATTCAACTTAAACACCTCAACATGTTTTCCATACTTGCTCACATAAACCAGTAAAAGATGTTGATCACATTTCGTTAAGAATTTTTGTGTCAAAGATCCGCAAACACTTTCAGGGGCTTCGGCTTCAACAGTATTCAAAGAGTAACCTCGTTTGCCCAGATTATTGAAAACAATAACTTCTCCCTCTTCACACAATGCATACAGATCTCGACCATAAAAACTTGAACAAATAGCATGTCGATCTGCGCCTATACGAAATTTACACCATGTTGGTTGATTTAGAAAGTGGATGTCAACATACCAAACCCCCCTTGTAAATGCAACCACAATACAATCAGCGGAAGTAGGTGGTGCTGAAAAATTTAAGCTTTCCAATCCAGAACTATATGCCAATTGTGGAAGCTTTCGAAGATCATTTGTAAAAGGGTTAAATAGTACAAAGCACCTCAATTCATTGCTTTCAAATAACAACCAACCAAACCTTGAAGCAAATATTTTGCCACAAGCAATTGATGTCCGTGGTTTTTCCATCAAGTAGTTGTCACCGAACATAGGATCTGTAAATGTGATAACGTCTCGGTTTTTGTCTACCACCACTAGCCAAGGTGAAGCAACTGAATACGTTCGCAATCTCCATAATGATGTTTTGTTACTCCATTTTATCACCGGTGCTGCTAAATGACATTGTCTGCATGTAGCACGAAACTTCATGTATTCGACACCAATAGAATGCTCCATAATCGTCTCCAAAAGATTAAACAAAATATTGAGGAGGTGCGGTTCATTAAATTCAGCCCGATCATTCGTATCGGATCTTAACAATATCTCACTGTTGTTTTCCGTCTCTACTTTAGAATCACCTATGCATTTAGCTTTTTCATGGTCATCTTCTAACCTACAAAAATTGGATTTTAAGAAACAATTTTTCAATAAAAAAAAGTGTTTTTCTAATCATTGTAGCTTTCTTTATAACTACATGTCACTGAAAGATGGCTTTGTGTCCCACTCGAGTAACTTTCTAAACAAAAACCCCATGCAAGGAAACGTCTTTCAAAAGAAAGATAAACCTTAATATAGAATAAATATTAAATGTTATATTTATATTAAGAAATACTAAGATACGGGTTTCATAATTACTCATGTGGGACACAAAATCATCTTTCAATGATCGGTGACAATTGAAAAGTATGTCTTTGGGCAAAAAGAACTATTAAATACCGATAGTAAAACATATGATATAAATGAACATGAAACAATTTATACCAATACCTGCATTCCCAAATCGACATATGGCTTGTCGGCAGTATTGGAGACGGTATAGAAAATAGGGAGATGGTCTTATCTTTCACATGGTACGAGTATATTGTTTTGCCCATTTTGCCACGAATGTGTATATAACCTCCTAACTCCGAAGCAATTACACGGCTATAAGATACCGATTGATCACGAGAACGATCCAAGAATAAATTAGCGTCTTTGAGGTCATCTGTTTCTTCCCATATATGAAGACTGTGTTTGAAGTCTAGGTGACCATAATTTTGCCACCAAGCATAATTGAGATCACTCATTTCCCAGTCTTTCAGGCCTTGTAATTCTTCCCACTTTATACTAGTCATGTCCAATTTAAACAGACACACATCAGCAGGTGATTCCAGTGATTTATTATCATAATAAATTATGTAGAACAATTCATCACAAGATCCTTTCAAATAAAAATCTAAATCTACGTGGTCACCACAGCAGCGATAGGAAGTTCTGGAAGGATAAGGGCATCCCCCAAGCAGCATTAGTGTTATCACAACTTCTTTCTGCCTAACCATAATGTCTACTTCTATAACCAATTTGGCAAAAGAGCCGTCGGTACTTAATGCATATACCTTATCATTGCAACAAGTTAGGTTATGTAGTAATTTACCATCAAGGCTTAACCTCTTGAGTTGTTTGGCATATGACATTTCGGTCCACCTAAATTTCTTTCTTTTACTACCTGGTTGACAAAATACAAAGGTAGATTTATTAGATCTTGCTAATAAAAGAACTGAACTCGGATCATCTGGAGGGGCTGACAAACAGCATTGTCCGATAGATTCATAATTTCCATCTTTTAAAATCAAGGTGGGGAGACTTATGATCTTAGAAGCCACTTGGTTCCAAAGAGACCATTTATTGTTTTGCGGATGGTTGGAGAGTACCACCCATCCATGAAAACAACCTTGGATAAGTTTCCCAAGTAACTCGGGGATTCGACATTGATAATGAGGTAACTCGTCGTGTATGGTGTAGAAATACTGGTCTTGATTGTCGTCTTCTAGGTTCTGGGAAATCAACCATGGATATCTTGCTGTTAAGGGAGGGAACCGATCACATACCGAACCACACGAAATCTGCTCCATATAAACATGTTCATAATAATTTTTCAAGGTTAATAGACAGAATTAGTAATCAAAGTCATCCTACTTTACATCTCTTTTCAATTAAGTCTGTGTACTATTTTGATAGTTTTTTGAGCGACTGCATTATTGAAACTTGCTAATAGAATTTAGTATACTATCGAAAAACTTAACATGTTATTTAGAAAAAACTTACAATTAAATTTATAAACACGTGCATATAGTACCTTAGGCGTTGTTAAACATAAATTAACTAACTAGCCGGCTGGCGACATAATATGTTATATCATCGCACAAGCTAGTATACACGGCAATTAGGAAGAGCTCCACGCCAATTCTTATTATAACACTTTCAATCCTATAAGTTACTACATTGCATCTAATCCATTCTTATTTCTAAACTTGTCAAAACTCTTCAATACCATTTATTAAATTTAATTACTTATTAAACTATGACTTTTATTATTATGTTACAAGGTTATGACCAAAAGTTGAACACGATATGCAAAAAAGTATTTGTAGCATCAATAAGCTAGCAAGTCAAAAAAATTATCCAAACACCTTAATGCTCACTGCTTAATCTAACCTTATAATTCTAATAAGCTAATAGGCAATAGAACTATCCAAGCACTCAAAAAGTTTATCGCTTTTATGAAAGTAATAAGTGTTTATTTAGAAAAATATACGCTTAAAAAGCATCAAGATGAGCAATCTCAAGTACCAAATATATATAACCGAACATCATGGTACGTACTGATTAATGATAACTTTAGCCAAAGCAAACATATGTAACCTATGATCGAATAATAACAAAACAATGGTATAAAAAAACAAAAAAATAAAAATCAAGTTTAAAGATATAATTCATACCTCAAACTTCATTAGAATTTGGAACACTGAATAAGGGTTTATGGGTTTATATATTATATATATATATAACCCTATAATACTAAAACGGAGTGTCGGTTCCTTTCTTTATTATAAATTGCCGAATATAATATATTAAACCGACTAGCCCATTTATTCGGCCTGTTATAGCCCATTTATGCTGACTGGAGGCCCAAACGCTTCTTTTTACTATGCTGGCATGCATTCTACCTACTGACGTTCCATAATCTTCTGCGCTTTCTTCTTTCTTATCCGTGAAGCTACCGACCTGCTCTTCTGGATCTGACGCTTTGTGTATGCACAGGTTTCGTGATTTCTTATGTTTTTTTGCATGTTCGTTTAGATTGTTTGTGGAAGGGGGTGTTTATGGAGTTTTGTGTTTGTTTTTTTTTTTTTTGCTCATGCATGCTTTTGATAAACTTATTATATAATAGATGTTGTTGTAGATCTATCAGCGTTATTGGTTTTATTACCTTTGGATATCTGTTACTTGATTAAACTGAAACGAAAGGCTTCTAAGAAATTGTTTGTTGCCAAACATTGTTGTAAACCTGTTGTGATTTTCTTTAAATTAAGCTTAAAGCTATGAGAACCAAATGTAGACCCTGTAAGAAACGTGACATACCGGAACCTTTAGTTCACGCGCCTTTAGTAAGTGAAGCTGTTGAACCCTGGGTTGATGCAAATTTGGTAGTTGGGGTTCCTGACAATCCGGTCGGGTTGGTAGAGCGTGAGGATTTTCGTGAGTGTTGTCAAGAGGGTGGTGTTGTTGATAAGAGGAAGTGTGCCTTTAACATTGAAAAGGAATTCATCGGATGTGTGTGACGCTTCGTTGACGAACGAGGCGAAAAGGCGAAGGCAAAACTCAGATGAACGGATAGGATCGGGTTGTTTGGATTACGAATATGGGATACCTTCTGTGAATGGATCGAAAAGGAAGGCTGTAGTTTTAGATAGTTGTTTGTCGGACAACGCTACTATATCTCTGTGTGACTCGGAAGTGGTACGAGGTGGCTTCTCCGGTTCTGGTTTGGAAAGCGTAGGTGAAGTTGTACCGGTTTCAAAAAAAAGGTGTCGCGATGGTCAGCAACCTCCTATGGACGCTGGAGATAAGTTACTACATTGCATCTAATCCATTCTTATTTCTAAACTTGTCAAAACTCTTCAATACCATTTATTAAATTTAATTACTTGTTAAACTATGACTTTTATTATTATGTTACAAGGTTATGACCAAAAGTTGAACACGATATGCAAAAAAAGTATTTGTAGCATCAATAAGCTAGCAAGTCAAAAAAATTATCCAAACACCTTAATGCTCACTGCTTAATCTAACCTTATAATTCTAATAAGCTAATAGGCAATAGAACTATCCAAACACTCAAAAAGTTTATCGCTTTTATGAAAGTAATAAGTGTTTATTTAGAAAAATATATATAACCTTATAAACGCTTAAAAAGCATCAAGATGTGCAATCTCAAGTACCAAATATATATAACTGAACATCATGGTACTGATTAATGATAACTTTAGCCAAAGCAAACATATGTAACCTATGATCGAATAATAACAAAACAATGGTAAAAAAAAATAATAATAATAATAAAAATAAATAAATAAATAAATAAATAAATCAAGTTTAAAGATATAATTCATACCTCAAACTTCATCCAGAATTTGGAACACCGATCGATGGATTTCTTTGTTTATTTGAATAAGGGTTTATGGATTTATATATTAGAATGATGAATGGAGTAATAATTTATTTATAGAAGGCATTGACATCGTTACCATAATTATTTGAGCAGAAAAGTTGACTCTAAGATATCCCTAGCTACATAGGAGACGTATCCACAAACACGTGTTGAGGTTAACTCTCGTGGTTTAAAAATAGGTTTAAAAATTATGAAAAAGGTTTAAAAGTATGTGTACGATGAACTATTTCAAGTCTAGGTGGTATGAAAAGGTCTAGCATTTTAAAAAGGTTTATAAATTAATGCATTGCATGCGTTGACAATTTTATAAACCTATTAAAAGCTTTATCTATAGCGGTAATAGGTTTATAATATGGAAAGTTTTGTAAATTAATGACATTTCATGAAGTGGCAATCGTATAAACCTTTTAATAGGTTCATCATAGTAGATGCCCTTACAACACCGAGCGTGGGTGCGTTACAAACCACTATCTATCTTTACATATATATGAGACTAAGTACGACTTGCACGAAACGCTAATTTTGTTGTACAATGACATGGAATGACACATAAATGACACCTCAATGATGAGTCATCACACACATTCCATGTTTCTTTTTCTTTTTTTCGGAATTTAATTCAAAAAAAATTTGACCAAATGAAGAATCGAACCCTGATCTTGCACAACAAGAACCAACACTCCTACCACTGGAGCAACTAAGTTTTTGTGTCACACATTCGAAAACATTTATTTCATCCTTTTAGTATTTTTGTAACCAATAAGCCTTTTTTTTTTTTTTTTTTGCAATTGTAACTTGGTACGGGGCATGCAAATATGGTTCTTCACATTCAAGTATCTTCAACTCTAAAATCAAATTTAGATGCTTGTAGGTTTTTAACTATTTTTACTTTACAATGGTACGTTTTGAGACCCAATAAAGTAGGTGACTCATTGATATACTTAAAAGTAAACATTGATAGTTAGATTACCAAGCTAGTATTCTAGTATGTAAAAGGTGACCTGTTGAAATGTACTTGATCAACTGCCAGCTGAAAACGAAACACAAAGAGCTAGTCTAAATAATCTATGCCACTTGTTTTTTGATATTTCTACTACTCATGTTTATGAACATGAATAAATACTACTATGTATTTTTGAACTAAAACAATATATTTGAATGGATTTCATTATGCATTTAATGAAAGCTCGTAATAATTTGATGTTGGTTTATTTACATAACATTTACCCCTTTCAATGCAAACTAGTTGCCGCTCGCCAAAAATACAAGAGCCCAATAATCAGTTGCTTTACCTTCAAAACTATACAATGGTTTTCTCTGACTTTTCTTGTAAGACCAAGAGTAGTGGTTAGGGAGTGGGTTGGGGCAAATGTCGACTGAATGAAACTAAACATCATTGATCCTGCTATCAATCAATCCGTCATAGAAAGGCCTAACTCCGGCTCTCTCTACGGGTGGAAGGAGGGGCAACAGCCTTGTCAAGGCGCGGGCCAAGCCCACTCAAAGTGAAGCGATTTATACCGAGCAAGAACCTGCACTAGAATAGGAAAAGCCAGACATTCCTTCTTTTCAGAATTCCAGTCCTGCGGGCTTGCCCGAAAGTTGGGTGTTGAAGCTAAAATGGGGGTAATGGTTCAACGCCCGTTTTTTATTTCTTCAATCATTACATAATTTTTTTTTCCAAAACAATTTTATTACAAATTATTCTAAATTTAGAAATAACGCAACATAAACCTAAAATAATTCAATCGTCGCTATAGTCCGCATCGTCACAGTCGTCACTCGCATAATAATCTTCCTCGTCGTCACCCAACTCTTCAACCTCTTCATCGGCTATTTCTCCATCCTCAACTTCACCATTTGCTCTGACCATTCGTGCTGACTTTGGGTTGTAGGGCAAAACACCACTTGTCAGGTATGTTTTCATGGGAGTTATCCAGTTGGAGGCTTCGTCATACGCTTCGTCTCGAGTGATTGACCTATTAGCCAATACTTCTACTAGAGCTTCGTTGGGTAGATGAGCAAAGGCCGTTGATGCTAATTTGTTCAAAGCTTCTGCCTTCTCATTTTGACTTCTTCGAACGTGTGTTATCTCATACGGCTCGAATCCTTGAAGAAGTTTCTCAACTTCTTCCAAATATGTACTGATGATGGGTTGTCTCACTTTGTAGGAACCCTTGATTTGGTTGGTGACTGAAAGCGAACCCACAAGGACGGAGAGGTCACGAACTTCCATGCCCTTTGCGAGTCGAAGGCCTGCTAATAAGGCTTCATACTCTGCTTCATCCTTCGTAGCCTTGAATTTTAAACGTAACACATAATTGTACTCCTTTCTCTCTGGGCTTATCAGAATTAGACTCATTCCCAAACAGTTGGAGCTTGATTCTCCCTCCGTGTACAACTCCCATCTTTTCTTTGCCTTCTCGGACTCCCTTTTGTTATGATCGAGCTTGGGAGATGTTTTGTTGGGAGAGTCCGTAGGTGTCTGAATTTTGATGGAGGTTGGACTACTGCGTCTTGTTAATGATCCTGGAGGTGGTAGATCAGCAGTTGCTTTGTCCTACGAAAGGTTGGCCATGGTTCCTTGCTTGATGAGCTCAATGTGCTTGAACCTACTAGGTTTGTGCTCCATGCCGAAGACCTTTCCTTCGAGCTTGTGTGGTTTTCCCAAATCTATTGTGGAGTCAGTGAGTAGTTTCTTTCTGATTTCCTCCAGTTGCCCCATGTCGTGCTCGTGTTCTTCAATATCCGTATCACCGAGAATGACCTTCGGGGGCTCGTGAGGGCTTTCCTTGATTCTCCTGCTAATCTTCTTTCGGTTATTATGACAAGAACGCACGGTTCCTATTCCGTAAGGTGTGTGGAATTTTATTTAATTTGCTGTTGCATGTATAGTAGAGACCAAGATGCCCATCTTTTGCATGGCGGTTCTTCCTATCAACATGTTGTAGGGAGAGTTGGACCTTACTATCACAAACGAGAGGGTTTCCGTTCTTGTAAACTGGCCTTCTCCAATTGTTATTTCTAATGGTACTTCTCCTAGAGGCCACAAGCGTTCGCCAGAGAAACCTGCTAAAGGCATCTTCAAATCAACCCTTTGTGCCCTGATTGAAGGTTCGAGCTTTCGAAAACAATGCTCATATATAATCTCACAAGAACTTCCGCAGTCCATGCAAGCCCCGTTTATTTCTCGGTTAGAAATGAGGACTTTGATGACTACTGGATCATTCGAAGGGATTTGGCCTGTGATAGGGGGAAACATTATTCCTCCTACTTCGCCTGTTTTTTGCTCCGACACTTTTCTTTTCAAACTGGGTCTGTCCCAACGAACCATGAGTATCGAGGCTTCGATAGGAGTAGTATCCTTGGCTAATTGAGTATCAGTCATTTTTTTTTTGCCCTTCTTAATACCCTTCACCAAATGTGCCAACTGCCCAGACCTGACAGCTTCTTCGATCTGTTTCTTCAGCTCCCTGCAACTGTTCGTATCATGGCCATGGTCTTCGTGAAAGTGACAATACTTGCTTGTATCTCTGTTTTTCCCTTT
Source organism: Artemisia tridentata subsp. tridentata (assembly GCA_021014915.2). NCBI lineage: Eukaryota > Viridiplantae > Streptophyta > Magnoliopsida > Asterales > Asteraceae > Artemisia > Artemisia tridentata. The sequence continues at coordinate 18,704,217 of CP139509.1, forward strand.
ACCTGTCATACGGGGGGGTGCTTCGAAAGTCTTTGCAGCCCTCTCTGTTGCAAGTATTTCTTTTGGGGATTTACTCAGATTTCCCAACAAACCGTGGTTAGGGCCTTTGTACGGAGAGAACCTGTCTCTGTTCTTGTTCTTATTCTTCGATCCCTCCCACGTAGAATGCTTCGAGAACTTGTTGTTGCTATCCCTATTAATTGGGGCACCATTAGTAGATACCTCCTTTGCTTCGATCCAAGTGTAAGTCTTTTCCATTAGCCCTTTGTAGGTTGTCGGAAGGTCAGTGGATAAGAATTCCACCAAACTCCGATTATGAAGGCCATGTACGAAACCGAAAATACGTTGATCTTCATGAAGACCCAAAATCTGCAGAGTTTCATCGGTGTACCTCGTAACGAAGGCCCTGGTGCTTTCGTTTTCCTTCTGTTTGATGGTATGTACTGTAAGATGGGTCCTTGTGAATTTCTTTTGTTGGCTGAAATGTGATTGGAATTTGGCTTTAAGGTCATCAAGGTTAACAATGCTGCCAGGCTTTTGCCCATTCCACCAAATACGAGCTGAATCCCGTAGGGTATACGTAAACATGTGGCACGCTACAGGCATAACCCACTTTTGCATCTTAATAGCCCCTTCGAACAAATGTAAGAAATTGTCCGGATCCCCCTTCCCATCATAAGTCCTAATATGCGAAGGCATTTTCAACCCATCAGGTAGTGGGTAGTCTTCGATCCACCTAACGAAGGGTGTGACTGAACCCCTGGGGTCGGAATATAGGCAATTATATGACGGTGCATATGTAGGGATAGTATTATATGGAGCATGGCTTGGGGGCATTCCAATAGGAGCTTGGATAGGGTAAGACTGATAAGGTGTGTTCATGCTAAAAGGATAACTATTTCCTACGGTGTACGAAGGGTACGCCGTAGGGTGTCCGAAGGATATGCTCCCATATGGTTGGGGGAGACTAGGGTTGCTAGGAGGTCCTCTAACGAGGGGATATAACCCTTGAGGGTAAGATTGAGTTTGGAACGGAGGGTACATACCATTGGGAGGAAGGTTTCCTCCCATATTAAATGTAGGTGGATTGCCTTCTACGCCTGACGCGTGAGAAGGCTGCAATGGAACCCCTGCTTTCGTTCTTCCGAGATGCGCTGCTGACAATGGAGGTAGATTAACCCCCGTATCTTCCCTTCGTTGACTCCTCCCATTGGAGCCTTCAGCAATCACTCCTTCCCTTCTAGTCGGAGCCCTTTCCGGGACTCCTTCAAATCCAACGGACCTTCTGTTTAGCCTTCGACTGACCGGTGACCCAATCGTTAATGCTGAGAGTGTCGCTCCTTGTGTCGCTCCTTGTGTCGGAGGCCTGGGCTCCGCCTCCAATTCTTCATCATAGTCATCACTAGAGTATTCCAATTCCCTCCGCATTTCAACATTTCGGACTTGCCTCTTTCGAGCCTTTAAAAGAGATTCCAACACTTCGTAGTTGGCTTCGACAAAGTCTGGGCTAATAATAGGCTCCGGGTTAGCAGATGTTGAAGCATGATGGTTGGGTGTTGTTTCTGGGTGAGAACGTGCTGTGAACGTGGAAGCGGTTATTGGGGGAAGGTTGTTAGAGTCGTTGATTGGTATTGGTGCTAAGGTAGAGAAACCCGGTGGGGGAGTATCTTCTCTTCCTTGACCCATGCCGGATATATAGTGAAAGTAGTTGGTTGGTTATAAGCTTGGAAATAACGAGACCAATTGTAGCGGTCCCACGGATGGCGCCACTGATTGTACAATAAATTGCACTACCAGGCCTTCGATGGTGATCAAAGGAATATTGGGGTGTTGAGATTGCGCTAAGCTTGTCCTTAACCTGAAATAAGAAATACGAAGACACTACGTTAAGTGATTGCGCAGGGGTTGGACCATGCGAACCACCTCCGGCGTGTGAGAAAGTATGTGTAATGGTAATGTAGGTTGTAAATGACGAGAATGAAGTTAACTTACTTTGTTCCAGCCCGACTAAGCTATTTATAGGGGAGAAAATAGGCTTAGTGGGCGGTTTGCGCATGTATCGGAGATCATGGGGGCGTCCCATGAAATGTGGTAACCGCTAGGGCTTTGTAGCCCACGATCTCTGTTTTGGCGGGAAAGCCAAGGGGAAGAGGAGACGTGGGTTTGACCAGGTCATGGTGGTCCTCCGTTGTAGTTCCTTCGAGAGGAATACCCCGAAGGGCTTAAGGCTTCGATTGGCTGATTCCCACATGGTAACCACTTCGCAGACGAATGGTTTTACGCCAATGAAACGTGTTAGGAGATTAACCTGGGCCTCCGAAGGGAGGGCTTTCTACAGGCTCGAAGGGGAGTCCTTCGACCCGTTCGGAGGGTACATCATCATGGGTCAATTTGTGCTACAATTCATCTCTAACGCGTAAAGAAACAAAGATTGAAAAAGAAAGTGGGTCAAACGGGTCAAAAAGAGCCACGGTGTACTTAAATGCATAAAACCAACATCTATCATTTTTATCCAACAATAGATCAGACTATCATTGAAATAATATACAGTTTGTAATCCTATTTGACACATTATTTATATGTAAAAAACAATAAATTTGAATAAAAAGGTGCTTTGGGTCAACCTGCTTCCACCCGTACCATGATATGACCTGGTTTTGAACAGAACACCCATTTTGACCCGTTACCCAAGCCACCCAACCTGCCCACATTGCTACCTCTAAATCCCAATAACGCGACATATTAGAGCGTGTTCTTACCAGTGGTTCCTATTTCGAATAGAGGCAATCAAGAAGGGCCAAATTCTATTCATGGCCGGGAGTAACGGTTTTCGTCACACGACACTACACAACGATCGATTAGTTGTACCTCGAGGCACAATGATAATCCTATAAAACCTTGTATATCTTTGGTGGTCACTCTTTGGTACAGTGCACCTGAGCTACTATCCAATAAACCACTTTTTGATGGAAGCAAGGAACTTGAATAGCTTAACATGACTTTCCAAGCTCTTGGGACACCCAATGACTCGATATGGCCCGGGTATTTCGACGCTGCCCGGGCCAAGGCCAAGCTTGTTAAGCAACCTTAAAATACTATTAATAATAGGTTTCACGTAGTTACTTTTACAGGTTCACTTACACTTACTGAGTTTGCATATGACTTGTTGAGCAGGCTTCAGTCTTCAGGCTTCTGACATACAAACCACCAAAGAGGATTGATCCGTCCGAACCACTTATCTTTTATTTCTCTATCACACAAGTCAACCACTTGTGAATGGTCAACCGTAATAAATGATAAAAGGCAAACAGTCTCAGAACGAATACTCGTGTGTAGTGTGAAACCAGGCAAGTGATCACCCGGATCGTTTCCCAACGAGGTGTGAATGGAAAACTGTGAAAAGCTAGGATTAGAGTGATTGATGATTTAGATTGCTTTTGATTTTGCTTTATTTAACAATTCTAAATAACAAACAAAAACAGATATACACAGGAAAATAAAACGCGAATTAAATAATCTGAAAACGCGCAACGAAAAATCTAAAATGGGACAAAAAATAAAATTTATAAAATTTAAAACCTAAAAATGTAAAATGACTTAAAACTTATTTAAAAACTTAAATTATATTTTTTTATACTTTTTATTTAATTATTATTAATTATTAATTATTTAATTACTTATTAAACTATTTAAATTTATAAAAAATACTAAATGGACAAAGAAAAATCTAAAACTTTTTCTAAAAATATTAATAAGTAAATAGAAACTAAGAAAATTATAAAAATGAAAATTACTTAATTAAAATTTAAAAAGATAAATTCTATTAAATAGAAGCTATCACTTTATTTCTATTTTTGGTTTTTCTTAAGGTCTAAAAATATTTTTATATTTTTCCTAGATTAAAAATGACAAAAGAAAATTATGAAAATTGGAATTATATTTTTCTGATTATTATTTTATTTATTATGATTTAATTACTATTAGAAACTAATTAAAATGATTAAAAATATCAAAACTATTAATAAAAATCTGAAACTTTTTTCTAAATTACTTGAGGATATTACTGAGCTATAAAAAATATGGTGGAGGTCACAGCTTATTCTGATAAGCAGAAATAAGCTAATAAGCTCGTATAAGCTTATAAGAGAAACTAGTTAAATATCTATGGCATGTATAATCCAACGGAACTAGTGCCCTAGAGCAGTTGGGAAGGGGGCTGTGTGTTTGTGCATGTTATACTAGCGAGAGGTCCAGGGTTCGAATCCCACACACCCCACTTTTTGCTAAACTTTATTTTTTTGATTTTTTCTTTTTACAAACTATCTATAAGCTAGTAAAACGAGCTTTTAACTCTGGACTTATTTTTGGTTCTCAAGAAATAAGCTGAAAACAGCTTATGAAACTAGCAGTGAGCTTTTAAAGTTTTTATATGAACTAGAAAACTTCGAATTGAACTATAAGCTTTGAAATAAGCTATGAGCTTATCGAAAAGGATCCTATGGACTGTATAATGGTTAATGAACTTGTAGAAACTAGAAAAGCTCTAGGCTTAAGAGCTTATAAGCTCAAAAGAGCTTATGCTCTTATGGGGCTGCTAGGGGGTTGTGCCCTGCACCAGGGTAAAATGGCCAACTTCGAGGGCCTTTTTCAAGGCCTTAGAGTGATCTAAAATTCGAACTGAAAAATATCTAATGATTACTAGCTGGTAAAGATTAACTGTGAGAAGAAACTAGCTTAAAGGAGCTTCTATGTTATGAGTAAAAATAACTCAAAGATTCTAAATTGCCACGAATAGGACTGCAGTATGCAGTTTTGCTTACTGAGGTGGCTGCTACTTTAGTGCACACTTTGTGCAAGGGTTCTAGGGTCTTTGGAATCAACTAATGTGGACAAAATGAACTCAAAACTACCTATGAATTGGCCGAAACAAGCTTAGAGCTTGTATGAGCTTGATTAAGCTCTTGAGGGACTGTGGTGATCACAATGGGTTCAAATTAGCTAAATCTAACTGTAGAGCTGAAAGAAAGCTCAAAAGAGCTTATAAGGGCTGCTAGAAGCAAGCTCAAAACTGAGCTTGTGGTAAATCTACAGTACTAGGGGTGTTTGGTTCGATTGCAGGTACTAAACCAAACAGTCCTTTATGGACTGTTATGGTATTTATGAACTAAGGTGGTTCTATTAAGCTTCGAATACAAATCTAATGGTACTAGTAAGTTACTTAAGCTATAAAATTAACTTGTGACTGAAAAGAGATTAATATAATTAAGCTAGCTTGTTTATTCTATTTTTTTGACTTTTATGAGTTTATTAAGTGAAATGATAAACAAGTTAAGTTACTACTAAGAAACTTAATGAACTAGTGATTATGAACTACTGGCAAGCTATAAAAGTAATGACACGCTTATGAAAAGCTTATAGAACAGTAAACTAGAATTTTAAGCTAAAATGGAAATCAAGCTTACAATCGATTTGAGTTTGAACCAGAGAACCAATGAACCAAGAACAACCTATGGGCTTCCCTATGAAGCCACTAAACCAAAAGCTTCCAGAAAATCAGCTTATTCCACCATAATAGCTTATAAGCTAATTTGTTGACTTTTGTTGACTTCACTTCGAAATGGAAATTGAGAACTATGTAACACTACATAAGCTTACATGAAGCTATGTAGAGCTTTATGTGAGCTTATGGAAAGGTTTGTTAGAGCTTTTGATGATAGTGTAACTAGCTTAAAGTTAATACGAAATACAATATAAGTCGAAACTAAATATAACTTGAACTTGGGTATAAATAACTTGCAAACTGGAATGAAACTTGAAACAAACTTATATTAGAAACTGAATTGAGAATTACAATAGAGAAATACTGAAATTGAAAAATACGATTAACTAAAATTTAACTACTTATCTACTTGCCAAAATTGGCTTACAAAGCCTACTATTTATACTAATACATATCTGGGATCTTCCTTGCATCTTCCTCTGATCATTTCACAGCCATTGGATTAGCTCAATTCATCTCAGCCCTCTATACTCAGTTTTGGCGGGAAAATTGGGAAGTGGGAGAATGGGTCTGAGATGATGGGAAAGAGTGGAGAGGAAGCATTAATTGTGTTTGGATGTGTTAGGTAACTTGTTGAGGATGAGGGGAGTGGTGGGTGTGTCAGAAGGCGGTGGATAATGGTGGTATTTGGAGGGTGGTTTTGGTTAAGCGGTATGGTGGGAAAGGGAAGGGTCAAACTTTGGGTTTGACTGAGTTGTTAAACTCAGTATAATGGGATTGGGCTGTTTTATCATTGGGCTTGGTAAATGGATAGGCTGGGTTGGGTTTTTAAATATAAGGGATGGGTTTTGGGTTTAATTTTTTTTGGGTTAAGGTTAGTGTTGGATCCGGATTTTGGTTTATTAAACATAGGGACCATTGTTGTAATATGCTGAAAATCCAAGGACCTGATTTGCCAACATTCCAAAGTCACTTCAAAGTACTAAACCTGCCACAAATCAATAACACAAGGACCATATTTATTTTTCTCAAAGTTTTTTAAATCCCAGGGACCATTTTTGTCATTTTGCAAAGTTCAGGGACTAAACTTGTAATTTTATGAAACTTCACACCAAAGGACTATATGTGTTTATTTGTGATTCAAAAGGACCTTTGGTGACTTTTCCTGTTTTTAGAATAACCAGGGACTAGTTTTGACAACTTTTGAAAGTTGAGGGATTGAAACTGCCAATTATGCAAACTTTGTTCGTTTTTTATCTGTTTTTAAACATTTTGCATCTGAAACATATAAAACACAATTCTGGGATAATTTCAGTATTTTGATGCATTTCTGAGAGTTTTTGGATGTTTTGGCAGCTCAGATTAGGTAAAAATGATGAGTATTTAGACACTCATCAATCCCCCACACTAAACTATTGCTAGTCCCTAGCAATATTTTATGAAGATTTAATGGATTTGAAAGTCTCTTTACCAAAAGCCATTACTTCTGGAGTAGCCAAATGTTTTAGTTCAAGTAAGAACTATGGTACACTGATAACCATGTGATTTTGAGCAAACCACAAGCTGTCAACGGTTTTGATTTGTCTTTACCAAAAGCCGTTTGCTTCTGGACTAGCCAACTCTTAGATAAATTATTAATATTATCTTTGGTGAGCTGATTACCAATCATGGTTTTTCACTGCCTTTACCACAAGCCATAATCTTGCGGGCTAGCCAACTCTTCACTTATGAAGATATGGTGAGTCGAATACCATACAATTTTGGGCAAATTGCAAGCCATCAACGGATTTGAGACATCTTTACCAAGAGCCGTTTGCTCTCGGATTAGCCAATCCTTATGTGGGTTAGACATGGCGGACTGATAACCATTTTTTGAGTTCTAAGTGAGAAAAAAAATTTAAAATTTTGGCTAAAATGGGGGTACTTGATGGTACATTTGATCAAATTCGCAAGAATTCCCCCCCACACTTAGAACTGAATATTGCCCTCAATATTCAAAGAACCGGTTGTTAAACCAACACTTAGAACGTGAAAGGGAAATATTAATAGCCTTTTATTTTATATAGTTATTTATTTTATTTTTATTTAATTTGCATTTAAGCCGTTAAGGCATGCAAATTCCCTCTTTGGGAATGCTCTTTTTTTTCTTTTTTTTTTTTTTTTTTTTTTTTTTTTTTTACTGTACATATATACAACATGTGGGGCATCTCCCCCACACTAGGGTGAGACATGGGTGAAAACCCATATATTTGCTACTGTTTTTATTAACCGAGTCGCTAGCTTGACTCGACCCCGAATTGAGTTGATTCCTCCCGAACAGTCAGGTTTATCACGCAAGCTAACCGCTTGTGAACGGTCAACCGTAACAAAGGGTTCCTGAACAGCCCGGGAGAAAAAGCAATTTAAAAGTCTATGGGGAAGTAAGTGGACGAAACCATCTCCATCGGATTTTCATTTAAAATGCTTGGATAACCAATTGAGCATAAGAAAGTTCCACACCGATGAGATAAATCCGGCATTTAACCAATGTTATATGGACAATGCCGGGGTCAAAAGTAATATCCTCACTCCCAAATGAGTGAAAGATAGGGGAAATCACCGGGTAGGTGAAGGGAAGAGAGAGAGATCTGGACAGCAATTAGGATAAGAACTTCCTCCTCAAGAATTGCAAGTGGAGGAGGCAAGTCCTTAAACTTGATCTCCGGAAATTTATCAGTTTTCTCAACTGACTTGATTTCCTTCTTATGAAGTTGTTTTGGTGGAAGAGGGGAAAATGAATCTTCGTTTAACAAATTTTCCAGAAAAAGAATGTCCCCCTCAGGATCAAGATAGTCATCATCAACCTCATGCGGAGGCGAACTATCTAGAGCAAGAAAATCATCGACCTCATCCCAAAAGGGATCACTTTCCTCAACCGCATTGAGAGAAGGTGAGGAAGAGATAGCAATGTTTGGATCATCCACAGAATTAACTATTTCAATCCGATAAAATGTTTCCAGAGATGGGATAAGTGGCGTGCTCTTAGAGCTAGCAATGTTTTCCACTTCCGATTCAGTCTCCGAGTCTAGTTCATCGTAGTCAAAGACGCTCTTAACTTCTGTGGTACAACTCTCAAACCACTTGTTTGAACTAGGAGCAATTTTCTTTGCTTGAAGTTCAGCACGTTTATCAGAAACACTCTTAACCGTGAACCTAGAAAGTTTTGGATCAAATCTTTCAGATTTTTCAACCATAGCAATATTGCATTCAGCGGTTAGAGGTTTAGAATTTGCATTAATGTCAAACGTGACTTGGTCATTGTCTACCCGAAGGGTTATTTCTTCGCCATAGACATCAATTAAAGCTCGCCCGGTCCTTAAAAAGGATCTCCCGAGAATGAGAGGTACACGGGAATCGCATTCGAAATCCACAACCACGAAATCGGCCGGGAAATGAAACTTTCCTACTTTGACAAAAACGTCTTCAGCAACGCCCTTAGGAATAGTTTCAGTGCGATCTGCTAATTCAAGAGTCATCCTTGTGGGAATCAGAGCCGGGAGTGAAAGTTTTTTCCACACGGAAAGTGGCATTAGGTTAATGCTTGCACCGAGATCGGCCAAGGCATAGCATTTAACCATTCCCGGGAATTCACAAGGAATGAGAAATTTACCAGGGTCTCCTAACTTTTCTGGAAGTTTTTTAAGGAGCACAGCTGAGCAAGTCTCATTTAACGGAGTTTTTGCCAATTCAACTAACTTCTCTTTGTTGCTTAAAAGACTTTTGAATTGAGAAGCGAATTTCGGCATATACAGCAAGGCATCAACAAAACTAATATCGAAGTGTAATTTCTGGAAAATTTCCAAAAATTTCATCATTTGGTTGTTAGTTTTCTCTTGGAGCCTTTGATCCTTAAGCCTTTGAGGATATGGGAGGTAAGGCTTAGCATTTGTCTTCGGAACATCGGGTTCCGGAATATCGGGTTTGGATTTAGGGGTACTGACTTCAGGAGTCTCATCAGATTCAAAGACAACTCCTGATTTGGAAACCGGAGGATGGACGTGTGCTGTACTTTGTGAGCTTGGAATTTGCACTTTGTCCGTGGTATTCTCCGTCTCTTTTTCCATTTCAAACAATGGAGGAGGAATAGGACCAGAGGGTCCCTTATGAGCTTTACCACTACGTGTAGTGACAGCTTTTAGTTCACCCCTTGGGTTAATAACAGTGTTACTTGGGAGACCTCCCGAGGTAGAAGGTAGATCAGTCAAAGACTTTTTGATCTAGTTTAATTGGGCAACCAATAACTGGTTTGTCTCACGTTGTGTCTTATTTGTTTCCTCTTGGGTTTTCATGAATTGCATAAGCAACTCATCTGAGGACGTCTGATTTCGGTTTGAACCTTGGTTTTGATTAAAATTTGGACCACGGTTTTGGTTAAAATTACCCTGATTCTGACCTCGGTATTGATTGAAATTTTGAGAATTGTTAAAATTTTGTCCCTGATTTTGAACAAAGCGATTTTGATTATTCTGATTTGGCACGGGTGGAAAACCAGGTGGGACCATAGCATTCGGTGCTCGGTACTGAGTCTCAGCATGCGGACGGTATTGATTTGGGTTTACTGCAGCTACGGGAGCTGGGTAAACAGAAGCATCGGTTGCTTGACAATCATAATACGCATGTGGGCCACCATAAGTTTCACACACTTTGTTTATTGCTTTGACTTGTTCCGGCTTATGAATTTCACTCTTCAGTTCTTTCATTTCCTTCATCATGCAACGCATTGAATCCGTAAGGAAGGCTAACTCTGATGAGTTACCGGATGAAGAAGCAGTAGGAGTGACAGGAACATTCACTTTGTTTCTAGAAATAGGAACTTTTGATTTATTTTCACAAATTTCAACCACCTCTCTGGGTTTACGATTCAAGATATTGCCACCGGAGGCTGCATTAAGTGCATCTTGATCGTTTTGGGTCAACCCATTATAAAACGTATTTATCTGTTGTAACACATTGAAATCGTGATGTGGGCATTTTCTTAGGAGATCTTTAAATCTGTCCCATGCCTCTCCGAAATTTTCATCGAAACCTTGACGAAAACCAGCAATTTCATTTTTTAGATTAGTCGTCTTTGATGGAGGGAAGAAATAATTTACAAATTTCTTTACGAGATCTTCCCAGGTTTCAATGGATCGAGGGGGTTCTTTATCCAGCCAAATCCGGGCTGCCCCCTCAAGTGAGAATGGAAATAGCATCAATTTGATCACTGTTTGCGGCACATTTTTGTAATTGATTGTAGAAGTCAGTTTGTTGAACCAACGAATGTGTGCATAAGGATCCTCTCGTTCAAACCCGTGAAATTGGTTTGTGGACACGAGCTGAATCAGATGTGTTTTCAGTTCGAAATGATCAGAATCGATGGCTGGTAAAACGATGGCATCTCCATAACCCTCGGTGGGTGCCTGGAGCATTTCAGCCATGGTGCGTTCGTCTGCCATATTTTCAGTGAGAACAGTACGAATCTCGGGTTCGACTATTTGGGCAGCACGTCTACGATTACGTCTTCTCAGAATTTCTACGAGTTCACGTAAAGGGCTTGATGACGTGGAAGAACGAGTGCGCATGCACTAAGTAAAATATTCCAATTAAAACAAGACAGAAGCAAAACACAAGTTAACTTAAACCAACAATCAACAAGCGTACGGTAGCTCTCTAAAAGATAAACGCACAGAGTGGCGGAGAAGCAAAGGTGGGCAATTAAGCTCCTTAAAAACCCGCTTCTTTCAGTCCGACAATTTAATGTCAGACTATCCTAGAACCTCCGTTAGAGTTTGTTTATCAATCAAAGGTGAGCCGATATTCGCAAGTGATACAAAGGTAAAGTTTTAAATCTTTGGTTTGGGAACTTATTATGGTCATACCCCCAGTTAGGTAGTACTCTGTCTTGGTTCTCGATGGTAATTTTTTATTGTTTATTTATTATTAACAAAGAAAATGGAATTTATTTTTGGTGTTTTTATTTTTTATATGATAATATTAATAATAATATATATAGAAAAGAAAAGAAAAATATTTTTGTATTTTATATGGTTTTTTTTTTTTTGGGAAATAGGAACTTCTGAGAGAAGGATCTCGAATCACTAATCGCTAAAACTTACACAACAGTCGCAGCACACTTCCCCGGCAGCGGCGCCAAAATTTGATCCGTCCGAACCACTTATCTTTTATTTCTCTATCACACAAGTCAACCACTTGTGAATGGTCAACCGTAATAAATGATAAAAGGCAAACAGTCTCAGAACGAATACTCGTGTGTAGTGTGAAACCAGGCAAGTGATCACCCGGATCGTTTCCCAACGAGGTGTGAATGGAAAACTGTGAAAAGCTAGGATTAGAGTGATTGATGATTTAGATTGCTTTTGATTTTGCTTTATTTAACAATTCTAAATAACAAACAAAAACAGATATACACAGGAAAATAAAACGCGAATTAAATAATCTGAAAACGCGCAACGAAAAATCTAAAATGGGACAAAAAATAAAATTTATAAAATTTAAAACCTAAAAATGTAAAATGACTTAAAACTTATTTAAAAACTTAAATTATATTTTTTTATACTTTTTATTTAATTATTATTAATTATTAATTATTTAATTACTTATTAAACTATTTAAATTTATAAAAAATACTAAATGGACAAAGAAAAATCTAAAACTTTTTCTAAAAATATTACTAAGTAAATAGAAACTAAGAAAATTATAAAAATGAAAATTACTTAATTAAAATTTAAAAAGATAAATTCTATTAAATAGAAGCTATCACTTTATTTCTATTTTTGGTTTTTCTTAAGGTCTAAAAATATTTTTATATTTTTCCTAGATTAAAAATGACAAAAGAAAATTATGAAAATTGGAATTATATTTTTCTCATTATTATTATATTTATTATGATTTAATTACTATTAGAAACTAATTAAAATGATTAAAAATATCAAAACTATTAATAAAAATCTGAAACTTTTTTCTAAATTACTTGAGGATATTACTGAGCTATAAAAAATATGGTGGAGGTCACAGCTTATTCTGATAAGCAGAAATAAGCTAATAAGCTCGTATAAGCTTATAAGAGAAACTAGTTAAATATCTATGGCATGTATAATCCAACGGAACTAGTGCCCTAGAGCAGTTGGGAAGGGGGCTGTGTGTTTGTGCATGTTATACTAGCGAGAGGTCCAGGGTTCGAATCCCACACACCCCACTTTTTGCTAAACTTTATTTTTTGATTTTTTCTTTTTGCAAATTATCTATAAGCTAGTAAAACGAGCTTTTAACTCTAGACTTATTTTTGGTTCTCAAGAAATAAGCTGAAAACAGCTTATGAAACTAGCAGTGAGCTTTTAAAGTTTTTATATGAACTAGAGAACTTCGAATTGAACTATAAGCTTTGAAATAAGCTATGAGCTTATCGAAAAGGATCCTATGGACTGTATAATGGTTAATGAACTTGTAGAAACTAGAAAAGCTCTAGGCTTAAGAGCTTATAAGCTCAAAAGAGCTTATGCTCTTATGGGGCTGCTAGGGGGTTGTGTCCTGCACCAGGGTAAAATGGCCAATTTCGAGGGCCTTTTTCAAGGCCTTAGAGTGATCTAAAATTCGAACTGAAAAATATCTAATGATTACTAGCTGGTAAAGATTAACTGTGAGAAGAAACTAGCTTAAAGGAGCTTCTATGTTGTGAGTAAAAATTACTCAAAGATTCTAAATTGCCACGAATAGGACTGCAGTATGCAGTTTTGCTTACTGAGGTGGCTGCTACTTTAGTGCACACTTTGTGCAAGGGTTCTAGGGTCTTTGGAATCAACTAATGTGGACAAAATGAACTCAAAACTACCTATGAATTGGCCGAAACAAGCTTAGAGCTTGTATGAGCTTGATTAAGCTCTTGAGGGACTGTGGTGATCACAATGGGTTCAAATTAGCTTAATCTAACTGTAGAGCTGAAAGAAAGCTCAAAAGAGCTTATAAGGGCTGCTAGAAGCAAGCTCAAAACGTACAACTGAGCTTGTGGTAAATCTACAGTACTAGGGGTGTTTGGTTCGATTGCAGGTACTAAACCAAACAGTCCTTTATGGACTGTTATGGTATTTATGAACTAAGGTGGTTCTATTAAGCTTCGAATACAAATCTAATGGTACTAGTAAGTTACTTAAGCTATAAAATTAACTTGTGACTGAAAAGAGATTAATATAATTAAGCTAGCTTGTTTATTCTATTTTTTTGACTTTTATGAGTTTATTAAGTGAAATGATAAACAAGTTAAGTTACTACTAAGAAACTTAATGAACTAGTGATTATGAACTACTGGCAAGCTATAAAAGTAATGACACGCTTATGAAAAGCTTATAGAACAGTAAACTAGAATTTTAAGCTAAAATGGAAATCAAGCTTACAATCGATTTGAGTTTGAACCAGAGAACCAATGAACCAAGAACAACCTATGGGCTTCCCTATGAAGCCACTAAACCAAAAGCTTCCAGAAAATCAGCTTATTCCACCATAATAGCTTATAAGCTAATTTGTTGACTTTTGTTGACTTCACTTCGAAATGGAAATTGAGAACTATGTAACACTACATAAGCTTACATGAAGCTATGTAGAGCTTTATGTGAGCTTATGGAAAGGTTTGTTAGAGCTTTTGATGATAGTGTAACTAGCTTAAAGTTAATACGAAATACAATATAAGTCGAAACTAAATATAACTTGAACTTGGGTATAAATAACTTGCAAACTGGAATGAAACTTGAAACAAACTTATATTAGAAACTGAATTGAGAATTACAATAGAGAAATACTGAAATTGAAAAATACGATTAACTAAAATTTAACTACTTATCTACTTGCCAAAATTGGCTTACAAAGCCTACTATTTATACTAATACATATCTGGGATCTTCCTTGCATCTTCCTCTGATCATTTCACAGCCATTGGATTAGCTCAATTCATCTCAGCCCTCTATACTCAGTTTTGGCGGGAAAATTGGGAAGTGGGAGAATGGGTCTGAGATGATGGGAAAGAGTGGAGAGGAAGCATTAATTGTGTTTGGATGTGTTAGGTAACTTGTTGAGGATGAGGGGGGTGGTGGGTGTGTCAGAAGGCGGTGGATAATGGTGGTATTTGGAGGGTGGTTTTGGTTAAGCGGTATGGTGGGAAAGGGAAGGGTCAAACTTTGGGTTTGACTGAGTTGTTAAACTCAGTATAATGGGATTGGGCTGTTTTATCATTGGGCTTGGTAAATGGATAGGCTGGGTTGGGTTTTTAAATATAAGGGATGGGTTTTGGGTTTAATTTTTTTTGGGTTAAGGTTAGTGTTGGATCCGGATTTTGGTTTATTAAACATAGGGACCATTGTTGTAATATGCTGAAAATCCAAGGACCTGATTTGCCAACATTCCAAAGTCACTTCAAAGTACTAAACCTGCCACAAATCAATAACACAAGGACCATATTTATTTTTCTCAAAGTTTTTTAAATCCCAGGGACCATTTTTGTCATTTTGCAAAGTTCAGGGACTAAACTTGTAATTTTATGAAACTTCACACCAAAGGACTATATGTGTTTATTTGTGATTCAAAAGGACCTTTGGTGACTTTTCCTGTTTTTAGAATAACCAGGGACTAGTTTTGACAACTTTTGAAAGTTGAGGGATTGAAACTGCCAATTATGCAAACTTTGTTCGTTTTTTATCTGTTTTTAAACATTTTGCATCTGAAACATATAAAACACAATTCTGGGATAATTTCAGTATTTTGATGCATTTCTGAGAGTTTTTGGATGTTTTGGCAGCTCAGATTAGGTAAAAATGATGAGTATTTAGACACTCACCAAAGAGGATAACTGCAGAAGAAGCTCTCAATCATGGATGGTTCGGAGAGGATCCTATTCCTGCTGAACATGCTAGGAATTGTAGATAAATATTACTGCACCTGTTTGATTATTCTTGGTGCAAACCTTGTTTCATTTGCCTTCCTTAACACATGTGTTGCAACACCCCATGCCAAAGCAACAGGCTAACCAAATAACATTCAAATCAACATGAAACCAAGCTACACAATTAAAACTCAAGTACTCAACAATGAAGAATGTGGTTGAGCAGAACAAAACAAGTTACTACTATCTTACGCACATATGTGAATGATGACAGAATCGTTAAAACAAAATGCATTCAACATACATGCAATTATGTTTTATGCAATTTGATCGATTTGCAGATTAGCGTTAGTCTGAAATATTCTAGAATTTCGGTTAAATAATTACATCTGTTTTGAGTAGAGGTGGCAAAAGTGGCGGGTTCAGGCAATGGGTCCAACGGACTTGAGTTTAAGGGGCACGGGTCAAACGGGCAAAAAACGACGCTAAAAGACTAAAATTTTCTACTCTCCTCATATTGATTAAAAAACTAGTTAACGGGAAACAAACTTTAAGTCAAATATATAAAAAACAAACAAGTAAATTTAAACATCGAAATAAACTAAACATTAAAGTTGAATTCATAGAAAAATAAAATGATCAGCATGTTAACATGTCTCGACTATGTAACTGGTAACACGTTGACACAATCAGAAGGACGTTGCAAAGAACTCGCCATCTTGGTCCAGTCAGTGACGGCTCATTTTTTGGTAATGATATTAACCAAACTCGGGCTTTTGAGTTGCCTGTGACCTGCAATGTTGAGATACTGCCAACCAGTCAATGCAAACCTTCTCTTTAATGTTAACGAAGTTCAATGACTTAACTGGTAATCAAAGTAAGTATGCTATATAATATGCAATTAGTTTTAAAATCAACTTATCAACCAAGTTACTACAGTTTGCTAATGATATGTATTTAATTCCAAATGACCTCTCAAAATCAATGACAGAGCATCTAATTCAGTTATCAGTCCAATTAGTCCTTTACAATTCTAACACAATGGATCTCAAGATTGGATACATCAACCATATTGAACCTCATCAATTATACTAAATGAATAGAATCGATGCAACATGTTTAATGTGTCCTATAATATAATAAAAACATAAGAATAACGAAATCACCTATAACCAATTTGGTTCAATCCACGCCTGACTTGACAAATAAGATGTAGTTCTAAAGAGATCGGGTTGTTGAATGTTTTTGCCATCAAATGTGTGATACATGCATGTGTCAAGTGAATAAAACACTGTCTTTCTGTTCTCGGAAGACACTTGTGGAAAGAAGATCTTGTTCTCCATTTGTGGTGTTTTGGCTTCAAGGCAAAGACATGTTGTATCACAAATATAAATCATATGTTTTCCAATACCACTAATTTTCTCCCATCCTTTTTTAACTTTCTTCAACTTAAACACCTGAATATGTTTTCCATACTCGCTCACATAAACCAGTAAAAGATGTTGATCACATTTCGTTAAGAATTTTTGTGTCAAAGATCCGCAAACACTTTCAGGGGCTTCGGCTTCAACAATCTTCCAAGAGTAATCAAGTTTGCCCAGATTATTGAAAACAATAACTTCTCCCTTTTTACACAATGCGTACAGATCTCGACCATAAAAACTTGAATAACAAATAGTTTGTGGAGTATCTTTCAGATGAAACATATGCCATGTTGGTTCCCGATTTACAAAGTGGATGTGAACATGCCAAATATACTGCCATCTTGTAAATCCAACCGCTAGGTGGTGCTGAAAAATTTAAGCCTTCCAAACTATGTTCCAATTGTGGAAGCTTTCGAAGATCATTTGTGAAAGGGTTAAATAATACTAAGTGCCTCAATTCATTGCTTTCAAACAACAACCAACCAAACCTTGAAGAAAATATTTTGTCATCAGCAATTGATATCTGGGATTTTTGCATCAAGTAGTTGTCACCCAACATAGGATCTTTGAATGTGATAACGTCTTGGTTTTTGTCTACCACCATTAGCCAAGGTGAAGCAACTGAATATGTTCGCAATCTCCATAATGATGTTTTGTTACTCCATTTTATCACAGGTGCTGCTAAATGACATTGTCTGCATGCAGCACGAAACTTCATGTATTCGACACCAACACAATACTCCATAATCGTCTCCAAAAGATTAAACGAAATATTGAGGAGGTGCGATTCATTATTTTCAACTTCATCTTTCGTATCTGATATTAACAATATCTCACTGTTGTTTTCCGTCTCTACTTTAGAATCAACTGTGCATTTAGCTTTTTCATGGTCATCTTCTAACCTACATAAATTGGATTTTAAGAAACAATTTTCCAATAAAAAAAGGGTTTTTCTAATCATTGTAGTTTTCTTTATAACTATATGTCACTAAAAGATGGCTCTATGTCCCAATCGAGTATTTTTTCTAAACAAAAATCAAAACAAAACCCCCATGCAACTGAAACGCCTTTCAAAAGAAAGATAAACCTTTATACAAAATTATATAAAATAAGTATGTACATGTTATATTTATATCATGAAATACTAAGATACGGGTTTCATAATTACTGTTGAAGCAATTTCTTGCAATTACTTCGGACAAATAAAGGGGGCCTACCGGATGAACTCAACTAGGGTCCTCCCGGAAGGCTCAGGTGTTAGTCCCTTCGGCTATTAGGGGTCCTCCGGATATCTGCACACAACAGCACACGTTAGGCTCGCCCCGGGTGTTATCCCAGGACCCACCTCCGGTGTGAGAGTAAGTATTTGGTATTCCGAAAGGGTTATCAAAAATAGTGAGAAGTATAGTGCGAGTAAAATCGTTACCTGAGAGTAGCAAATGGGCTGAGTATTTATAGTACTCAGCCTCGATACCTGTACTGGCGGCGGCCGATATTCAGGAAACATGTCACCGACATAATCCCGTAAATCCTGGGGAAGGCGGCGGTGGTGTCAGTAGCTGCCATCTGTCGCCTGCCTTAAACCTATACACGCCGAACGGCCTTTGTGCCTTCCGGAATATATTAGGTAGCTTTGAGCCGTCCGGACGACCGAAAGACTCAGCCCGTCCGGACACATACGTCAACATGTCCCCCCCAGTATCATAATATCGGTTTTGCCGATGTTATGATACTTCGAAAATCTTTGAAGTCTAATTTCTAGTTCCGAGGGGACTGAGTCGTTCGGTAATCAGAGTGCTGACCCAATGCATAAACTGCCAAAAAACATTATTACCTCTTTTTAAGGATCGCCGTCATTTTTACTGGGGCTCTGAAACGCCGACACGTGTGCATGCGTATATCGTACGAGTGAGAGGGTGCCACCTCACCTACTGACAACGCACGTCGTTTCATACTTCCTTTTTTCGCCTATAAATAGCGTCATTTCTGCGGTGTTTTTTATTTTTACCACTTGTAATTTTTTCGCTCTTACAAACTTTCCGAAAGGCTTGCTCTTAATTATTTCCGAACGACCTCATTTGCCATTCGGTCAACTATGTCGAATTCTCCCTCGTATGATTATGAAGAAGACATCCCAGAGGCTGAAGGGTATCTTCCCAAATTTGACGTTCCAAAATACACTTCTGAAATGAGCGACAACGATTTATTTATGGTGGTGTCAGACGCGGGTATACCGGAGGATCTACATCCTCGCCTACCCCCTCCAGATATGACGATGGACCAGCTGCCGTCAGACGCCATCGGATTGTACTTGGAGTACTTTTATGAGGGTGGTCTCAGTGTGCCCTTTTCTACTTTTTTGCTGGACGTCATTCGGTACTTCAAGGTACATATCTCCCAACTGGTTCCGCTAGGCATACATCGTGTTGTACTTTTCGAGGTGTATAGCCGAAGTTTGGATATTACTCCCACCACCCCGCTATTCCGAGTCTTTTACAAGCTGAGCAAGCAGGGTGATTGGTTTTCTTTCGAGAAGCGAACCGGTAAGGATAGGAAAGTTTGTTTCCGGGAGATCATGACTGGGCTGAAGGGCTGGAAACGCAATTTCTTCTTGATAGACAGACGGGCGATCCCCTTTGCTATGCCTTGGAGGCACCGTGACTCTGATATTTCGGACCCTCATCCGGAAGGTGGTTTCTTCCTCGCGGATGTCGGAAAGCTGGCTGCGAATGTGATCGATCTGATTCAAATTCCCAAGGGCTTCCTTTATGCCGTCGGGCTATCTTCACACTGGGAGCATACCGGTTATCGAGCTGTGCTCCAAAATGCCGAAGGGGCAGGTAGGCCTTCCTATATTTTATTTCTTCTTTTATTAACTGATCCATTGCAGGCATACTCTCCCTTCTTTATATATTACTTTATTTATTATTTATTTTTTTTTTGTGTTCTTTCTGCAGTTGTGCCGATGTCTGAGTACTTGATTAACCTGGCGGCCTACCAGGAAACTTCTATGGTTCGGGGTGATGTGTATGGTGAGGGTGAGCGTCATGAGCTGTTTTTGACTCTTCCGGCTGCGTCAAATGCCGATATACCCGGCCTGACGGCAGAGGAAGAGGAGGTTGAGAGGGCCAATAGTCGGGTTGTTGCGGCTAAAATTAGGAAGCAAAGGCAAGCCGCCACACGGCGGGCTTTGAGAGCCGAGAGGCTTGCCGAACAGGGTGAGGGGAGCAGCGGAGTGGCCCAGGCGGCCAAGAGGAGGAGAACGGAGAGGGCCCCCGTAGCGGATCCGGAGCCTGATTCGCCAGATGTTGAGGTCATTCCAAACCCTCCTCCTATCCGTTCTCTTCGACCGGAAGATATTGGTCTTCGACCAGAGGGTGCAGGTTTCACTGAAGGGAGTTCCTGTGCTGGTAAGTTGCCCAACTATTTACCTTGTGTTACTTATTTCCTTTCATTTCTTTGGTAATGACGCCTTGTTCCTTACAGGGAGTGTTCCAGTGGCCGCTTCCGGTCGTGGCAAAATTAAAGCCATGGCAGTAGGTGATCCGGCAGCTGTGTTCGTTCCGGAGTGGTCGGTCACAAGGGGCGACCGCTTGAATAGATCCGCCGTTTGTAGGGATCTGATGTCGCACCTTCCCACCCCTTGTGAAGAAGTTCATTTTCAAAGCTTGGGTGATTCGGAGGCCATCCGGAGGGGTTGGGTTTTATTAGGCCGAGGAGCGACTACCCAAGCGGAAATCTTGGGCCGGCACGAGGTCCTCCTCGAAGAATATCGGCAACTACGCAGCGCCCATGCAGAGTGTGAAGATGCGGCTCAAGAGGCGGAGGAGCTTCGAAAATTAAAACATGAGCATGTGGGCTGTGTAGAAAGGCAGTCGGATTTAAAGGATCGGGTCTCTCAGTTGGAAAAAGCAAGGGATGAAGGGAGAACGACCTCCTCCGAACGGATCAGAGCCTTGGAAGGAGAGCTGGCGGATGTTGAAGGTAAACTTGCTGTCGAGAGGGAGACAGGCACCGAGCTATGCAAGGAAAGGACGGACATAGCTGTCAAATTGGGCCAAACGGATATCGAGCGCCAGAAGCTTATAAAAGAGTTCCTTCCGGAAATGGTTCGTCGGCTGCTGGATAGCCATGAGTATAAACAACGCTTGGCCGAGCCTTTCAGCTTGTCCTCTCAGTCGGGTTTCTTGGAAGCTATCTCCATGGATCGAGAACCGGAGGATATAGCCACGATTGCGGCCGGGGTGGATGATTTGGATTTGGAGGCTGGGGCAAAGCTTGACCCTTCGTTTGATGGTCTTTTTTCTGCGGAGTATCCGTATGTGCTTAAAGTTAGCGATGCTGCGGATAGACCCCTTTCGGAGATAATGGATCTGTTTCCTGATCCTGCCCCTAATGATTCATCTGGTGGCCCCTCGTCTTGACCCGGCGACTTTTGACTGCAAGGCCCTTTAGGGTGCTAGGTTAATTTATGAATTGTTTAGCATTTTTGAACCGATGTAACGATCAACCGGTTGCGCAACTGTTAGCGCTTTTTGTATGTTTGAACATGAGTTGATATTTAATGTACATTCCGTTTGTATTGTTTCGTGTGATTTTTCCCTGTTTGCCTTTTCTTTTGGTCGCATGACCCCTTTCTTCCCGAACACTGACCACAATATCTCCGGAGGGCACGAACCTCCCGGAGGGATCACTTTTCGCTTGTGTCCGGAAGGCAACAAATGATTGTATAACTTTCCTCTTCTTTTTATGTTATCCCCATCTGAACATTGACCACACACTCCCCGGAGGGCGTGAACCTCTCGGGGGGCCATTTTCTAATTATGTTCAGGAAACAAGGAACATTGACCACTGATCTCCGGAGGGCAC
Source organism: Artemisia tridentata subsp. tridentata (assembly GCA_021014915.2). Classification (NCBI taxonomy): domain Eukaryota; kingdom Viridiplantae; phylum Streptophyta; class Magnoliopsida; order Asterales; family Asteraceae; genus Artemisia; species Artemisia tridentata. Next base: position 18,725,914 of record CP139509.1, read on the forward strand.
GAACCTCTCGGAGGGATCACTCTTTACTTATGTTCAAAATATTACAGATGGTTCAGCCTTTCCGCCAGGATTATGGCAACCCCTTTCCTGGGTATCAACCATCTTTGAACATTGACCACACACTCCCCGGAGGGCGTGACTCTCTCGGGGGGGCCATTTTCTAATTATGTTCAGAAACAAGGAACATTGATCACTGATCTCCGGAGGGCACGAACCTCTCGGAGGGACCATTTTCTAATTATGTTCAGAATATTACAGATGGTTCAGCCTTTCCGCCAGGATTATGGTAACCCCTTTCCTGGGTATCAACCATCTTTGAACATTGACCACACACTCCCCGGAGGGCGTGACTCTCTCGGGGGGGCCATTTTCTAATTATGTTCAGAAACAAGGAACATTGATCACTGATCTCCGGAGGGCACGAACCTCTCGGAGGGACCATTTTCTAATTATGTGCAGAATATTACAGATGGTTCAGCCTTTCCGCCAGGATTATGGCAACCCCTTTCCTGGGTATCAACCATCTTTGAACATTGACCACACACTCCCCGGAGGGCGTGAACCTCTCGGGGGGGCCATTTTCTAATTATGTTCAGAAACAAGGAACAATGTAAAAGTCATTTATCATTAAAATTAGTCAAATAGCTCCTTTCGGAAGCTTACATTAGATATATCTAGTCATTTACAAGAAACACTTTCTAAGGTTAACAGCGTGCCAAGTTCGGGGCACTTCTTTTTCCTCCATTGTTTCCAACTTATAGGATCCAGTCTGGTATGCTTCCACGACTCGGTACGGCCCTTCCCAATTTGGCCCTAACTTTCCTTGATTCTCCACCCTGCTAGCTTCGTTCCTTCGGTATAGAAAATCACCTACCTTGAACGACTCAGGATGGACCCTTCGGTTGTAATATTGCTCGATCTTCCTTTTGTACTTTGCCTCCCGTATTGCGGCCATTTCCCTTCGTTCCTGTAGGAGGTCGAGATTCATGAAGATTTCCTCGCCATTTTCTTTTTCATTGACTTTCATGGTCCGAAAAGTTGGCATCCCTATCTCCGCCGGTATGACCGCTTCGCTACCATAAGTGAGGCTGAACGGTGTTTCCCCATTGCTTGTTTTTAGTGACGTTCGGTGCGCCCATAGGACATTCGGTAGCTCATCCACCCATCCAGCTCTCTCCCTGCCAAGTCTCGTCTTGAACCCTTTCATCAAACTTTTGTTTGCTGCTTCCACCAGCCCGTTGGCTTGAGCGTGTGCCACGGCCGTGTTTATTTGAGTTATGTTCAATCGTTCGCACCAGCTTTTGAAAGGATCATGGATGAAATTGCTTCCATTGTCCGTCACGATCACCTTGGGAAGACTGAATCTGCATACTATGTTTTCCCAAACAAACTTCTTTACTTCCTACCCAGTCGTGCGGGCCAGCGGCTTGGCCTCTATCCATTTGGTGAAGTAGTCAATGGCCACAATGACGAATTTGACTTTTCCCGGGGCCTCTGGTAGGGGACCCAAAACGTCCATTCCCCATTGGTAGAAGGGCCAAGGGGCCATTATCGAAGTTAACACAGTTTTGGGGAGTCTCGGAACGGGTGCGTGTATTTGACAAGAATCACATTTCTGAATTACTTCCCTGGTATCCCGATGCATGGTGGGCCAGTAGTACCCTTGCCGCATTAACTTTCCTACCATGGATCGCGTCCCGGAGTGCATTCCGCATGCTCCTTCATGTACCTCTCGGATAACATAGTTGGCTTGGAGCGGCCCGACACACCTCAGCATCGGACCTAAATAGGATTTTTTGAAAAGTACATCGTCTACCAAAGTATATTGGTTTATTTTCATTCGGAGAGATCGAGCTTCGTTTTCGTCTTCCGGCCAGATGCCTTCTTGTTTGCATCGAATGATGGGGGTCATCCAGTTTTCCCCTTCCTCTTCCACTATTGCGTTGACTATCTCCTCCTCTGTTGATGGCCTCTCTAAAACTTCCACCATGGTTTTCTTTGCCAGATGTTCGAAAGCCAAGGATGCCAATTTGCTGAGTATATCGGCTTTCTGGTTCTGCGCCCTTGGGATACTTCGGATCTTAAACTGATCGAAGTGTGCAACGTATTCCTTGGCTTTGGCTAAATACGCTATCATGTTATCCTTGGTTGCTACGTACTCCCCATTAATCTGATTTGCTACCAAATTGGAATCTACTCTAACTTCCAACATCCGAATTTCCATTTTCCGAGCGACCCTTAACCCTGCTAGCAAAGCTTCGTATTCTGCTTCGTTGTTAGTGCTTTTGAAGTTTAGTCGGATGGCATAAGTGTACTCCGTTTGGTCTGGACTGATCAGTACCAGGCCCGCTCCGGCACCTGATTTGCTGGAGGCTCCATCGGTGTACAGTACCCATGGTTCTTGGTTGGAGATATCACATATCTCTTTGCCCATCTCTCTTGTGTTTCGGCTCAACGCTTCCACGGGTATTTCCGTTATGAAATCCGCGAGGACTTGCCCCTTAATGGCACTCCGAGGTATGTAAGTGATATCGTATGCTCCTAACTCCACGGAGTACTTGACCATCCTCCCAGAGGCTTCTGCTTTGTTTAATATTTGCTTGATGGGCTGGTCAGTGATGACTTTTATCGGATGAGCTTCGAAGTATCTTCGTAACCTTCTGGCCATGTGTAGTAGGGCTAGAGCTAGCTTCTCAACGGGGGCGTAGTTTTGTTCGGCCTCGTGTAATGTCCGGCTAACATAGTGTATCGGTGTCTGCTTTCCCTCTCTTTCTACTAACAACACCCCACTCATTGCCCCTTTTGATGCCGAGAGATACACGTATAGGTCCTCCTTCAACCTTGGCGTTGCTAGATAGGGTAATTCAAGGATCATCTTCTTCATCTCCTGGAAGGCTGCTTCTGCTTGATTTGTCCATCGGTACTCATCCTGGTTCTCCTTCGTGATGTTCCTCAATGTTTCAAAGAAAGGGAGGGCTTTTTCTGCCGACCTGGATAGAAAACGGTTTAAAGCTGCTAGCTTTCCACTCAAACTTTTCATCTCCTTGAGTGACTTTGGGGATTGCATATCCACGATAGCCCTCGTCTTCTTCGGATTCGCCCTTATTCCTTCGGAAGTCACCATATATCCCAGAAACGTCCCTTCCTCTACCCCGAAAGAGCATTTCTTGGGGTTTAACTTCATGTTAATCCTTCGGAGGTTATCGAATGTTTCTGCCATATCGGCGAGTAACTCCTTTTCGGTTTTGCTTTTTATTACCATATCGTCTACATATGCCTCGAGATTTCTCCCTATCTGTGATTGAAAGGCCGAATCCACTAAACGTTGGTACGTGGCCCCAGCGTTCTTTAAACCGAATGGCATTTTGGTGTAACAGTATGTCCCGTGCTCAGTATAGAAAGCTGTTTTTTCCTCGTCTTCCTTGGCCATGTGTACTTGGTGGTATCCCTTGTAGGCATCCAAAAAGCACTTATACCTGAATCCCTAACCGATTCTATTTTCTGGTCAATATCAGGCAGCGGGTAATAATCCTTCCGACAGGATGAGTTGAGGTTCTTGAAGTCGATACACATCCGCCAACTCCCGTCGGATTTCTTTACCAACACCGGGTTTGAGATCCAGATGGGGTATTGCACCGGTCGAACTATTCCAGCTCTCACCCATTCTTCCACTTCCTTGGCTATGGCGTGATTCTTTTCGGCCGAGTAGGTTCTTCTCTTTTGCGCCACCGGGCGATCTTGAACATTCACATTTAGCTTGTGCTCAATGATTCGACGGGGCACTCCCGTCATATCGGCTGGTTCCCAGGCAAACACGTCCTGGTTGTTCTTGAGTAGCATGATTAACTGTCTTCGACATTCCGAGGAGAAGTTTCCTCCTATCGTGACTAGTTGGTCCGGAAAAGCCGGATGTACCAAAACTTCTTCCGTTTTTCCTACCACAGCCTCATCCGGTCCGGCCTCACAGGGCTCTTCCTTGATTTCCTTTTTTGCCATCTATTTCTCCTCGAGCTTGCGACATTCTGAGACAATTACGGACCGGGTGGTGAGGGTCGCTATGCCCTTCGGTGTGAGGAATTTCACCATCGAGTGGATAGTTGATGGGATAGCCCGTAATTTCTTCAGACCTGAGCGCCCTAGAATGATATTGTATGGAGAAGGGGACCTTACCACGGCGAACTTCATCATTGTCCGGCGAGACAGGCCTTGGCTTCCGAAACGGACTTCCAATTCAATCTTTCCCAATGGCTTTATGGACTCTCCCGCGAATCCTATCAATGGTGTGTCGGTTTCTTTCAACTTGGCCTTAATGGAGGGGCATAAATGCTCGAAACAGTGTTCATACATCACCTCGACCGAAGCGCCTTGGTCTACATAGACCCTTCTAACTGTGTATCCTTCCACTTCGGCCTCAACTATCAACGGTCCGTCCGACACATCTCCCGGAAGGATAGGTGGAAAACCGATCGGCACATTCATCCATTCCTCCTCGGCTTCTATGATTTTCCTTTTGTGGGATGTAGGACTAGCCATATCGAACTGTAGGCAGATCGAGAAGTTAGTCCCACGGATGGCACCAATTTGTTGAAGCAATTTCTTGCAATTACTTCGGACAAATAAAGGGGGCCTACCGGATGAACTCAACTAGGGTCCTCCCGGAAGGCTCAGGTGTTAGTCCCTTCGGCTATTAGGGGTCCTCCGGATATCTGCACACAATAGCACACGTTAGGCTCGCCCCGGGTGTTATCCCAGGACCCACCTCCGGTGTGAGAGTAAGTATTTGGTATTCCGAAAGGGTTATAAAAAATAGTGAGAAGTATAGTGCGAGTAAAATCGTTACCTGAGAGTAGCAAATGGGCTGAGTATTTATAGTACTCAGCCTCGATACCTGTACTGGCGGCGGCGGATATTCAGGAAACATGTCACCGACATAATCCCGTAAATCCTGGGGAAGGCGGCGGTGGTGTCAGTAGCTGCCATCTGTCGCCTGCCTTAAACCTATACACGCCGAACGGCCTTTGTGCCTTCCGGAATATATTAGGTAGCTTTGACCCGTCCGGACGACCGAAAGACTCAGCCCGTCCGGACACATACGTCAACAATTACTGATGTGGGACACAAAATCATCTTTCAATGAACATGAATCAATTTATGGCAATACCTGCATTCCCAAATCGACACATGGCTTGTCGGCAGTATTGGGGACGGTAAAGAAAATAGGGAGATGGTCTTATCTTTCACATGGTACGAGTATATTGTTTTGCCCATTTTGCCACGAATGTGTATATGACCTCCTAACTCCGAAGCAATTACACGGCTATAAGATACCGATTGATCACGAGAAAGATCCAAAAAGAAATTAGCGTCTTTGAGGTCATGCATTTCTTCCCATTTTTTATAACTGTTGTTGAAATCTTTCAGGCCTTCTAATTCTTCCCAATTTATACTAGTCATGTCCAATTTATACAGATAAACATCAGCAGGTGATTTCATTGATTTATTTTCATAATATATTATGTAGAACAATTCTGCACAAGATCCTTTCAAATAAAAATTTATGTCTCCATCACACCAACAGCGATAGGAAGTAGTGGCGGAACTAGGAGCCAAGTTCAGGGGTAGCGAAATACGAAAATTTGTTTAGGGGTAGCGAAAATTTGTTTCAGGGGTAGCGAAATCGCCAAAAAATGGCCAAAAATGGCCAAAAAACATTAAAAAATGGCCAAAAATTCCACTACCGGGTAAAAGTTCAGGGGTAGCGACCGCTACCCCTGGCTTGTACATAGCTCCGCCCATGATAGGAAGGATAGGAAGGATGAGGCGGGCATGCCCCAAACAGCCTTAGTGTTATCACAACTTCTTTCTGCTTAACCATAATGTCAACCTGTATAACCAAACTAGTAGAAGAACCATCGGTACTTAATGCATATACCTTATCATTGCAACAAGTTAGGTTACGTAGTAATTCAGCAGTGAAGCTTAAACTCTTGAGTTGTTTGGCATATGACATTTCAGTCCAACTAAATTTCTTTCTTTTACTACCCGCTGCAGCTAGTTGACAACATACAAAGGTAGATTCATTAGTTTTTGCTAATAAAAGAACTGAACTCGGATCATCCGGAGGGGCTGACAAACAACATTCTCTGATAGATTCATAATTTCCATATTCTAAAAACAAGGTGGGGAGACTTATGATCTTAGAAGTCACTTGGTTCCAAAGAGACCATTCATTGTTTTGCGGATGGTTGGAGAGTACCATCCATCCATAAAAACAACCTTGGATAAGTTTCCCAAACAACTCGGGGATTCGACATTGATAATGAGGTAACTCGTTATGTATGGTGTAGAAATACTGGTCTTGATAGTCATCTTCTAGGTTCTGGGAAATCAACCATGGATATCTTGCTGTTAAGGGAGGGAACCGATCACATTCCGAACCACACGAAATCTGCTCCATCTAAAAGGATGTAATTTTTAAAGGTTAATCAAAAAAGGAAAATACACTAAAAGACAAAAAAAAGTACAAACAACAAAAACAAAATAATCGACCTTGTCAATGGAGGTAATTTTATAAAGTATGAGTCCAATGGCTAAGTAATCCCTTAAAAACATGCTAACAACCTAATAGAACAATTAAAAATAAACCTCTTATGAAAGCAACTTTTTACTTTTTACTGCACTAAGACCATGTGTAGTGGTGCTTAAAAAAAAATATCCAAACACTCAAACACCTTAATGCTTGCTGCTTAATCTAACCTTAAAATTCTAATAAGCTAATAGCCAATCAAATTATCCAAACACTCGAAAAACCTACTGCATGAAAACGTGTGTCTTTAGAATCAAAATAACCGAAACACTCAAAAAGTTTATTGCTTTTATGAAAGTAAGTGTTTATTTAGAAAAAATATATAACCTTATAAACGCTTAAAAAGCATCAAGATTCAAGATATAACTGAACATCATGGTACTAATGATAACTTTAGCCAAAGCAAACATATGTAACTTATGATCGAACAATAATAACAAAACAATTGTTAAAAAAATTAATAATAAATAAAATAAAATAAAAAAATCAAGTTTAAAGATATAATTCATACCTCAAACTTCATCCAGAATTTGGAACACCGATCGATTTCTTTGTTTATTTGAATAAGGGTTCATGGGTTTATATTAGAATGATGAATGGAGTAATCTATACTACGGGCCTGTTTGGTAGGGGCTTTTTGAGGGAGCTGTTAGCTTTTTGTTATAAAATAATCTCATCTAAACTAAGTAGCTCCGTTTGGATACATTAACTTCAAGCTTTTATTTCAAATAAATAGCTCCAAAATGAAAAGCTGATTCATGAAGCTTTTTAAATATCTTGGAGCTGTTAAACTTTAAATTACTGATATACCCTCCAAACATTTGTTTACAATTATACATATGTCCTTTTATATAATTTTACATCTTATAATTACATCAGCTAACTTATCAAACACTTTTATTAAAAAAAGATACAGTTTGTAGGCTTGTAGCTCATGTTAACAGCTTTGCAGCTTACAGTTTACAGCCTACAGTTTACAGCTTACAACATACAGCTTATAGCTAGTTTTGCCAAACATACCCTACATATAATGGAGGAAACACTCTCTCTCTAAAATTTTCAGACTTACAAGAAATAATGCATGGTTTACAACACTTGAATGCACCCAATTTTTAGAATTACAACAAAGTAAGCATATTGTACAACAAAATAAAGCGTGGTGTTATTTTAAGACCAAAATTCTATCAAACAACATTAATGCTATTAAAAACACACTTTCACAAAAAATTACAACCATTTAAGCACAATGTACAATTGCTGCAACCCTCCATTAAAACCCATCCATATTAATGCACATAATTTTCAGAGTTACAACAAAATAAGCATAGTTGACAACAACATAAGCATGCTGTAATTTTCAGACTTACAACATTAATGCTATTAATTAATACATCCCATCATCAATTAATACAAAATGTAAAGCACAATGTACAAATATATATCCACACAATTTGATGGTTGCTTCAATACGTATCAACCCAAAACATATCCACAAAAGTTCCAGCTTTTGATCTCAAATCGAAACTAAATCCAACATCCAAACTACAAACACAGATAGAAGGTTAGAAATTAAAAGAAAACATAATAAATACTAACTCGCCCGAGTCAACGCGAGTTGACTCGGTGAGTCACCGAGTTGGACCGAGTCATACCGAGTCGTGGTCAAAATAATAGATCCACACGATTTTTAACATAAATAAAAGGTTTTATAAAAGATTTAAAGTAAAAATCGGTGTTATAAAAGTTTTAAAAAAAATTTAGGGGTTCGAATAAAAATAAATGAGGGAAGGAGAGGGCGCGTGAGGTGTTACCGATGAGGGGGAAAGTGATGGAAAGGCGGTGGAGCGACGGTGGTGGTGTGGCAGTGGTGGTGAGGTAGTGTTTCGGTATCAAACGAGCTCCAAAGGGGATCAACTGCTCCAGAAATGGATGAAATGGGCCGATCTATCGATTTGGGGAGTTAAGGTTTTCGCCTAAAAATTTTTCCGGCGATGGAAGGTGGCGGCCGGCCGGCGGTTACCGGAGGTGAGGGGTTGTCCGGCGAGGGTTAGAGAGAGAAGAGAAGCGTGTGTGTGTTTTTTGTTAATAATTGTGAGGTAGAGAGAGAGAATAATTGATTTTTATTAAAATGGGAGGGGTTAAAAACGGACAAACAAAACTAGAAGGGTGAGAACGAAAAATAGGGGCGGAGGGGTTAAAAGGTTAACTTAGTGAAACTTTTGAAATATTAATCGTGGGACCCATTTGACGTACCAAACGGACTCGAAAAATTACGAAACTTGCGCCATTGTTCTCGAAATAATTTTTCCAATAAAAACGGGTATAAATACGCATAACTTTCTCGAAGTTAATTTATTTGGCAAATTCGATTCGTTTCGTGCTTTCTAGGTTGTGTCGGCTTGATAAAGGAATAACGCTCACGTTTATTAAGATATTTACAGGTTTTCAAGCCCAAACAAGTTCAAAGAAGTTTAAAAGTCATGAGAGATCAAAAATAAATATTTTGGATAGAAAATAAGTTTAGAAAATTTACCGGGTGTTACAGCACATACCCCTTAAAAGGAATAGCGTTCCCGCGATTCAGTTCAAGTTATGGGTTGGAATAGTGTTGGTGAAAAGGTGATGGTACGGGTAGTAGATTTGGGTCTCACTAGGTTGTAATTATACTAGTGTCTTAACTAAATTTATTGTTATTTGTAAATTAATTGTTAAAAAAAATATGGTCGCATAACATTACATTGCCAGAAAATATAGTCACAGGGTACCCGCCGCCGCATCGCACGTGTACTCTGCTAGTAATTCATTTATGAAGACGTTGATATTGTTACCATAATTATTTGAGCAGAAAAGTTAGACTCTAAGGTATCGTTACATAGGAGACGTATCCCACACACGGGTGTTTCGTTTAACTCTTACAACACCGAGTGAGCGTGCGTTACAAACCACTATATTAGTGATCGCGTTACATGTCCCGACGCCACTCCCACCAACCAAGTTGTAGCACTATTTTTGGACGGAAAGTAACGGTAAAAAAAATTCAAAAAAGCTAGCGTATTTTTGAAAAAATATTTTTTTTTTCAACTTTTTAACATTTTAAAATTTTTATCAATACCCAATAATCACCGATTTTTAACACTCACTTCCAGCTCTACACTACCTCTCTTTATTTTACTTCCAACTCACAAAAATGAAGAACCAATAATGGATCATTCAAATGCTCAACATTTTGTAAAATCAAATACTCAATTCTTCATCTTCGTCTAATCCAAACACACTATCATCCGCAAATTCCATTTCCTCAAATCATAACCAGCTTCCTCCTTTTGGTTCGTCATACCAAATCCCAAACCAATTTACCAATTTTCTGCCCGAACAACTCCAATTTTCCGCCCAATTTCAACTTCAACAACAATATTAGGGGTGTACAGAAAACTGAAAAGCGGGACCAAAACCAAAAAATACCAAGAAGCTGCAACCAAAAAACCAAAACCGATGGTTTGGTTATTGTAATTTATAAAAACCAAAGTTTGTGGTTCAGTTTGGTTTTAGCAAAAACACTATACCGAAAAAAAAAAAAAAAAAAAAAAAAAAAAAAACCAAACTGACAAAACACATGTAATCTTAAAAACTCATGTTTTGGCTGCTTATTTAATGTGTCATTTATAACAAATAAAAAATTATCACCGAGAATTTATGTGGTTGTTACTTTTTTATTGTCATTATTGTTTCACTTTACGACGCATTAACAATTTCTTTATAAATTCTTTATGATCAATAGTTTTTTATTGTCGTTATTTTGTGTTTATTGGTTCTTGAAGCTTGAAAAAGTTATTCTATGTTGCATTGTAAATTCGACAATTGAAAGACCAAACTACAATAAACGAAATAAAAACCGAAAATAAACCAAAAAATAAAAAAACCGAACCTAGAATAAACCAAAACCGAACAGTTTCTAAAAAGAAAAAACCGAATATTTTTTCCGTTTGGTTTTGGTTTTAACCAAAAATCGAACCATGCTCACCCCTAAACAATACCAACAAACCCAACAAGAATTCAACAAACACAACTACTTTATCGACAAAACCCACAAAAATTCGACCCATGGAGCGTATAAGTTGATGGATCTTCCTACCAAGAACGGTTTAAGAGATGGTTTAATCTTAATATGTCCGGAAGAAGTAGAATTCACATACGATTTACGTTTTGAATTCGAAACTTCAAACAACGAAGTAGAGTACGAAGCATTAATATTCGGACTTTGCATAGCAGAGAAAATGGGTACAAGAGAAAAAGTGGAACACCTAGGAAGAGAAAAAGTGTTCAAATAAATTTGAATGATGAGGAGTCCAAAGATGATTCGGTCAATTAAGATTATCGTGGGGATGAGAATGAGGAGTTGGAAGATGATGCAAATTATGTTGTTTGATTGATTATGAACTTTATTTGATGTTTAGTATTTTTTTTATAAGATATATAATTTCTATATATATATTTTTTAATTTCACCTCGACCTTACGCCTCAGTTCGCCTCGAGGCTTACGGCTCTTGAGGTGAAGGGAAAACGCCTCGAGGCTGGTTTCCGTACTTTTAAACCTTGAGTATAAGACGCAATTAAATGAAAAATTGCATCGTAAGGAAAGTTAAATGAAAAATGCTTTTGAGCATGAAATATTTTGTTTGTCTCGCAAACATGGTATCATTTTTTAACGAGAACATAAAATCCATCAAATCTTTTAGCTTAAAGCATGTGCTAACATGAATGACTATAATAGTAATATTACGATATATGAAATTTTTGGGTTATGTTTTGTTGAAAATCACAAGCCGTTACTGATTGTAAACTTTTGTCATTGTGAACAACATACGTTAACATAAATACAGGTGATTGTGTTATGGTAAAGCACTATGCTTAATTCGATCAAACACTTAATTATGGAACCTTAAGATAGGTGTTAAGAAATCTTACATGTGTTAGCTCATCATCTATCTATTTGACCATCTTATAAATTGATCAACAAAGCAAACACAATAACATGTCACACTTGAGAGGAGCTGAGGAGGGGTTGTATGTTATGTTAAATGGTGCATACATTCTTCAAGTTCACATAGAGCATTTAATCATTTATATTTAAGGATTACAGGTACTTAAAGTTATCCAATTTTGATATAGACAATGCAATTAGTATACCATTAAATTGCAAAAAGTACAAGTAAGTTTATAAACATTTACTATTAGTTGACCAAACTCAGTGTATCTTTTTAGTTTGTGTTGTACTTGAGTATGAAAACCAACTAATTTGTTGTATTATATATTCGACACTTGATATCTCAAACAATAGTTGGCTCTCGAGTCTCGATCAGTACAATAACTTCAATTTTTTTCTTTCCTCTAGTGTTCTATAGGAAATATTTTTTGTGATGTTTGGTTTGGTTTAAGATATATAAGTGTTACTTTCAAGTATTGTACAATCATTGTAACACACAAAAATAAAAGCTAGGCTTGTGAAAAAAAAAGTAGTTCAAAATTATTTAAAATGCATCAAAGGCATGCAAGTCTTGCCTGTACCATATTACTATACTCTTTGCTATAATTAGTTCCTGCTCTCTTTTTATAGAGCTAAACAAGCATTACTATTTTTTTATTGTTTTGATTTTGTGGCCCAGATCATCTTGCAAGAGAGAGGCACACCAAAAAACGCATAGTTTTCCTATATATATATATACCCCTACTCCACACTAACCAAAACTCACACTAGCTCACTCAATCAAAACACCCGCTCCTTAAGCAAAATGGTTAACAAACTTGAGAATTGATCCAATGCCAGAAGTGCCTTAGAAAGGATGTCGACATCCTTTCTAAGGCACTTCTAGGGACATCCTTTCTAAGGCACTTCTGGCATTGGATAGCACCATTCTCAAGTTTGTTAACCATTTTGCTTAAGGAGCGGGTGTTTTGATCGAGTGAGCTAGTGTGAGTTTTGGTTAGTGTGGAGTAGGGGTATATATATATAGGAAAACTGTGCGCTTTTTGGTGTGTCACTCTCTTACAATATGATCAGGGTTGGGCCACAAAATTAAACAATAAAAAATAGTAATGCTTTCAAATCGACCTCTTGCAACCTTGTTGTAAGTTCTATACTAAAGTTGTGTAGTTATGGCATTTCTGATATGTAAGTATTTGTTGTTTATTTTTGTCTATCATGCATTTTGGTTGTACCCATTCAACCGCCACCACCACCACCGCAACCGACACCACCAAGCAGTGATGATGAAGATGACGAGTCAACAGATGATGAAGATGAAGACTCATCAGATGATGGCGATGATGATGCATGGAAGAGGGGTCGTACGTTTCATATATGGTTTACAAAAGGGAACCACACAGATGAATGTTTCCAGCTACGGAAACAGATCAAAGAAGCAGTGAAGTCCTGCCAGTTAGCTCACTTGGTAAAAGAAATCAAAATGGAAGTCAAAAAGGCGGAGCCGCCGAAGGCGGTAAAAAAGAAGCTTCGGCCAAGGACAAAGGTCCAGCCATATTCATGATTCAAACCTGGCAGAGAAATGTGAAACAAAAGGTACCCTCCGCTGCTGAACCAAATCTGGAAATATCCTTCCCCCCAATAAAGGAAGACGATTGGGACGACCATCCTTGGTGGTAAAGGCCGGAGTGGGAGGACACCATGTACACCGGATGTACGTGGACAACGGAAGTGCCTCCGAAGTGATTTATGATCATTGCTTCAACCGGATACGTCCGGAGACCAAAAGAAGAATGACCCCCGCCACCACTCCTCTCCTTGGTTTCAGTGGCGAATTATCATGGCCTCTGGGGCAGATTTTGCTAGAGGTCACCTTAGGTGATGAACACAGCTCAGCCAGTGCTTGGATGAACTTCATGATAGTCAGGTCACCTTCTCAGTATAATGGCATAATTGGTCGACCGGGGATAAGACAGCTTAAAATTATTCCTTCCACGGCACACGGAATGATTAAATTCCTCACCCAGGGTGGAGTGGTCACCCTGCATAGTGACAAAACTGTTCCGGTACAGTGCCAGGTGATCTCGGAGAAACAACCGCAGCGAGACCTTGGGGAATCTCCGGCACAAAATAGGGTTAAAGTAGCAATACATCCGGAATTTCCGGACCAGACGATCACTATAGGAGGAAGTCTGACATACCAGGGGAAGAAGAACCTGTGTGAATTGTTGAAAAGCAATATGGACATTTTTTCCTGGCAACCATCGGATATGACTGGAGTGCCGCGGAACATTGCGGAGCACAAACTAAACATTCAGGAAGGGTATGCGCCGGTAAGGCAAAAGAAGCGTGGCCAAGCCCCGGAACGAAACAAAGCAATCAATGAAGATGTTGCAAAGTTAGTGGATGCCAGTATAATGAGAGAAGTCCACTACCACGACTGGCTGTCAAAACCGGTCCTGGTAAAAAAGGGTGACGGGAGCTGGAGAATGTGTGTGAATTTCAAGGACCTAAACAAAGCATGCCCGAAAGATTGTTACGCTCTCCCGGAGATCGATTGGAAGGTCGAATCTCTTTATGGCTATACCTTTAAGTGCTTCTTGGACGCATACAAAGGATACCACCAGATACAATTGGCCGCGGAAGATGAGGAGAAAACTGCGTTCCATACAAATTAGGGGATTTTCTGCTATACGAAGATGCCTTTTGGGTTGAAGAACGCGGGAGCCACATACCAGCGTCTGGTGGATAAAGCTTTTAAAAGATAAATTGGCAGGAACCTTGAAGTATACGTTGATGATTTGGTCATTAAGAGCCATATAGAAGGGGAGATGCTGAGAGACATAAGAGAAACCTTCACGACCCTCCAAAGGATAAACATGAAGCTAAACCCAAAAAAGTGTACCTTCGGGGCAGAAGAAGGAATATTCTTGGGGCATGTGATCAGCAAGAATGGAATCGGAGCCTGCCCGGACAAATCTGAAGTCATTACCCGGCTACCCTCACCACGGACCCTTAAAGAGGTCCAAAGCCTAAACGGAAAGTTAGCTAGCCTGAACCGTTTTTTATCTAAGTCATCGGAAAAATCATTACCCTTCTTCAAGACGCTGAAGAAATGTATCAAGAAAAGTGACTTTCACTGGGTACCGGAGGCGGAACAAGCGTTCAAGGAGATGAAACAACATATTGCCAACCTGCCTACCCTCACGGCCCCTCAACCAAAAGAGGAGTTGATCATGTACTTGTCCGCGGCTAAAGAAGCTATCAGCGCAGTCCTGTTGACAGAAAGAGGGCCGCGCCAGGAGCCCATCTACTTCATCAGCCGCACTTTGCAAAGTCCGGAAATAAACTATAGCCCAATAGAAAAGTTAGTCCTATCCTTGGTTCACGCGGCAAGAAGACTCAAGCGGTACTTTCAGGCACATCCAATAGTGGTCATCACAGACCAACCGATCAAACAGGTGCTCGCGAAGACAGAAAAAATGGGTCGAATGGCCAAGTGGGCTATAGAACTAGATGAACATGACATCAGTTTCAGGCCGCGGACCGCCATAAGGGGGCAAGTTTTAGCTGACTTCATAGCGGAAATTCCAGAGGAAGAAACTCTGGCTGCAGAGTTATCCGCGGAACAAATGCCATATGCTGAGCCATGGAACTTATACACCGATGGATCCTCTTGCCAAGAAGGATCCGGAGTAGGCTTAATCCTTACAAACCCTGAAGGTACGGAATTCACTTATGCTTTGAGATTTGAATTTGATACCTCCAATAATGAAGCAGAGTACGAAGCATTATTAGGGGTCTAAGGATAGCGGAACGGATGGGGGTGAAGGACCTATCCGTGAACGTGGATTCTAGATTGGTCGCTAATCAGATCAACGGTACATACGAAGCAAAGGAAGAAAGCATGACACAATATCTCGCAAGAGCCAAAGTCTTGATTGAGAACTTCCATACATTTTCCATAAAACAAATTCCGTGGAGTCAGAATAAGCAGGTGGACGCACTAAGCAAAATAGCTTCTACCAGTTTTGCCCATCTGACAAAACAAGTGTTGGTGGAAGTTTTGAAAGAAAAGTTAATCAGGGAAAAAGAGGTCATGGCCGTCGTTGAAGAAGACGGGGATACTTGGATGACCCCACTCATGGGTTACTTGAAAGATGGGACACTTCCTGCGGAGCAGAAAAAGTCAAGGAAACTGAAAATCAAAGCAAGAAAGTACTCCCTCATAGACGGAGTTTTATTCCGTAAATCATTCCTGGAGCCACAGCTGCGATGTGTCGGACCAACCCAAGCAAACTATGTGATCAGGGAAATTCACGAGGGATCGTGTAGCATGCACTCCGGACCCCGGTCCATCATAGCAAAAGCAATAAGGTCTGGATACTATTGGCCAACCATGCATAGGGACGCAAGAGAAGTGATCAACAAGTGCCAAGACTGCTAAGTCCACCGGCCGGTTCCCAGGAATCCCCAGCACAACTTAACCCCCATTACTTCTCCCTGGCCATTTTACAAATGGGGCATATATATCTGCGACCCATTTCCAGAAGCTCCAGGGAGAATCAAGTATTTGATTGTAGCAATAGATTACTTCACCAAGTGGATCAAAGCCAAAGCCCTCGCGACCATCTCCGGTAGCCAGGTCAAGAAGTTCGTTTGGGACAATATTGTGTGCAGATTCGGCCTACCTGGAGAGATTGTCGCGGATAACGCCAAACAATTCAGGGATAATCCTTTCAAGGATTGGTGCGAAAAGCTCAATATCAAGCAGCGGTTTGCCTCGGTAAAACATCCGCAGGCGAATGGGCTGGTCGAAAGGGCAAACCGGAGCTTGGGTGAAGGGATCAAAGCACGAATTGATCAAGGCAGCCGGGACTGGCTAGAAGAGGTACCGCATGTACTCTGGGCTCACAGAACAATGATCAAATCCAGCAACGGAGACACTCCGTTCTCCCTAACCTATGGGACGGAGGCCGTGATCCCCGTGGAAATAGGAATGCCATCTATCAGGTGTGCCCTATTCAACCCAATTGCAAATGTTGAAGCTTTACATCTAAACTTGGATCTTGTGGAAGAGCGGCGAGAGGTCGCGGCTATAGAAGACGCGAGAAGTAAGTCCCGGATGGAAAAATATTACAACGCCAAGGTCCGTGGCACAAGCTTTAAGCCGGGTGACTTTGTCTACCGTAACAACGATGCTAGCCTCGTGGAGAACACCGAAAAGTTGGGCCCCAAATGGGAAGGCCCATATGAAGTGGTAGAAGCACTCGGAAAAGGAGCATACAAACTTCGGAACCGAAACGGCCAAGATCTACCCCGGACATGGAATATCCGAAACCTCAAAAAATGTTGCTTATAATCAAACGTAAGTATTCCCATCTTTTTTGGCTGACCGCGGCGTTACCCGGCAGCGGGAATTCATATTAAGCATTATTTACCTTGTATGTATATGTTTCTTAATCAATGATATGTGGAGCCCGATCAGCTCCACTAATTTTCCAAAAATTTACTTAAGTCATTTATTTCCTATTATTTATGTCACACATATACATAAGCCGGATAATGGTTCCGCAGTCATATAAATGCGTAAGAGGCATTGCAAGCCCGGCATGAGGACATTGTACCTCCTAGTTATCTACGGCATATAAGCGGTATTGCAAACCCATTGACCGTACCAAGCTATCCCCGAAAATCTTAAAATCCGAACACACAAAGATAGTAAACTAAGCCCGAGCACATAAGCCCCGGCAAAAATAAATACATAACGAAAAGCTAGTGTTAATACACGTCAAAAGTAGCTGCAGTTATATTTATCATGGATTACAAAAATATGTGGATGCATTCATCCGGATTACATCGCTAAAGTCTAAAGAACATAAAAAGCTTCACGAAGTTTGTGGCGGGGCAGAGATAGTCAAAATATCCCCCAAAGAACAACCACGGGAACAAGAACATCACTACTGGGGATCAAGGACGGAGGTATCAAATATGTCATCATGTTGGACACCCCCGTCTCCGGCTGCAGTAGTCTCAGGAACAACAACAGACACAGGGTGAGCAGTCTCGGGAACAGCAACGGTCACAGGCCCGACAGAAGCAGGATCCACACTGGAGGTAGGCGCAGACTTGGTCGAAACAGGAAGGACGGCGGCAAGACCCTTGTTGCTATAATCAAGTTCCTTACCGTACTTCCTATTCTTATGGGCCTTATAAGCTTCGAAGGCCCTAGGACGACGGGTGACCAGCCTGACTACGGTCTCCGGAAGAATATGCTCTTCCGCAACCGGAGGTCTAAAGGTAAGCTCGGTGGTCCCGGTCGACGGTCCTCCTCCAAGACTAGCTGCGCCATAAGGTATTCAAGAGGGGCATCCTTGCACGCCTCCAGAGAATCCAACAAAGGAAACGGCACATTCCCTAACCGTATCAACGACTCATCAAAACGCCTCTTAGCCTCAGGTTCATAGGCTTCCACTTGCTCGAGACTAACACCTTTGGACCCGTGGACAACCCCGGCCTCCAACCCTTTCCTGGTCCCCTCTGCCATTGCCGCGGAAATGCAATTCCCCAACCTGGTTTTCAATTCTTCGGACTCTTTGAATTTGAGGAATGCATACCGGAATCCGTGACCGATAACCCACCTGCGACCCTCAACAGCCCTCAGCAATTGGGGAAAGAGCTCCAAATCAAATTCTTCGTTGAAAGCGTCCAACCTTTTGTCCATTTCTGCCAGATGACCCTCAAACATCTCACGGGCCATCTTCACACTCTCCTCAACCTTCATCTCAACCTCCTTTCCTAGGGAACTGCAGATAATCTCCAAGCCGTCAACCTTTTGGGCCAATCCCTCATTCAAGCCACGGAGCTCAAGAATTTCCGAAGCCAACTCCGCGTTCTTCTGACCCAGTGACCCAACCATGGACACCGCCGACTTCAATTTCTCGAGTTCAGCCCGGAGCTTGGCTAGCTCCTCATCCTTTGCCTCCACAGCCGATTGCAAAGTGGATAATTGGCCGCGGATCTCAGAAACACCGGAAGACTCACCTTCAAGCTGCTCAACCTTAACCCGCAAATCAGACACAAGCTTCTCCCGCCTCTCTAACTTCCTGCTCAACTTATGGTTCTGATCAAGCTCATACTCTAACCGCAGCCTAACCTCCAAACCCAGGTAGATTTGGCGAGAGGAATATAAGTTATACTCGTCCAACAGTTCTTTGGCAGACATATCCCTCATCACAGAGACAAACCGCGGCGTAACAACATTATCAACAATACTACGGCAAACCCACGGATCGTCCATCTTAAAATCATTAGTGGGCAACCACTTAGGAACATAAGTAGAAGAAGCTTCAACAGTATCGACCGTGACGGATTGATAAAAATCCCCGGAAGACTCACCAAAACCTTGATCACCCTCATCCTCTGCCTCAATATCAACATGCCCAGACATATCCCCAACGTTGTCCGGATGCGATCCCCCAGTAAATGGCTCTGAAGACTCTAAAGGCAACAACTCTGTATGCCCCGGGGTAGAAGTATCAGAAGCCTTACCCTCAGAATGATCTTGGGTAGGGGTAGCAGAAGAGGAAGTGAGAACAGTTGCATTCTTCATAATACCTTCATCAGTATGAGGGGCCGGAGCGCCCCAAATCTTCATCCGAATCATCACGGATATCAATAGGAGGATCTCCTGCGGAAGGATCACCTATAAACAAAATGTGTCAATACGGACAATAAAAACAAAAGAGAGAAGAAAGGGGAGGAAGTAAGTAAGCTGATCCGCCCGAAAATACACTTATAAAAATGCAAGAACGGTGAATGCTCGTGAATCAGTACAAAACCACCCTTTTGTGAAAAAGGATAACTTGCAAAGACTTACGCTGTGTTGTGTGTAGTGTGTATACTGGGTAAGTGATTACCCAGGTCGTCTCCCAACGAAGTATGAAATTGACGATTGCTCAGAATTTGGATTATAGTGACTGATGATAAGATATTTTTGGATTTTTGCTTTTTTAACAATTCTACTAACAATTTAAAACAAATATACAAATTAAAAGTAAACGCGATTAAAATTAACTACAAACGCGTAACGGGAAAATCTAAAATGTGACAAAAACTAAAATTTATAAAATTTCAAACCTAAAAATATAAAATTAATTAAAACTTATTAAAAAACTTAAATTATAATTTTCTACACTTTTTATTTAATTATTACTAATTATTAATTATTTAATTATTAATTAAACTAATTTAAATTATAAAAAATACTAAATGGACAAAGAAAATTCTAAAACTTTTTCTATAAATATTATAAGATAAAATGAAACTAAGAAAATTATAAAAATGAAAATTACTTAATTAGAAATTAAAAAGATAAAATTAATTAAATAGAAACTATCACTTATTTTCTATTTTATATTTTCTTAAGGCCTAAAAATATTTTTATATTTTTCCTAGATTAAATATGACAAAAGAAAATTATGAAAATTGGAATTATATTTTTTTGATTATTTTTCTATTTATTATAATTTATTTACTATTAAAAACTAATTAAAATGATTAAAAATATAAAAAGACTTAGGAAAATTATGAAAAATTACAGATAATGCTAAAATATTATTAAGAAGCTGGGAAAAATAAAATGAAAAGTTGGATAAGCTTAAAAATCAGATTTGGGCTAACAAGCAATAAGCTAATAAGCCAAAATTAAGCAAATAAGCACTAAACTTCACCAACTGATCAGGATAAGTTAAAATAACTAAAATAAGCTTAAAACAACTGATATTACACAATAAGCACAAAGGATTAACAGATAAGCACTTTGGCTGATTTGGTTCTATACACAGAAAAGTCAGGAATCAGGCAGACTTTAAGGCAAGAATAAGCACTTAATTAGCTGTCTAAAAGTGAACCTAAGGGGGGCAAAAGTAAGGTGGAACTACTGAGTGTCTAAAAAGTACAAAAGCCCCATCATAAGCTATCCAATTGAATCCCAATTGGGTGCTAGATCAGCACCCAAAACACTCAAGTCTGCTGATGCAGAATCTGTGTGTCTGTTGTGTTTGTGTTTTTGTGCACCACTTGTGCACAGGTTTGGGGTTTGTATGGACTGACTAAGTGGACTATATGAAGTGTAAAAATGCCCAAGTATTGGCCAAAACAAGCTTGTGGCTCAAAATGGGTGAATTGAGCTTTTGACTGCCCAAAATTCACACAGTGGACAAGAAATGTGATTATCTAGCTATACTACTTTTGTGGACTGGAAATCAGCTTAATATGACTCCTAAAAGCTGATTCAAAGTTGGCAATAAGGTAAATGAACAGTACAGCCTGTTTACACCTAATAACAATTCACAACCAAACAGTCCTTTAGAATTTGACTGTCTTGGATTTTCAAAGCAAAATCAAAATTTAAAACTAAGGATCTGATTATTATTGATCTATTAGCTTATATGAACACTACTGAACAACTTTTAATTCAGATTTAAGCAATATATTAACTTATACTAGATATTGCTATTTTTGGTCTTTTCTAAGATTTTTGAGCAAAGTAAGATAAAAACTATTATACTACTGACAAAACTAATCAAATGAACTTAAAAACTATCAAGTAGCACATAAGAACACAGATAAGCTATAAATAAGCATTAAAACAGTACTCAATGAAATAAAGCCAAAAATGAGAAAATGCTCACAACTGATTTGAACTGATGTACACAGAACAAGGAACCAAGGACCAATCTAGCTTGTCAAATGCAAGCTAGATAACCCAGAGAAGCTTCTTGAACTAGCTTAATCACCAGAAACAGCTTATTGACTTCCAAGTTTGACTTTCATTGACTTTCTTCCAATCTTGATTTCAGAACATGTTTAAACTATAAATAACTTACATTAAGCTATAAGAAGCTTAGATAAGCTATTTAGAACAGCTGAGAAGCTATTCTATATACTACTTATTAATGAACTTATTCTCAGTGTTAATGAAAATCAGGACATTAGTATAAATTATTGCTACTGACAATATTCAACAAACAAATACACTAAAGACTTGTATTGATTGATTGAAGTTCAAAAATTACAAGGAAAACTACTTGAAGTAGGAAATACGATTATCTAATTTTACACTAAATTTCCACTTATTTTATTCTAGCTAAGTTACACACTATATATACAATATTTTGACTGGGATAACACTTGGTCGACATCTTGAACAAATCCCCATCATCCAATTGGCTTAATTTCATCTCCACAGTCCATTTGTCAATTTGGCGGGAAAACCGAATTTTGACTATTTCTCTGATTTGGTTAGTGGAAAAGTGGGAGAGATGCATTAAATGTTTTTGGATGTGTTAGGTGGAGTGTTGGAGGAGGGGGGATGAGCTGGTTGGTGGTATTGGTGAGCTGGTGGTGATGACTGTCTGGTATGGTTTTTGGCGGTTTTGGTGACGGGTCAAACATAGTTTGACCGTTTTGGTTAAACAGACAAATGGTTGGGCTTGGATGGGTTTGGGCTTTGGACTGGGTTGGGTAATGGGTAGTTAATTTTAGGCTGGGTTTAGTTTAGTTGGTTTATTGGGGTAGTTTAAATTTGGATCCGGATTTGGTAGTTAACACAAGGACCATTTTTGCCAATTGCTGAAACTTGAAGGGCTGATCTTGCCAACTTCCCAAACTTCATTAAAGGACTAAACCTGCCAATAAATAATTACACAAGGACCAAAGTTGTATATTTTTATAGTTTTAAAACTTTAGGGACCTAAAATGTAATTTTGGATATTTGAGGGACTTATTTTGTAAATTTCCAAAAGTTATTACAAGGGTATTTCTTGTTAAGTTCCAATAGTACAAGGGTTTAAAAACATGATTTTCCATTTTTAGAACACCCGGGGACTAAATCTGACAACTTTTGTAACTTGAGGGACTAGACTTGTAATTTATGCAAACTTGGTTCGTTTTCACTGGTTTTCAATTATTTTGCATTTGAAACAGATAAAAACACATTTTCAATGATATTTATAATATTTGTGTGTTTTTGGACGTTTATGTGGGTATTTTCCGGGTAAATTATATGTGTTTTTAGACACATATCAAATCCCCCACACTAAACTATTGCTAGTCCCTAGCAATCTTTTATGAAGATTTAATGGATTTTATGTCTCTTTACCAAAAGCCATTACTTCTGGAGTAGCCAAATGTTTCAGTTCAAGTAAGAACTTTGGTACAATGATAACCAAATGATTTTGAGCAAACCATAAGCTGTCAACGGTTTTGATTTGTCTTTACCAGAAGCCGTTTGCTTCTGGACTAGCCAACTCTTCACTTATAAGGATATGGTGAGTCGAATACCATACAATTTTTTTGGCAAATTGTAAGCCATAAACGGATTTGATATATCTTTACCAAGAGCCGTTTGCTCTCGGATTAGCCAATCCTTATGTGGGTTAGACATGGCGGACTGATAACCATTTATTGCGTTCTAAGTGAGAAAAAATTTTAAAATTTTGGCTAAAATGGGGGTGCTAGATGGTACATTTGATCAAATTCGCTAGAATTCTCCCCCACACTTAGAACTGAATATTGCCCTCAATATTCAAAGAACCGGTTGTTAAACCAACACTTAGAACGTGAAAGGGAAATATTAATAGCCTTTTATTTTATTTTTATTTAATTTGCATTTAAGC
This sequence comes from Artemisia tridentata subsp. tridentata, assembly GCA_021014915.2. Taxonomy (NCBI): domain Eukaryota; kingdom Viridiplantae; phylum Streptophyta; class Magnoliopsida; order Asterales; family Asteraceae; genus Artemisia; species Artemisia tridentata. The sequence continues at coordinate 18,749,163 of CP139509.1, forward strand.
CGTTAAGGCATGCAAATTCCCTCTCTCTTTTTCTTTCCTTTTTTTTTTTTTTTTTTTTTTTTTTTTTTTTTTTTTTTTTACACTAAACATATTTACAACAGGTGGGGCATCTCCCCCACACTAGTGTGAGACATGGGTGAAAACCCATATTTTGCTACTGTTTTTGATAACCGAGTCGCTAGCTTGACTCGACCCCGAATTGAATTGATTTCTCCCGAACAGACAGGTTTATCACGCAAGCTAACCGCTTGTGAACGGTTAACTGTAACAAAGGGTTCCTGAACAGCCTTGGAGAAAAAGCAATTTTAAAAGTTTATGGGGAAGTAAGAGACCAGGAAATCCGGCATTTAAACCAATGTTAGATGGACAATGCCGGGGTCAAAAGTAATATCCTCACTCCCGAATGAGTGAAAGATAGGGGAAATCACCGGGTAGGTGAAGGGAAGAAGAGAGATCTGAACAACAATTAAGATAAGAACTTCCTCCTCAAGAATTGCAAGTGGAGGAGGCAAGTCCTTAAACTTGATCTCAGAAAATTTATCAGTTTCCTCATTATGAAGTTGTTTTTGTGGGAAAGGGGAAGATGAGTCTTCGTTTAACAAATTTTCAAGAAAGAGAATGTCCCCCTCAGGATCAAGATAGTCATCATCAACCTCATGCTGAGGTGGACTATCTAGAGCAAGAAAAGCATCGACTTCATCCCAAAAGGGATCACTTCCCTCAACCGAAGTGAGAGAAGGGGAAGAGTCTGCTATGATATGTTGAGAAGATGTGGTGGGTTCCCCACTCACAGAATTATGAAAATAATCAACACTCTCTTGAGAGTACTCCTCTGAAGCAATGTCAATGACATCGATTCGGTTGACCGAAGCAGAATTATAATTTGAGGAGTACTTTGAAGTTTGATCATGATTAAAGGTAACAGCTTCCTTATCCACACGCAAGGTGATTTCATGCTTAAATACATCAATCAGAGCATGGCCCGTTTTTAGGAATCCTCTTCCAAGAATTAGAGGAACCTTTTGATCAGCATCGAAATCAACAACCACAAAGTCAGCTGGAAAATGGAACTTTCCTATCTTCACAAATACATCTTCGGCAATGCCGCAGGGATGAGTTATGGTTCGATCTGCAAGCTCAAGAGTCATGCAGGTAGGAGTAAGAGCCGGAAGAGAGAGTTTCTTCCATACTGAATGAGGCATCAGGTTGATGCTTGCACCTAGATCTGCTAAGGCATAGCATTCAACCATTCCCGGAAATACACAAGGTAACAGAAATTTTCCAGGATCTCCAAGCTTCTCCGGAAGCTTTTTCAAGATAACCGCTGAGCAGTTCTCATTTACTGGAGTTTTAGCCATTTCAATCAGTTTTTCTTTGTTGCTTAACAAGTGTTTGATTGCTGCTGCAAACTTGGGCATCAGAATAGTAGCATCCGCAAAGCTTATGTCAAAATGTAATTCTTTAAAGATTTGATAGAATTTATCATTTTGTTGACTAGCCTTCTCACGGAGCTTTTGCTCATTTAAGCGCGATGGGTAAGGAATGTGAGGTTTGGATTTAGGGACAACCACTTCAGGAGTCTCAAAGAAAACTCCTGGTTTGGATTTCTTTTTAGGGCTAACCGGAGGATGGACATGTGCTGTACTTTGTGGGATTGGATTTTGCACTTTGTCCGTTGTATCCTCCGTCTCTTTTTCCATTTCAAACAACGGAGGAGGAATAGGGCCAGCTGGCCCCTTATAAGAAGCTCCACTCCTAGTGGTGATAGCTTTGACGAAAGTGGTATCCTCGTCATCATCACTGTCGTCATCAAGTATACTGACAGGAACAGCATTGAGCATTTCGGAATAATATCTGGCTGATCTTTGCTCACTAAGTTTGGTTGACAAACTTTTAACCGTAAATCGTGAAAGATTAGGATCGATTCTTGACGGTTGGGGAGCAATTGTGGGTGTAGATTTTTGGATGACTGAAGGTTGGATGACCGAAGGTTGGACGTATTTAGCACTTCCATTGTTAGTGGGAAGTACCGGGTCCTTTATCACCTTGAATTCGACATGAGATTTACCACTACGTGTACTGACAGCTTTGAGTTCACCCCTAGGGTTGGTAACAGTGTTACTTGGGAGACCTCCCGAGGTAGAAGGTATATCAGTTAAAGACTTTTTGATCTGGTTTAATTGAGCAACCAATAACTGGTTTGTCTCACGTTGTGTCTTATTTGTTTCCTCTTGTGTTTTCATGAATTGCATAAGCAACTCATCTGAGGATGTCTGATTTCGGTTTGAACCTTGGTTTTGATTAAAATTTGGACCACGGTTAAAATTACCCTGATTCTGACCTCGGTTTTGATTGAAATTTTGAGAGTTGTGAAAATTTTGTCCCTGATTTTGAACAAAGCGGTTTTGATTATTCTGATTTGGCACGGGTGGAAAACCAGGTGGGACCATAGCATTCGGTGCTCGGTACTGAGTCTCAGCATGCGGACGGTATTGATTTTGATTTACTGCAGCTACGGGAGCTGGGTAAACAGAAGCATCGGTTGCTTGACAATCATAGTACGCATGTGGGCCACCACAAGTTTCACACACTTTGTTTATTGCTTTGATTTGTTCCGGTTTATGAATTTCACTTTTTAATTCTTTCATTTCTTTCATCATACAACGCATTGAATCCGTTAAAAAGGCTAACTCTGAGGAGTTACCGGATGAAGAAGAAGCAGTAGGAGTGACTGGAACATTCACTTTGTTTCTTGAAATAGGAACTTTTGATTTATTTTCACAAATTTCAACCACCTCTCTGGGTTTACGATTCAAGATATTGCCACCGGAGGCTGCATTAAGTGCATCTTGATCGTTTTGGGTCAACCCATTATAAAAAGTATTTATCTGTTGTAACACATTGAAATCGTGATGTGGGCATTTTCTTAGGAGATCTTTAAATCTGTCCCATGCCTCTCCGAAATTTTCATCGAAACCTTGACGAAAACCAGCAATTTCATTTTTTAGGTTAGTCGTCTTTGATGGGGGGAAGAAATAATTTACAAATTTCTTAACGAGATCTTCCCAGGTTTCAATGGATCGAGGGGGTTCTTTATCCAGCCAAATTCGGGCTGCCCCCTCAAGTGAGAATGGAAATAGCATCAATTTGATCACTGTTTGCGGCACATTTTTGTAATTGATTGTAGATGTCAGTTTGTTGAACCAACGAATGTGTGCATAAGGATCCTCTCGTTCAAACCCGTGGAATTGGTTTGTGGACACGAGCTGAATCAAATGTGTTTTTAGTTCAAAATGATCAGAATCGATGGCTGGTAAAACGATGGCATCTCCGTAACCCTCGGTGGGTGCCTGGAGCATTTCAGCCATTGTGCGTTCGTCTGCCATAATGACAGGGGTTTCGGGCTCAGTCCGTAACTCGGGTACGACTGATGGAGCAGAACGTCTCCGACGTCTTCGAGGTATTTTTCCAAGCTCACGAAGAGGGCTTGATGACCTAGAAGAACGAGTGCGCATGCACTTAGCAAAATTTTCCAATTAAAACAAGACAGAAGCAAAACACAAATTAACTTATACCAACAATCAGCAAGTGTACGGTAGCTCTCTAAATGATAAACGCACAGAGTGGCGGAGAAGCAAAGGTGGGCGATTAAGCTCCTTAAAAACCCGCTTCTTTCAGTCCGACAATTTAATGTCAGACTATCCTAGAACCTCCGTTAGAGTTTGTTTATCAATTAAAGGTGAGCCGAATTCGCAAGTGATACAAAGGTAAAGTTTTAAATCTTTGGTTTGGGAACTTATTATGGTCGTACCCCCAGTTAGGTAGTACTCTGTCTTGGTTCTCGATGGTAATTTTTTATTGTTATTTATTATTAACAAAGAAAACGGAATTTATTTTTGGTGTTTTTATTTTTTATATGATAATATTAATAATAATATATATATAGAAAAGAAATGAAAAATATTTTTGTATTTTATATTGTTTTTTTTGGGAAATAGGAACTTCTGATAGAAGGGTCTCAGATCACTAATCGCTAAAACTTACACAACAGTCGCAGCACACTTCCCCGGCAGCGGCGCCAAAATTTGATCCGCCCGAAAGTACACTTATAAAAATGCAAGAACGGTGAATGCTCGTGAATCAGTACAAAACCACCCTTTTGTGAAAAAGGATAACTTGCAAAGACTTACGCTGTGTTGTGTGTAGTGTGTATACTGGGTAAGTGATTACCCAGGTCGTCTCCCAACGAAGTATGAAATTGACGATTGCTCAGAATTTGGATTATAGTGACTGATGATAAGATATTTTTGGATTTTTGCTTTTTTAACAATTCTACTAACAATTTAAAACAAATATACAAATTAAAAGTAAACGCGATTAAAATTAACTACAAACGCGTAACGGGAAAATCTAAAATGTGACAAAAACTAAAATTTATAAAATTTCAAACCTAAAAATATAAAATTAATTAAAACTTATTAAAAAACTTAAATTATAATTTTCTACACTTTTTATTTAATTATTACTAATTATTAATTATTTAATTATTAATTAAACTAATTTAAATTATAAAAAATACTAAATGGACAAAGAAAATTCTAAAACTTTTTCTATAAATATTATAAGATAAAATGAAACTAAGAAAATTATAAAAATGAAAATTACTTAATTAGAAATTAAAAAGATAAAATTAATTAAATAGAAACTATCACTTATTTTCTATTTTATATTTTCTTAAGGCCTAAAAATATTTTTATATTTTTCCTAGATTAAAAATGACAAAAGAAAATTATGAAAATTGGAATTATATTTTTTTGATTATTTTTCTATTTATTATAATTTATTTACTATTAAAAACTAATTAAAATGATTAAAAATATAAAAAGACTTAGGAAAATTATGAAAAATTACAGATAATGCTAAAATATTATTAAGAAGCTGGGAAAAATAAAATGAAAAGTTGGATAAGCTTAAAAATCAGATTTGGGCTAACAAGCAATAAGCTAATAAGCCAAAATTAAGCAAATAAGCACTAAACTTCACCAACTGATCAGGATAAGTTAAAATAACTAAAATAAGCTTAAAACAACTGATATTACACAATAAGCACAAAGGATTAACAGATAAGCACTTTGGCTGATTTGGTTCTATACACAGAAAAGTCAGGAATCAGGCAGACTTTAAGGCAAGAATAAGCACTTAATTAGCTGTCTAAAAGTGAACCTAAGGGGGGCAAAAGTAAGGTGGAACTACTGAGTGTCTAAAAAGTACAAAAGCCCCATCATAAGCTATCCAATTGAATCCCAATTGGGTGCTAGATCAGCACCCAAAACACTCAAGTCTGCTGATGCAGAATCTGTGTGTCTGTTGTGTTTGTGTTTTTGTGCACCACTTGTGCACAGGTTTGGGGTTTGTATGGACTGACTAAGTGGACTATATGAAGTGTAAAAATGCCCAAGTATTGGCCAAAACAAGCTTGTGGCTCAAAATGGGTGAATTGAGCTTTTGACTGCCCAAAATTCACACAGTGGACAAGAAATGTGATTATCTAGCTATACTACTTTTGTGGACTGGAAATCAGCTTAATATGACTCCTAAAAGCTGATTCAAAGTTGGCAATAAGGTAAATGAACAGTACAGCCTGTTTACACCTAATAACAATTCACAACCAAACAGTCCTTTAGAATTTGACTGTCTTGGATTTTCAAAGCAAAATCAAAATTTAAAACTAAGGATCTGATTATTATTGATCTATTAGCTTATATGAACACTACTGAACAACTTTTAATTCAGATTTAAGCAATATATTAACTTATACTAGATATTGCTATTTTTGGTCTTTTCTAAGATTTTTGAGCAAAGTAAGATAAAAACTATTATACTACTGACAAAACTAATCAAATGAACTTAAAAACTATCAAGTAGCACATAAGAACACAGATAAGCTATAAATAAGCATTAAAACAGTACTCAATGAAATAAAGCCAAAAATGAGAAAATGCTCACAACTGATTTGAACTGATGTACACAGAACAAGGAACCAAGGACCAATCTAGCTTGTCAAATGCAAGCTAGATAACCCAGAGAAGCTTCTTGAACTAGCTTAATCACCAGAAACAGCTTATTGACTTCCAAGTTTGACTTTCATTGACTTTCTTCCAATCTTGATTTCAGAACATGTTTAAACTATAAATAACTTACATTAAGCTATAAGAAGCTTAGATAAGCTATTTAGAACAGCTGAGAAGCTATTCTATATACTACTTATTAATGAACTTATTCTCAGTGTTAATGAAAATCAGGACATTAGTATAAATTATTGCTACTGACAATATTCAACAAACAAATACACTAAAGACTTGTATTGATTGATTGAAGTTCAAAAATTACAAGGAAAACTACTTGAAGTAGGAAATACGATTATCTAATTTTACACTAAATTTCCACTTACTTTATTCTAGCTAAGTTACACACTATATATACAATATTTTTACTGGGATAACACTTGGTCGACATCTTGAACAAATCCCCATCATCCAATTGGCTTAATTTCATCTCCACAGTCCATTTGTCAATTTGGCGGGAAAACCGAATTTTGACTATTTCTCTGATTTGGTTAGTGGAAAAGTGGGAGAGATGCATTAAATGTTTTTGGATGTGTTAGGTGGAGTGTTGGAGGAGGGGGGATGAGCTGGTTGGTGGTATTGGTGAGCTGGTGGTGATGACTGTCTGGTATGGTTTTTTGGCGGTTTTGGTGACGGGTCAAACATAGTTTGACCGTTTTGGTTAAACAGACAAATGGTTGGGCTTGGATGGGTTTGGGCTTTGGACTGGGTTGGGTAATGGGTAGTTAATTTTAGGCTGGGTTTAGTTTAGTTGGTTTATTGGGGTAGTTTAAATTTGGATCCGGATTTGGTAGTTAACACAAGGACCATTTTTGCCAATTGCTGAAACTTGAAGGGCTGATCTTGCCAACTTCCCAAACTTCATTAAAGGACTAAACCTGCCAATAAATAATTACACAAGGACCAAAGTTGTATATTTTTATAGTTTTAAAACTTTAGGGACCTAAAATGTAATTTTGGATATTTGAGGGACTTATTTTTTAAATTTCCAAAAGTTATTACAAGGGTATTTCTTGTTAAGTTCCAATAGTACAAGGGTTTAAAAACATGATTTTCCATTTTTAGAACACCCGGGGACTAAATCTGACAACTTTTGTAACTTGAGGGACTAGACTTGTAATTTATGCAAACTTGGTTCGTTTTCACTGGTTTTCAATTATTTTGCATTTGAAACAGATAAAAACACATTTTCAATGATATTTATAATATTTGTGTGTTTTTGGACGTTTATGTGGGTATTTTCCGGGTAAATTATATGTGTTTTTAGACACATATCATAAGCCATACCCGACCCAACCGCGGTCTCCTTGCGGGTTAGCCTCTTCTTCTTCTTAGCCTTCTTTGGCTCCTCCTCACTCTTCTCCGGCTCATGGATCACAACCTTCCTTTTTTTCGGCTCTCTTCCCAGCTTTAGCCGCTTGAATCTCATCCACAACGGTGTGCTCCATAACCTTCAAGATTTCCTCGGACGGTTGAACAACACGCCCAGCAGTTTCAGCCCTCAGTGGCTGCTCATCCTTGTTTAAAGTGCGTTCCTCGGTCACCACCTTGAATACATCCGGCTGAGACGCGGAAGAAAAGAAATAGAAAGCAGGAATAAACCAAGTCCAAAAACCCACCCGAATCATCCGGCTGTAAAAAGGTCGGACGACAACTATCGTCATCCCAGGTTTGGCTTAAACCTATGACATTCAGGAAGACCTCCGGATACTTTTTGAAAGGGGCCCTATTGGCGTCAAGGAGCCGCAACAACTCTTGATCCAAACCCTCGTCGGAAGGAGGAGGGTCACGGTCTACGGACGCCTTCTCATACCATGGAATGTCCAAGGGAAAAATGGTTTTCTTTACAAAAAAGAAATGGTCCTTCCAGTTCTTGACCGAATCTAAAGCGGAAGTATAACAACCGGGAACAACTAAAGACTTGGGACCCTTTCTTTTCTCTAGTGTCATCCAACCGTTGTTAACACCAGAATAATAGAACTTCCTAAACAAATCCACCGTGGGGACACCACCATGGACTCGGCAAAGTATTTCAAAATGGCTAATCCTATAAGCCGCTAAAACCGATAACTGAGAAAGGTGAATCTGGAAATACTCCAGAACACGAAGCAAGAACAATGAGAGGGGGATCCTAAAATTACCTAGTTCAAAGAACCTAGTATATACACCTATCATCCCTTCCGGGGCATCTTTAATGGTATCTCAAGGACCGGGTGCCTGAGGCAATAAATGACTCGGAATTTTATACTTTTCACAAAAATTATCTACATCTGCCTGAGACAACTTAGAAGTCACACTACTTATATGATCAGGAGCCATCCTAAATAATTAAAAGATGAATTTGAAGAAACCTAACCTGAGAATCTAGGTCCGGGAATAAAACAAGCAAGAGGAATGAAGGCGGAAGATGTTCTCGTTTTTTAGAGAGAAGGAAAATTTGTCACTGTGTGTAAAAAAGATTAACAGTGGTGTAACTCTTGGTATTTATAGCCACACACACACGCTCCTTCATTAACAATCGAAAGGCTACAAATCTGCCACGTCCCCAGATACTTATTGGACGGTCGCAGATCTATCCAGATGAACCGTCGCGATGGTCGCAGAAAATGAACGGTCAGCCGCAGAAACGTCACATCAGTCAGTAAATAAGTGGACGACAAATGTTTCACGACTACCGATGAGAGCCTACCACCAACCATCACGCGCGGAAAGTGGAATGTCTAGTCAGCAACATGGGACACGTACTAATGTCAACCCCGGAGGCTACACAAGCCTTCAACGAAGCGCGACTTCTCAAAGCCGCGGAAAACGAAACAAAAAAGTCTAGAACACTTGCTCTTCAACAAAACAAGTATACTAGACTGGGGGGGACTTGATCATGTATAGTACCCCCGGACCCAGCAGGCTGGGTCGGACATCCTCATAACGCGAACCGTGGCAGAGTTAGTACACACTATAGACCACAGTCTTGCCAAACCAAGACAAGCACATACCTTGGACTCCCCAGACCGGGACAGAGCACATCCTCTGCCGCGGTAAAGACAAGTGGACTCCCCCACTTGATCTGACAGATGAGGCACAAGTGGACTCTGCTCTGACGGCGCAAGTGGACTCTGCTCTGACACACATCCGCAGAGACGGCGCAAGTTGACTCTGACGCTAACCGATAAGGCACGGGTCAACTCAGCTACAGTAAATACGGGTAGTATAAATACCCCACCTCATTTATTACTGTCAACTAACTGCATTTACTTTCACCTAGTCCGCACTTACATTACATCTCTTAAACGATATACTTACTCTCACACCGGAGGCCAACCGCGGAACCCTCCTTCCCCAGTAAGTCTGACGGTGTTGCTTTTCTTAGCGGTTCAAACGAAGTAATTAGTACGAGATCGGCGCCGCCAAGAGCTAGCCTAACCTAGGTTTGGGAGTGCGCCCCAGATTTGTACTAACAAGAGGCATGTTTGGTGTGAGTATTTTTAGGGGTGGTGATTTATATTTAGGTTTAGGTAAAGTTTACTTGGGCCAAGTTTGGTGTAAAGTGTAAACAAAGATATAACTACTTTTTGGGCCAATCTTTTAAATTTGGGATAAGTTGAAATTGTTATATGAATTTTGGTATTATAATTTGGACTACAATTAGTGTTGGGCTAAATTTTTCGGGTTTGTGTATTAGAAACCGAGCTAGTTTATTTGAAACCGAGAAAGATTGTTAGTGGTAACAAGTTCATTGACAAGTGTGAACCAAAACTTGTGAATTTCAAAATCGATTTTCTTTTCCAAATATTCATTTTTATAGATACATTCAAGCTACTTATTTATCATATTGGTATGACTTAATATATACTTAAAAAATGGACAATTAAAACCATTCAGAAAATTATAAAATTAAAAAACAAACAATATTATTTCATTCAGGTTGAGACTTTATAGCCACCTCTTACTAGTAAGATGTGGTGGTCAGATTAAGACGTAAAACAACTTAATGAAACAAATAACACATATCATATCCTTTAATTGCCACTAGCTAATCTTTTTATTTCCCACTAATCAAGAAACCGATATCACACCACAATTTTCAATAGAATTATAATTATTTCCCAACACCATTATATTTACGTCACAACTCCATACCAACAAGATTCCCAAAATATTTGATTTTTGTCCAAACAATATGTAAACAATGCTCAATAAATACTAAACATATAGAAAAAAAGATCATATGAAAATTAAAGAAAACAAGAAAAACAAACAACTAATCTCCATAAATTAGATTTATGCACTAATGAAATGAAGCAAGCAAGATATAAAGATAGATGAAAAAGAAAACACTAGATGGATATCTTTTATATAATAAAACAAAACTTTTAGTAGGGAATTTTTCATTTCAAAAAAATTAAATCATACCTTTTTAGGTAATTTTTTTTATAATTTAAATTTTTAAAAAGGTTTTTAATTATTAAAAAATTTAAAATCTTTCTATATTTATCAAATAATTGTTTAAAACGTCGTTTTTATGCTTAAATATTAAAATTGGGCAAAAATACATGGGCTGCATTGTTATTTTTAAATATTTTCGAGCCCTAAAAAGTGTAAATATTTTATTAAAATAGACTACCACACCCACTTATCCATTATCACAATTACCAGCCTAATATCCTTTTCTCAATCATTTTCTTCATCTTCAATTCAATCCTTTATTGTTATTTTTAGTAATACCGATTTAGTTTAGGTCTATTTATTAGTTATTGGAGAGGAATTGAAGAGGAACAAATTGAAAAATTGAAGAGGAATTGTAGCGACTGTTTCTCAGTAATCTTTTTACTGTTTCTCAGTAATAACGATGAACAAATTGAAGAGGAATTGTAGATGTAGCGATTGGTTAATAAGTTTTATGTAATTGTATTTCAATTCAGTAACTACCGATGCTACAGCTTACGATAGATGTAGCGACGCGCCAGAAATTGAAGAGGAAGAGTTCAAGGTTGCGCCAGAACTTGAAGAGGAAGAGTTCAAGGTTAATTTTTATTATAAGTTTATAGTTTATTGATTTGAATTTGATTGAGATTTTAGGTTATTAATAGTTTAATTTAATTAAGGTTAATTGTTCTGTTTTGTTTTCATAAATCTTTGTTTTCCTTTTGACTATTTTACTACCATATGATAAAGAATCTAAATTAATGAACACCATATGAACAAATTCCGGGTTCAAGGTTCTTTGGATTAGCGTACTTGTCTGGCTTACGACAAATTGAAAATTTGAAAAGTTCGTTTTTTAAAGCTAATGGACTTAAATGAGTATAAGCTCAATAGTTAAGACTTAATAGGCTCATAAACTCTTCCAAATCTGCCAATAAGCCGGAGACATATGTTAAACCAAACACCCCCATACATGGATTAGTTTATGTAGTTTTAAAAGATCTTGATGGTAAACTTATTAAAAAGGACAACACCTATATAAACATTTAGTAGAAGACTAAGTCAAATAAGCGGGTGGAAGAAGGGTTAGGAAAGAGAGCAACTTGAGGTTAATTAAGATTAGCTCTTTTGCTTGATGTGATGTTGAATAAAAAGAGTTTAGGAGCTTTTGCATTATTAAAATACATCTCTTGAAATAGTGATTGGATGAGCTTATGTGGTATTGAAATGTAGTGATGGTAGAATTACTAGAAAGGACAACAATTTTAAAAACATGTAGTAGAAGTTGATGACGTGATAAGTATCTGGGAGAGGGCTTAGGAGAAGAGCTTAAATAAGCGAGTAGGCCTAATCTCTTTTGTTTGATGTGATGTCTTGATAGATAGGGGGTGTTTGGGTAAGCTTACTTAGATAACTTGAGCTTTTCATGTAAATAAAAGGAGATTTTGAGCTTTCGAATTATGCAAAGACATCTCTTGAAGTTTTGCACTTTGGATTAGCTTGTGTGGCATTAGAACGCGCTAATGGTATAAAGAGATTGAAAACGATGACATTTCAGAAACATGTAGAAGAAGGTCAGTGAATAGTATGAGTATAAAGTTGTAACTAAACTGGTAGAGGAAGGATTAGGAAAAAGAGCTTATTCTTAGATAGGCTAATAAGCTTAAGTTTTGTTGTGACATCTAACGACTACTCCTTTTTCTTTCCCTATAGAAATTGAACTACATAGTATTTTGGGAGGTCCACTAACTATTGCAATATGTCAATTTTTTGGGATGTTAGTGCATTCATATGCCATATGGTAAGACTTCCTTGACTCAGTTGACACTTGCTCAAAGTGTATGAAAAATGGAATGGTTGGGTAGCAGGTAATGGTTTAGGATGGGTCAAATGAACTGGCGTCAGGTCACGCTGAACCGTAAAAACTGTTTTTCGATTTTTTTCCTTCAGTTGAGAAACAATTAATTTTTAAAGAAATATAGTAGAACAAGGATGATCAAATTTTAAAATAAATGAGTTACAAGTTTTGTGAATTTCTAACAATCTTTGAGTGACTTTTGACCCGCTCAAGATGTTTCATAAGATTAGATCATAATAAGTTGTGTTTAGAAAAAAGTAAGTCGTGGTTAAAATAAATGGGAACAAATAACGATTACTCCTTTTTCTTTCCCTATAGAAATTGAACTACATAGTATTTTGGGAGGTCCACTAACTATTGCAATATGTCAAATTTTTGGGATGTTTATAAGTTTTATTTTTTAACCATAGTTTCCGAACTTTTGACCGACTAATTCATGGGATTTGAACCCACCGCCAGCCAAATTCAAATTGGGTAAATCCCTCCCTTTTCATGAGGTTGGCATGGCCAGGGATGCTTCCAAGTTAAATACATGTATAAAAGTTTCTGCTTAAGTATTTGAAATAATTTTTATTACTATAGGAATGTAGAACTTCAAGCATGCATCCACAAAATCACGGTTGATATTTCAGTTCGTGGTTCAAATTGGCTGAAAATGTGGCCTGAAAGGTTGAAATCACCACCATATTAGTTTAAAGAACAGCGAGACTGAAGTGTATGGAAAACCTGCACCGGAGGACTTCACTGATGACTATAAGCACTGGAAAAATGACGTAACCAATTCATACTTGAATGGTTTAGGAATTGATTGGTTTCTACTAGAAATTTGATGCATATGATTTTTATATATGGAGGGCAAGTCAAAGTCAAACCAATACTAATACAAAAATCATAAGAAAAAGAAAAAAACTGTTATCGTGTATTGGTTCTTATACTGTCATTGTGGTAAAAAAGTTTATAGGTTTACTGTTGCATTGAAAGATCTGAACCTATGGGTGATGAATGTGGTCCACTAGGTTCACCAGAGACGCTTCCAATTATATACGAACGTGGAGCCTTTGAGATATTTCATAACTGGCGTGAATCATTCAACACTTACCCGTGAACATATGATCTTCTTCATGCAGGTCATCTTTTCTCAACAGCTAAGAAAAGGTAAATTCATCTATTCTGATCCTATAATATGTATAGTTAGAGTCGGGTGTCCTTAAGTTATAAGAATCGGCTACCTCATAATGATTGGATTTGCGTTTTAAGGATATTAATCTGGTTACTGTGATTTCTGCTTTGAGATAATTAGTCACAAGACATCTCGGTTTCTTCACATATAAAAATGTCCTATTTGATCATCTGTGTATTAATTCATAAAATAATCATAATTCTGTAAAACCAAATATCATCTCCCATAACCGTTTATTAAATAGAACATTGTTTGTGGCAATAAATAAAATTTCACAAACTAACAAAATTTTTGAAAATGGCAGCGTGCAAAATTAAAAGATAACTATCCAGTACTGCAGGTGCAAGTTAGAATCCTTGATTGCAGAAGCGGACGGGGTCTTACGGTAAGAAGGTAAAACTGATCGTGCGCTATAACATTGAGATTCTTGCTGAGATCGAGAACATGGTCAAATATATGCATTGGAATGCCCGTTTGAGTTGCGACAAGGAAAAATAAGGGTTGTTGTGTTTTGAAAAGACATTGTGATGACCAACTGATGTAGAAATTTTAGCTTACACCTACAAATAGAAATCCCAATCTGATTACCAATGTGTTAAAATGTCCCCTTATGTCCAAGAATAGCTTTTTTCCTGAATTTTTATAATTTCAAATTTAACTTGTGTATTATAGTGTTTTTTTTGTGTATTATAATTTGATGTTCTTATATACCTACGAACTTTAGTTATGAACTGATTTTCATTATTATGTATCCTAACATTTTAACAGGTGGGCATGTTTGTAGTATTAGTAATGGTTGTTACCAAGGAAACTTTCCTTACAGGTTTTGATTATTTCTGTTGCAACTTGTGCGTGGTCGATCAAGAATGTGGATTCTTTAAGTTTTTAGGTAAATTCTTGACTCGAGAACTTCTTAAGGTACTCGATTATTTTCGTTCATGAGAATAACTTGATGTCAGGAATAAAAATAACTTGCATGTGAGACTTGTGTTGACACGAGATTGTAGCTTATTGATTTTAATATCACTATTTTGACAATTGTATCAGGTTCATGTTTTATTCAAATTATACTCTTTTTTGTCAGTAAAATTTCATATAAATACGGAGTAGTTTATGAATTTGATGTTTTAGTTAGTTCGTATGTAAAACTCCTAAGCTACTAAAGAGTTGCAATAAACAAAACCATGTATACACAAGATTTCCTATTCTTAATCCAACAAGTAAAATTATATAAGACATGCTAATTTGTTTGTATTTTAAACGATAATAATACATAAATAAATTTTTTCATCCGTGCGTGCACGGGTATTATAACTAGTATTAATAATAATAATTCAGCTCTAGCTCGGTCGAGTAGTTATATATACAGACCAAATTAAAAAAAAAAAAAAAAAAAAAAAAAAAAAAAAAAGATCTGTTATGATGTGGCTAATTATATCTTCTTTAGACTAAAACCCAAAATTCCCCCACCTCGAAAAACGAGTATTAAGTGGCATATGTCTCATTCCTATTTGATCAAAAGCTTAAATTCGGTTTCCTATTGGCTAAAGTGTGTTGGGAGTTGTGTTGTTCACTGTTATTGGCTTATTTTTTGCAAGGATTTTTTTAACATGTGCCCTAAGGGCACATGATAAGGACACAAAAAGACAAAAAAAAATACAAAAAGTACAAAAAGTACATGTGAGCCTAAGTACTTTTTTGTACTTTTTGTACCTTTTTTTTTGTCCTTTTGTGTCCTTATCATGTGCCCTTAGGGCACATGTTAGAAAGCCCCTTTTTGCAAAACAAAAAATCTCTCTACCTCTCTTGAAGCTTCCACACACTATGATTATTGAATAAAAGAACCACTTACCGCCTTTCTCTTTGTCATATCCTCTCTTCTCCATCTTATCATCATCATCTTTAATTTACAGTACTTTTTTTTAATCAATAAAACTTTCTTATCAATAGTACTAACAACAAAATCCATTCAAAGCATCGTCATCTCTTTTATCAACTTGAGTAATAAACTTCATATATAATTGAAAGAGCATAGTGATTAAAAAAAAAAAAAAGTATATATATATATATATATATATATATATATATATATATATATATATATACAGCAACTGTCATATAATTTTCTTCAAATCAACAGATGACGCCAGCGGAGATTCCGACGAGGCAACAGGTGGAGATTCAAGAAAGACTTTCGGCCAGTGCAAATCTGAAAAAAAAAATACAATAAGAAATTAGAAATTTATCACAATTCACAAATACATAGTTAGAAATATGAAAGGAAGCAAAAGAGATGTTAACTCGCCCAAGTCAACACGAGTTGACTCGGTGAGTCACCGAGTTAACCGAGTCGCACCGAGTCGGGGTTAAAAACACTAGATCCACACGTATTTTATTTAAAACAAAAGGTTTTATAAAGATTTTATTAACAAAATCGGTTTTATGAAAATATATGAACTAGGCTTTCGTTTCAAATGAAAATAAAGGGGAGTTGGGGCCGCGTGCCTCACCAAAACGGAGAGAGGAGGTGATGGGGAAGGTGCGGCGTGATAGTGGTGGCGGCGGCGTGGCGGCGAAGTGGTACCAAACGAACTCCGATCGAGCTTAAAACTACATAAAGGAAGAGGGGGTCGACATCTACATGTTAGTGAAATTTGGAAGTTGGCCGGAATATTTTCCGACAACGGTGGTGTGGTGGCCGGCAGTGTTTTCCGGTGAAGTGGAAGGGGAGAGAGAGAGAGAAAATTATGAGTGTGTGTGTGTGTCATTTATGAGTGAAGGAGAGAGAGAGTAGAAGTTTTATAAAATTAAGAGGGACTAAACTTGGACAAACAAAAGATGAGGGGTGTAAATGAAATAGGAGGGCGGAAGGGGTAGTTTTGCCAAAGTAGTAATACCTTTGAGATATTCACTGCGTGACCCATTTGACATACCAAACGTACTCGAAAAATTATGAAACTTGCGCCATTGTTCTCAAAATAATTTTTTCAATAAAAAAGAGTATAAATACATATAACTTTCTTGAAATTATTTTATTTGAAAAATTTGATGTTGTGCTGCTGTAATTTGGTTACGTGCATCTTTTTTAAAAGCGAATAATATATTTATAATGAACTGAATATTGTTATTTATGATCTTCCTTTGTGTATTATTGATATATATGGCTTATATGAACAAAATGTATTGGGCAAAAAGGATCCTTGAATGGACGAGTTGCCCGCAAGAAGATGTAGAAAACAAAAAGCATTGATACAATGCTCCCGCAGCAACGCGCGAGGCTAATCGGCTCGTTAGTTACTATAATCCTTAAAAATAAATGATTCTAACAAATTAACCTCATAATATACTATTTCATCCGTCTCAAAATTATAGTCCATATTTCCTTCTCGAGATATCTCAAAATAATTGTCTACTTTCTTTTTAAATAAAAACTAGATAATTTAATGGAATAAAATTTTATGTGAGTGGTTGAAAATTAAAGTTGCCTCATTTTTATTAAACTTTGAGTATGCATATGATTATCACTATCATTTTAAATTGTGTCTACTCACACACAAAAACGATATTTACTACTTATAAAATTTAATCATTAATTAATTATATCACAATATATTAATTTAATTAATAATATCATAAAATTTTTTAATTAGAATTAACATTTATTTCGAGAAATCTTAAAATTAAAATAGTAGTATTACGAACATTTGTTTGAAGACAACACTGAGTCACTCACATATATTTATCGGATATGTTATTGGTAACCCCTTAAAATGATTGTAACACTTTTTAATTTTTTATTATTTTTTTAGTTTATAAATTTTTTTTCTTTATAAAACGGTGAAATAGAAAATTTAACTAAAAATTTAAAATTTAATAAATAATAAATAGTAAAATACAAAAAATACGTAGCAAAAAATAGGGCAAATTGTTTAAAAAAATATAATACTTGCCACATTTTACTATTGTAGGCACAAAACTTTTAATTTTCCTATTAAAACACTAAACTTTCTTAATTACTCCTATTGTAGCCATCATTATGACGTGGCATCAACTAATTAAGTGTTATTTACATAATTTGTCCCTGTGGCTTTAAAAAATTACACCAGTCATTCTTGAGTCGATTTCATAAAAGGTCCATGTGAATCTAAACATTTACACCCGCAGTCCTTGTGGTTCTAAAATTTAACTAATCAAGAGTTATTTACATAAATCGTCTTTGTAGCTAAAAAAAATTGCATCAATCATCCTTTTGGGTCTAAAATTTACATCAAGCCAACTCTGCAACATTTAATTTAGTTATGATATTTAAAAAAATGAGTTGGAATGTTGGACTTGATCACTAAATATAAACCTCGTTTGCAAGAAAGAAAGAATATTTCTCTTTAACAATCTCTTTGCATCGTTCAGTTGCCACCATATCACTGCTCTGTGGACCCATGATAGCAACAACAGCATAAGAAAGTCCACATTTCCCCAGTTTGATTTGCTTGATAAAATTATCAAGTCCAACGGCATTGAAAGTACCATCTTCGTCTATGAGGTGAGTGGAGAAACATTCAACTACTATATCTGAAAAAGCAGATCATTTGCATGATTACAAGGGAGTACGGAGTAATAAGTAATAACATAGTCCATTAAATCCTGACAGAATATAGAGCTTCTAAACAGAATATGGGTTATGGTGAATATGCTCGTAAGCTGAAAAAAAGGAGTTTGTATGTCTAATTAAGCCAATAATCCAACTAAAAGAAGCTTATCAAAACTCCCTTAAAAAGTTACTAAGCTCATATGTCTAAGCATAATAGCTTATCCAAACAGTACAATTCACTATAAAAATAAGCTGATAATCAGATAATCTAATAAGCCCATAAATAAGCTAACACAAACACCCCCAAAGTCCAACATGTGGGCATCCTGAACAAAACAAGTTGAACATTTATCAGAACTATGGCATCATTTGATCTAATTTATTGCTAGCTTTTGTATACCACATATACATGCCATAATCATGATATACAAGTGATGTTCTATAAAACAAACTCCTGAATGCAATAAAATGAATTGGTACAAGCTATTGTCGGTTTTGGTTGTGTTTTTTCGGTTTGCGGCCCGAACCGAGAAATCCCAAAACCGAATTCGGGGAAAACCTAAACCGAATACCAAACCGAGTATGGTCGGTTCGATTTCGGTTCACTCGTTTCGGTCGGTTTTGCTCACCCCTACCGAGGGGATAGATCCGATGGACGCGACTATTATTGAGAAGGTCAAACGTGAAATTCGACCCATGGAGCATATACATTGATGGATCTTCCTGCCAAAAATGGGTCAGGAGATGGTTTAATCTTAATCAGTCTGAAAGGAGTAGAATTTACATATGCTTTATGTTAGAGCTTATGTATAACTTTTAATATTAGTATATCCGGTTTCGAACCCGAGACTCGGGATTGCACACAATAACGTGAGAGTTTCAATGGTTGAATAATTAAATATATCTTATGTATTTATTTATTCATTTCACAAAACAATACTTAACGACAGTTAGGACTTAACGGGGTTTGGATAACGCTCGTTAAAGGACTAATTATGCAATAAGGGAAGAGAAGGATCTAGAACCACTTTGGTTTCTAGATGGCCGGCCGACCCACCCATTATGGGCTAGGGTTCGGTTGAGATGGATTGGGGAGCAAGACAAAGTAAAACTATAAATACATCCCATTGTGTTTCATTGTTACCCCAATCTTGAATCCCTAACAAGCCATTCTTCTTCTTCTCTTCTTCTCCTATGCAAGAACCGATCGACTCTTTTAAATCCACTAGGATTTTCGATCCAAGTAAAGCTTACAAAGTGATTGGTTTGTTTTGTGATTCTTGAACCTAGCTTTTCCCATTGAAACGCTAATATTACGTGTGTACAAGAATGAGTAACAAGCTTATATTAGCTTGTGTGTTTGTGTTTTGTCTCGATCTATATATAATCCAAATTAGGGTTTATATTTTGTTCTTGTTGAGCACGCGAAAAGGTACGCATTCTTTTAGTTAATTAATTATATGTTTATGTAGATCCATTCCGCTGCGTGATCTTGATGTTTATGTGTTTATAGTTTATTTATGATTCACATATTCCAACAGTGGTGTCAGAGACAGGTTTTAAACATGTAATTAATTACTAAACACATAAAAATTGGATCTTTACATGTTTTAGATATCTAGGGTTTTATTTTTTTAGAAAACCCTAATTTGAATTTAATATGGGTCGACACCCATAAAAATTTTTTTAGGGTTTGTGTATTGATAAAAAAGGTAGAAACCCTAAGATTACATGTAAAAACTTTTATGTGATAATTAATGAATACCTTATATGATGTCATTAATTAGATTGCGTACTATATAGACTTGTAAATATGTGTTACATGAGTTTAAGTGCTATATGGAATCCATGATAAGATCTTGCATATTTTGTCATGAAATGATTTGTTGTTTTAATTGCTACATGTTTTTAAGATAAATCTTAAATTAGGGAAGACCCTAATATATATTAATTAATTGGTTATGTGCAATGTGGTATCTAATTAATCAAAACTTACGCGGCCAAGTTATTTGGCGTCTGTGGACCATTGGGCACAATGAGCTCGAAAACCAATGGGAGTTTTGTTAATTACATACATAAATATTCACATAGAATTATTAATAGGATTTATTGAAAATGTTTGCATGTGGCTATATGATATTGTTAAATGATCATATATTTGTTATTAAGTGTTTATTTATTTTATTTTTTTGTTAATTACTTGATCTTTATGTTGAATTTTGATGGATTGTAACACTAAAGAGGGTAATTTTTTAAATAAAAAATAAATGGACTTAATAACTATGAAACCTTTGTAGTATTTTATTTATTGCCAAGTCTTATGTGCCGATAGTGGTTCGCTTCGCACGGTAATTTGCTTACAGGCGAGACTAGCAATTAATAATTTACTACATAAATGTTTTAAGCAAGAAAATCAAAAGAATTTAATTAATTGATGCGACTGTACAAAAGTGGTCGAAGCGGCGGACCTAAAATTGATAAACTATAAAGTGGGTATAAGGTTGGTTCGCATTAAATTGTGACCTTAAAGGGGCGCATTTTTAACCAGCTTCGGCGGACGTTTGCCTCTCCGCTCGCCTGTGCGTCAATTTTAGACTTACCAAGTACACCATTATAAAGTGCGAAGCATCTTAAGGCAATGTTGTAAGTTTCTCAATGCCATTAATTAAAACTTTGATGATTTGAGCTGACGAATGAGTAAACTGTTTTGAAAAACATATGATACAAAGATGAATGCATGACATCTTTGTACATATATTTGATTATACATCAAATCTAAACCATTAGTATTTTTGTAACCAATAAGCCTTTTTTTTTGCTATTGTAACTTGGTACGGGGCATGCAAATATGGTTCTTCACATTCAAGTATCTTCAACTCTAAAATCAAATTTAGATGCTTAGACCATGTGTAGTGGCGTGTAAGAGAGAGTGGGGCGTTTTGCGCTAAGTGACAGTGTGGGCCATACTGGGGCTTGGTAGAAAAAGTGGTGTAGTGGTAGTAGGATTATTTTGCGCCATGTGGCACATTTTTTTTTTTTAATTACTAAAACTAATTAATAAAACTAAATAATATTAAAAAAAAAAAAGATAATTTCATTAAAATAAACCTAAAACTATTACATAATTTAAAAAAAAAAAAAAAAAAAAAGGTCATACAATTTCATACTAAATATTACATAAAAACACTACAAACCATACTTTCTTTTGATTTCGTCATTGATTTGTTCGTTAATAGCAAGTTCCGCCTCGGTCATCCCATCGGTACTTCGTCGCAATTGCTCCAAATCTTTCCTTTTGATTAGCGTTGCTTGGTCGTTGTACCTTTTTTCTTTAAGCTCACGACGCTTTTGAGCCTCATCCCCAATCCTCGCAAGTTGAGCCGCAATTTGGCTCAACGCGTTGTTGTCGTTGCCGGCGGACGAGGACGAGGAAACCCCTTTTCCTTTGCCACTTCGCCTACCCGAGGGCCTTGGCCTCTCAACGACAACTTCGTCTTCATCCGCAAACTCGTTTAAGTTGATGTACGTGTGGGCATCGGATGCTTGACTCTAGTGTTCGGTGGCGGATGATGATTGACTTTTGGACCGTTTTGACGGTCTCGTTGTACGAACTTCCAAAGGGGTTTGCTCTAGCCATTTTTGATGCGTGTGGAGAAACTCCCATACTTTCTTCAATTGTAATGGATGAGACTTGACTTGTTTGTATTCCGTGCAAGTGGCGTCAAACGGCCATTCCAACAAACTCTCACCGCTTGGCACGGCATTTTTTTTCCGGTTGTAGCAAGTATTGAAAAATTGACACCGACTATTTATTTCGGTCCACTTGGCCGAAACCATGTCCGGTGTACGGTAGTCGGGTCCAACTCCCATGGCCGAAAAAAAACTTCTCGAACCCGAGCCCAAAACACGTGTCCGCGTTGATAATCCGCTAAACAATTAAAAAAATAGTTAGTAACAAAAAAAATTACCGAACATAATAAAATAAATAAGTTAGTAACCCAAAAAAAAAGGTTTGTAACTAAAAAAAAAAAAAAAAAAAAAAAAAAAATAATAAATAAATAAATAAGTTAGTAAATAATAAAAAAAATCCGAACATAATAATTAAAAAAAAAAATTACCGAACTTAAAAAAAAAATAATAAAAAAATAAAAAATAAATAAATAAAAAAACTTACCGGCGTTAGGATCCGTGGTAATTTCTATCCACGCACGAGCCAAACATATTTTCTCGTGTTCGGTCCAAGGCGTACGCTTGGTCTTGGCTCTCGGCTCTCCCGCGGGTTTCTTTTTGTGAGACCGTTTTTTTGGTTGAGACGGTTCGGAGGCGACTTTCTTACCCTTCGTAACACTTGGAGGAGTTTCGGGAACCGTATCATAATCTTCGACATCTAACGGCTCAGTTTGATTTTCCTAGTTTGATTTTCTTGATAAAATTATCAAGTCCAACGCCATTGAAAGTACCATCTCCGTCTATGAGGTGGGTGGAGAAACATTCAACTACTATATCTGAAAAAGCAGATCATTTGCATGATTACAAGGGAGTACGGAGTAATAAGTAATAACATACTCGTTGTAAATTAAATTCTGACAGAATATGGAGCTTCTGAAAAAGGAGTTTGTATGCCTAATTAAGCCCATAATCCAACTAAAAGGAGTTTATCAAAACTCCCTAAATAAGTTACTAAGCTTAATAACTCATCCAAACACTACAACCCACTATAAAAATAAGCTGATAATCTAATAAGCCCATAAAATAAGCTAACACAAACACCCCCAAAGTCCAACATGTGGGCATCCTTAACAAAACAAGCTGAACATTTATTAGAACTATGGCATCATTTGATCTAATTTCTTGCTAGCTTTTGTATAACACATCTACATGCCATAATCATGATACACAAGTGATGTTCTATAAAACAAACTCCTAAATGCAATAAAATGAATTGGTACAAGCTATTGTCGGTTTTGGTTGTGTTTTTTCGGTTTGCGGCCCGAACCGAGAAATCCCGAAACCGAATTCGGGGAAATCCTTAACCGAATACCAAACCGAGTATGGTCGGTTCGGTTTCGGTTCACTCGGTTTCGGTCGGTTTTGCTCACCCCTACCGAGGGGATAGATCCGATGGACGCGGCTATTGTTCAGAAGGTCAAACGTGAAATTCGACCTATGGAGCATATACATTGATGGATCTTCCTGCCAAAATCGGTTCAGGAGATGGTTTAATCTTAATCAATCCGAAAGGAGTAGAATTCACAAATGCTTTACGTTTCGAATTAGAGACTTCAAACAATGAAGTAGATCACGAAGGATTAATATCCAGAATTTGCATAGCATGGGTATCAAGAGCTTATTCGCCAACGTCGAATCCAAACTAGTAGCCAAATCCGATGAATGGCACAAATGAAGATAGTATGATCCAATAGGTAGCAAAGGAAGATAGTCTGATCAGTGGCATAAATCATTTACCGTAGCATTTGATGTTTAATTTTAGCTTGCACTAGATTTCAAAACCATTAGTATTTTTGTAACCGATGAGCCTTTTTTTTTGCTATTGTAACTTGGTACGGGGCATGCAAATATGGTTCTTCACATTCAAGTATCTTCAACTCTAAAATCAAATTTAGATGCTTATAGGTTTTTAACTATTTTTACTTTACAATGGTTTTGAGACCCAATAAAGTAGGTGACTCATTGATATACTTAAAAGTAAACATTGATAGTTAGATTACCAAACTAGTATTCGAGTATATAAAAGGTTACATCTTGAAATGTACTTGATCAACTGCCAGCTGAAAACGAAACACAAAGAGCTAGTCTAAATAATCTATGCCACTTGTTTTTTGATATTTCTACTACTCATGTTTATGAACATACTCCATGAATAAATAAAACTAAGTATTTTTGAACTAAAACCATATAAATGAATGGATTTCATTATGCATTTAACGAGATTGGCGGCTGTAACCACTCGTAAAATTTCCTATTGACTTTACTAAATTATTATCCTTTTTCCACGGGTAATTTTTTTTTTATTTTATTTAAATGTGTCTCCTATCTTATGTGACGTAGATCACATCATTGATAAACGTGCTCCACAAGACCTGCTTAACCAAAACTAATGTTTATTTTATAAACATCATGATAGAAAAATATTCCAGAATACCATTTACCACTTTACGATAAAATTCTTAACAAAACATTCACTATCTGTATAGAGTTTCTAGGAAACCCTAAAATTTACCACAACACCAAATATGAACAACTAAACATCATAACATAAAAATACAATATATCTAAGTTAATGTACAAGTTCTTAAAGCACTAAAAACCCTAATTCTATTTTGTTCCCGATAAAACCCTAATTTCACATAAGTGTTATTTTGTGCATTCATTTCACAAACCCTAATTTATTTCTAGAATATTATTATAAAATATAAAGTTTACAAGTTATTTAAGCTATAGTACAAGTCATTTATGCATAGAAACATTTATTTACAAAATCTTTATTTAAATTCCAATTATATTATTTTCAAAGCATAACTAACAAACCATTTATGCATAACTTTTATAAATGATATTTTCTAAACTCCTTAAATATTATTACAAGTCTTTTAGCCCAGAGTACAAGTGCCTAATGCACAAAAATCATAAATTTCATTTAGTTACTTTTTAAACATAATAAACTTTACAAATAAATTTTGTAAACTAACAAACTATTAAAACTATATTTTTCTTAAATCCTAAACTATTGTACAACTCATTTAAGCATATCTTACAACTCTCCTAAGCCTAATTCGACTTTCCCTTTATTCTACCTAAGATACAAATTATTTAAAATACAACAAATTCTTAAATATTTTCTAAATTAATTAAAGACTTGAACTAAGTTAGTCATTATCCCTAAACCCTAGTTACAAGCTACTAAACCTATGGTACTACTCTCCTAAGCTCACACGCCCTCTTCTCCATTTCCTGGTTCGAATAGAATTACAACCTAACCAAACTTACCTATTAAGAATACCATGTACCTAGTCTTCTTCATGTCCTCTCCTAAGAAGCCCTCCACTTGTACACATGCACCTTCAAGAAACCTCTCCATATGTAGTTAAAACCCATGGACATGGAACCGGCCACATCACCTCTTCTTCTACCTCCTCCTCCACCTATCCAAGTGGCATACCCTCTCATTTCTGTCAGCCTATGTCTCCTCACTTTGTCTCCCTATCATCTTCTACTAAACCCTAAACTCATCCTTCTATAAATAGCAACATAACTTTACTTCACCATTCACACCTCATCGAACCATAACCCTAACACAAACACGACCCACTCATATCCTAGCCTCAACTTTAAAACAACCTCACAATAAACCATAGGAGAACTAGAGAGGAGGAGGAATACTGAGAAACAAAGGTCGAACCAACTCAACCTCATAAACCCTAATCGGCTAAACCCTAAGTAAGTCACTTAACTCTCATTTAAATTCAGTTTTACTTACCTTGTATTACTTAAAAGTATTAATATGTAAATAATAATAACAACCATAAACAAAAACATTAAGTTTTTATTTCTTTCTTTTGTTCTGTTCGAACTCAGTAACTCACATACACCTTAGGTTTTCGAACTTTTGATTAAACAAACCTTTTATATGTTAAACATGTTAAGATTTCATAGAAATAGTCATATCATGCATCAAAACTAAGTTGAAAAGGTTTAAAATCTCAAAAAAACCCTAATCGGGTATTCCCTTTCTGTTTATATCGAGTAAAAACCCAAGTCCCACAGACCAACTTGTGATCTATTAAACGACCCTCTAGCAACCTTCATAAAATCTGGTTTTTAGCATGTGTCGAGTCCACCCAGCTAACTTGATTTTGGAAAAAGAATCAATAAAAATGATTGAGTTTTCATTCGATTATCGAGTCTCAAAATCTGTTCTAAATCGCTAAATATAGAAATGAAATTCCAGTTATATAAGTTCTATTTCAGTCGACTAGCTACCCTACTTATGACATAATTTTCGACCCTCAAATTACTTTGATAAAATCTGATTTTCAGTATGTTAAAATTTCATCTAGCAAACTTATTTTAGAACAAAGAATTAGGTAAAACCATCAATTGAGTCGAAAGTTATTTAGGTCTAAAGTTGCCCCTATCGCTAAGATGAAAACCTATGAAACCAGTTATGAATTTTCTGTTTTACTCGACTCAACCACCCAACTTCTGACCTAGATTTCGACCCTCATTAGATCCTTATAAATTCTGAATTTCTGGCAAACTAAAGTTCATATAGTGAACTATTTTTAGAAAGAAGTAGTTTGTAAAACTATCGAGTGAATCAAAAGTTATTCGAGTTCCAAATCTGGTCTAGCGCTAGTCTCAAATTTATTTTCAGAATTCATATTTAAACCATGTTTCATCACTCGACTTTTGGACTGTCTTTCGAATATCAAACCAACTTTAAAAATTATGATTTTCGACATGTCTAGAGTCGACCTAGCTGTCTTTTTATAGAAACTGAGAACACGAAAAATCGTTTAGTATTCGTTAAGTTATTCGCGTCCAAAGATCTTGTCAAGTCCAATATTTCATAAGTATAATTTTGTTAAATTAAAATTTTTAGGGTTAATTTTATAAATAAACACTATCAAGGGTATTTTCTGTCAATAACAAATAAAAAGAGGTGAGATTGTCATTTTTGAAACTTGAGGGTAGAAACTGTCATTTTCCAAAAGTCCAGGGTATAAACTGTCATTTGACCAAACCTTAGGGATTAAAACGTAACTTTTCCTAATCAATATTTTCATCCTTTCTATTTTATTTTCCCGACTCTATACTAACATAATAAGTTTAATAACAGACAAACCTAACCCAAAACTTACAGACAAAAGATAAGATAAAATATTACTTTTGAAACTACATATTGGTTCAAAATAAAATATGTAACCATCAACCAAACGATAAAACAGAACGAAACAAAATAAACATATAATCATTAGAAATGATTACTAAATATTGGCATAACAACCCAGGTTACATTGTCCGGAGACGTTTATCAACTTTCTTTCATTTGTTTTCCATCCAGATTGTCAGGTGAGTTCATATCCCCTCCTTTTACTTGTTTTAAATTACTTTTGGGGGAGATACATGCTTAACTACTTTTATACTCTAAACTTTTATATGATTTATCGTGAGTTCATAACCCCTATTTTTACATGTTTTGAACTATTTTTGGGGGAGATACATGCTCAATTATTTGTTTTCACTTTCGCAAGCAATTCTAAGTTTTCATATATCGATATAAGTTTCATAGCCCTTATTTTCATATGATATGAATTAAATTAGCAATATTGACAAACGCTGTTTACATTTACATGAATTATGAATCGCTAAAGGACTTTTTCCCATATTAAACACAAGTATGTTATTCTTATTTTGTTGCCTTAAACTAAGTTACCTTTAAGTCAAAAGACCCTCAATCATGGACCTCTAATCACCTGTACTTAGGGTGAGCGCGAATATCGTGGATAGTACTATTGGGCTGACAACCCCTTTGTATTGCCGTAACGTAATACAAAGCATTATATTTGAGAAGAATAAAGAGATGTGACTATCTCCTACTCGGGGGCAAAGTTACCTACATTTAATTATGGGGTAATTATTACATCATTAGTTCATGACTGTTGATGTTCTGTTAAGGTTTTGCGTGTCATGAGACTTAGTGCAATAAAATATATCTTTCCCTAATGGTAATTGTATGCGTTACAATTACTTTCATCTAATCTTGTGTTTAAATGGTTTGAACTAAACTGAACGACATATTTTCCGAATAACTGAAGAAGGGCTTATTTTTCTGAAATATGAAAAGAGCTGAATTTTCTGAAATATTGAAAGGGGCTTATTTATTTATAACTGAACAAAACATTTTTATCAGAAACTGGCTTATTTCTGAATAACTGAAACGGACTATTTTCATCTAAGAAACTTTATGAATTCACTCAACCTTTGTGTTGACGTTTTAACATGTATTCTCAGGTTATCGGAAGCATGGATTGGCACGGGATTGGCTATGGACTATGTTATCATTCAAATCAATAATATTTTTATAAATATATTTTGAGAACTTCCTGCTGGGACCTACATATTGTAACTCTGATATAAATGAATGATAACAATTTTATCTAAAACGTCTCCTTTTCGAGTCGTTTTCTATTATCATGACTGTGAACTGTTTAGTAACTCCCCAACTTATATTTCCGCTGCGAATATCGAAAACGGGGGTGTTACAGAGTGGTATCAGAGCTCATGGTTATAGAGAACCAAGTGTTTTTAAACATTGGACTATAACCGCATTTTCAAAAATAAATAAACTTACATCATAAAGTCCTATGCTTTCCGTGCCAGGTATGTTTCAGTATTTAGAACATCCTTTATTTTGACTATTCCCCTATCTGATAACTATTTGATTTGCTTTATTTGCAAATATTAGAATTGCTTATTTTTATTTTACGGGTTACTACAGTATCATGTTCCCCGAAACTCCCGAACTTAACGAAACAGATCTCCGTACTATGAGTACGTTACCTACCGATTCTCTTAGGAAATCCCCATCTAATGAAAAGTTTATTGGTTGCCCAACAACATTTGATGTTGGACAAAACTCCCACCAAGAAACAATTCAGAAAGATGATGAATCAAATCCTCTAGAACCTAATACTCCCGAAACCCCAATACTAAACTTCCCAGATGCTATATCTACGCCTAATTCCCCTGAACCTAAAGATCCCATGTGGACTCTTCTTTATGAACACGCTAGTATTCTCGACAATCACGCTAAACATTTGGAGGAGCTACCACATTTACGTTTCGAATGGTACGACCGGAATTTCGACACTCTATTTAGAAGGACCAATGACGAAAGGAGAACGGTGTTTGACTTGGAAGCAAGTGTTGAACGAATGAAGAATACGCACGAACATAAGTATAAAAGCCTAGATTATAGGATTCGTCATGCGAGAAGGGAAAACAGTCAACTACGTGGCCGAGTAGCAGAGATTGAGAGAACCCTATGGGCGGCCAGAGAGATGGCAATCTGCCAGGGTCAGAAGATTTTTACTTTGGAATCTATGCTGGACAGTCAGATAAAGGTGAATACGGAATTTCAGGAGCGTTTCTTGGAAATGGAAATTACACAACTACAACTTGAGAATGAAGTTAAGCTTTTACGTCAAGAATGTGGCTGATCTCAAACTCATGTGTAACGACGTTGTGTTTACTGTACCAAATAGTATTTGGTTAGGTATTTCCTGTATTTTCCAATAAATCTGAAACCCCTAGAGTTTGTAATCAATCAATAAATGTATGACAAATATCTTTTGTTTATATATATTATTATGAGAATAAATTCTTCTCCTATCATGTCTTACTATAATGTTGTGCATTTATGTAATGACTTCCCTTAAAACCTTATCATTTGTTTAATAGACAAATGGTTTCGTATAAACTATACCTAGAGCCCAATAAGTGTCACGTACCTAAATGACTAAACATAGAGCCCATTAAGCAACAGAGAAATTTGAGGATTTACCCTTATGATAACGATAGGAAACCTTAAATCTAACTCCTACAATATTAATAAAAGATCTTGTGATAATTGTTTTTAGTAAAAACAATTAATCAAGTTATTAATATTAATCAAACTTCAGCCCGACGTATCATAAACATAGAACCCCATAAGATAAAATTTCGGAAGAAAACCTACATGAATGAAGAGAGAGTTGCTGAAATCTAAGAGAATTAGTTAATTCCTTAGAAATTAATCATTCATCTACGATATTTAACCAGATGATGAGTGTCTAAATACTCATCATTTTTACCTAATCTGAGCTGCCAAAACATCCAAAAACACTCAGAAATGCATCATAATACTGAAATTATCCCAGAATTGTGTTTTATATGTTTCAGATGCAAAATATTTAAAAACAAGTGAAAAACGAACAAAGTTTGCATAATTGGCAGTTTCAGTCCCTCAACTTTCAAAAATTGTCAAAACTAGTCCCTGGTTATTCTAAAAACAGGAAAAGTCACCAAAGGTCCTTTTGAATCACAAATAAACATATATAGTCCTTTGGTGTGAAGTTTCATAAAATTACAAGTTTAGTCCCTGAACTTTGCAAAATGACAAAAATGGTCCCTGGGATTTAAAAACTTTGAGAAAAATAAATATGGTCCTTGTGTTATTGATTTGTGGCAGGTTTAGTCCCTTTTTGTCCTCTACATAAGCTCACAGCTTGTCTTGAAGCTTATAGCTTCACTTGAAATTACCTAGTTCTAAAAAAGCAAACAAGCCAACTGCTTAAGCATAAGCTGCTTTTCCAGCTTAATTCTTGAGAACCAAAAATAAGTCTAGTGTAAAAAGTCCTTATTACCAGCTTATAAGTCATTGCAAAAAGAAAAATCTCCAAAAAAATAAGTTTAGATAAAAAGGGTGCTTGTGGGATTCGAACTTGTGACCTTGTGGTTGCCTAGGTGCAAAACTAAACCAAGCCCGTGCACCATCTCCCCTAGGGGATTGTTAGTGTTTTTAGTTTCATTATTTATTTATATACTCATATTAGCAGTTTAGTATTATTAGCTTATTAGCTTTCCAGCTTATTTATAGCTTATCAGAATAAGCTACCTTTCCCATTTTAATTTTGTTAGCTCAGTAATCACTTAAAGTAATTTAGAAAAAAGTTTCAGATTTTTATTAATAGTTTTAATATTTTTTTTTTATCTTTTAATTAGTTTAATATAGTAATTAAATCATAATAAATAGAATAATAATCAGAAAAATATAATTCCAATTTTCACAATTTTCTTTTGTTAATTTTAATCCAGGAAAAATAGAATAATATTTTTAGACCTTAAGAAAAACCAAAAATATAAATATAGTGATAGCTTCTATTTAATAGAATTTATCTTTTTAAATTTTAATTAAGTAAATTTCAATTTTATAATTTTCTTAGCTTTTTCTCATCTTATAATATTTTTAGAAAAAGTTTTAGAATTTTCTTTGTTCATTTAGTATTTTTTATAAATTTAAATAGATTTATAAGTTATTAAATAATAAATAATTAATAAATAAATAAATAAAAAGTGTAAAAAATTATAATTTAAGTTTTTAAATAAGTTTTAAGTCATTTTACATTTTTAGGTTTTAAATTTCATAAATTTTATTTTTGTCCCATTTTAGCTTTCCCGTTACACGTTTGTAATTTATTTATTCGCGTTTAATTTTATTGTGCATATCTGTTTTTAATTTGTTATTTAGAATTGTTAAAAAGCAAAATCAAAAATATCTGATTCATCAATCACTTTAATCCAAAGCTTTTCACAGTTTTCCATTCACACCTCGTTGGGAAACGACCCAGGTGATCACTTGCCTGGTTTCACACACTACACACGAGTATTCGTTTTCAGACTGTTTATATTTTATCATTTATTACGGTTGACCATTCACAAGTGGTTGACTTGTGTGATAGAGAAATAAAAGATTACCGGTTTGGAACGGATCAAATTTTGGCGCCGCTGCCGGGGAGGTTGTGCTGCGACTGTTGTGTAAGTTTTAGCGATTAGTGATTTGAGATCCTTCTATCAGAAGTTCCTATTTCCCAAAAACAATATAAAATACCAAAAATATTTTTCTTTTCTTTCTATATATATTATTATTATAATTATCATATAAAAAATAAAAACACAAAAAAAAATAAATTCCGTTTTCTTTGTTAATAATAAATAAACAATAAAAAATTACCATCGAGAACCAAGACAGAGTACTACCTAACTGGGGGTACGACCATAATAAGTTCCCAAACCAAAGATTTAAAACTTTACCTTTGTATCACTTACGAATATCGGCTCACCTTTGATTGATAAACAAACTCTAACGGAGGTTCTAGGATAGTCTGACATTAAATTGTCGGACTGAAAGAAGCGGGTTTTTAAGGAGCTTAATTGCCCACCTTTGCTTCTCCGCCACTCTGTGCGTTTATCTTTTAGAGAGCTACCGTACGCTTGTTGATTGTTGGTTTAAGTTAACTTGTGTTTTGCTTCTGTCTTGTTTTAATTGGAATATTTTACTTAGTGCATGCGCACTCGTTCTTCCACGTCATCAAGCCCTTTACGTGAACTCGTAGAAATTCCGAGAAGACGTAATCGTAGACGTGCTGCCCAAATAGTCGAACCCGAGATTCGTACTGTTCTCACTGATAATATGGCAGACGAACGCACAATGGCTGAAATGCTCCAGGCACCCACCGAGGGTTATGGAGATGCCATCGTTTTACCAGCCATCGATTCTGATCACTTCGAACTGAAAACACATTTGATTCAGCTCGTGTCCACAAACCAATTTCACGGGTTTGAACGAGAGGATCCATATGCACACATTCGTTGGTTCAACAAACTGACCTCTACAATCAATTACAAAAATGTGCCGCAAACAGTGATCAAATTGATGCTATTTCCATTCTCACTTGAGGGGGCAGCCCGGATATGGCTGGATAAAGAACCCCCTCGATCCATTGAAACCTGGGAAGATCTCGTTAAGAAATTTGTAAATTATTTCTTCCCTCCATCCAAGACGACTAATCTAAAAAATGAAATAGCTGGATTTCGTCAAGGTTTCGATGAAAATTTCGGAGAGGCATGGGACAGATTTAAAGATCTCCTAAGAAAATGCCCACATCACGACTTCAATGTGTTACAACAAATAAATACGTTTTATAATGGGTTAACCCAAAACGATCAAGATGCACTTAATGCAGCCTCCGGTGGCAATATCTTGAATCGCAAACCCAGAGAGGTGGTTGAAATTTGTGAAAATAAATCAAAAGTTCCTATTTCTAGAAACAAAGTGAATGTTCCTGTCACTCCTACTTCTTCTTCATCCGGTAACTCCTCAGAGTTAGCCTTCCTTACGGATTCAATGCGTTGTATGATGAAAGAAATGAAAGAATTAAAGAGTGAAATTCATAAACCGGAACAAATCAAAGCAATAAACAAAGTGTGTGAAACTTGTGGTGGCCCACATGCGTATTATGATTGTCAAGCAACCGATGCTTCTGTTTACCCAGCTCCCGTAGCTGCAGTAAACCAAAATCAATACCGTCCGCATGCTGAGACTCAGTACCGAGCACCGAATGCTATGGTCCCACCTGGTTTTCCACCCGTGCCAAATCAGAATAATCAAAATCGCTTTGTTCAAAATCAGGGACAAAATTTTAACAATTCTCAAAATTTCAATCAATACCGAGGTCAGAATCAGGGTAATTTTAACCAAAACCGTGGTCTAAATTTTAATCAAAACCAAGGTTCAAACCGAAATCAGACATCCTCAGATGAGTTGCTTATGCAATTCATGAAAACCCAAGAGGAAACAAATAAGACACAACGTGAGACAAACCAGTTATTGGTTGCCCAATTAAACCAGATCAAAAAGTCTTTGACTGATCTACCTTCTACCTCGGGAGGTCTCCCAAGTAACACTGTTATCAACCCAAGGGGTGAACTAAAAGCTGTCACTACACGTAGTGGTAAAGCTCATAAGGGACCCTCTGGTCCTATTCCTCCTCCGTTGTTTGAAATGGAAAGAGAGACGGAGAACACTACGGACAAAGTGCAAATTCCAAGCTCACAAAGTACAGCACAAGTCCATCCTCCGGTTTCCAAATCAGGAGTTGTCTTTGAATCTGATGAGACTCCTGAAGTCAGTACCCCTAAATCCAAACCTTCTATTCCGGAACCCGATGTTCCGAAGACAAATGCTAAGCCTTACCTCCCATATCCTCAAAGGCTTAATGATCAAAGGCTCCAAGAGAAAACTAACAACCAAATGATGAAATTTTTGGAAATTTTCCAGAAATTACACTTTGATATTAGTTTTGTTGATGCCTTGCTGTATATGCCGAAATTCGCTTCTCAATTCAAAAGTCTTTTAAGCAACAAAGAGAAGTTAGTTGAATTGGCAAAAACTCCGTTAAATGAGACTTGCTCAGCTGTGCTCCTTAAAAAACTTCCAGAAAAGTTAGGAGACCCTGGTAAATTTCTCATTCCTTGTGAATTCCCGGGAATGGTTAAATGCTATGCCTTGGCCGATCTCGGTGCAAGCATTAACCTGATGCCACTTTCCGTGTGGAAAAAACTTTCACTCCCGGCTCTGATTCCCACAAGGATGACTCTTGAATTAGCAGATCGCACTGAAACTATTCCTAAGGGCGTTGCTGAAGACGTTTTTGTCAAAGTAGGAAAGTTTCATTTCCCGGCCGATTTCGTGGTTGTGGATTTCGAATGCGATTCCCGTGTACCTCTCATTCTCGGGAGATCCTTTTTAAGGACCGGGCGAGCTTTAATTGATGTCTATGGCGAAGAAATAACCTTCGGGTAGACAATGACCAAGTCACTTTTGACATTAATGCAAATTCTAAACCTCTAACCGCTGAATGCAATATTGCTATGGTTGAAAAATCTGAAAGATTTGATCCAAAACTTTCTAGGTTCACGGTTAAGAGTGTTTCTGATAAACGTGCTGAACTTCAAGCAAAGAAAATTGCTCCTAGTTCAAACAAATGGTTTGAGAGTTGTACCACAGAAGTTAAAAGCGTCTTTGACTACGATGAACTAGACTCGGAGACTGAATCGGAAGTGGAAAACATTGCTAGCTCTAAGAGCACGCCACTTATCCCATCTCTGGAAACAGTTTATCGAATTGAAATAGTTAATTCTGTGGATGATCCAAACATTGCTATCTCTTCCTCCCCTTCTCTCAATGCGGTTGAGGAAAGTGATCCCTTTTGGGATGAGGTCGATGATTTTCTTGCTCTAGATAGTTCGCCTCCGCATGAGGTTGATGATGACTATCTTGATCCTGAGGGGGACATTCTTTTTCTGGAAAATTTGTTAAACGAAGATTCATTTTCCCCTCTTCCACCAAAACAACTTCATAATGAGAAAACCAAGTCAGTTGAAAAAACTGATAAATTTCCTGAGATCAAGTTTAAGGACTTGCCTCCTCCACTTACAATTCTTGAGGAGGAAGTTCTTGTCTTAATTGCTATTCAGATCTCTCTTCTTCCCTTCACCTACCCGGTGATTTCCCCTGTCTTTCACTCATTTGGGAGTGAGGATATTACTTTTGACCCCGGCATTGTCCATATAACATTGGTTTAAATGCCGGATTTATCTCATCGGTGTGGAACTTTCACATACTTCAATGTTTATACAAACATCTTGAATGAAAGTCCGATGGAGACAGTCTCTTCCACTTACTTCCCCATAAACTTTTAAATTGCTTTTTCTCCCGGGCTGTTCAGGAACCCTTTGTTACGGTTGACCGTTCACAAGCGGTTAGCTTGCGTGATAAACCTGTCTGTTCGGGAGAAATCAACTCAGTTCGGGGTCGAGTCAAGCTAGCGACTCGGTTAATAAAAACAGTAGCAAATATATGGGTTTTCACCCATGTCTCACCCTAGTGTGGGGGAGATGCCCCACATGTTGTATATATGTACAGTTCAAAAAAAAAAAAAAAAAAAAAAAAAAAAAAAAAAAAAAAAAAAAAAAGCATTCCCAAAGAGGGAATTTGCATGCCTTAACGGCTTAAATACAAATTAAATAAAAATAAAATAAATAACTATATAAAATAAAAGGCTATTAATATTTCCCTTTCACGTTCTAAGTGTTGGTTTAACAACCGGTTCTTTGAATATTGAGGGCAATATTCAGTTCTAAGTGTGGGGGGGAATTCTTGCGAATTTGATCAAATATACCATCTAGCACCCCCATTTTAGCCAAAATTTTAAAATTTTTTCTCACTTAGAACTCAAAAAATGGTTATCAGTCCGCCATGTCTAACCCACATAAGGATTGGCTAATCCGAGAGCAAACGGCTCTTGGTAAAGATGTCTCAAATCCGTTGATGGCTTGCAATTTGCCCAAAATTGTATGGTATTCGACTCACCATATCTTCATAAGTGAAGAGTTGGCTAGCCCGCAAGGTTATGGCTTGTGGTAAAGGCAGTGAAATTCCATGATTGGTAATCGGCTCACCAAAGATAATATTCATAATTTATCTAAGAGTTGGCTAGTCCAGAAGCAAACGGCTTCTGGTAAAGACAAATCAAAACCGTTGACAGCTTGTGGT
Source organism: Artemisia tridentata subsp. tridentata (assembly GCA_021014915.2). Taxonomy (NCBI): domain Eukaryota; kingdom Viridiplantae; phylum Streptophyta; class Magnoliopsida; order Asterales; family Asteraceae; genus Artemisia; species Artemisia tridentata. The sequence goes on from CP139509.1 coordinate 18,785,514, forward strand.
TTGCTCAAAATCACTTGGTTATCATTGTACCAAAGTTCTTACTTGAACTGAAATAATTGGCTACTCCAAAAGTAATGGCTTTTGGTAAAGAGCCTTTCAAATCCATTAAATCTTCATAAAATATTGCTAGGGACTAGCAATAGTTTAGTGTGGGGGATTGATGAGTGTCTAAATACTCATCATTTTTACCTAATCTGAGCTGCCAAAACATCCAAAAACACTCAGAAATGCATCATAATACTGAAATTATCCCAGAATTGTGTTTTATATGTTTCAGATGCAAAATATTTAAAAACAAGTGAAAAACGAACAAAGTTTGCATAATTGGCAGTTTCAGTCCCTCAACTTTCAAAAATTGTCAAAACTAGTCCCTGGTTATTCTAAAAACAGGAAAAGTCACCAAAGGTCCTTTTGAATCACAAATAAACATATATAGTCCTTTGGTGTGAAGTTTCATAAAATTACAAGTTTAGTCCCTGAACTTTGCAAAATGACAAAAATGGTCCCTGGGATTTAAAAACTTTGAGAAAAATAAATATGGTCCTTGTGTTATTGATTTGTGGCAGGTTTAGTCCCTTTTTGTCCTCTACATAAGCTCACAGCTTGTCTTGAAGCTTATAGCTTCACTTGAAATTACCTAGTTCTAAAAAAGCAAACAAGCCAACTGCTTAAGCATAAGCTGCTTTTCCAGCTTAATTCTTGAGAACCAAAAATAAGTCTAGTGTAAAAAGTCCTTATTACCAGCTTATAAGTCATTGCAAAAAGAAAAATCTCCAAAAAAATAAGTTTAGATAAAAAGGGTGCTTGTGGGATTCGAACTTGTGACCTTGTGGTTGCCTAGGTGCAAAACTAAACCAAGCCCGTGCACCATCTCCCCTAGGGGATTGTTAGTGTTTTTAGTTTCATTATTTATTTATATACTCATATTAGCAGTTTAGTATTATTAGCTTATTAGCTTTCCAGCTTATTTATAGCTTATCAGAATAAGCTACCTTTCCCATTTTAATTTTGTTAGCTCAGTAATCACTTAAAGTAATTTAGAAAAAAGTTTCAGATTTTTATTAATAGTTTTAATATTTTTTTTTATCTTTTAATTAGTTTAATATAGTAATTAAATCATAATAAATAGAATAATAATCAGAAAAATATAATTCCAATTTTCACAATTTTCTTTTGTTAATTTTAATCCAGGAAAAATAGAATAATATTTTTAGACCTTAAGAAAAACCAAAAATATAAATATAGTGATAGCTTCTATTTAATAGAATTTATCTTTTTAAATTTTAATTAAGTAAATTTCAATTTTATAATTTTCTTAGCTTTTTCTCATCTTATAATATTTTTAGAAAAAGTTTTAGAATTTTCTTTGTTCATTTAGTATTTTTTATAAATTTAAATAGATTTATAAGTTATTAAATAATAAATAATTAATAAATAAATAAATAAAAAGTGTAAAAAATTATAATTTAAGTTTTTAAATAAGTTTTAAGTCATTTTACATTTTTAGGTTTTAAATTTCATAAATTTTATTTTTGTCCCATTTTAGCTTTCCCGTTACACGTTTGTAATTTATTTATTCGCGTTTAATTTTATTGTGCATATCTGTTTTTAATTTGTTATTTAGAATTGTTAAAAAGCAAAATCAAAAATATCTGATTCATCAATCACTTTAATCCAAAGCTTTTCACAGTTTTCCATTCACACCTCGTTGGGAAACGACCCAGGTGATCACTTGCCTGGTTTCACACACTACACACGAGTATTCGTTTTCAGACTGTTTATATTTTATCATTTATTACGGTTGACCATTCACAAGTGGTTGACTTGTGTGATAGAGAAATAAAAGATTACCGGTTTGGAACGGATCAAATTTTGGCGCCGCTGCCGGGGAGGTTGTGCTGCGACTGTTGTGTAAGTTTTAGCGATTAGTGATTTGAGATCCTTCTATCAGAAGTTCCTATTTCCCAAAAACAATATAAAATACCAAAAATATTTTTCTTTTCTTTCTATATATATTATTATTATAATTATCATATAAAAAATAAAAACACAAAAAAAAATAAATTCCGTTTTCTTTGTTAATAATAAATAAACAATAAAAAATTACCATCGAGAACCAAGACAGAGTACTACCTAACTGGGGGTACGACCATAATAAGTTCCCAAACCAAAGATTTAAAACTTTACCTTTGTATCACTTACGAATATCGGCTCACCTTTGATTGATAAACAAACTCTAACGGAGGTTCTAGGATAGTCTGACATTAAATTGTCGGACTGAAAGAAGCGGGTTTTTAAGGAGCTTAATTGCCCACCTTTGCTTCTCCGCCACTCTGTGCGTTTATCTTTTAGAGAGCTACCGTACGCTTGTTGATTGTTGGTTTAAGTTAACTTGTGTTTTGCTTCTGTCTTGTTTTAATTGGAATATTTTACTTAGTGCATGCGCACTCGTTCTTCCACGTCATCAAGCCCTTTACGTGAACTCGTAGAAATTCCGAGAAGACGTAATCGTAGACGTGCTGCCCAAATAGTCGAACCCGAGATTCGTACTGTTCTCACTGATAATATGGCAGACGAACGCACAATGGCTGAAATGCTCCAGGCACCCACCGAGGGTTATGGAGATGCCATCGTTTTACCAGCCATCGATTCTGATCACTTCGAACTGAAAACACATTTGATTCAGCTCGTGTCCACAAACCAATTTCACGGGTTTGAACGAGAGGATCCATATGCACACATTCGTTGGTTCAACAAACTGACCTCTACAATCAATTACAAAAATGTGCCGCAAACAGTGATCAAATTGATGCTATTTCCATTCTCACTTGAGGGGGCAGCCCGGATATGGCTGGATAAAGAACCCCCTCGATCCATTGAAACCTGGGAAGATCTCGTTAAGAAATTTGTAAATTATTTCTTCCCTCCATCCAAGACGACTAATCTAAAAAATGAAATAGCTGGATTTCGTCAAGGTTTCGATGAAAATTTCGGAGAGGCATGGGACAGATTTAAAGATCTCCTAAGAAAATGCCCACATCACGACTTCAATGTGTTACAACAAATAAATACGTTTTATAATGGGTTAACCCAAAACGATCAAGATGCACTTAATGCAGCCTCCGGTGGCAATATCTTGAATCGCAAACCCAGAGAGGTGGTTGAAATTTGTGAAAATAAATCAAAAGTTCCTATTTCTAGAAACAAAGTGAATGTTCCTGTCACTCCTACTTCTTCTTCATCCGGTAACTCCTCAGAGTTAGCCTTCCTTACGGATTCAATGCGTTGTATGATGAAAGAAATGAAAGAATTAAAGAGTGAAATTCATAAACCGGAACAAATCAAAGCAATAAACAAAGTGTGTGAAACTTGTGGTGGCCCACATGCGTATTATGATTGTCAAGCAACCGATGCTTCTGTTTACCCAGCTCCCGTAGCTGCAGTAAACCAAAATCAATACCGTCCGCATGCTGAGACTCAGTACCGAGCACCGAATGCTATGGTCCCACCTGGTTTTCCACCCGTGCCAAATCAGAATAATCAAAATCGCTTTGTTCAAAATCAGGGACAAAATTTTAACAATTCTCAAAATTTCAATCAATACCGAGGTCAGAATCAGGGTAATTTTAACCAAAACCGTGGTCTAAATTTTAATCAAAACCAAGGTTCAAACCGAAATCAGACATCCTCAGATGAGTTGCTTATGCAATTCATGAAAACCCAAGAGGAAACAAATAAGACACAACGTGAGACAAACCAGTTATTGGTTGCCCAATTAAACCAGATCAAAAAGTCTTTGACTGATCTACCTTCTACCTCGGGAGGTCTCCCAAGTAACACTGTTATCAACCCAAGGGGTGAACTAAAAGCTGTCACTACACGTAGTGGTAAAGCTCATAAGGGACCCTCTGGTCCTATTCCTCCTCCGTTGTTTGAAATGGAAAGAGAGACGGAGAACACTACGGACAAAGTGCAAATTCCAAGCTCACAAAGTACAGCACAAGTCCATCCTCCGGTTTCCAAATCAGGAGTTGTCTTTGAATCTGATGAGACTCCTGAAGTCAGTACCCCTAAATCCAAACCTTCTATTCCGGAACCTGATGTTCCGAAGACAAATGCTAAGCCTTACCTCCCATATCCTCAAAGGCTTAATGATCAAAGGCTCCAAGAGAAAACTAACAACCAAATGATGAAATTTTTGGAAATTTTCCAGAAATTACACTTTGATATTAGTTTTGTTGATGCCTTGCTGTATATGCCGAAATTCGCTTCTCAATTCAAAAGTCTTTTAAGCAACAAAGAGAAGTTAGTTGAATTGGCAAAAACTCCGTTAAATGAGACTTGCTCAGCTGTGCTCCTTAAAAAACTTCCAGAAAAGTTAGGGGACCCTGGTAAATTTCTCATTCCTTGTGAATTCCCGGGAATGGTTAAATGCTATGCCTTGGCCGATCTCGGTGCAAGCATTAACCTGATGCCACTTTCCGTGTGGAAAAAACTTTCACTCCCGGCTCTGATTCCCACAAGGATGACTCTTGAATTAGCAGATCGCACTGAAACTATTCCTAAGGGCGTTGCTGAAGACGTTTTTGTCAAAGTAGGAAAGTTTCATTTCCCGGCCGATTTCGTGGTTGTGGATTTCGAATGCGATTCCCGTGTACCTCTCATTCTCGGGAGATCCTTTTTAAGGACCGGGCGAGCTTTAATTGATGTCTATGGCGAAGAAATAACCTTCGGGTAGACAATGACCAAGTCACTTTTGACATTAATGCAAATTCTAAACCTCTAACCGCTGAATGCAATATTGCTATGGTTGAAAAATCTGAAAGATTTGATCCAAAACTTTCTAGGTTCACGGTTAAGAGTGTTTCTGATAAACGTGCTGAACTTCAAGCAAAGAAAATTGCTCCTAGTTCAAACAAATGGTTTGAGAGTTGTACCACAGAAGTTAAAAGCGTCTTTGACTACGATGAACTAGACTCGGAGACTGAATCGGAAGTGGAAAACATTGCTAGCTCTAAGAGCACGCCACTTATCCCATCTCTGGAAACAGTTTATCGAATTGAAATAGTTAATTCTGTGGATGATCCAAACATTGCTATCTCTTCCTCCCCTTCTCTCAATGCGGTTGAGGAAAGTGATCCCTTTTGGGATGAGGTCGATGAATTTCTTGCTCTAGATAGTTCGCCTCCGCATGAGGTTGATGATGACTATCTTGATCCTGAGGGGGACATTCTTTTTCTGGAAAATTTGTTAAACGAAGATTCATTTTCCCCTCTTCCACCAAAACAACTTCATAATGAGAAAACCAAGTCAGTTGAAAAAACTGATAAATTTCCTGAGATCAAGTTTAAGGACTTGCCTCCTCCACTTACAATTCTTGAGGAGGAAGTTCTTGTCTTAATTGCTATTCAGATCTCTCTTCTTCCCTTCACCTACCCGGTGATTTCCCCTGTCTTTCACTCATTTGGGAGTGAGGATATTACTTTTGACCCCGACATTTTCCATATAACATTGGTTTAAATGCCGGATTTATCTCATCGGTGTGGAACTTTCACATACTTCAATGTTTATACAAACATCTTGAATGAAAGTCCGATGGAGACAGTCTCTTCCACTTACTTCCCCATAAACTTTTAAATTGCTTTTTCTCCCGGGCTGTTCAGGAACCCTTTGTTACGGTTGACCGTTCACAAGCGGTTAGCTTGCGTGATAAACCTGTCTGTTCGGGAGAAATCAACTCAGTTCGGGGTCGAGTCAAGCTAGCGACTCGGTTAATAAAAACAGTAGCAAATATATGGGTTTTCACCCATGTCTCACCCTAGTGTGGGGGAGATGCCCCACATGTTGTATATATGTACAGTTCAAAAAAAAAAAAAAAAAAAAAAAAAAAAAAAAAAAAAAAAAAAAAGCATTCCCAAAGAGGGAATTTGCATGCCTTAACGGCTTAAATACAAATTAAATAAAAATAAAATAAATAACTATATAAAATAAAAGGCTATTAATATTTCCCTTTCACGTTCTAAGTGTTGGTTTAACAACCGGTTCTTTGAATATTGAGGGCAATATTCAGTTCTAAGTGTGGGGGGGAATTCTTGCGAATTTGATCAAATATACCATCTAGCACCCCCATTTTAGCCAAAATTTTAAAATTTTTTCTCACTTAGAACTCAAAAAATGGTTATCAGTCCGCCATGTCTAACCCACATAAGGATTGGCTAATCCGAAAGCAAACGGCTCTTGGTAAAGATGTCTCAAATCCGTTGATGGCTTGCAATTTGCCCAAAATTGTATGGTATTCGACTCACCATATCTTCATAAGTGAAGAGTTGGCTAGCCCGCAAGGTTATGGCTTGTGGTAAAGGCAGTGAAATTCCATGATTGGTAATCGGCTCACCAAAGATAATATTCATAATTTATCTAAGAGTTGGCTAGTCCAGAAGCAAACGGCTTCTGGTAAAGACAAATCAAAACCGTTGACAGCTTGTGGTTTGCTCAAAATCACTTGGTTATCATTGTACCAAAGTTCTTACTTGAACTGAAATAATTGGCTACTCCAAAAGTAATGGCTTTTGGTAAAGAGCCTTTCAAATCCATTAAATCTTCATAAAATATTGCTAGGGACTAGCAATAGTTTAGTGTGGGGGATTGATGAGTGTCTAAATACTCATCATTTTTACCTAATCTGAGCTGCCAAAACATCCAAAAACACTCAGAAATGCATCATAATACTGAAATTATCCCAGAATTGTGTTTTATATGTTTCAGATGCAAAATATTTAAAAACAAGTGAAAAACGAACAAAGTTTGCATAATTGGCAGTTTCAGTCCCTCAACTTTCAAAAATTGTCAAAACTAGTCCCTGGTTATTCTAAAAACAGGAAAAGTCACCAAAGGTCCTTTTGAATCACAAATAAACATATATAGTCCTTTGGTGTGAAGTTTCATAAAATTACAAGTTTAGTCCCTGAACTTTGCAAAATGACAAAAATGGTCCCTGGGATTTAAAAACTTTGAGAAAAATAAATATGGTCCTTGTGTTATTGATTTGTGGCAGGTTTAGTCCCTTTTTGTCCTCTACATAAGCTCACAGCTTGTCTTGAAGCTTATAGCTTCACTTGAAATTACCTAGTTCTAAAAAAGCAAACAAGCCAACTGCTTAAGCATAAGCTGCTTTTCCAGCTTAATTCTTGAGAACCAAAAATAAGTCTAGTGTAAAAAGTCCTTATTACCAGCTTATAAGTCATTGCAAAAAGAAAAATCTCCAAAAAAAATAAGTTTAGATAAAAAGGGTGCTTGTGGGATTCGAACTTGTGACCTTGTGGTTGCCTAGGTGCAAAACTAAACCAAGCCCGTGCACCATCTCCCCTAGGGGATTGTTAGTGTTTTTAGTTTCATTATTTATTTATATACTCATATTAGCAGTTTAGTATTATTAGCTTATTAGCTTTCCAGCTTATTTATAGCTTATCAGAATAAGCTACCTTTCCCATTTTAATTTGTGTTAGCTCAGTAATCACTTAAAGTAATTTAGAAAAAAGTTTCAGATTTTTATTAATAGTTTTAATATTTTTTTTATCTTTTAATTAGTTTAATATAGTAATTAAATCATAATAAATAGAATAATAATCAGAAAAATATAATTCCAATTTTCACAATTTTCTTTTGTTAATTTTAATCCAGGAAAAATAGAATAATATTTTTAGACCTTAAGAAAAACCAAAAATATAAATATAGTGATAGCTTCTATTTAATAGAATTTATCTTTTTAAATTTTAATTAAGTAAATTTCAATTTTATAATTTTCTTAGCTTTTTCTCATCTTATAATATTTTTAGAAAAAGTTTTAGAATTTTCTTTGTTCATTTAGTATTTTTTATAAATTTAAATAGATTTATAAGTTATTAAATAATAAATAATTAATAAATAAATAAATAAAAAGTGTAAAAAATTATAATTTAAGTTTTTAAATAAGTTTTAAGTCATTTTACATTTTTAGGTTTTAAATTTCATAAATTTTATTTTTGTCCCATTTTAGCTTTCCCGTTACGCGTTTGTAATTTATTTATTCGCGTTTAATTTTATTGTGCATATCTGTTTTTAATTTGTTATTTAGAATTGTTAAAAAGCAAAATCAAAAATATCTGATTCATCAATCACTTTAATCCAAAGCTTTTCACAGTTTTCCATTCACACCTCGTTGGGAAACGACCCAGGTGATCACTTGCCTGGTTTCACACACTACACACGAGTATTCGTTTTCAGACTGTTTATATTTTATCATTTATTACGGTTGACCATTCACAAGTGGTTGACTTGTGTGATAGAGAAATAAAAGATAACCGGTTTGGAACGGATCACCAGACATATCCGGAAGAACGTTAGAATGGAAAATACTATGCCAATGACTCCCGAAGTTATTCAGAAATTGGTGATCAGTCTCATTACAGCAGTGCTCGAGGTGACTACGACAGCTCATTTTGGAAGCTATAAGATGACAACAGGAGAAAAGAGAATTGAACGAAAGCGAAAACATAGTGAAATAGAAACCACCATCCCTACTCACTACCCCACCTGTCGCCACCATAAGCGTCTTACTCATGAATCTGTTTATCGTGGAAAACAACCTCTATGTCAACGATGTAAGTTACATCACATTGGAGATTGCTATGTTAAGTGTGGAAGATGCAAGGAAATAGGACATCAGTCTAGAAACTGTAAGCCAATAAGAATAAAACCACGAACCGTGACTTGTTATGGATGTAGAGGAAAAGGACATGTGATAAGTCAATGCCCGAACTTTAATCCCAACTGGAAAACTAAAACTGATTCGAAGGAAAACTAGAACTCATTAAGAAATCATACCTATGTCCTAGTATGACCCTTAAGTTTGAAATTTCGGAAGTAATGAATAAATTGAGGTTTAGAACCCTCTAAGTTGTAATTTTCCTTTCAGATACTCCTTAGCTACGATAAACGTAATCTAAATAAATTATCTTTCTACTCTATATCTCGCAATGATTCTTTCATATTTCCAAATCTGCGTTTAGCCTTCATATCTATTCTATTTCCCCAAACCCTATTCATAAACATTGTCTAGTAAAACCATAGACCAACTTTAAGAATTATTTCGAGGATATCCCATTAATACTTTAGGAAACCTTAACCCATCCCTGTAGTGTGGACAGAAATTTTCCTATGCTTTTGAAAATTATTTATGAAGTTATTTTACAGAAATAAAGCGTTGAACGCCATCTAAAACTTTTTGAATAAATACCACAGTGACTGTACGAAACATTACATTATTTGATCCTCAATTATACATAACCTGATCAACTATGTATAATTTTGGAAGAATCATGTAACGAGTTGGACAGTTATATTTTCAGATTTTCTACTACAAATTTTCATTCAAAAGCAAAATATTGAAACAAAACAAATTGTTCATAAACTATTATTTTGATTTCATACAACAAAAGTCTACAACTACTACCCATCATCTCTAAGATAGGAATTCGACAACATTATGGATAGAAAAACCCTAAGATTTAATCGTAACCTCGGAAGTTCATACATAGGGAAATGATTAAGAACGGAAATACTACGGTTACAATGATTACAAGATAAGGAATAGATTCTTTGAAAGGTTGACCCGTCATGAATATGAGGATAGCCACCAACAACACAATAGCTAGAGCCACGACAGGATGAATAACCTTGATTATCCTACAAGAATAAAAACTAGGCGTAAGAATAAATACGAGATTTTTGGAAGATTACTTAGAAAAATAAACCTTACCCCCATATCTTGTCAACTCCAATAGCAAAACTTACGATAGGCATAATGATTGCTAGAGCACAAACTAGGAAAGCATGATCTTCATTGGGGACGTAAGCTAAATAAGAAACCGCATGGACCACGTAGACAATCGCTAAGAATGTAACAAGGTGCGGCATTTTGAGGTTTTTAGAAAGGAAATTGTGATGAAAGAATGAGGATTAGAAATGAGGTATTTATAGGAAGAAACCGACCGTTATACTCGAACGTTAGATCACTATTCATCCACTTTAGAATCTGACCGTTGCATAGTGACGTACTAGGTGGCAAAACATTCAAATTTAGTTCATCCAGTAGAGATAAAACTGACCAAACCTCGATCCTTAGAGAACCAAGGATTATCAGCAAAACGACATTATCAGAAAAGCGGACTCAAGAATTAAGATAATATTTTAAGTAATATTATTTTTTTAACTTGAGGCATTTTAAGCATATCAAACTTCCACTCTAACCCAAATCGTTATACGATTTTCTTTATCGCGTTCTCTATCTAAATAAAATAAAAATTCTGAACCCAGCTATCTCTATATATCATTTTTCTCAACTTACCAACCAACACAGACTGAATCTCGGGACGAGATTCCCTTCAACAGGGGGATACTGTAACCACTCGTAAAATTTCCTATTTACTTTACTAAATTATTATCCTTTTTCCACGGGTAAATTTTTTATTTTATTTAAATGTATCTCCTATCTTATGTGACGTAGATCACATCATTGATAAACGTGCTCCCACAAGACCTGCTTAACCAAAACTAATGTTTATTTTATAAACATCATGATAGAAAAATATTCCAGAATACCATTTACCACTTTACGATAAAATTCTTAACAAAACATTCACTATCTGTATAGAGTTTCTAGGAAACCCTAAAATTTACCACAACACCAAATATGAACAACTAAACATCATAACATAAAAATACAATATATCTAAGTTAATGTACAAGTTCTTAAAGCACTAAAAACCCTAATTCTATTTTGTTCCCGATAAAACCCTAATTTCACATAAGTGTTATTTTGTGCATTCATTTCACAAACCCTAATTTATTTCTAGAATATTATTATAAAATATAAAGTTTACAAGTTATTTAAGCTATAGTACAAGTCATTTATGCATAGAAACATTTATTTACAAAATCTTTATTTAAATTCCAATTATATTATTTTCAAAGCATAACTAACAAACCATTTATGCATAACTTTTATAAATGATATTTTCTAAACTCCTTAAATATTATTACAAGTCTTTTAGCCCAGAGTACAAGTGCCTAATGCACAAAAATCATAAATTTCATTTAGTTACTTTTTAAACATAATAAACTTTACAAATAAATTTTGTAAACTAACAAACTATTAAAACTATATTTTTCTTAAATCCTAAAATATTGTACAACTCATTTAAGCATATCTTACAACTCTCCTAAGCCTAATTCGACTTTCCCTTTATTCTACCTAAGATACAAGTTATTTAAAATACAACAAATTCTTAAATATTTTCTAAATTAATTAAAGACTTGAACTAAGTTAGTCATTATCCCTAAACCCTAGTTACAAGCTACTAAACCTATGGTACTACTCTCCTAAGCTCACACGCCCTCTTCTCCATTTCCTGGTTCGAATAGAATTACAACCTAACCAAACTTACCTATTAAGAATACCATGTACCTAGTCTTCTTCATGTCCTCTCCTAAGAAGCCCTCCACTTGTACACATGCACCTTCAAGAAACCTCTCCATATGTAGTTAAAACCCATGGACATGGAACCGGCCACATCACCTCTTCTTCTCCCTCCTCCTCCACCTATCCAAGTGGCATACCCTCTCATTTCTGTCAGCCTATGTCTCCTCACTTTGTCTCCCTATCATCTTCTACTAAACCCTAAACTCATCCTTCTATAAATAGCAACATAACTTTACTTCACCATTCACACCTCATCGAACCAAAACCCTAACACAAACACGACCCACTCATATCCTAGCCTCAACTTTAAAACAACCTCACAATAAACCATAGGAGAACCAGAGAGGAGGAGGAATACTGAGAAACAAAGGTCGAACCAACTCAACCTCATAAACCCTAATCGGCTAAACCCTAAGTAAGTCACTTAACTCTCATTTAAATTCAGTTTTACTTACCTTGTATTACTTAAAAGTATTAATATGTAAATAACAATAACAACCATAAACAAAAACATTAAGTTTTTATTTCTTTCTTTTGTTCTGTTCGAACTCAGTAACTCACATACACCTTAGGTTTTCGAACTTTTGATTAAACAAACCTTTTATATGTTAAACATGTTAAGATTTCATAGAAATAGTCATATCATGCATCAAAACTAAGTTGAAAAGGTTTAAAATCTCAAAAACCCTAATCGGGTATTCCCTTTCTGTTTATATCGAGTAAAAACCCAAGTCCCACAGACCAACTTGTGATCTATTAAACGACCCTCTAGCAACCTTCATAAAATCTGGTTTTTAGCATGTGTCGAGTCCACCCAGCTAACTTGATTTTGGAAAAAGAATCAATAAAAATGATTGAGTTTTCATTCGATTATCGAGTCTCAAAATCTGTTCTAAATCGCTAAATATAGAAATGAAATTCCAGTTATATAAGTTCTATTTCAGTCGACTAGCTACCCTACTTATGACATAATTTTCGACCCTCAAATTACTTTGATAAAATCTGATTTTCAGTATGTTAAAATTTCATCTAGCAAACTTATTTTAGAACAAAGAATTAGGTAAAACCATCAATTGAGTCGAAAGTTATTTAGGTCTAAAGTTGCCCCTATCGCTAAGATGAAAACCTATGAAACCAGTTATGAATTTTCTGTTTTACTCGACTCAACCACCCAACTTCTGACCTAGATTTCGACCCTCATTAGATCCTTATAAATTCTGAATTTCTGGCAAACTAAAGTTCATATAGTGAACTATTTTTAGAAAGAAGTAGTTTGTAAAACTATCGAGTGAATCTAAAGTTATTCGAGTTCCAAATCTGGTCTAGCGCTAGTCTCAAATTTATTTTCAGAATTCATATTTAAACCATGTTTCATCACTCGACTTTTGGACTGTCTTTCGAGTATCAAACCAACTTTAAAAATTATGATTTTCGACATGTCTAGAGTCGACCTAGCTGTCTTTTTATAGAAACTGAGAACACGAAAAATCATTTAGTATTCGTTAAGTTATTCGCGTCCAAAGATCTAGCTACGTCCGATATTTCATAAGTATGATTTTGTTAAATTAAAGTTTTTAGGGTTAATTTTATAAATAAACACTATCAAGGGTATTTTCTGTCAATAACAAATAAAAAGAGGTGAGATTGTCATTTTTGAAACTTGAGGGTAGAAACTGTCATTTTCCAAAAGTCCAGGGTATAAACTGTCATTTGACCAAACCTTAGGGATTAAAACGTAACTTTTCCTAATCAATATTTTCATCCTTTCTAGTTATTGGACGGTAATTTTCTACTATGCCAATAAGCTCATCGTCGCCAGCCTGAAATCAAGGTGACATTGAAACACATATGGGGTAAGCGTGAAATGTATTTCATTGAAAAGTTCGCAAAAATTAATTTCATCAGTTCGCCCATCATAATCTCTCATTTTTCCCCATCTAGAAAATCAACACTTGCAAATGCAAACTAATATTCCCATCTAGAAAATCTACACCTGTTCGCTCTAAATAATATACATTTTGCATACCTATCATAAAGTATTAACAGTAATACACATGCTTATAGTAATTTATAAGCACTAAGACATAGAAAATCATTTATACTATCTCCGGTTCTGTCGCAAATATTTTGTTTTTACATGCTTAAGAAAAATGTACATATTTTCCCGGCTTACTAAATAATATTATACAGTATTCAATCTGATGTCGTTTCGTCAGGGCTTTTCCTGCCCTTTTTTTGGTGTGCTACTTTTGGCTTGCTTTTCCAGCTTGTTTTTGCACAGGTCGGTTCTATTTTTCCCCAACCGAGTTCATGAGTAAGAATGATAGCGCTGCAACATTCTTGATAGACACAAACACTATTTATAGTATGTTATGTTCTTATACTGGTATTTAGCCTAGTGCCAAAATCCTATTTATATGATGATATTATAAATGCACCCAGTGGCATGGTCAAGCTACTTGTTCCTAGTATTCCCTAGTTTCTCTGTCAACAATATACAGGGTTTTGTTTCTCAAGTTCGATGTTTTACACAAACCTGTGCGAGGCCACCTTGTCGTTGGTGCAGGCGCTGCTTGTGCTTGTGGAAACGATGCGTGTGAACTCGTAATTGATGCTGTAGCTATAACAGAGGGGGATGTTTTAGATGTTCCAGGCGCACCTACAACAACCATCGTGTTAAATCCATCAAGAAAATTCGTAATGCATAGAAACATTATAAGATATGATAGCGATAATCTTAGACCGGCCATCATTGTCTAATTCCAAGCGATGATCTTTAAAACATAATAGGCACATCATATATTTACTAAATTTAATCACTCCTATTAAAGCATACATGTTTAAATTCAGAAAACCAAAGACTCAAATTAAAAAAGTTATATGATGTATAGCAAGATCAAAGTAATACCTAAGGTAATGTTATTTATTGCTAAAAATGCAACAATTTTTCACTATCTTGTCACTGTATGCAAGGAACTATTTCTTTTATCATTTTACATCGCAAGCTTTTTTTTTTCTGTAAATGACCACTTTTAACCATTGTAATGATAGTGTGAAAAGTGACCCAAGATATAAGACATGTACCAGATGGGAATGTTGCCACGTCAATGAAAGCAATATTAGATCTTCAAGACTTCAACTAAAGAATATGAATAAATGTTTCTAGACTTCATCAAGCAGCCTTTCCCCTGCATCATCCACAACAACAAAAAACATAGTAATAGTTTCAAGTTTCAGCGATCTGTGGAAATAGAATTGGCATAGCATGGTAGATTGGAAATATGTTAAATGAGTTCCATCACAAATCTTTCGTGTAGGAAGTAACATTTTTACTTGCCTTGAGTTGTACAATTTCTTTGTTTGTTGTTGCTATGTGCGCCCTTGAAATCTTTTTTAGTACTTGATCAATAGCTATAACGACAACACATTGCAAAGAGTTAGTATAATTTAAACCCTCGTTTATATCCTGTGCCAATAAAGCTTCTTCATATTACCGAGAGGCATGGTACTCACATGTACCAGTATTATCAATCCGCTTAGTTGGAGCTTAAGTACATCGGTAATATGTAACAAAATGCAGGTTCGGATCGATATTTGTATGTCTTTTAATACTGGATTATCCGGACTTGCCATGTACATGTATTATTCGAACCTGCCACCCAAATACATATTAGCAAAAAAAAAAAAATTAAAAACAAAAATGAATACAAGTATTGTGAAAAAGTATACTGATAATGCAGTAAGCCAGCCACACAGGAACTAATAACGTCACTTGCCTTGGCTCATGAAATGTGTTTGTCTCTTATTCCCATCCGTGCTGCGAAAATCCTTTTCTGGTGTTTAATTAATACCTATAACAACAACACATTGCAAAGAATCAGTATAACTTAAACCGTCATTTATGTCTTGTATGCAATAAATTGGTCAGATAATGTAATAAGTTAACCTGCCTTGATTCATAGAACGTCTTTGTCCATTGCTGGCATGTGTCACCTAGATTCTTTTTGGATGTTTAATTAATAACTGTAACAAAAACATGTTGCATAGACTTGGTATAACTTAAATGCGCAGCTATATCTTGAACCAATAAAGCTTTATATTACTACTAATAGCCATGGTACCTACACATATGTAGATACCAAGATTCATGTATTTCGTGGTTCGGGCGGCCTTGGTTGGCTGTTAAAGATGAAGGTGTTCATCTTAGAGAGAGAGTTTAGAGAGAGGGTGGAGAGAAATCTGCCAAATGTTATCTTTATTGAAAAATAACAAATGAATGGTACAACACTCCCACACCCCACATGGAGAGACATGTGGGGTATTTATAGGACCCTTTACATCACTAGTTTGCCTATTACACATAAGTAGTCCCTGTGTGAGCTACTTAATACAAACCTAGTCCAATTCACGTGAGTGACGACATCTTTATAAAAAAGCGAGTCTAACAATCTCCCTCCAAGATGTCGTCACAAGTGAATGGTTACAATGAGACCTATAAACAATACAAAGTAAATTACAAGAATAAACTTTTGCTGAAGTGCAGAGTCTCTGTAGTCTAGATCCTGAGGCAGACTTGAAGTTCTCTATTCCGAAGATTGTAGCTTCAATCTTTGGTGCTGACGGCACACATCCTTGTAGCTCTGAACTTCAACTGTAATGTACTAGTTAGGTTATTACTCCCTCCTAACTAGTGAGCCCTTTATTCTTTTCTGCTCCCTCCTGAAACGACAACTCTCTTTAGCCTTTTAAACACGCAGCGGAGACTGTAAGCACAATGGTTGTCGTTCGGGAGCATTAACATATCTCACAAAGTAATTGCATCCAAGTAGGTAATAAGCCGTACTTCTCTCTCCATTTCCTTTTCCCTCCTAAGGGCGTACTTCTCCCTCCTGATGATTGCGAGTCATCGTAATCATCATATAATAATGTACATGGCTTGGAGTACCTTGATCTTGAAGCAATACTAAATCCATGATAGCACGTCGACAACCCGTCGAGGCTTAATTATTGTGAGAATATGTTAAAAAATCCTCTCAATACTTCTCTCAAACCAACCCTAAAATTCACCGGCTTCTAATAAATGACCACATGCGGAGACAACCCGATATGACCAATTTGAAAACGAAGTAAACATCCCCCCTCAAATGTGACTTAATCTTGTACGATAATGTGACTAAGAACCTATACTGAGCACTACAATGTAACTCCTTAAAGCATAGGTCGTTTCATATACCCATCCATCCTTCCTTAACTGTATATGAACCTCTCTTGAACTATCCACATCTTTGTGTGTCACTGAGTACTCCATCTCAGTTTTGATAGTTAACTAGGTCTTCGTCCATCCACCCCTTGACCTATGAAAACTAGATAATCCAAGACTTAATCACTACACCCATGAGAGCCCAAACAAGTATCTCTAAAAGTCATGCATCCAACCAACCTCTAGACTTTGAGATAAATAAGTACACATGCACGAAAAATGTTACTTCAAAATCAAATCAATAATACCATTCTTCTCCGTAGTCATTCTTCTTAACCATACTAGCCGTGAACGATGTATCCCCGTGATTGTTGCGATGGTAATCCCTATATCCCTTTTTTTTTTTTTTTTTTTTTTTTTTTTTTTTTTTTTTTTTTGACATAATTTGAAATACACTAGGAAATGCCGTTACAAGAAAGCTAGAAAAATTTGAGTATAACAGATTTTGACGTCAATTTTCACCTAAAAAATTCGAATTTTGACAAAAATTTTTGAATTTTGGGCCAAAATTTTCACTATTATACCAAAATTTGAATCTCGCGTAAAAATTGAACGTTTAATCACCTGAAAAAATTAAATTTTACTGGCGTTTTCCCGCCAAAAAACTCTTTTTTTTTTTTTTTTGAATGGATACTAATTTGAAGGGTGTCAAAGTGGAAGGATTATACGTGAACATATTTCTCACAATAATTAAGCCTCGACGGGTTGTCGACGTGCTATCATGGATTTAGTATTGCTTCAAGATCAAGGTACTCCAAGCCATGTACATTATTATATGATGATTACGATGACTCGCAATCATCAGGAGGGAGAAGTACGCCCTTAGGAGGGAAAAGGAAATGGAGAGAGAAGTACGGCTTATTACCTACTTGGATGCAATTACTTTGTGAGATATGTTAATGCTCCCGAACGACAACCATTGTGCTTACAGTCTCCGCTGCGTGTTTAAAAGGCTAAAGAGAGTTGTCGTTTCAGGAGGGAGCAGAAAAGAATAAAGGGCTCACTAGTTAGGAGGGAGTAATAACCTAACTAGTACATTACAGTTGAAGTTCAGAGCTACAAGGATGTGTGCCGTCAGCACCAAAGATTGAAGCTACAATCTTCGGAATAGAGAACTTCAAGTCTGCCTCAGGATCTAGACTACAGAGACTCTGCACTTCAGCAAAAGTTTATTCTTGTAATTTACTTTGTATTGTTTATAGGTCTCATTGTAACCATTCACTTGTGACGACATCTTGGAGGGAGATTGTTAGACTCGCTTTTTTATAAAGATGTCGTCACTCACGTGAATTGGACT
This sequence comes from Artemisia tridentata subsp. tridentata, assembly GCA_021014915.2. Lineage (NCBI taxonomy): Eukaryota > Viridiplantae > Streptophyta > Magnoliopsida > Asterales > Asteraceae > Artemisia > Artemisia tridentata. The sequence goes on from CP139509.1 coordinate 18,803,589, forward strand.
AGGTTTGTATTAAGTAGCTCACACAGGGACTACTTATGTGTAATAGGCAAACTAGTGATGTAAAGGGTCCTATAAATACCCCACATGTCTCTCCATGTGGGGTGTGGGAGTGTTGTACCATTCATTTGTTATTTTTCAATAAAGATAACATTTGGCAGATTTCTCTCCACCCTCTCTCTAAACTCTCTCTCTAAGATGAACACCTTCATCTTTAACAGCCAACCAAGGCCGCCCGAACCACGAAATACATGAATCTTGGTATCTACAATTCAAGATGAAACGACCTATGCTATAAGGAGTTACGTTGTAGTGCTCAGTATAGGTACTTAGTCATACAACAGTGCAAGTTTAAGTCACAAGTTTGGGTTATTCTACTTCAGTCTCAAGTTCGTTATAGTGGGTTTTCTCCATCAGTAGTCACTACATGAAGCCGTTGTTTTTGATACAGGAGGTTAGATTGGGTATATCGACATCTTCTCACGGGCTGATATGATTCCTTATAAAGGGCTTCCAGTTTGTATTTCACGTACACATCAGTATGCTGATTCCGATTAATCGCAACCAGCAGGGGAGAGAAATGTACGGGCTGATCTCTCATGGGAAAAATAACTGGGATGCATTTGGTGAGATAGAGATTGTTGATACCATATTCCCTCGAACTGCAGAGCACTCAGGGCATTCAAATTATGAGGTTGTCAGTTTGGGGGAGAGCGCTAATTAGGGGAGAGCACACAGGGCACTCTAAATTAAACCCTAATTAGATTTGCTCACACGGTTCGTCTGCAAGTAAAGAAATGGCGGCTGAGAAGATTATGCAAGCTGAACGAAGTAATGAAGTTTGAAGATCTTTCTCATGTTTTTGTATTGTATTTTACTTGTAGGGAACATTGTAAGCAATTCCCGTATGACATCACTTTTGGGAGAGATTGTTAGCTTTAAAGTTTTGTCATATGTCGGGAATTGCATAGTTTGTAAATACGAGGACTAGTCTTGCCAATATGGCATAGATATCTTTGTATATATACCCTCCTAGTTGTGTAGGAGGGTTTGAGGATTCACAGTTCATGGAGGTGTGTATGTTTTTCTAGACTTCTCTCTCTAGAAAACATACACGCCTCCCCCAATCAATAAAGTTCTATAATGTTTAATCTTTAGATCGTGTTTCCTCCACCTCTAAATAATGGATCTTGGTCTCTACAATTGGTATCAAGAGCTAACCGGTGACTAAAAAGAAGATAAAAAACAGCCTAATACACATAAACGAACCACAAAAATCAGTAAACTCACCAAGAATCTCCCCCGGTTAGCTCTGATACCAATTGTAGAGACCAAGATTCATGTATTTCGTGGTTCGGGCGGCCTTGGTTGGCTGTTAAAGATGAAGGTGTTCATCTTAGAGAGAGAGTTTAGAGAGAGGGTGGAGAGAAATCTGCCAAATGTTATCTTTATTGAAAAATAACAAATGAATGGTACAACACTCCCACACCCCACATGGAGAGACATGTGGGGTATTTATAGGACCCTTTACATCACTAGTTTGCCTATTACACATAAGTAGTCCCTGTGTGAGCTACTTAATACAAACCTAGTCCAATTCACGTGAGTGACGACATCTTTATAAAAAAGCGAGTCTAACAACATACATGTTTCATTGACTTGTTGAGGCATTAGATGCCTATCGAAAGAAGAACACGCTGCTGCATTTGTTGGTGCAGCAGTACTGACAGTAGATAACATGCCCGGGACATGGTGTTAAGTGGGTTTAAAGGTAGCAGGTCTGCAATACATATGAAACAGGATTATTAACAAAATTTGGCAACGAACACCTTGAAAAGTGAAAACGCAAAACAGGTCACTAAATAGGAAGTGCTTATTCGGTGCCTTGGGGAACCTATTTTGTTAACAAAAATGCATTTGTAATCATTAGGTAACAGTTTAAAAAAGGCTTATAAGATAGTCGGAAGCATGCCTCGAATTTCATAAGGAAAATTGGTAAACAGTTTATTATCACGGGAACTGGAGCCGCTTTCTTGGTGCTTTTCGTTGAAACCTGTTACAAAAACACAACAGCAAGTTGTAAACATTTAGTATCATTTAAATTAGCCGATGTAATATCAATAAAGATATATATAAATAAGCTGATAACAGCAGCAGCTAACTCGGCTCAACAAAGAAACATGCTTTGTTGTTCAATGTGTTCCAATTAATCAAGTGGGCAAAAGATTGGGTGTACTAAAGTACAACCATTTTAGAGACGACGCCTTATCACATCTTGTCTGTTGGATGCGAGACGCACCCCAATTTTCATACCATCCTTCGTTTACTGGCTATCTGTTAATTCACGCTTATTCTTTGACCATATTTGCGAGATACCAGAAAAATGGGACAACGGGAAAAAAGTAATTTTGCGATATACCTTCACCGGTTAAAAATAGAACATGACCCAAATTGACTAATTGACAATTACCACAAATAAACTACACCTCTTTTTGATTGCTAATTTGTTTTCTTCTGAATTGCTTATACAAAATAACTGGGGCACCTTCAATTGCACCTTCCTAAAACATATATTAAAAAAAACTGAGGTGTTAAAACTTGTGCGCGCACATGTTCGCGATGGAATAAATCAATTTAGATTGCAAGTTATCATTAAATAACACAACTTCTTTGATCTCTATAAAAAAATCAGGAACATCCAAATGCAAACAACCCATTTTGACCCATTACCCAGCAAGCCCGTTCTGCCTTTCTTCTACTTCTAACTATAATTTTAACGACACATTCAGATCTACAGTAATTTAGTACTCAAACGTCTTAATATTAGATGTTGAAATTAAATTTTGTGATGCAACATACCTATGACTTGGACGAAGTCACCTACAGTTTGCTTCTTATATATCAGATTTGCTCCCAATTGCATAGTACCATTAGAGCCAAACCTGTTCAAACTGTTGAAGCCTGAGATGACGTTGTCCTTCGTTTAGCGACTCTTCATATCTTCTTCTGCCTTTTACATTTTCCTTTTAGGCCCTATCATACCCAACTTTCATTTGTTCTTCCTCTTTGCCATTGCAGCCTATAATGGACCTGCTGATAATATGGGGAAATCAGTCATAATAAACATGTAATTCAACTGAAAACAGTGGTCTACATAGTTGTACTTTGGTTACCTACTTGACATATCAAGAGTGCGAACGTGCACGAAGGATTGCACCATCCCGTCTTCGAATGTTTCTAGCAACTTGGTACCTAATCCAACGGAATGAAACCATTAACGGTACATGTAGCATACATACCTTATTCTTAACGGCTGTACCATTCCGTAAGCCAATAATGAACGTGTAAGCTCTTATTTGCAAAATGCTTGAGCCAGCAAAGTGGTAGGAAGCAACGATAAAGCCATAAAGCTTGAATATAATGAAAGAAACTATTGTTTAATTATCAATGCTTATTTATATAGATCATCTATGTGTTGTACTAAGGTAAGACGTACCTGCCTTTTCGCCATTTATGCTTCTTTCTTCTTAAGAGAAGCCTTGTTGCCAAGATAAAAGGCATCAGGATCAAATGCAGTCTTTCCTTCTTCTACGTTGTACCTATGGAAATAGCATGTACATATTTCAGATGGTTGTTATCATTGCTACTTCTGTTGTGGTAAACTGTTGAAATTTACAACAATCGATAATATCATAGGATCCAAATGAGGCGTATATGATCACTTTTATAAACTCGATAATTGCATATTTTTTGTTTAGAAAAGGCCAGCATACAATTTAAGCACTCAGTTCAGCATAAAACTCAAACTATGCCGAAACAGTTGGAAAGGGTTGTTTGGCATCTGTTTCAACTTCATTAGCTGACTTTGGTAAGTCTGTATGATGATCAACTTCATTAAGATAACGTGAACAGCATGATCATCAAATTGATATTGCATAAGAAACTAAAAAAAAATAACATGATGCTTACCTTCCGATTCTAAAAGGAAACCCTTTTTTGTTCATCAATTCCCCATTATCGAGCCGATCAATTTTCCTATAACAAAAGAACAACACATAATGATCTAAAACCCAAAACTCATCATGAAAATCACAAAACTCAAATTTTGAGCTAACCTTTTTACTAAAATCAGTAAATGATCATATATCAGAGTTTTAATTGAAAACTGAAAATGGGTAGTCAATTTCTTAACTTCAAGGTAAATCCATATTCCAAAATCACTCATATCACATTATGTCAATCTTTAACAAAAAAAAGCAGACATTTACTTATAATCTCTCTATCTATGCTATTAAGGGTTATGACTTACCGGGTTATTCTTGCTTCTCTATTTGTGCAACGGACCTCTACCATACCCAGTCTCATGTGATGCTTTCTCAGGTCCATTTGTTAGAGACTCCAAACTCCCATAGAATCTTCAAAAACTAACAGCGGGATACCAATTAAACTATAACCAAATGAATATAAGGCCAAATTTCAAAATACCCAATTCATAAAACCACAAAGATAATCAAACCCTAATCTTGATTTACAATAAAATCAAAAAAAAAGAGGAAAAAAAAAAAAAAAAAAAAAGGAAAGGAACATGCGTATTTGCTGCTAATCGATCAACCAAAAGCCTTATGAAACATATAGAAGCATTTTTTTTGCTATGCGGGTCTACGGCAGGGCATCACCACATCACCACCACCGTGGATCATCAATCCATAATCATGACTACCTTCAGAGAGTCAATGTCAGTACGTGTTCTGAGAGGGGAAAAGCAGGTTCTAGAAAAGAGTAGAAGCAGAAATTGGTGATATATCTTCACCTTGGGTTATAGAAGCAAAAACGGATCATAGAAGCAGGCTAGGGCTAGCCCAACATTTTTGGCGGGAAAAGCCCACGCCAAAACGGCACCGTATTGAATCGGAATTAAAGATATATATAATGAAAGCTCGTAATAATTTGATGTTGGTTTATTTACATAACATTAATGGAAACTAGTTGCCGCTCGCCATAAATACAAGAGCCCAACAATCAGTTGCTTTACCTTCAAAACCATACAATGGTTTTCTCTCACTTTACAAGAAATAAGAAGCAACGCTACTAGCAAAAGAAACTGCTCGTCACACCATTAGGCTGAACACAGTCGGTGACCTAAGCGACCTGAGTCACTAACTGTCACGTCAACTTTCTCTCTTCGGCGACGAAAAGCGACCGACCTGCCACAGTCAATGACCGACTTTCTAAAAAAAAAAAAAAAAAAAAAAAAAAAACCCCTTAAAATTCATTAATAATAAAAACATTACATAAATTAAAGATTAACAAACTACGATACGGTAATGAAAATATAACTACAAATTTTGAGCCTACGATTTATTTTTATTTTTTTTCAAACCAACTAATTCTTTATTTATTCAAATAAAAATAAAAAAATAACTTTATTGTGGTTGTTTTAGTGTATTTTTTTTTAATAAAATGAGCAAATAAAAATATGCAAATAAAAAATAAATAAGAAAGAAAGGATTAAAAAAATGATTAAAATGAAAACAAACACCTGGTGGACCATCTTCTATTCTTCTTTTGCAAGTAAAAACACATACAAATAAACACACATTTTTTTATTAAACCGAATTAAAAAAAAAAAAAAAAAAAAAAAAAAAAAAGTTTGGAAAGTCGGTCGTTCCAAGGATCGATATTGCAGTTCAGAAGCGACCGACCCATGCTTCACAACCCAAGACCCAACCATATATCGGTGGGATTTTTTTGAGCGACCGACCGATTATAATCGGTGGGTTGCGTTCAGCCTTATAAATGTGGTGCCCGCCTACATGACACCACCCTTGGCTCACATGTTTAAGGCTTTAAGCAAGGATATATACTATACGTGGGTGTTAAAAATACACAAAAATATTCGGGTCAAGTTATACACGTTAAATAACATATCTTGGGATAAGTTTTTAAGTGAGTTTTTAAACTTATTTGGGTTTGTAAGTTAATCTGAACAAAACACTTATATTTTTCATATAATTCTTTGGTCTTTTTATTGTTACCCACTTTTCTAATTTTTATGTTGTAACGTGCCTTATTCGGGTTTGACTAAACGTGATTAAACTGAACCATCATACCTGATTAACTAAACTGAATAAACCCTGTTCGAATTGGGTAACCCGAATAACAACTATATCACCTTAGCTCAATATAAACTCCTCTTCCCACCACTATTATTTACGACCGGCTTATTCTTTATCACTTATTTATATCCTACTTAATCAAACACATAGCGTATCATACAACACATTTAGGTTTGGTTCTTCACAAGTGAACAAACTCTAGTTTAGCAATCACCATGCTTGAAGAAGGCCAAAATTTAAGCTTCACAAGTACTATTGATCTTATATTTCTTGTAGAATAATAATAAGCTTATTAGAATTTGGCCAGGATATTCACAAATTTATGCATACATTTGGTTCGAATCCTGTGCTTTGCAATTTTTTTTTTTTTTTATTTATTGCGTCGCCCAGTCAACAGCCATGTCAGCTGCCACCTCAGTTGAGCACGTGCCCGGAACACTCATGACACACGCTTTCATAATGCCAGTTACCGTTGAAGAAAAAAAAAGAAACTCAAACCATTATTCCACTCTTCTTTCCCCCTATATAAGTACTACTCCACACACACACACACGACACACCAAAAACTAAACCATGGTGAACCGACTTGACAATGGTCATGTTCAGTGTGGTAAATGCAGAAGGTTGGACATTCATTTAGGTTTTCGTCGTGGCGACTTCTATGCGGTTCTAACACATGAAAGTACCTGCAACCTAGTAAGTAACTCCATCTACTAAAATTGTCTACATTACGGCATTTTTTATTCATTTTTGACTATGTATCATTTTGGTTGTATTGTATGTAGCCCGCTGTTCTCGTTGGACAGCATCATATACCGCCGGTTTCCGATGAAGATGATGATGATGATGATGATGGTGAACAACAACAACAACAACAACAACAACAGCAGCAGCAGCAGCAGCAACAACAACAACAACAGCAGCAGCAGCAACAACAACAACAACAACAACAACAACAACAGCAGCAACAACAACAACAAGAGGAGGAGGAGGAAGATGATGAGTGAAGAAGCGGGGTTGTTTCATCATCATCTATGTTTTTATTTAAGTCTTATGTTCTAGCTATCAGTTTCGATAATTAAGTAGTCTTTGTAATAAGACATATGTTCTATCAGTAAAAATGAAATGAATGGCTTGCATTAGGCATTTAATGAAGGCTTGCAATGATTTGATGTTGGTTTGTTGAGATACACAAGAGCTCAGCAACTGCCATGTTCGATCATCATTTGTTTCGATTCATGATGCTGAGTTTGTTTTTATTGTAACATGTGAATATTTATTTTAAGTTATGCGATGCATTTGGTTATCGACAACATATAATTTTTGAACCCTTAAGTCAAGAAACATAATATATATCACAGATATGTCTTTCAAATGTTTACTAGGGTTTTACAAATAATGTAGTTTTTTTACATATAGTAGGTTACAATATAGCATATGGTCGAACATTCGACCTATTTGGTGTGAACGAATAGTAGAATCAAAGTATGTCTGTAGCATTACGACAACGCGAATTTCGTTGTTTATATCTTCTTTGCTATGACTCTGTTCCAATACAATCAACCCATTAATTAAAAATATATATATAAAAACAATATAAGATATGTGAGACATAGTCTTAACATATGGAGAATATTTCAACATACAACTCCAACATATTACATTAATCAACAAAAGATTTGGAGACTATAAATTGTGAAATCTTCATATAGTTAATGTCACGGTGAAGTTCATAACATGAGTTTCCTATATTAGAAACTCATAGTTGCAATGACATTAAAACCAAAAACATAACTACAAAAACTACTGTATATATTTGGCGTTTAACACATCTTACACACTAGATTATCAAGATATATATTCAATCTATTACATTTACATCTATTTCTAACCTATAAAAAAACAATTTCATGCATGGTGTCGGTGGTGTGCACCACCGAATGAGGGGGTCTCCCACTTTAATGTTAAGGTAGATAGGTTTGTTGTCATTTACATATTATATGTTTTATGTGACATACACATACTTGAGTTTCTTAGGTTTTTTATATGTCATTAATATTACAGCATGCATGCAAATGTCATATAAAGCAACAATTAAACACATAAAGAGATTACATGTTAACACAAACTAAAACATATTATCGCATTGTATGACAAGATAGTCCATAATCAAGATCAAACTTCAACTCAAAATCTATTGATATTTCATATCTTGAAAAAAAATATGAAATTAATAATTGTGATGGAGTGAGATGGGTGAAATGCATTCAATCTAGAGAAAGATGGTGAAAACGAAAAGAAAGATGGAAAAGGTGAAAGAAAGTGACATGATACTCATTGTACTTTTTTTTTTTTTTTTTTTTTTAAACTGACATTGCACTTCGCTTAGAATGACTTTTAATGGTCCCATTTTCGACGTGTCATCATGTCAAGTCATGTACTTTGCTTACGATGGGGGTCCATCACTCCATCATACTTGAACAAATGTTTTCTTAGATTGTACAATGCATGGATCGGATCTATTGTTAGCACCATAATTCACTTTCCATTATTACCCTTTTTCCACAATAACACTATTTTGTGTTTTCTTTCGCGTGATTTAATTCACGTGGGATGAGATGGTTATATAAAGTAAATTGTTTTACAAAACCATGTGGATTGTGCAGTGTGTGGTTCATAACTTCATTTTAGTTGATAATTTGTGGTTTGGATATTTGTTTTGAGGGTCTGGATTATATTTATATTAATAATGTTGATGATTTGTAACATAATCGATATCATTATATTGCTAACTTAGTGTCTACTACGTGTACATGGGTTTCCTCTCTCTCGCTATGAGCCATAGCAAATGAAATGTTGATGACTTGAAACAAAATAATCTTGACTGCTTCGTAGCGGTATATGATAATTGGAACCTTGTTCATTTCTATAAAATACATGTATGCAGTAAGATATAACGATGTGATCAACGTGACTTTACAATTTTGAATGTGTCGTACAAACAGATATTAGGGGACTGCCGATGGCGGAGCTAGACTCTTTATTGTGGCAGGGCCAGAAAGGAAATTTGCATAAAGTAGAAGGGCGAAAATGTAAAAAGGAAAATTTACTACATAAAAGTCATTAGAAAATACACTATGTGACAAATTTGTGAGAGGGACAAAACCCTTCTTGGTCTTCATGTAGCTCCGCCAGTGGGGACTGCAATAGTAGATGGTGCAAGTCGTCCCAAAGGCTTCAAAGAGATGACTAAGTTTGGGAAAATTGAAATAAACATTTCTCTTTCAAACTTATTATTTCAAGCAATGACTAAATCATAGTGACTAAATCATCAAATAATCTTATTGGCCAAAGTCTAAATAAATGACATTAATTATAGATTAAACGTTTCTAAATAACCAACCAAAACTTTTAACTTTGGAATTTAAATGCTACATCACATGTGTTTGTTATTTGGCTATCAATATACGCCATAAAATTTTTATGGGATATGTTATTGGTACCTCCCGGCCCACCTTATTTTGTCCTCCACCCTCCTTGGCCCACTCTGTTTCCAGCATAACACAGTTTTTTTTTTTTTTTTTTTATCAATTTCTGTTTTCTTATTTTCTGTCAGTTTAATATTTTTGCCTTATCAAACATTATATTTTATGTTTCATACTTTCAAGTCTATAGTTTTTTAATATAAATAAAATTATAAAAATAAAAAAGAAAAACAAAGAGGGGGTACAAATGACTTTTTTTGGGGTTATACCACACCCAATTTTTATATGCAAATGATAGGTCGGACTAGGGTTGTTCACGAACCGAGCCGAACCGAGCGAGGGTCTGCTCGAACTCGGCTCGGTTTAAAACCGAGCGGCTCGGCTCGGATCGAATTTAGATAACCGAGCGGGAAATGGTCGCTGGAACTCGGATCGGTTTCTAAACGAGCGCTCGGTTCAGCTCGTTTTTCGCTCGAATTCAACCGTTGACTAAGAAGTCAAGGTGACCCCGACATTAATATTTTGCCTTCTCCTGCCTCTCGACTATACCAACAAAACCATCAATAATACAACAAAATCCAAAATTCCCGTCAATCAATATACAACTCCGCCAAATCTAAATCCTAAACCTCGGCAACATCACAAAAATAAAATCCGAATCTAAACATAAGAACAACAACATCAAAACATCAAGAACAATCAAGGATAGCATCAAAATAAGCCCAAGCCGTGAGCTTATGCTCACGGTTTCACGTCGACACACAAAACACAACACAACAATGGATACCATTTCATGTTTTTACCATTTTTATTAATCAAAACATTAACCCACTTGTCTTTGAACCCGTATAATCAAGAACATCACGAGTTTGACTCAGAGTGAGTCAACCCCACGCGTAAAACGCGTTTTCTTCAATCGATCTACAAGTTTGGAACAATAAAAATGATGGTGGTAGTGTTTGGTGGCAGCGGTGAAAATAAAATGAGGTGGTGATGATGTTTGGTGGCGCGTGGATGGTGTCTAGAGAAAGAGGAGGTGATGGGGAGTGTTGTGGTGGTGGCGGTGTGGTTGTAGGGGTGGCGGTGGTGGTGGTTTGTGGCGTGGCCGGTGCAAGAGAGGAGAGGGAGAGAATGTGATGGAGATGATGATGAAAATGATAAAGTAGGGTTAGGGTTTAGGTTTTATTAGTGTATATTTTGTGTAAATTGCAATTAGATCCTTGTGTTTAGCATCATGACTTTTCTAACAATAATAAGATCATAATCAAACACATCATAAATTTCAGTGACCTCAGACCAAATACATCATAAATTATATAAAACATTTTAGACATACAAAAATAATTCGAGCGAGCGACGAACGAGCGGACCTATGCTCATTGCTCGTTTCGTTTATAAATCGAACCGAGCCGATCGGCTCGGTTACAACCGAGCGATAATCGAGCGAGCGAATTTTCGAGTATTTTTCGAGCGAGTTATAAACGAGTTTCGAGCGTCGAGTTTTTTGGACAGCCCTAGGTCGGACCAAATTGTACATCATGAATTGATGTCAAGAATCATACAAGGGTTATTTTTTCTTTCTTTTTTTTTTTTTTTTTTTTTTTTTTTTTTTTTTTTTTTTTTAAGGTAAAGAAATTATGTGAGACATAGTCTTAACATATGGAAAATATTTCAACATACAACTCCAACATATTACGTTGATCAACAAAAGATTTTGAGACTATAAATTGTGAAATCTTCATATAGTTAATGTCACGGTGAAGTTCATAACATGAGTTTCCTATATTAGACACTCATAGTTGCAATGACATTAAAACCAAAAACATAACTACAAAAACTATATATTTGGCGTTTAACACATCTTACACACTAGATTATCAAGATACATATTCAAATAGAAGTGAGATCCATGAAAAATCATTGGTTTCTAAAGAACAAATAACAACATCCCAACCATCCATTCTTCCATCATCCAACGGCAGAGATTAGATCTGATAATTACAAACAAGGAAAAAATATGTAAATCTTACCTCTAACCTATAAAAGCAAAAAAAAAAAATAGTCAATTGTCTCATTTATTCACCTCATCAGATCTGATAATTAAAACCGACATTCAACCTCGCCGGAAAATCAACCTCCGCCGAAAAATTAACCATAGCATATACAAAACTGGTTACAAAGCAATCAGAATCTAGGACGAACAACACATAATCAGCCTAAACACACACACACACACTCATTGAGATACCTATATATTCAGCAGAACTAAAACCTAGTCCGATTGAATTAGCCGTAACTGCTCCAAAACTAACACACCATACCTAGAAATTACCGTCATATCTACAAAGCAGTGTGAAACCGATAACAAGAACACAAATTTCATTCATAATCAAAATGCAGCACAATCATCACTTAATGAAATCTAACACACTAAACCTAAAGATTACTGTAATATTCACATAACCTGAAGCAAAAAATAAGCAATGAAGGAACGTATAGTGAATAATATAACGAAATAAGCTAAAAATATACCAGAATCTTCATTTGGAAGGGGATTTTGATCGGAATCCGATTTATCCAACAAACCGGCTTTAGATAAAGCTAACTTCTTGCCTTAATTAGCTCTATTTTCAACCTAAGAGCATCCACAACGGTGAAGCTTTATATAGGTCTATAATCATTAATTTATAAACCTTTTGATATTATAAACCTCTGCTCACTATGCATAAACCTTTTACAACTCTTTCAAATGATTCATAATAACACATGCATTAAATTATGAATAGGTTCAAGAATATGAACCTCTTCATGCCACATGTACATGAAACAAATGATCACTATGGTTAAAATGAAAGATAAAGCTTTATATAAGTTTTATACCTTTTGATAAACCTACCATAGTGGATGCCCTAAGGAAGAAAGAAAACATCTATGTGCATCAATTTTCCTAAATGTTATATACTAAGTTAATACTTAATTGTTCTACATCAAAATAGAATTCTTCGTTTTGAACCATGCGAGTAGATAATCATTGTAGGTGTATATATTTATACACTTTAGCATGCAGATAGCTATCATTTTATGAAATGATCATAATGACACCTAAATATATGTATAACATCATGTTAAGCTTAAATTATAAGGTATGAGCAAAAAATTGCTGTATTATGTTTTCATAATTTTAACTAAACACGTAAAGAAACTACCCATGGAAATTAATAGGCAATCTATTATACAAAAAATTTTCGCCAAAATTTGAAAATATAAGTTTAAAAAATCATTAACAAAGGACTACCAATAAAAATCATGTAAACGCGTTTTTACCTAAACACACAATAATCTAGTCCATGTGCATGGTTTCTAAAAGTACATTTACATGGAAATATCAAAATATGGTCCCAATGACATAAAATTAATTAGGAGATTGGCATCCTAAAGGATGATGGTAAATTTACACCAAAACAGATAAATAAATTTCCATAGCATCTTTGCATTATTTGTAACAAAAAAAGAAAGATAACAAACAAACAATTATTGTTTTTTTTAACAGCAAATATCACGTTCAAAGTTTATTTTAATATATTCGATACCTTTATATGCGTTCGAATTCTAAACAAGCATGTCACAAGAAATTCAATTTGACTTGGCTTTCAAATAGTTTCATAAGCTAGACTGATTATTTATTGATCGAAACTAAAATTCAAGGTATCATATGTGAGACAAAGTCTTAATTAACATATGGAAAATATTTCAACATACAACTCCAACATATTACGTTAATCAACAAAAGATTTTGAGACTATAAATTGTGAAATCTTCATATAATGTCACGGTGAAGTTCATAACATGAGTTTCCTATATTAGAAACTCATAGTTGCAATGACATTAAAACCAAAAACATAACTACAAAAACTATATATTTGGCGTTTAACACATACACACTAGATTGTCAAGATATATATTCAGTATATTACATTTACGTGTATTTCTAATTAAATTATAACGTATAAAAAAACAATTTAATGCATGGTCGAGAAAATAAAAAAGGAGAGTCGGTGGTATCCCACTTTAATGTTAAGGTAGATAGGTTTGTTGTCATTTCCATATAGTATATGTTTTACGTGGAGTTTCTTAGGTTTTTTATATGTCGTTAATATTACAGCACAAAATGTCATATAATGCAACAACTAAACAGATTGAGAGATTACATGTTAACAGAAACTAAGACATATTATCGCATTGTATGACAAGATATATAGTCCATAATTAAGATCAAACTTCAACTCAAAATCTATTGAACTGACATTGTACTTCGCATTTAAATGGTCCCCGTTTTCGACGTGTCATCATGTCTTTGATTGCTTCTACTTTGATCATCCACTCATTGTACTTTGCTTTCAATGAGGTCCATCCTATCACACTTGAACAAATGTCTTCTCAGATTGTACAACTCGATGCATGGATCTATTGTTGGAACTATAATTCTCAGATTGTAGGTGGGGCAAAGACAATTCTATTCTTTAACTTGTCGTTTCATTCATGACTCTTTTCGGGTGGGGAATAATACTAGAACGCAAAATAGGGCAAGGCGTATACAACTTAAATCCAACTTTCCGACTAGTTTCCCCTCGATCACTACTATTTTTTATTTTGTGTTGTTAGTTTGCATCTTTCAACCAACCCCACAATTTTTATTTTCTTATGTTATCGTTCTCGATGTACATAAACAAAATGCAAGTTATATGTCTTTTTCTCTTTTAATTTCCTGGTTAAAGACGACATCATTATGTCTCTCTCTACATACAAATATATCTTTCATAAAGAAAGACACCAATACAATGCCAATAAGTACTATTTTATTTTTTGTGTTGTTAATTAGTTCTTCACGTGTTTTTTTTTTTTTTTGCGAGGAAATAGTATGGAATGGCCTGGGGAGCATGTGCATGGCAGAATTGACGCAGTGAGTGAGTTAAATGCTTGTGAAGTTAATAAGTAGACATATATATAGAAAGGGTAGTTGGATTCAACCGTTCACATTATATGCCTTGTCTTCAAAACCAAAATACAAAGTTACATTTCAAAATTTAATTTTTAGTCCAATTTCTATGCGTTATCCCTGAATGCAACAACAATTTGATAACCTCAAGTAAAGTATTTATTTTGTACAACAAACCATGCATATGCTGCTTCCTTTTATTCATTTTCCTAGTATAGTAGTATTTATTTTGTAAAATTTCAGATTTTCCATAAACTGCGAGAAAAAAAAATGAAGAAAAAAAAGACCTAAAAATGAGCTCGTCCTAAATGACGTATAACTCAATTCTTACACTTGGATCTCTAAAAGAGCTCGTCCTAAAAATATACAAACGGGGAGAACTTTTATACAGTAAATGGGTTGAGTGCTTTTTAAACCCTCTTAATACCCCCTAGCTATTTCTCTTTGTAATCTTCTTCACTAGCTAACTCATTGCTAGTAATATATAACTCGCCATTCAAAAAAATTAAAATAAACATATAAGCATACTTTTCTTTTCTACGACACTTCACAGTGAACTAGCAAAGGAACAAAATTACAGAAAATACATATGAAAAAAAAAAGATAAAAAAAAAAAAAAAAAGATAAAAAAAGAAGATCAGTCAATTCAGGATTCGCATTCCTTGGCCATTTGATCCAATCTACAAGTAACTAGAGATCGACATTTACAATCAACATTTAATTTTAAGTCCATTCGGTTCATGTGGGACGTACATATATAACTTCCTACTTTTATGCATTATTGATCACGAATACAACAACAATTTGATATCTTTCTATGAGGGTTTTGGGTTGAAGCATATCTCATAACGTCATATTATCCAAAGAGTTATTTGAACAACACAATTGAAACATACTTTAAGGGTGCTTGAAAGGGAGTAATGATCAACCAAAAAATAAATTGAAGAAAGAAATAAGGCTTCCACGTTATTAGGGTTACTGTCTTACCGTCCAGGGTATATACACAATTAGCATTCGTTGTTCCTGATAAAACCACGAGTGAACCCTTTATAACCTTGATCCCGCCCGACTGCATCTTCACATTAAAACCCTCTTTTTCAAGAGTACCCAGCGATATCAAGTTTCACCTTAATTCTGAAACATGCCTGACGTTGTCTAAAATGAAACTTGACCCATCCCTCATCTGTACTTGAACCTTACCAGTCCCACGTACACGGCATTTCCTGCCATCACCCAACAGTACATTACCACCGTCATACTCCTTAAAATCAAACAACTAATCTCTCATGTATGTCATATGGTATGAGCCCCCTGAATCCATGATCCAGTCTTATAGTTGTTCAACACTCATAGCTAGGCCTACTCATAGCCATCATAACATCAGCACTGTCATACCCATCAGTTCTAGAACCGGATACCTGATCTTCATACCTGACAAAACCTTGAGATTTCTTGTGATTATACCTAGGACAATCCCTTTTCAAATGCTCTTCGGAGTGACATATATAACACTTGAGTATGCCGCTTCTTCCCCGTGACTTTGACCACCTTTACCATGTTGTATATCATTTTGATCAGATTTCCCCCTCACAAACAAACCTTCACCACCATCAACCTTTGCTTCCGTCATCTTCTGAAGTTCCCTAGAATGAAGTGTCGCGGCCACATCTTCTAGCTTCAGAGTATTCCGACCATAGAGCAAAGTATCCATGAAATTACCATAAGACGATGGTAAAGATGTGAGTAATAATAATGCTTGATCTTCATCCGATATAGCAGTATCTATAGCCGCTAAGTCACCTACCAGCTTGTGAAACTCATCAATATGTTCAGACTGACTCTTAACCAGATGCATGTCAAAAGTATATAATTTCTTTTTCAACTACAAATGATTAGCTAAAGACTTTGTCATGTATAAAGTCTCTAACTTTTTCCAAATTCCCACTGCAGTCATCTCCTTGGTGATATCTGTAGGACCCAATCACCCAAACACAAGATCAATGTGTTGTAAGCCTTTTTCTTAATGACGTTATCGTATGCCACTATTGTGGCTGCAGGTAACTCCTCCAATGATGCAGCTAATCTCTGTTGTTCCAACAAAGCCTTCATCTTTACCTACCATAACCCGAAGTCATTCTTCCCATAGTAATTTTATGAATTCAGACTTGGTCCCCGTTATCTTAATCCAATCCATTTGTTTATTCTGATAACACTGTGATATAAACCTCACAACACCGAACTAAACAAAGTACCCGTATGCTATTTGAAATACCCTTGTCGACTTTATATGTTAAACGCGTAAACTTGCAATCCAAATTTGTTAGCAACACGACAAGGAAAAACCTTCAAAGCTTCGAACCTTTTTTTGATGTTTGTGTCTATCTTCATCATTAAGGCGTGATAAATTCAATGAGTTTAATTGGTTATAGTTTATAATTCTTGCTTCCTACTGTCTCTTGTTTAATTGATTGCATCGCGTTAGGCTAAAAAAACTGGCTATTTTTGTATATGTGTTAGCTTGAACGTCTTAGAAAACCTGAAAACGTAACCATATAGTGCACTATTAGTTTTTCTCGTTGTATTTATTGCATGAATTGCGGCTTGTAGATCCTAGAAAACTTAACAGACTTTAAGTGATTTAGGGGAGACTAATCTTCATAGAGTTGGGGACTTCGGCACCTCCCCACGACCAATATTAAGGAATAAAACGCTTCAATTACAACAAGGGTGTGACAATTTAGTAGGTAGAATTGGATAGCTAGCAAGGAGTAATACATCATAGGTAGATACGCTTCACTTCCCTTGTAGAACCCTAATTTACTTTTCTTGCATATTAGTATAGACTTAGTTTAATTGTAGGTTTGGGTTAGTTGACTAGCAACTAATTCTGTCCACTCTTTCAAAACCCGAGATTTTTACTTGCTTTCATAATATATAAAAATACAAAAAGAATCATCCCTCACCTCTAGACCTATCTCGCCATACACTTCGACCTTTCACAACTATTGCGAGACTATTCCCCTAGAGAACGATCAATCCCCCGGACTTACCTATACTACACTACAACGGTTAGGTACACTACCTAGAGAATTTTAAACCTTTTGTTAGGTACACTGCCTAGAGAATTGTAAAACCTTTTGTGAGGTTCGCAACCCTCGCATCAGCTACTACGTTATTAGGATTACTCGGCATTTTCAACTTATGTCTCCTCATTTGCTCTTTCATCTAAATTTAGAAAACCTTCTTTCTTTTAATATAGAGTTAATTGCAAAAATCGTCCTTGTGGTTTGGCCAAATTGCAGATTTCGTCCGTACTGTTCATTAAGTGCAGAAATGGTCCTTATTTTCCACTGTTACATTCACTTTCAGTCCCCCACGTGGACCTCCGTTAACTTCCATCCGTTACCTTCTTCACGTGATATTCACACGAGGGTAATTTAGTCTTTTTCCAACTTTAAATAAAATAATACCCCACCCCACTAATAAAAAACCCCCCGTTCCCACTCCCTATCTTTTTCTGGTCCCCAAATTAAAAGTCAAACCCTTACAATCAATACCTAATTTCTTATCCCTGCTGTTCAAATCCATTGCAATTATAGTCCGTGTAGATACATGCGGTTAGAAAGATGAATGCGTCACCTTCACCTCCAAAATTTATTTTTAGAAATGATGGCGTATCAATTGATCCAAGCACAATTTATGGTAAGAATCGAAGTTTTTTTAATGGAAATAATCAGTTATTTGATACTACATTGTTAGCTCATTGATTTTTTTTTCTTTTCATTATGATACAGGTGGTTCCAAGTCCATGTTCTCTATGAAGTTCAATCATGGTGGATACTTCACACAACCACCAAATAGGATGTATACCACAGGTGAGACAGTATACTTGGATTACATTGATGTGGATCACCTTAAGGTTGAGGGAATAAACACAATTATGACTCAACTAGGGTATGAGTCTGATGACATTATATATTATCACTTTAGGATGCCTAACAAAGGTTTAGATAATGGTTTAAGGCCTGTGAATTGTGATGATGATTTAGTTAGGTTGGTAAAAGTAGTGGAAACACATAAGGAAATAGAATTTTTTGTAGAGCTTTGGATTAACAATGTTCGGTTGGCTGACTTAGATGATGATGGTGTAGATAACATAGGCTTTGATTTGAATGTGGAAGATACACATGGACAGTCTAGCTCTAAGAATGTAGGTGATGAAAATGACACAGAAATGAACATGGAGGATATTGTTGATGAGGAGCATATTATTGATGATGTGGAAGTGAACATGGAGGATTTTGTAAGGCACAATGTTGGTAGTGAAAACTATGTTGACCCAAGTGGAAAACCTCATTTTGAAGTAACAGATGAAGCTTTAGAGGTTGTGGACTATGATTCATTTGATAGTGATGTAGGTGATGATGATGATGCTTCAAGTGTTATAAGGAGGAACCTTAGGAAACTTAAAAAAACTGGAGGTGCTGGATCAGATGGTATTGTTAACTTCTTTTTTGTTGGACAAGATTTTGCTAACAAGGAAGAAGCTAAAGAAAGAATTAAAGCTCATGCAGTTGAAACAAGAAGGAAGATTCAAATTGTAAAGAATGATCATGAAAGGTTACAAGCAAAATGTAAGGGTACAATGCCATGTGCTAGACAGAATATACCATCTGTTGGGTCACAAGCACAAGGAAAAAAGAGGAAAAAAGGTGAGACAGTAGCTGGTGGGTCAAAAGGGAATAAACAAATGAAGGGTAAAGGTGTAATTTCACAAGATGAGGACAAAAGTGTGTGTCCTTGGAAAGTCTATATTTCTCCTGGACCAACTTGCAAATGGGTGGTTAAAACATTTAATAATGAACATAAATGTCTCCAATCTAGGGATATAAAAGCATGTACAGCCTCCTTTCTTGCCAAACATGTTGTAAACCTAATTTCTCTGAACCTTGATATACCAACAGTAGCAATCCAAGAGCAGATGCAGTCCAAGTTTCAAGTAGGTGTTTCTGCTACAAAAGCTTTCAGAGCTAAGTCTAAGACAGAAGTTAATTTGAGGGGTGATGCAGTGGGTCAATATGCTTTATTGAGAGATTATGCTGAACAGTTAAAGAAGTCTAACCCAAACACAACAGTGAAGATAGATGTTTACAGGCCTCATAGTCCAAATGACACTTCAAGAAGGTTTAAAAGGATCTATATCTGTTTGGGTGCTCTAAAAGAAGGTTTTAGAGCTTCTGGGAGAGAGCTGTTAGGGTTGGATGGTGCATTTATGAAAGGTCAACATCCAGGACAACTGATAACAGCTGTGAGTGTGGATGCTAATAATGGAATCTACCCTGTAGCATATGGAATTGTTGAATCAGAATCTAGAGATTCATGGGAATGGTTCGTGTCTTGTCTTGGGGATGATTTGGATTTGTATACCAATTCCAACTTCACCTTTATTACTGATAGACAAAAGGTATATACTTGTAACTATACTGTTTGTTTTAATGGTTCTTGTATTTGTCTTGGGGATGGTTCTGGTCATGTTTAATTAATGATACCATTGTTTGTTTTATAGGGTCTGTTACCAGCTATAAAGAGCTTATTTCCTGCTGCTGAACACAGGTATTGTGTAAGGCATATTAATGATAACATGAAGTTGATTTGGAAAGGAGGAGTATACAAAGAGAGGTTGTGGAAGTGTGCCACTGCAACAACTGTGGTAGAGTTTGAAAGAGCAATGGATGAACTTAAGGGATACAATCGGCAGGCACATGAGTGGTTGAAGAAAATACATCCTGAGCATTGGAGCAGAAGCCACTTTTCAGGTAACCAATTATGACCTAATTTACTTCTTTTTAGTTCATTATTAAGATGCTTACTGTATGTACATACTTATGGCAGGAAGGGCACATTGTGATTTATTGATCAACAATATCTGTGAGGTCTTTAATAGGCAATTACTAACTGCTAGGGATAGTCCTAT
Organism: Artemisia tridentata subsp. tridentata; assembly: GCA_021014915.2. NCBI lineage: Eukaryota > Viridiplantae > Streptophyta > Magnoliopsida > Asterales > Asteraceae > Artemisia > Artemisia tridentata. The sequence continues at coordinate 18,824,157 of CP139509.1, forward strand.
TTATACTGCACTAGAATATGTTAGGGAATATATAATGAAAAGGATTGTGTTGGTTCAGAAAGTGATTGAAAAAAGTGAGGGTCCATTAACACCAAGTGTGACTAAGCTTTTCAAAGGTATAATGGAACAAGCATCAAAATACTCAGTTCAATGGAATGGGGCTGAACTATTTGAAGTTAAGGGTCCTTGGAGTGACAAGTGTGTAGTGAATCTAAATCTTAGGCATTGTTCTTGTAGGAAATGGGAAATATCTGGAATCCCATGTAGACATGCAGTTGCATGCATCTTTAACATGGCGGATAATGGTATGAAAGTTCCTATCCCTGAGGATTGGGTTCATGAGTCATATAGGTTAGAAACCTGGAGGAATGTATACTCTCATAAGGTGAACCCAGTCCCTGTCCCTGGTCCAAGATCCTGTGAAAAACCCTTGTAATCAATCTTAGTGATTAATAATAATCTTGTATTACTATTTCCTAACGCCTATTTTTGCTAGAAATTTAAACTTTTCATTATTGTTATTAGTAGCAATGCATTATACATACATTAAACACACCGACGCTAGAGATTATATTTCCGACGCAACAGCACGTTTACACAACGACAAGTAATCATACTTATCTAGTGATTTCACTACACTTAACCAAAGTTAATATCACATAAATATTTTTAACTAAAACACAAACACTAACAACAAACCTAATCCTAAACTACTACTACAAACCAATCGGTCCTTTAACTATTCGGCCCAACAACAAACACTAAATCCTAATAACACTAATCCATCGAACTAGCCCAACCCAAGGGAACATCATAGCCCACTTAACCCACTTATTAGAATTGTTGTGTTTTCTTGTTTTCTCTTCTTTTCACCCGATCGATACATCACTTATTCAAGAACTCATGCAAATCTTAAATGTCGAACATAACCATTATACATTTTAACCAATAAAACCCAACTCAAACATCACAACCCACCATCACCACGACATCAAAACTGTTTCATTAACCCATCTTTATTTTTCTTTCTTGCCTTGCTCTTATCAACCGCTCGCTACCCACTTCCAAAAACCCGACATTATTACTAACATCAAGCACGACCCTCGTTTAATAATACACATTCAAACGTGCCACTTAACTAATTACTGTAATAACAAAAACCCAACTAGAAATATCAATTATTAGAACAATAATAAAACGTGTGTTAACTGTCCCCATTCGAACCAAACATATCCCCAAAGACCTCTACACAAAACGCATTCATACTACAACAATTTCCCACAACTTACTAATAATATTACCAAGTAAATATCATACTCCATGTGCAAAATAAACAAGGAACGTGAATTGTAGCTAAACAATTTCAACTTGTGATAAAATGGGAAGGAACCAAATAAGCAAGAAACCTACAAGAAACTAACAGCCAAATTCACAACCAACCACACACGTTTCACACTCAAATTAGCAAAGTAACATACAAGTGTCCTTTATCCACAGTGCTCTCTAATCATTGGTCAAGAAGTCAAACAAATTGTAGATATTTTGCTTATATAAACCCCCTTCATTCGATCACTTCCATCACCTATCATTATCTTTCAACATCACCATATTCCTTAAAGACTATAAACCACTTTCTGTCGAAGAACTTTGGAAGCAAAGTGTTGGGAGTCAAAGCTTGCACACCTTTTCAATCTCACTGCTTCCTTGTATTTCATTCGAACCCCACAACCTCCTTCACACTCATTTCACTATCAAAATACCTTCATTGAAACCAACCTTGTTCGACCGAGAGCTTAACCAGTATAGGAGTAAGAGAGTCCAAAGCAAGTGGGTTGTTCATTTCGTGTTCCATCCTACAAGCCTTAAGTCTCCACCACCTTTCTCAAAGGTGTTGTAAGTTCCCTCATCCTCTTTTAAATATAGTTCACATACTCACTGCATGCACCTTCCATGCTACATTCGAAGCGCGTCTATCTTATTTCATATAACATACAGTCACAAACTTATCTCACACGTTAACATATAAACACACCATGCATTATTATGCTTCTTACTTAAATACGTATATAGTGACACTTCATTTAGTTGCATGCACATTTTATTCGAACATTAAGATATTCGAGCTCAATCGGTTAACAAAAGCTAGAGGAAACATGTCAAATCTTAATTTGATCGAACCACCCAAGTCACGCTTAACATATGACCACCTCCTGAATGTCACTCTAACTCAACTTGAACTCGAATAATAACTCCCACGACAAACCGGTTGAAAAGAAACAGAAAAATATCCAAAATATTACTAGTTAAAAATCCACTCGAACAAGCCATTTCACGATTAATTTAATACGAAACCTTTCATGCAAAACCTAAATATTTTTATCCTTCTCAATAGCTCACATGGCGAACTAAATATTTCGTGTTCTAAGATCCCTCTCATAACCCCATCTCGACAACCAAAATAATTCCTTTCGAATACTACTCGACTGATGCGAACACTTAGAAAATTTCATGGCATATTTCACAAAGTTACTTCACTCGACCAGCCCAAAAACCATTGCTATAATTTCGAAAACCTGTATATAACATATCTAAATTTTTATATCACTCGATCGACAAGCTGGCAAAATATATTTTTCATGTTCAAAGTTCGACCCCATAAGCTTGTCATCACGCTCAAAACAATTCATTTTGGATCGACCATCACTAGTAACTAGCGACTATTTTCAGAAAAGTTTATAAACCTTCGGTTGGGCCAAAAATCAAGCCCAACAAGGATTTTCGATAACTAGATCCAACAGGCCCGTACAATATATTTTTGGAATCCTAAAATTAGCCCAAACCTAGGCCCAAAACAGTTTTCACGCCCTCGCCTCTAAATTTGTTAACGAACCTTAAACCAAATCGTTAATCGGCCCAATAAGGTAAAAATAATCTCATTTCTGAAATAAACACTTAAAATAAGTTAAAATAAACTTAATAAAGTTATAGAAATTTTCAGAATATTTTTCCCGTCATTTTTATGCAAAAAGGACTAAAAATGTAACGCGACTTAACCGAAAAGGACTAAAACTGCCAAACCTGGAAACTAAGGGACTGAAGCTGTGAAAACAGTTGTAAAGGACTGAATTTGACATAACATTGAACTTCAAGCCTTATATGGACTATTGGACAATTATTGGACTATTATTGGACTATGGACTGAATATGGACTAACGACGTAACGCAAACCACGGTTAGGGTAGAAAATGTAAAACCTGGAAAGATCAAGGACCAACTATTATAACTTGTCATTCTTATCTTCTTTTTCATTTTTGCACCACATCTTTACTTCATATGCATATTCGCATTATAGTTGCATATTAGTTATTAGCGATAGAAATATTCATAGTTATATTTCATTTGCTTTGGAAAGATATGATCTTACGAGATGTGCAAGCACCATAATCATATCACACCTTCACTCTCAATGATTTGATCGTCGTATATCATTAGTTAATCATCATCCATACACACACACCACTAGAAATTAGTCAGATTCTCAGTTATTTATATATTTACCAGGTTCTATATCGAAGTTGTTATAATCACCTCTGAGTTTATTTTTATCATCACCAAGAACGCATAAGGTGAGTCATGGCCTCACTTTTAAACTCTTTATACTTTTTAAACTCCGTGAGGGGGATACATGCTATAACTAAATCACAAGTATTTTTCTGTATGCTACCTGACTTGATATATGCCTAAGTACACCATATTGCCATAAGACCCTTTATCATGAGCCATTAATCACTGCGGTGAACGCGAATATAATGAATAGATCTATTAGAGGTTGACGACCTATCCCACTAATACTGTGACGGAATGCTTTTTGCTAGTCGTATTAGTCGCGATGCATTATATTTGAGAGAAATAGGAATTGGCAAAATCACCTATTACACGAGGGCAAAACTTTCATCATTAATTTGGTGGACACCTCCGTTTATGCGGTACTTTGTTAACGTTTGCGTGTCATGAGACTTAGGGCAATATATGAACTGCAATATCGATCTTTTTAAACTGATTGTATCTCCAATACAATCTACTTGTGATTGAACTGATATCTAAACTACAAACTCCATGATTTCACTCAACATTATGTTGACTTTTAAGCATGTATCTCAGGGAACTAAAGAGGAGCAAGGCAAGGCATGGAGCAGGCGTACCCTATCTTCAATAAATGGTGTAAAATAAGTTGTAATTCAGTTAAAATAATGTTTTCTTGAAGAAACCTTAGCACTCTGATGTAATGTATTATAACTGAATTTGTATTATGGACCTATGTAAATTAAAAATGCCATCTTAGGCTGTTTTCTTATGGTTTTGTTTTCGATCCTCACTGTAACACCCAGATTAATCTTCCGCTGCTACAAAACAAATTTGGGGGTGTTACAGTTTGGCATCAGAGCTTTGGTTATAGAGAACCAAATGTTTTTCAAACGTTGGACTATAACTACATTTTTCAAATAAATTAATTATACACCATGTTACCTTAAACTCTCCATGCCTGCTTGCTGCCGCGCTCGGTATGTTATACATTAGAATTATCTGATGGAAGTTTTGTATACTTAATAGCTATTGCACACAACTAGATCATTTCATGCTTATATCACACCACTTGATGTTAGTAAGTTACTTATTTTACGATATATGGATTATTACAGTACTATGTCGTTTATCACCCACTTTAGTATATCATCGGAGCCGGACTCCGAAGGATCACTAGCATCAGTCACATCCCCTGTACTTCCCGATGCTATAGTACCAGAGATTGTGCCTGACGCGATCGAGCCCCTTGTGGAGGGTGGAGCCGCCGCTATACCTTTATTAGATGACATACATGTGCCAGCTTTGCCAGCACCTACGCTACCACCACATTTTGTTTACGACACCTACTCTCCTTTCTACATACCACCCCCTGACGACTTGTACTATGAGAGTCAGCAATGGCTCCCTGCTGATGATTTACCCGAACCCCATCATGTTACACCACCATCACTACCTGACCATGTGCTTGACGTACATACCCAGACATATCCACTACCACCTCGACAGCGGGATCCGATTCCTGCAGAGGATATTCCTTCATCGAGTAGACGTCGCATCTCAGACCAGATACACCCATCCTCACCATCACTGCCTTACCCTCCCGGTTTCACTCCCCCAGATCAGACTCATGATGCTTGGGAAGGATTTAGACCAGTAGTCACCCACACCCTTATACCATCCACAGTAGTGACACGACTCGAGAGTCACGGAGAGCAGGTCGATTCACTTCTTCGGATGATAGACCATGTACCATTAGATTCTCCGGGTACTATCACTGACACACTGCATAGGTTGGTTTCCAACAGAGCAGTGATACAGCAGTGCTTGAGACAGATGCAGACAGACTTGGCAGATACCCGTTCCCACGCGATATCAATACGCAGAGAGGGACAGGACTTAGCTTGGGAGGCGCACACGGCACAGCGTAGAGCAGACGCATTAGAGAGACTCATGGGAGACATACAGATGGAGCATCAGGCTGAGATACAGAGACTCAGAGACCAGATCTCAGAGCTCACGAGGCGTACGGATAGACCTGAGCAGTAGACATAGTTAGCATGATTGTATAGTTTGAGACATTGTAGTCTGCCGCATGTGGCAATTAATAAAGACTCTTGTATCGTTTTGTTGTATAACTCAACTGATCAAGTTATTAATGTTGTTATGCTGGTAGTAATGAACTATATATCTGTTAACTTATGTATTATGGTTGTTCGTATGTATTGTAATTGTATCCAGACATGTCGTGATGTTATCTGTTATTATTATGATTCTCAAATTGTGTAAATATTGTAAAAACCTGAACACATAAAATATGTGACATGAAATTCAGTTTGATTAAATCGATTGTACCTTAACAACCCCACATCTGTAAATTGATAAATTACAGAGACATCATAATTGTGGGAAGATATTCAATTTAATCATCATTTCACACCATGATTACATTGTGCATATACTCAGCTATTCTATCCGAATTCTAAATTGGTATTCTTGTGACATTAATAGAAAATGGCACATAGCGACAACGAAACTACCAACGCAACCATAACACTAACGCATGAGGAGGTTCGAAGAATGATTGAGGAAGGCATCACCGCAGCACGCGAGGCCGATGCAGCAAACCGCTCAAGCAATACTATGGGAGCAACAAATGAAAGTGAGGCATCTACTCCACGTAAATGCACTTACAAAGAATTTTTAAGTTGCCAACCAACCACCTACCGAGGCGTAGAAGGAGTGACGGAACTAGCACAGTGGTTTGAGTGTATGGAGACGGTATTCATGAGAAGCAACTGTGCAGAAATCAATAAGGTCACTTTCGCCACTGGAACTTTAAGGGGAAATGCATTATCCTGGTGGAATGCTACGGTCAAAATAATGGGTACTGAAGCAGCATTTCAGATCTCCTGGACCGAACTAAAGAATAAAATGCTGAAAAAGTACTGTCCCCGGACTGAGGTCAGAAAGCTTGAAGATGAATTTTACCAATTAGAAGTGAAAAACAATGATGTCGGTGCATACAACCGGAGATTTCAAGAGTTATCTCTTTTGTGCCCACACATGGTACCTGACTTGGAAAAGACATTGGAGAAATATGTGGAAGGACTACCTTCAAGCATTGAGGGAGACGTCACCGCATCACACCCACAAACTCTCGAAGCCGCATTCGTATTTGCTCAGCGAATGATGAGTCGAGTGCTTAAACGAGGTTCTAACTCCACAGTCAGTGGACAAAAGAGAAACTATGATAACCGTGACGGTAACAACCGGAACAGCAACAGTTATTACCATCACAGCAGGAGCTACCGCAGCAATGATCGAAGCAACCGCAATAGGAACTATCAGCAAAGCAGGAATGATAGACATCAACAACAAAACCGCAGACAAGAAGCCGCTAGAGCTTATGTGGCCACACCTGCTGAAGGAAAAGAGTATGCTGGAACAAAACCCCAGTGTAACAAGTGCAAGATGCATCATACAGGACCTTGTACCGCCATCTGCGGTAACTGTAGGAAAATAGGCCATGTGACCAAGGACTGTAGGGCCACGGGAGCAAACGCATACCCAATAACAGTAAAGTGCCACGGTTGTGGTGAAGCGGGTCATTATAAAAGCCACTGCCCCAAGAACTTCAATCAAGTTGCCAGAGGAAGAGCTTATGTACTCGGAGATGGAAACGTGTCACCGAACCCCAACGTCACTACGGGTACTTTCTTACTGAATCAAAATAGTGCTAAAATATTATTTGATTCTGGAGCCGATAGAAGCTTTGTATCTACTTCATTTGCTTTATTGCTTAAGATAACGCCTGTAGAATTAGACACCTCGTATGAAATTGAGATAGCCGACGGAAAATTGTTAAACACCAACACCGTACTCAAAAACTGCACCTTAACCCTCCAAAACAAATCATTTCCGATCGATCTCATGCCCATCCAGCTTGGAAGCTTTGACGCGATTGTGGGTATAGATTGGTTATCCAAACATCGTGCCCGAATCATCTGCGATGAAAAAGTTGTCCAAATCCCCATAGACAATGAAACACTTGTTGTTCGTTGTGACCACTATAAAACCCAACTCAATATCATCTCGTACATCAAAACGGTGAAATACATAAACAAAGGATGTCACGCATTTTTAGTTCAAGTAACGGAAGACAAATCGAAAGAGAAAGAAAAGCGACTAGAAGAAGTGCCAGTTGTAAATTAGTTTGCAGAAGTGTTCCCTGAAGACTTGCCAGGAATTCCACCCATCCGGCAAGTAGAGTTTCGAATCGATTTAGTGCCTGGAGCAGCACCTGTTGCAAAAGCACCATATCGATTAGCCCCTTCCGAAATGAAAGAATTATCTGAGCAGTTGAAAGAACTGTCAGACAAAGGATTCATCCAACCTAGCTCATCACCTTGGGGAGCACCAGTCCTGTTCGTCAAAAAGAAAGATGGAACATTCCGAATGTGCATCGATTATAGAGAGTTGAACAAACTCACAGTGAAAAATCGATACCCATTACCAAGAATAGACGATCTATTTGACCAACTGCAAGGATCGAGTGTTTACTCAAAAATCGATCTAAGATCAGGATACCACCAACTAAGAGTCAGAGAAGAAGACGTTCCCAAAACAGCCTTTCGAACACGATACGGACATTACGAATTCCGCATAATGCCATTTGGTCTTACCAACGCACCGGCAGTGTTCATGGACCTAATGAACCGTGTATGTAAGCCGTATCTGGACAAATTCGTAATCGTATTCATCGACGACATTTTGATCTACTCACGCAACAAACAAGAGCATGCGGAACATTTGAGAACCATTTTGGGTGTACTCAAACAAGAGAAACTGTATGCAAAATTTTCCAAATGTGACTTTTGGATCTCCACCGTTCAATTCTTAGGTCACATCATCAACAGTCAAGGAATTCACGTTGATCCCGCCAAGATCGAAGCAGTCAAAGGTTGGGCTTCGCCCACCACTCCCACTGAAATTCGACAATTTTTAGGACTCGCTGGTTACTATCGAAGGTTTATAGAAGGTTTTTCCAAAATCGCAAAACCTTTGACAGAACTCACCCAGAAAAACAAGAAGTACATCTGGGAAGAGAAACAAGAATCAGCATTTCAACTCTTAAAACAAAAACTTTGTGAAGCACCAATTCTAGCACTACCGGACGGAAGCGAAGACTTTGTAGTATATTGTGACGCATCGCATCATGGGTTAGGTGCGGTGCTAATGCAAAGAAACAAAGTCATAGCTTACGCTTCTCGACAGCTCAAGAAGAATGAGGAAAATTACACCACTCATGATCTAGAACTAGGAGCAGTAGTATTTGCTCTTAAGATATGGAGACATTACCTATATGGTACAAAGTGTACGGTATACACCGATCACAAAAGTCTTCAACACATACTGGATCAGAAGGAGTTGAATATGAGACAGCGCCGATGGATAGAACTACTCAACGACTACGACTGTGAAATTTGCTACCACCCCGGTAAAGCGAATGTCGTGGCCGACGCGTTAAGCAGAAAAGAAAGAACCAAACCTCTTAGAGTTCGATCATTAGAAATGACAATTCATTCACCACTTCCATCTCAAATACTCATAGCCCAATCGGAAGCCCTTCAGGAAGAGAATCGAGCTCACGAGAAAATTAAGGGCATGCTAGAAAATGAGAACGGACTCATACGAAGATCCGATGGAATGTTATGCTTCAAGAAAAGATGCTGGATTCCTCTCTATGGAGGTATTCGTGATTTTATCATGAATGAATCTCACAAGTCTAAATATTCCATTCATCCCGGATCCACCAAAATGTACCAAGATCTCAAACAACTCTACTGGTGGCCAAACATGAAAGCCGACATTGCAACATATGTTGGGAAGTGTTTGACTTGTTCAAGGGTCAAAGCCGAAAGTCAGAAACCTTCTGGACCACTTGTACAACCGGAGATACCAGTTTGGAAATGGGAACGAATCACTATGGATTTTATTACCAAGTTACCAAGAACGTCGACTGGATACGACTCTATTTGGGTTATCGTCGATCGTTTAACCAAAACAGCTCATTTTCTGCCTATCAAAGAAACTGACGAGTTGGACACACTCGCTCAGTTGTACTTCAAAGAAATCATAATCCGACATGGAGTCCCGATCTCTATCATCTCAGACAAAGACAGTCGATTCACTTCAGGATTTTGGCAATCTCTGCAGAAAGCCCTCGGTACTCAATTGGACATGAGCACCGCTTATCATCCTCAGACTGATGGACAAAGTGAAAGAACAATCCAAACCTTAGAAGATATGCTTAGAGCATGTGTGATTGACTTCGGAAAAGGTTGGGATAAACATTTACCATTGGTTGAATTCTCATACAACAATAGTTACCAAGCTAGCCTGAAGGCTGCACCTTTCGAAGCACTTTACGGAAGAAAGTGCAGATCACCCATCTGTTGGACAGAAGTTGGTGACATGCAGCTTACTGGACCAGAACTAATCCACGACACAACCGAGAAAATATTCAAAATCAAACATCGTCTCCAAGCCGCTCGTGACAGACAAAAGAGTTACGCAGACGTGAGAAGGAAACCCATGGAATTTGAAGTCGGAGATAGAGTTATGCTAAAAGTTTCACCCTGGAAAGGAATGATACGCTTTGGAAAGCGTGGAAAACTCAACCCAAGGTACATTGGACCATTTAAAATCCTCGAGAGGATTGGTCCAGTTGCCTATAAGTTAGAACTTCCGGAAGAACTCAGTAGGATACACCCTACATTCCACGTATCACAACTTAAGAAATGCCTATCGGATGAGACTCTTGTCATTCCACTGAAGGAGATTAAACTAGACGACAAACTTGTATTTACAGAGGAACCCGTAGAGATAATGGATAGAGAGGTTAAGCAACTCAAGCAAAGCCGTATTCCTATTGTGAAAGTAAAATGGGACTCTAAGAGAGGACCAACGTACACATGGGAACGCGAAGACCAAATTCGTGAAAAATATCCACATCTATTCCCGTGAACCACTCTTAGTAGCCATTTTAGACTTGAATTCCGGGACGGAATTCGAATGAGGGAGGAGTACTGTAAGATCCTGTGAAAAACCCTTGTAATTAATCTTAGTGATTAATAATAATCTCGTATTACTATTTCCTAACGCCTATTTTTGCTAGAAATTTAAACTTTTCATTATTGTTATTAGTAACAATGCATTATACATATATTAAACACACCGACGCTAGAGATTATATTGCCGACGCAACAGCACGTTTACACAACGACAAGTAATCATACTTATCTAGTGATTTCACTACACTTAACCAAAGTTAATATCACATAAATATTTTTAACTAAAACACAAACTCTAACAACAAACCTAATCCTAAACTACTACTACAAACCAATCGGACCCTTAACTATTCGGCCCAACAACAAACACTAAATCCTAATAACACTAATCCATCGAACTAGCCCAACCCAAGGGGACATCATAGCCCACTTAACCCACTTATTAGAATTGTTGTGTTTTCTTGTTTTCTCTTCTTTTCACCCGATCGATACATCACTTATTCAAGAACTCATGCAAATCTTAAATGTCGAACATAACCATTATACATTTTAACCAATAAAACCCAACTCAAACATCACAACCCACCATCACCACGACATCAAAACTGTTTCATTAACCCATCTTTATTTTTCTTTCTTGCCTTGCTCTTATCAACCGCTCGCTACCCACTTCCAAAAACCCGACATTATTACTAACATCAAGCACGACCCTCGTTTAATAATACACATTCAAACGTGCCACTTAACTAATTACTGTAATAACAAAAACCCAACTAGAAATATCAATTATTAGAACAATAATAAAACGTGTGTTAACTGTCCCCATTCGAACCAAACATATCCCCAAAGACCTCTACACAAAACGCATTCATACTACAACAATTTCCCACAACTTACTAATAATATTACCAAGTAAATATCATACTCCATGTGCAAAATAAACAAGGAACGTGAATTGTAGCTAAACAATTTCAACTTGTGATAAAATGGGAAGGAACCAAATAAGCAAGAAACCTACAAGAAACTAACAGCCAAATTCACAACCAACCACACACGTTTCACACTCAAATTAGCAAAGTAACATACAAGTGTCCTTTATCCACAGTGCTCTCTAATCATTGGTCAAGAAGTCAAACAAATTGTAGATATTTTGCTTATATAAACCCCCTTCATTCGATCACTTCCATCACCTATCATTATCTTTCAACATCACCATATTCCTTAAAGACTATAAACCACTTTCTGTCGAAGAACTTTGGAAGCAAAGTGTTGGGAGTCAAAGCTTGCACACCTTTTCAATCTCACTGCTTCCTTGTATTTCATTCGAACCCCACAACCTCCTTCACACTCATTTCACTATCAAAATACCTTCATTGAAACCAACCTTGTTCGACCGAGAGCTTAACCAGTATAGGAGTAAGAGAGTCCAAAGCAAGTGGGTTGTTCATTTCGTGTTCCATCCTACAAGCCTTAAGTCTCCACCACCTTTCTCAAAGGTGTTGTAAGTTCCCTCATCCTCTTTTAAATATAGTTCACATACTCACTGCATGCACCTTCCATGCTACATTCGAAGCGCGTCTATCTTATTTCATATAACATACAGTCACAAACTTATCTCACACGTTAACATATAAACACACCATGCATTATTATGCTTCTTACTTAAATACGTATATAGTGACACTTCATTTAGTTGCATGCACATTTTATTCGAACATTAAGATATTCGAGCTCAATCGGTTAACAAAAGCTAGAGGAAACATGTCAAATCTTAATTTGATCGAACCACCCAAGTCACGCTTAACATATGACCACCTCCTGAATGTCACTCTAACTCAACTTGAACTCGAATAATAACTCCCACGACAAACCGGTTGAAAAGAAACAGAAAAATATCCAAAATATTACTAGTTAAAAATCCACTCGAACAAGCCATTTCATGATTAATTTAATACGAAACCTTTCATGCAAAACCTAAATATTTTTATCCTTCTCAATAGCTCACATGGCGAACTAAATATTTTGTGTTCTAAGATCCCTCTCATAACCCCATCTCGACAACCAAAATAATTCCTTTCGAATACTACTCGACTGATGCGAACACTTAGAAAATTTCATGGCATATTTCACAAAGTTACTTCACTCGACCAGCCCAAAAACCATTGCTATAATTTTGAAAACCTGTATATAACATATCTAAATTTTTATATCACTCGATCGACAAGCTGGCAAAATATATTTTTCATGTTCAAAGTTCGACCCCATAAGCTTGTCATCACGCTCAAAACAATTCATTTTGGATCGACCATCACTAGTAACTAGCGACTATTTTCAGAAAAGTTTATAAACCTTCGGTTGGGCCAAAAATCAAGCCCAACAAGGATTTTCGATAACTAGATCCAACAGGCCCGTACAATATATTTTTGGAATCCTAAAATTAGCCCAAACCTAGGCCCAAAACAGTTTTCACGCCCTCGCCTCTAAATTTGTTAACGAACCTTAAACCAAATCGTTAATCGGCCCAAGAAGGTAAAAATAATCTCATTTCTGAAATAAACACTTAAAATAAGTTAAAATAAACTTAATAAAGTTATAGAAATTTTCAGAATATTTTTCCCGTCATTTTTATGCAAAAAGGACTAAAAATGTAACGCGACTTAACCGAAAAGGACTAAAACTGCCAAACCTGGAAACTAAGGGACTGAAGCTGTGAAAACAGTTGTAAAGGACTGAATTTGACATAACATTGAACTTCAAGCCTTATATGGACTATTGGACAATTATTGGACTATTATTGGACTATGGACTGAATATGGACTAACGACGTAACGCAAACCACGGTTAGGGTAGAAAATGTAAAACCTGGAAAGATCAAGGACCAACTATTATAACTTGTCATTCTTATCTTCTTTTTCATTTTTGCACCACATCTTTACTTCATATGCATATTCGCATTATAGTTGCATATTAGTTATTAGCGATAGAAATATTCATAGTTATATTTCATTTGCTTTGGAAAGATATGATCTTACGAGATGTGCAAGCACCATAATCATATCACACCTTCACTCTCAATGATTTGATCGTCGTATATCATTAGTTAATCATCATCCATACACACACACCACTAGAAATTAGTCAGATTCTCAGTTATTTATATATTTACCAGGTTCTATATCGAAGTTGTTATAATCACCTCTGAGTTTATTTTTATCATCACCAAGAACGCATAAGGTGAGTCATGGCCTCACTTTTAAACTCTTTATACTTTTTAAACTCCGTGAGGGGGATACATGCTATAACTAAATCACAAGTATTTTTCTGTATGCTACCTGACTTGATATATGCCTAAGTACACCATATTGCCATAAGACCCTTTATCATGAGCCATTAATCACTGCGGTGAACGCGAATATAATGAATAGATCTATTAGAGGTTGACGACCTATCCCACTAATACTGTGACGGAATGCTTTTTGCTAGTCGTATTAGTCGCGATGCATTATATTTGAGAGAAATAGGAATTGGCAAAATCACCTATTACACGAGGGCAAAACTTTCATCATTAATTTGGTGGACACCTCCGTTTATGCGGTACTTTGTTAACGTTTGCGTGTCATGAGACTTAGGGCAATATATGAACTGCAATATCGATCTTTTTAAACTGATTGTATCTCCAATACAATCTACTTGTGATTGAACTGATATCTAAACTACAAACTCCATGATTTCACTCAACATTATGTTGACTTTTAAGCATGTATCTCAGGGAACTAAAGAGGAGCAAGGCAAGGCATGGAGCAGGCGTACCCTATCTTCAATAAATGGTGTAAAATAAGTTGTAATTCAGTTAAAATAATGTTTTCTTGAAGAAACCTTAGCACTCTGATGTAATGTATTATAACTGAATTTGTATTATGGACCTATGTAAATTAAAAATGCCATCTTAGGCTGTTTTCTTATGGTTTTGTTTTCGATCCTCACCGTAACACCCAGATTAATCTTCCGCTGCTACAAAACAAATTTGGGGGTGTTACAAACCCAGTCCCTGGTCCACAGTTTTGGGAGAGGTCTGCATTTAACCAAACAAAATTGATTCCACCATATATTCCACCACAAATAGGCAGACCTGGAGAAAAAAAAGAAAGAAGAGTGCAGGTGAGATTGCTGAAACAGTAAAAGAGAGCAAGTTAACTAGGAAAGGTGGGACTGTCACTTGTGACAACTGCCTAAAAAAGGGTCATAACAAAAGAAGCTGTAAGGAACCAAATCCATGGAAAGATCCAAATTATGGGGCTGCACAGTCATCTGCAGCTGCTGAAAAAGGACCAAGTGCAAGTCAACCATCAAAGACCACTGCAAGTCAACCATCAAAGACCACTGCAAGTCAATCCAAGACCACTGCATCAAAGGCAACAAGGAAAAGCCCAAGGAAAAAAACTGCAAGTCAATCCAAGCCCACTGCAAGTCCAAAAAAAGGGAAGAAAACTGCATCAAGGAAGAACTGCTAGATTTGGTTAAGTAATAGTATGGTTATGTATTAGTAATCCATGTAGACATTATGGTTATTATGTATTAGTACTCTTATGACATAATGGGAACAATTGTGATGCAAATTTTCAGTTTAGCAAGTTGAAAAACTTGTTTAATGTATGGCAAATGTTACCCTTTCAGTGATGCACATGTGTTCTTTACTTTTGGCAACTATTTTGTTCTCATGTCTGCAGAAGTGGTATGCTCTTGCAGATTTATTCTTTTGGCCACTATTTTTTTCTCATTGACTGTCAATTGACTGTCTTTTGGACACTATTTTTTTCTCATTGACTGCCAAGTAGATAAAGTGTGTTGGTTTGATTCTTTTGGACACTTATGGTCTTGCAGTTTGATTCTTTTGGACATGTGTGGTGATTCTTTCTATAAATTGACATGCACACTCCCCACATTACACATAAAACAGCTGATATCACACATTGTCCAGAAATGACTTCTAATCCAAATGTCATTCAGATTTCATCTTCTTCAAGTTATGCAAAAACAAAGGGAAAGGGAAAGCTTGAAACTTCATCTGAATCATCTGAAGCAAGCATAAACTGTAGCTTTTTGAATGATAGCTGGGTGTCCAGCTATCATTCAACAACTGAGGAAGAGGACTGTGTCTCCAACAAGGGTAAAGATTTGGAAGTTCATTCAAGTGGTCAGAAAAGGGTGAATGCCTATGCTAGCTACCATGTTCAAAGGGCTCCTGTGAAACACAACCCAGCCTATGACCAAAGGGCTCAAGTGCTTGGATCACCAAATGCACACACTTGGGAAGTCATCGAGGCACAGAGGTGGAAGAGGGGGGGCAAAGGGAATTGATCACTTTTCATCCAGGGCACTCTATGTACTATCTTTTTCTAATCATGTCAGTTTAAGAACCATCTATGTAATGCACCAATGATCCTAGTATCTAATAAACAATGCATCTATGTATGCATTATTTGAATAAAAATCATACACATACGTAGTAGTATCATTAAACTTGAAATTATCATTCATACTTGAACATTCATACATATAACAAAATTCATTGACTATAGTCAATTTTTAAGTTCAAGATGTACATTCATACATAGCTTTATCAGCTTACAACAAGAAACTAACTAAGAAGAAGACCCAACTACAAATCAACCATATCTTCAATCTTCTTCTTCCAGCTGCCATTTCAACCAATGATTCTTGAAGCTGGTTTCTTGACCTAAGTAGACCAGGAATGATTTGCACTGAACGAGCACACATTGGAGGATCAACCCAATCAAAAAACCCACAATCCGTTCCCTACAAATTAGTACTTCAATCAATAACTTTTGAAAAAAATATAACTACAAATTTCTACTTACAAAAACTTCTGGGCATGAGTGAAAACGACGTCCTGGGTTAAGATTTGTCCATGAAGTACGCACACGGGTCTGACTACCACAGAAACACGCCACCATTTTAGCGAATTGATTTTGCCCTTTTTACTTTTTTAGGGTTTGACTATTGGATTTGGGGACCAGAAAATGATAGGTAGTGGGAAGGGGGGTTTTTTTATTAGTGGGGTTGGGTATTATTTTATTTAAAGTTGGAAAAAGACTAAATTACCCTCGTGTGAATATCACGTGAAGAAGGTAACTGATGGAAATTAACGGAGGTCCACGTGGGGGACTGAAAGTGAATGTAACAGTGGAAAATAAGGACCATTTCTGCACTTAATGAACAGTACGGACGAAATCTGCAATTTGGCCAAACCACAAGGACGATTTTTGCAATTAACTCTTTAATATATAGAGAACTTCTAATAAGAATCTGAAAATTCTTGTAACCTTACAAATGCTTAAGGTGACGAAAGACATTAGTTGTAAGGAGACTACGAGTCAGACACTCTTTGAACTAAGCGAAAGCCTGTAAAGATTCATGCATGATTCGTCATGTAGTTAGAAAACTATAAAGTACGAGCATAGAAGTTTTGGTATGAAGAAGGACGTCGAAAGTCGTAAGGTGGTGACCTACGGGTTTTAGAATTTTGTGACACATGTAAATGTGGTTTAGAAATTTGGAGATGCTTGTGGCTATAATTAATGTGCGCAGCTAGCGTTGGTCAATTAAAAACGGTTAATAAAGGTCTGTGGTACGGTTTCCAAAATGGTTTCCAAAACGGTAAATAAAATCGATGATGCTTATTCAAACCAGGGCTTCTCTCACTCGTCACTTGTAACATTATTGGTTTTTGTTTGTCAATATATATATTTTCATAGCATCCATTTAGGCATCGACGTTAATAAATTAAACTTATCCATCATAACCATTTAGGGTGGCCAAATGCTCAAAATTGTTTGACCTTGTTTGATTATGTGTTTCAAGGGGTTCAAACCTCGTAAATTAGTCGGGTAAAAGATTAATGGTTATAAAAACAAAACTTAGACACCATTTTCCATAAACTGCGTGAAAAAAAAAAAAAAAAAAAAAAAAAAAAAAAAAAAAAAAAAAAAACCTTAAAATGAGCTCGTCCTAAATGACGTATAACTCAATTCTTACACTTGGATCTCTAAAAGATATACATACGGGGAGAACTTTTATACAGTAAATGGGTTGTGTGCTTTTTAAACCTTCTTAATACCCCCTAGCTATTTCTCTTTGTAATCTTCTTCACTAACTCATTGCTATAGTAATATATAATTTGCCATTCAAAAAAATTAAAATAAACATATAAGCATACTTTTCTTTTCTACGACACTTCACAGTGAACTTGCAAAGGAACAAAATTACAGAAAATTCATATTGAAAAAAAAAAAAAAAAAAAAAAAAAAAAAAAAAAATGATTTATAGGCTGATGAGCCATTTTGGTATCTTTAAACTAAGTGATAATCCTCCATCTATTTGGACGGATTCGACAGTGAACAAATTCGTTGTTTGAGAAGCGACCATTCACTCATGCTTTGGACGAGATAAAATACGATTTGCTAGTCTTCGATTGAACGAATTCTTATAAAAATTCTAAAAAATCTTTCAATCGATACATGGTTACTAGTTTTTTTTTTTTTTTTTTTTTTTTTTTTTTTTATAAGAAATGCCTTTATATATATAACAAAACATCCAATTACAAGTGACATACTAGTTATTTAAAACTTTTATATATAGATGAGTGCTGTTGGAATGTTTATAAGACAAAAACTAGCAAGGCATTGCATTACTCATGTAAAATTCTTAGTACATTTTATTTTGCATTTCCAAAAAATTAAAAATAAATAAATCAACCCTTTATTTAGCCAACTCAATTTTAGATACGTTTGCACTTATGTGAACTAAGGATGAAAAGAAAACGGTCTAAATGGAATACTGGACTTAGCAACAATTTAAAAAAGACAAGCCCTTACATGTACATATAAACAAATAGAGTTAATGTCAAAAATGGTCCCTTTACGCGACCGGTTTTAACACTTATAGTCCCTGGGTTAAATTTTCAACGGATCCAGTCCCTTGTGAAGCCAACTATCACGAATTTAGTCCCTTGACCATTAACCTGGGTCAGTTTGACCGGTTTAAATGGATGAAATGACCAAATTACCCTCTTATTATTATTATTATTATTATTATTTTCTAAATCTAAATACACAAGCACAAGCAGATCTTCATCAGATGAGCTTCAATTCCAGAATAGAAATGGATCTCCCACCATCAACACCACCAACACCACCATCAAAATCTAACTTTAACCACAGGGACCAAAAATCCAAAATCAACAACACAAACAACACAAAACCAAGACATTAAAATAACTCCATTTGATTCCAAAATCCCTCTTTTGACCATGGTTTTTGCTGCTACTTCCACCACTTTGCTAAAAAAAAAAAAAAAACCCCATATTTATTAATTGCATCAAGCCATCAATAAACACAACATGTTAGATTTAACATTTCAAGCTAGGAAGGAAAATGTACAACATTTAAAACCCAAAGAATTGCACTCTTACTAGAGGAAACCTTACTCCTCGTTAAAGGTTAAACGACTTGTACTAGAAAAAGCCATATGTGATACGCCTAAAGCCATCCTCTAAATACCAAAATAGTCCCAACAAACCCATAAGAGTATTCATTAAAACATAATGCCATCATTTACCAACAGAAAGGTTCTTATGAATTGCTGTGGGGTGCACCCTTTTGCCAACATATAAAGGTCTCTGGGACCCTTTCAATGAGGAAAATTAATGAATTCTTAAATGGAAAAGTTCCAGGGCCTTTCATGAACATCTCTTGCTCCGAGGCCTCTTTTAAATTTTCATGGAGTATACTTGATAAACGCACTTACTTTCTCTTCTTCTTTTAAATTTTCATGGTGTGGTTGTGGTGGTGATGGTGATGGCGTGGTTGTGGTGGTGATGGTGTGGTGCGCTTGGTACTAATGGAACATCATTAAATTAGGTGATGAGGAAGGATTAGGTGGTGATGGTGGCGACTGAGGAAGGATTTGTAGCAAGTTTGGCGACTGAGTAATGAATAATGAACATTTGCAGCACCTAATGTTCATTATTGGGATTATTGGTGCTGCAAATAATGAACATTACTGCTATTAAAGCAAAATGATACTTTACTGCTATTAAAGGAAGGATTTGTGGTGATGGTGTTAGGTGGTGATGGTGTGGTTGTTATAAAGGAAGGATTTGTAGCAAAATGACACAATTACCCCTCAATTTAACCCAGGTTAATAGTCAAGGGACTAAATCCGTGAAAGTTGGCTTCACCAGGGACTGGATCCGTTGAAAATTTAACCCAAGGACTATAAGTGTTAAAATCGGTCGCGTAGAGGGTAAAAGATGGAGGATTTTAACCCAAGGACTATAAGTGTTAAAATTTAACCCAAGGACTATAAATCTTTATATGTGGTATAGATAAATCTAATCTGTAAAAACTTAACAAGCAACTTCATAAATACTCCATTAACCAAAAACGTCAAACATGACCAATTTTAGTCCTAATATTGAATAATTAAGTCTGAAATTATAGTCTAACAATAGCAACAATCAAGTTAATCAATCAATATATCACACACAGTCCGTATCGCCATCCAGAACCAAAAAACATTAACTATTTAGCCCTAACATTGCATTAACTGCACAAAAATCAAGATTCACAAATAGAAACATCTATTAGAATAACCTAATTCAACAACACCTGAACAAAAAATCCTAATCAAAACACTCAAAGCATGTTCTTTGTAATACTAACTAGCTGAGAACAAAATTCAAATAACAACACTCTCATTTTAATACAATACACTAAAACCAAATCCAAAAACTCTAAGCCAGTAACTAGTTAGCCCTAACATGGCATCAACAACACAACAATCGACGAACATAAACATCAATTAAAATCACTCAAATTCGAACGAGCCCTTTCGAGTGTTGATTGAAATAATGTAATTAATTCATGAAGGATATGCAAATGAATGATGATATACCTGACAGTGGATCTGAGAATGGCTGTGAAATTTTGAGAAAGCGGCTAGGGTTTTTTTTAGGTGAGAGTAAATGAATTTGGGGAAATGTTTAGAGTTGTGTGAAAAGGGGTGAAATTTTTGTTAAGCGGCAAAGGTATCCCGCTAAAATTTTGGAAAAAGTTTTGATTTTGAGTACATAGATCGTTTATTCATTAGTACCGATCTACTTAGTTTTATTTTATGTTTCCAGCTACATCC
This sequence comes from Artemisia tridentata subsp. tridentata, assembly GCA_021014915.2. Lineage (NCBI taxonomy): Eukaryota > Viridiplantae > Streptophyta > Magnoliopsida > Asterales > Asteraceae > Artemisia > Artemisia tridentata. The sequence continues at coordinate 18,845,027 of CP139509.1, forward strand.
CACCATTAAAATCTTAAAAAACTCATCCTTATATAGATCGGTTGTTTGTTTTAAACTGATCTATGAAATTTCAAAAATAAATAGATCGGTTATTATCCAAACAACCGATCTATTTATGATATATAGATCGGTGTTTAACATAACCGATCTATATGATGCGATCTATATGCCCTTTTATGTAGTAGTGTGGTGTGGTTGTGGTGGTGATGGTGATGGCGTGGTTGTGGTGGTGATGGTGTGGTGCGCTTGGTACTAATGGAACATCATTAAATTAGGTGATGAGGAAGGATTAGGTGGTGATGGTGGCGACTGAGGAAGGATTTGTAGCAAGTTTGGCGACTGAGTAATGAATAATGAACATTTGCAGCACCTAATGTTCATTATTGGGATTATTGGTGCTGCAAATAATGAACATTACTGCTATTAAAGCAAAATGATACTTTACTGCTATTAAAGGAAGGATTTGTGGTGATGGTGTGGTTGTTATAAAGGAAGGATTTGTAGCAAAATGACACAATTACCCCTCAATTTAACCCAGGTTAATAGTCAGGGGACTAAATCCGTGAAATTTGGCTTCACCAGGGACCGGATCCGTTGAAAATTTAACCCAAGGACTATAAGTGTTAAAATCGGTCGCGTAGAGGGACCATTTTTGACATTAACTCAAACAAATATCTTGTTTATATACACACACTGTAGCTAGACAGGTTTTAACAACAATTTAGAACGTTAATGTCAAAACCTGCACTTGAAAATTTAACCCAACAATTTAGACAGGTTACATACATGTATATAAACGACAATCACTAAGCTTTTTTGTTAATAAAAAACTCATTGTTTCATGAGAACGGTCTAAACGAAGTGCAAACACAAATGCATTTAGGTGTTATTTGATTTTGACCTAATTGTCTTAACTGATAAAATATTTAATCTGAGAAATCGGTAAAGTTTGTTTCTTTTAAACTTAATCCAGAAGCATGACTTAACATAAAAAGTCACGAGGATGTTGTTTTTTCCATTAAGTAGCTTGTATATTTATGATTTTGGTCATTCCGACATTTATTCAGCATTCGAAACAAACGAATACCATTTATCTACAAACAAGCATCGTGTTTATGCACAGACGCTATATCTTTCTACAATATGTTGTCGGGTTATTTTATTTATTTATTAAAATTTTGTTTTAACGAAATATGTTGTGTTATTTATGGTGAAATTGCAAATGAATGGTTGTAGTTATGAGCTAGCTACAGTCCAGTCCACCACAAGACCTAGCCCATTAAAGTACTCATACCAAATGGTTTATGTATGTGAATAATGTAAATTGTAACCATTAAAGTATCGCGATTTATTCACTTTCTTAGAGACCCAATAAGTACTTTTGGAAAATCTAGAAACGAAATAATGACCACACTGATATCAGACCAACATATTCTTCCAATGTATCATTTGAGGGTCTAGAATTTGTAAGTATATATAGGAAAAACTGCTAGACCTGCCCGAGCCCGGCTTAAGACAGATATGCCAACCATGCATCGAATGTTAATACACGTCCATATGATATACAAGAAACGTTACTCGAAAGAGTATTACACCCTTGATATCGATTGTTTGTAAAGAAGTACAGTGGTCAAGGATCCATAGAGCATGATCAATACGTTCGGAAAACCATGAGTAGGTAAGCATTTTTTAAAAGTTTAATATTGTACCTATTAGAACAATAAGCATACTATCCTAACCCAAACCTACCATACCGAAACCCAGTCCCACCACAAAACTTTTCTCAATTCTCACAACCAAACGCGTTTACCTAATTCTCCTCACAACAAAATGCGTTCCTATTTGATAACCTCAACTACCCGTCACAAACCCAGGTGGGTGGTTCGTCATCACAGCAATCCATGTCTCCCATTAATTTATTTCCAAACGAAGAATTGTACGAGCCTACATTTGATGAGAGTTTTTATGAAAACAATGCTCGTGAGGACTCTCCCATCGAAGTCACGCCCCAAGAAAAGGCACCGGCCAAACGTATGCCTAAGTTAATAATCTATGTAATGTTTTAATTCCGTAGGTTTAAGTTTTTAACGTCTTGACGTTTGAATAAATATTTTTAATTTCGTATGCGTACGTTTTTAATTTTGTACAATTACGTTTAAGTTTACGTTCACATTTACGTTTTTAGTTTATAAATATAAGTATTTAATTAAATAAAAAAATGAGATGTACGGTGAGTGAGTTATGTCACCACTACCTTGTATAGTGAGTGGGAGTGAGAGAAGAGAGAAAGTTGAGTTGGCGCTGAGGTGGCGCTGAGTGAGTTATGCACCACTCCCTCTAGTCTTAGGTAAGAATTACTGTACATGTAAGCGCAAATTTAAGTAAAACATTAAAACAAGTACAAGGTGGGTGCAACTATTCAATCTATAAACAAAACAAAAACAACAAAAAATAATGATCTTTCCAAATTTAACAACATTGTTTAGCTAATGCCGTATACAAGATAAGTAGTATACTTGGTGTACGGTTTTTAGTCCTAGCGAACTTGTTAATGAGCTCACAACCCACATGCTTTTTTATAACAAAATTTATTTATCTTTAATTTCATGGGTGATATATGTATGTTTTGCTTAAACAATACACTCCCCACTATCATATCCTTTAATTGCGACCAGCTAATCTTTTTATTTCTCACTAATCAAGAAAGCGATTGCACACCACAATTTTCAATATAATTATAATTATTTCCCAACAACATTATATTTACGTACGTCACAACTCCATATCAACAAGATTTCCAAAATATAAAAAATTTATAAAAAATGATATAAAAAATTTATGCACTAATGAAATGAAGCAAGCTAAGATATATAGATAGATGAAAAAAAAAAAAAAAAAAAAAAAGACTAGTTCGATATATCATATATTAATAGTAATTAAGCTCTAGGTCGAGTAGTTGTTATATATACAGACCACATAAAAAAAAAACAGATCTGTTATATATCATCATCGTATCTAACAAACAATTTCATCAGCTGACAAAAGCAGCTGAAGCTGGAGCTCATCGTACTGACAACCTCGTCTAACAGCCTCAAGTACTTGCTCAAAAAGGATGACGTGGCAAGGGATACGTAGGACACCTTGTTGCTCATACCCATACTCTTGAGCAGATTTATTCAAAAGATTTATAAAAATAGGATGATTTAGCAGCTCTGCACTAACGACAAAACGCTCCATCTCGTCTCCAACGTAGACTGGAAGATGTCCTTCTGGTACTCCTCCTCCTCCTCTTCCTCGGCGCGTGGTGGTGGTCTTGGAGGCGCGTGATGACAGGCGTGAGTAGTGAGGTGAGGATGAGGAGTCGGCGACGCGGGAGAGGCGGCGGATGAGTTTCTTCATTGTTAAGGGTTTTTTTTTTTGAGGTTTTTGATGATATGATAATAATAAGGTTGTGTATTCAGTTTGTAAGGTTGTGTTTGTGAGAAATGAAATGGGGGGAGAGTATAAAAAGGGAGTTGGGAGAGAGGGTACAGGTAGGTTGTACTTGCAAGGTACATACCAATTATTATAATATTATGAGTGTTTAGACTATATATATGCACTAGTGATAGCGTTAAACGCTCTTAATATTAATAAGCGACACATCTATTTTTTACTTCATCGACAAATAAGTAAAATATCATGAGTGTTTAGACCGTGTGATGTAGTGGTAGCGTTAAACGCGTTAACTAAGGGCGTGTTTGTTTCATGAAGATTTTTTAGGTCTAAATCTGACTATCACATCTTACCGGTAAGAGGTGGTTAGAAAGTCTAAATCTGAACGAAATAATGTTTTTTGTTTTTGTATAATTGTCCGAATGATTTGAAGTGCTCGTTTCTGCAATTTATTTATTAAACTAACGCAATGCGATAATAAGTAACTTATGTAAATATGAAATAAGACTTTTTATCATAAATATAACATAGTTAATAAACCATCAAATATATTATATTAACAAAAGTCTTCAATCTCTTATCGAGTAAGAGACAGTAAGGCTGCGTTTGTTTTTTTTTTTTTTTTTTTGCATCTGACCAGCCTCTGAACGGGCACTGTGTCTGAATCGGTCAGACATTTTGTCCGTTCAGACCGTTTGTTTTTTTTTTTTCGTTCAGACGCGTTCAGATGCAATTAGATCTTAATGGTCAAGACTTGAGAGGGGTGTCTTAACGCGTCTGAATGCCTCTTGTTGACATAAAAAAAAAAAAAAAAAAAAAAAAAAAAAAAAAAAAAAAAAAAAAATCCCGTTCAAACAAGAGTTTTTTTTTCCCGTTCAGATGCGTTCAGATTCAGACATTTACGCATCAGATTCAGATTCAGACGTGCGGTTCAGATTCAGATTCAAACCCTCTTAATAAACAAACACCACCTAAGACAAGTCCCCCACCTCTTATTGAGTAAGATGTTATATGTCTATTTAGGTCTGACTCAAAAGAAAAAAACAAAAACACAAATGTCTGACTGGCTCTTACCACATCTGATTCAGTAAGAGTAAGAGGCTGGTAAGATATTTTTTCAAAAAACAAACACACCCTGAAAGATACATCAATTTTTTTACTTATTACTTCATCGTTAATATTATCATTTAAGTGGTGTGATAATACCGTTAAATTCACCGCTCAAATATATCTTACTTAAACACAAATTATACCTCACAATATATTAACACACAAAACACATATTTATGGTTATTACTTTCGTTTTAAGCTAAATGTCTAATTACAAATTGAGTACACTATAACAAAAATGAGACAATTATAAAACATAATTAGGCTTAATTGCACGAAAAATGCAGCTTATTTGTCACATTTTATAGTTCTGTCTAGCCATCTATTTATTTTTAGATCGATGTAGCTTACTTTTAAATTTTATTTTTTTGGTGTATTATTTGACATATATAGCCCTCCCTGGGTTAAATAGCAGTGTGTAAATTGAAGAGTTAGTCAAATAATATACATAACTGCTTACATAATACATCAAAAATATGAATTCAAAAGTAGGTTACACATATAATGAACAAAAATAAATAGCTGTACAAAATTATAAAATATGACAAGTAAGCTACACATATTTAAAAACAACACTCTTATACTATATTTATTTAAAAACAACACTCTTATACTATATTTTTAGGAAAACCAATAAAAGGAATATGGGTCTTGTGACTCATCACCTACTACCCTTTTTCTTTGGTTCTTTCCTTTTTAATTATTTCATGGGGTTTACAATTTTTATTCCTTCATAATAAACTCACCGTTGCCAGTTGCCATCCTCATTTGACGCTGTTTGGACTTATATTCCTTTCTTAACTTGATTCTTGTCTTATACAATAAACCGATTTTTCACATGCACATGCTCATGTGCTTAAACATTCATTTTGTACCTTAATAATATGATTAATATAATTCGTATATACAGTAATTAAGTAAGACATGTGTCATGTGAGTTTTGTTCCGTTGGTTTAAGCACACGGTATATATAATGGCCATAGAAACAAGCCATCTAGCTTGTGTTAGCTTGGCTTTATTAAGCTGACAGGGATATTTACTAAGCTTTTAAAATGAGCGTGAATAGATGTTCATCAACTTAAAACGAGCGTGCTCAATTAACAATAAAAAGCTGTTAAAAAGCTATGCATATAAAGTAAATGCATGAACTAAGGAAAAACGTTGAATACTTATTATGGTACCAATTTGACCGAGCATAAATCATAAGCAAGCTCATTTTCGTATGAGATATAACTTAATGCTTGATTATAAAGCCAGAACGTTTGATAAACTAGTGCGTACACGTTTAGTTATTTAGAACTTAACTGTTTAATCTGAAGCTACTTGTTGATCGATCATGAGTTACAATGAAAACGTGTTTTGTGAATATATAATTGTAAAGGGATATTAGAGGAAGGTGTTATGAGCGAAAATGAGTTGTGTTGAAGAAGAATCTTATCATATCCTACATGTCAGGGCGTGGAAAGAAAAGCAAAAGCAAAATTAAAGATATTGTGGTCGTTAGTTTTTCATCTTTTCCACCTCGTTTTTATACTATATTTAACTGCTAAAGTTTCTTTATATGTTTGGACAGTTATGTACCAGCTATGTTGATGGCAATCAATCATCAATAGAATGTTATATGAGAATATATAATAGTATATGTGTATGATGTAATGATTGGTAACGACTAAAGCAGTGTTAACAGACGAGGAGTGATATATGAATCCGTGTCATACATATTTATATTAGTATTAAAGTGTACGTCTCATTGGTGGATATGACGAAGAATGCCACACTCCCTATGTCAAAAGCAAATATATAATATAAATCATCAAAAGCTAGCTAGCTAACTCGATCATCAACTTGGCCTTAGCTTTCAGTTGGCATCTACTTGTACATGATGATGGTGGAAAATTAATACACACCCACCTAAATTCAAAAACAAATTATTTATATTCAATCACTTATGATATCTTTGACGAGTGACGACCCACTTTCTTGCTCTCACTACTCAGTGTTAGATCATAAATGTCTTGGGTACATTTATGACGAGTGACGAGTGACGACCCACTTTCATGCATAAATGTCTTGGGTACAAACACTAGGTACACATTTGGAGGTGGTTGAGGATAAGGACGGAAACGGACACGAGATACCTCGGTTAAGCTACGTACATCTCGCTTTCTCCAGTATTCTGAACATAAAAACTACATCCGTTTACCGGTTTAAACAAAGGAGAGTTACACAAAACAATAGTATTAATTAATCGGCCACAAAAATGGACAAACAACATGTTGGATCATAACATTTTCTATCTTAAACCGCCATAGAAAGAGTTGCTATAGAAAGAAAACAAGACTCCATCGTTCTCTTGAACTATATATACATAGAAATTGTAACTTACGTCTTATATAGTTTGATTGGATCATGGATGCTAAAACTATTTGTAACAACAATGTGTAAATCTTTTCTTGGTTCAGGTATCTTCAATCTTGCTAGAATCCCTAAACCTTCGTTTAGAAAAAAGATCGAACGTCATATCTTTCAAAGCAAATGTAGCATTGTTTCCTAAGTTTAGATTATTTGTTATTTTCCCATATTTTTGCCTGTCACATAATAAAAAAGACAGGTCGACAGTCCACCTTTATCTAAACTAGACGAGTACCCGTGCATAGCAACGGGATTTATAGCGGCACATAGTTATAGTGATATTTTGGTTAAGTGTTTTGTATAACGTTTTATGTAACTATAGTTGTTTGCCGCTAGAAAATCCAAATATTCAAACGTTTTTATATATTATTTAAGTTGACAATCAAAGTATCAAATATGTTTTTATATAGTTGACAAAACAAATATTTAAACGTTTTTATATATTATCGCGGCAGATAGTTTTAGTGATAAAAAAAAAGTTTATGGGTTATAAACGAAAAATTATAAAAGTTTGAGAATTTGAGGATTAAACATAATGTTTTGAAACCCAATTCGACCGGGGCGGTTCAACCAGTTGAACCGTTCCGGTCGAAAAAACGGGTCAAATTAAACGGGCGAACCTGTCGGGTTGGGTCGAAAAAAACGGGTCAAATTAAACCGGGTCAACCCGCCGGGTTTGAAGCTACCCAGGTCAACCCGATTTTCAATGTGTATTAATAGTGTGTTAATAGTTTCCAGCTTTGCATATGCTTTCCCGAAATAATAGTCTCATTTTTGCCCCTTTCACCATTTTCAACTTTCATAATTTTCAACTTTGTTATAGATATAGATATATAAATCGGATAATATATTAGTATGTTAAAACTTGAATTGTTCATTTAAATTTTGACATAAATGTGATTAATGTCTAATTGATAATTAGAAGTTAATGTGATTGATTTTATGTTTCAAAATAAATTTGGAAAGTTATTACAAAATAAGTATGACTTGAATGGTAATCATTTTTGGTAACAAGCCGTGTAGCCCGCGCGTTGTTGCAGAGTAAATTGAGATTAACTTGTTGCGACGTTGATTTCGTAGTGTATTCAAATTTTGGTTTATGTATATGTATTTAAAAGGTTTGTCTTAATATTCATTATAGTAAAGGCATATAATGTGAAGTATGTAAAAAAATATGTGTAAACATTTTCTATTTGTATAGTTCTAAATCACATGTTACAAAATATGTGCGCATATAAGATGACATGATACAAAATATGTGTAAACATTTTCTATTTGTATAGTTCCAAATCACATTTGACAACTACATAATGTGAAGTATGTAAAAAAAAGTACGTAAGCATGGTAAAACTAATAAACTAAATTACTACAATGAAGTACATTGCTACTCTCTTTACAAGAATAGACCAATTTAATTCATTTTATCAAAATGAACCAAAGATGCCAAATAAAGATGCCAACAAATAGGAACTTGCTGCTCAAACCACTCAGGCTTTTTGAAATTTGGAATCAACATGGGCTTCTTAATTAATGATTGACTGCACAGATAGATCCCACCCAAATTCATCATCATGTCTTTTTCCCGTGGGGCTTCGTGTCTCGGAAAAAATTTTAGGAGCCTAAGAAGTAAGACCTTCACTACATATGTATTCTTGTGACGGTATTAGATTGAAAAGATCATAGTCTTCACAAGACTTAATCAAAATAATTGTGAACTTAAAAAAAAAGTATACGATAGTCCTTACATAACAATAACTTGTCATACATACCTGACCAATAGTAACCTCAGTCACCATCTCTGCCATAATGTGTTCAAGCAAATTCATCTTTGAAACCGCCAGCCATAATATGTTGGTATTAAAATTAAATTATGCAACTTCTATCCTTTTTAAGAGACCTGTAGGTTACCACATACTGCCCTTTAGAAGAGTCTTGTCAAATAATTTCAGCAGCAATGCCAAGATTTTATATATCGGTGAGGTTGCAAGTCTGTGACAAAAGTGTACCTTGTATCCGTAGAGACCTTTGAAGTCATTGGTGCCTAACTCAGGTGGATACCAGTCCCCTGTGCATTGATGGTAATGAAGGGCCAAAGTAAGCCCCACGATAATATAGCTCCAAAAAGGACCGAACAGTTGATTATGTGTGGGCAAATAAGACCACATCCAACAGAAGGAGCACTGAAGTCAAAGTAAAACCTGCATACCCAAACAATGTGAATATCTTATATTCCCATACATTGTCCAATCAGTACTTCATCTCAAAAATTATATCACGTGATCAGATGCTACTTATTGCTTTATGTTTACCAGTCGATAGACTACGACAATGGTTTCTGCGACTTATTTTTAAATATCATAAATTAGGCTATTGCCACGAAAGTAATTATGCAACATGGGATTTTAGAATCAGATAATCCCCGGTGAAAAAATGATATATGGGTTTCATGGATAGTGTTCAGATGTACTTATGCAAATAAAGGCATGATAAGCAGATAATTGATTCAAATTATAAGATGAAGCAAACAATAATATAAGATGAAAGCAAACATACACAAACATGAAACAAACAAGAACGAAGCAAACATAGTGTTCGTATATCAGTATGAGTAGAAATACAGACACACATACATATAAAATACTATGTACATACAGATAATCGACACATACATATAAGAAAAACCAACCTCAAGATCATCAACATTTTTTTCGTTTTTCAATTCCATTTCGTTGTATGCGACTTGACTTATGAATTAACACATTATGGTTTTATGGTTGTTTATATAGGCAATGGAAAAGACTTTTGCCATATATAGTTTCATAAGTTTCAACCTCACATTATGGTTGATTATCATTTCCAGCCATGTAAATCATTATCAATACTTTCCGTGGTTAAGTTAACATTCCAGCCGTGTATATAGTTTCATAAGTCAGCCATTCCTAAGATAGAATTAATTTCCAGCCGTGTAAATCATTATCAATACTTTCTGTAGTTAAGATAATATTCCAGCCGTGTCTTAGTTTCATAAGTCAGCCATTCCTAAGATTCTTAAAATAGAATTAAGTTTTCACTTTCAAAGGGTAGTTTAGGCAATACATTAATTTAAGTTTTTTCACTTTTTATTTCTTGACTTGTTGACCATTTTTCCTTTATAATTAGTTAAGATATCGGATTCAGAGTGTTATGTACATAGCTCTTGTGTACGTTGTTCCTCTTTATGCTAAATCATATAACATGTATGCACTATGTAGCTTAGAGACAACCAAAGGGTATATATAGTATGCTTATAAAAATGCTAGGGTTATATAGAGACAGACCTTTCTCTATAATTATATGCATGCGGCACACGGTTTACGCCGACTCTGTGTACCATTAATCCCTGTCTCTCCCACACACAGAAAGATACATATAATAGTAAATACGCATGTAATGGTTAAAAAAGAAGATAATAACACCGAGAAAAATAGAGTGGCCACATGCTTAATTTATCTTCTCCCAAGATATCGTGGCTAGCTTAGAGCCAAGACTTTTTGTGAAAAATAAAAAGATAAACAAACCTACTGAATTTGAGTAAGAGCATCTCCAACGGAAAACAACAAAAACCATCAAAAATCAGTCACGTCACTGCCACATCAGATTTCTTAAAAACCTCATTTTTTACTCCAACAATATCCCTTCTCAAACCCCATTATTTTAATAATATAGGTATATATATATTTGTGTGAGAGTGAATGTTTTATGAGGCCCACTTTCTTTGGTTTGTGTTGGTTTGGATTTTCAAACCATGCTTGTTCAAACCAAGCACTCCAATGGTTACAAACCACACAACTTGGTTTGAATCAAGAAAAACATCTCCGTTGGAGATGGTCTAAGAAGAAATGTAACACGACTTAACTAATGCATTTAATTAGATAACCAAGAAATACATTTAAATTTGTTTTAGTCATATGTAATTAACGTACTTTGTGCTTTTACATTGCATGTAACATACATATTGTCAACGTAGTTACATGCATCAAACTATGATTAAATTAATTAAATTATAAAAATAAATAAATAAATACAAGTAGTCAAGGAGAGCTAAAAAAAATAGGCTAATAGCCTCTAAATGTATCATAGTTGTTATGATTTTCTTTTATATATATCGAACAAATTTTTTTGTTACTATATGCACTAAACTTGATTTTTTGTGTACTTTATAACCATTTTGCCCCTCATTTTATTAATTCGGGAGAGCCAAAATGGTCATAAAATACACAAACAATACAAAAAAATCAAGTTTAGTATATAGAATAGCAAAAAAAATTGTTCAAAACATATAAAAGAAAATCATGACAATTATGATACATTATCCGTTAGCTATTCGTGAATAAAGTGGGAATTTGATGAAAAACATGGTTTGGACTCAATCCGAACTTTTCGGCAGCCAAACAAAGCAAAATCTTATCTTCTTTACCTTTACATATGAAAGTGTGTAAATCGTGTTTTACTTTTTCTATAATAGAGCCTGCAATATATGTTCCAATTTTCATTTCTAAGTTTTTTTTTTTTTTTTTTTTTTTCGTGGCTTCTTAAAGATAATATCTTACTATAAACATGTTCAACGGTATTTTAATTTATAAACATTTTAACAGATAATAGACTGGTCATATATAGTCACATCCTGAATATATAAGCTAGATATGATATGTTTGATTGATCTTCAATATATGTAAGAGTTATTTAATGTTAGCTCAAATTTACTTCTTTTTCTTTTTTTTCTTTTTTTTTTTTTTGTACGAAATATATACTAAAATTATATAAATAACCATTTGTTGAAATGCACTAAGAGATAATACAATACAACTAATACAACCTAAATAATCATTTTTGTGAGGTTTTTTTTTTTTTTTTTTTTTTTTTTAGGTTTTGTTGTTGAATTTGTGTTTTTAATTGGGTATGATGGGCTCAAAAACTAGCAAACGGCTCTAGCCATTACATAGGGATTTTTTTTTTTTTTTTTAAATGTAAAATATGAAATACTGATGTGGCGACATCCCACCACACCTAATACTCTAATATATTGTTTACTTTTTTAAAAAATTATTTTCATGAAGAAAAAAATTATTGTATAGAATAACAATTACAAAACACCACTGTGATGAACTAGAGATTTTGGCGGGAATATGGGGACTGATGGCTGATGGCGGTTTAGGGATTGTGTTAATTATTAAGGAGGGGTAAATGAGGAATAATAAAAATTGGATTTACAGAATTAAAATCAAATGCCAGGTGTCCCAATCATATGTGTAGGTCTACATTTAGGCTTAATAGTTAGGCCTAACTATCATTTTTCAATTATTTGGTACGGTTTACAAAAAAACCGTAGCAGATGACAAAAAAAATAAAACAACCGTAGCAAATGGGTTTTATTTAACACGGTTTTTTTCAAAACCGTGCCAAAAGACTTGTTTTTTGTTTTTTGATACGGTTTTTTGTTAAACCGTGTCTAATAAGCGTGTCAAATAATACTTTGTGTAGTAGTGTATCTTACTATAAACATGTTCAACGGTATTTTAATTTATAAACATTTTAACAGATAATAGACTGGTCATATATAGTCACATCCTGAATATATAAGCTAGATATGATATGTTGTGTTGTGGCCCATTTGGTATGAGTTTGTGAGACACCATCGTAAAGGCATTAGGAAGAATACCGTGTTTGTCTCTATTAGAAATAAGAACAGTTTCATTAGTACGTACTCACCACCGGTTGTTGACTATTGAATGAGTCAAGTTAATGCGATAGAGAAATTGAAGAAACAGCATTTATTAAACTAAATAATTAAAGGCTGACTATAGATCTTAAAGTCTATGAATAATAAAGACATATAAATATGTATATAAACATCTGGCTTCTAGTGCAGATGGTACCCAAGTCCTCCAATGACGGAGTTTAGACTCGTTGATGGGGGTTCGAATCCTGGAGGAGGCAAGGTTTTCTCCCAATTAAGTGTAGTGCCTATGGGCTGCTTGGTTTGGTGAGTTTTCCCTCCCCCGTGGTTTCCGTGACTTCAGAATTTAGTAAATTGATTTCATTTTATTTTATTTAGTTAATATCGTAGGGGCATTAAAGTAATTTGACATTTATTTCATTAAACCTGATTAGTTTTTCATTAAACATGATCTTTTTCAAATTCAAATTTTCCTACAAACATGGAATTGATTCCTACTTGGTATAGATCAAGAAATACGGTTTCATATTTTTTTTCCAAGTCCTCTTTTTCATTCGTATGAAACAAACTCTAAATCAAATTAAACATCATATCAAACACACAATTATTTATACATTACGCAAGATTAAACATGGAAAACATTGTTCAAGAACAAGATGAAGAAATTAACATGTTAGTTGACCAGAATGATCGAGTACTCGTGTTATCTGACCAAGCATTTGATTCTGAGTATGTGGAACATGATCGAGTAATTGTGTTATCTGAGCAACCAATTGATATTGAAGATATTTAACGAAATCACGTCGAGAACATTGGTATCTTCCCCAATTTTCTTTTTTCGACATTCATTACCATCTTAACATGTTTATCATATAGTTTTTTTTTTTTTTTTTTTTTTCTTTTTTGTTATCAGAGTGTCGTTTAGTTTTTATTTTGTAATGTTTACCGAATTCATTTGCGTGCATGTTATTTCATAACCTGTTAGTTATGTTTAATTGATTCATTAGTGTGCGCTTATAGTGTCAGGTTACATGTTACACGAACATTTGTGTGCGCTTAGAGTCTATTCCCACACCCAATGGGCACAAATATTGGGTTCCAAAAGTTCCTGATAATGAGAAGCGTAAAAAGGGTGATATATTTGTAACTTTTGACTATGCTCATGATGAATATGATGAAGCTGGCGATTCTGTAGAACTTGATGAAGATGACCAATCACATGAATCAGGAGATTTTTGACCAATCACATGAATCAGAAGATTTTGAAGAAAGTGATGAAGAGGCGGACGACTAGTAGTTTTATGGTGAATTAATATTCGCTTTATTTCAAATAAGTTTACTTTACACATTTGGTAACTCTCTTTGTTGGTTCTTAGTACGTTATGTGTGTTTTATGTTAAATTAATTTGGATTTAATACATTCGTAGCTATCTTTGTTGAAAATTTCTAAAATACAAGTGTACCAAATAATTATGTTTTTATAAAACATGTATGTTTTCCTACATGCATGTTGTTTAAAAAAAAATATCTAACATGTATGTTTTACCCATTTTTAGGACAGTCATGTTTAATTTCTACTATAACATGCATGTTATTCAATTATTAGAACATATCTGTTTTTTAAAATCCAATAAAAAAAGTCTTCTGGTCTTAAACATGGATGTTTCTACCCTCATTATTTTTTACATTGCCAATTTGTGCAAGTTAAAATGATTTTACCCAAAACCTTAATGCATGTTACAAGTGAACATACATGTCACCACCAAACATAAATGTTTTCAAAACATGCATGTTATACACTTATAAAAATGATTGATTCTTAAAAGTGAACATACATGTTCCAACCAAACATAACTGTTTACAAAAAAAAAACACATTTGTTATTGAACCTTTTTATTGATATATTATATAAAAACAATAATACAAAAAATCAAATTTTCAACAACATATGCCATCCATGTTACAATCAACATACCTATAAACAATAACACTAAAACTACAATCTTTTGAAGTATACTTTTCCCAAACAAAACATATACGCCACAAAAAAAATAAACACATATAGCGTAACCCAAAACACATCATATATCCATTCCATGTTCAAAATTCAGATGTATATTCCATGTTCACATCTGACTACACCATAACCTTTTTCTCTTCGTTACTTCAACTCTTTCCTTCTTGATGATTCTGCTTGGACCGACACCTGTAACATATATGCAGTTCTTAATAGATACTTCATTAACACCTGTTTAAATTTTTTTTCAGCCTATGCAGTTCTATCTATGCATTCCTAGTAACGTATATGCAAACACGACATATCTTCATATCCGAAATACAAACACTTACCATTGCTACCAGATGTCGTTGTCTTCTCTTGGACAGATTCAGATTCCACTTTCCCTTTCTTCCGTCCACTTCTTCTGACACCTGACACGTATACATTGAACAATTGTTAAATTACCCAAAATTAACAAATGTATACTTAACCAAACATTCCTGTCCAACCTCCCCCGTAACATCCTTGTTCTAAATAATTTAATAACAAACTTTTATTATAAGCCTGGCCCAAACACCCCTGTTTCAAACCTATTTTTAGTATACATCATTTTTAAAGATTTTACTAACATACTTTTTTTTTTTAAACTGCTAACCCAAACACCCATGTTCCAAATATATTTTCAGTATAAAACATCCTTGCACCATGTGTGTTTGGATATGTAGAAATACAAACTTTCAAAATACATATCCAAACAAACATGTGTGTTATCATCGACAAATGTATTTTGAAAGTTTACTTTTATATGTAAAATTTACCCATACAAACACCCTTGTTCCAAATATATTTTAGTGTATAACATCCGTGTACCATGAATTCCTGTTCCAACCTACTGAGTTAACACACTATTTACAAAACCAACATTGTATGCAGCTTACCTGCATCATTCCAGTCTGCATTAACAAATTCGTCATCTAAATCCTCTTCCTCAATGTTTATAGGGTCATCATAGTGATCGTCCTTCAAACCTGATATTCATTAAATATAAAAAGGATGTTTATCTCATGTCTTTTTTAATTGACAACATCCTTGTACAACCTAAAATACCAAATAACTAACACCCCTGGTAATCACATCCAAACACCCCTGTTCAAATACCAAATAACTAACATAACACATCTAAACAACCTTGTTACATCTTTTTTGTTTATCCAGAACCAAACACCCTATTACTATACCGTATACACTTTCAAACCCACTTCCAAACGCCTATATATTGACACTTTATTAATCACCGGGTAACAAACACATACAAATACCCATGTTATAGCATCAAATCACCCCTGCTAATCACATCCAAACACCCCTGTTTTCATTCAAACACCCTTGTTCAATGACCCCATAACTAACTTAACAAATCTAGACACCCCTGTTACACACATGCTAAAAAAAATAACTAATACATACCCTGTTTCAAAACACCCAGTAACTAAACAATAATGGTATCACATAACAGATATCATATGATAATCACACCCAAACACCCCTGTTACAACTTTTTACATTATCCACATCAAAAAAAAAAGTCTGAATGAATTAAACAATCAAATGAAAACCAAATGTTAACTAAAAATAATCGAACAATCAAATAATTAAAACAAAATATTAACATGCATGCTTTCACAATGACCAATCACACCATAAACCATCAACAATAAAAAAAAAAAATATATATACAAACAAAGAACATTGATGATCATACCTTCCATTGATGTTATTCTTATTTGAACATAAAAATAAAACGGATTTGTTTGATTTTGATTATCGCCGCTCTTATGAGATTTGGGGGTTTAGGGTTGTAGACTTGTAGGTGAAATTAGTGTGTGTTTTGATATTAAAAAAATGAAGATCGGTTATGTTATAAGAAGCAAGTTGATATGTGATCATTATCACTGAGAATTTTTTTGAAGAAATCCCGTTTTTTTAGCCCGCAGTTAATGAGATAATGTATAAACTAGAATACCTTTTCTACCCTTTTCATTAATGTTTTCAGGAAACATAGTTTCCCTTAATTACAAAAAAGCCATTTGCATTGATATGTTGCACACTATCCTTTATTAGGAGTACATAAGTGGTTTTCGCAGTTCTCGCAGATAAAGTGGTTCTCGTAAGAAAGGGACCCTATATTATATATATATATATATATATATATATATATATATATATATATATATATAGCGCTAAAATTTTTTGATTGATCTTCAATATATGTAAGAGTTATTTAATGTTAGCTTTTTTTTTTTTTTTTTTTTTTTTTTTTTTTTTTTTTTTTTTTATACGAAATATATACTAAAATTATATAAATAATCATTTGTTGAAATCCACTAAGAGATAATACAATACAACTAATACAACCAAAAACCAACACTAATATATGACTATGAACATCATAAGAGAGACCAAGGTTGACTTCCCAAATGTGAAAATTGTGAGCAAAACACATTCCATGAGCGGATGCCCAAAGAAACACATTCATTAATGATACTGCGAATTATCGATGCCAAACACGTGAAATTTTCTTTCAATATAGCTTCATTTTAGCTAACCACATTGCCCAAATCGTGCATGTAACTATGAGGCTCCAAAACTTTTTTACGTTGATTCCCATCCCATGATTCAAATCCTCCGAGGATTGAGCGAGACTTGTATTATCCATTTAACATTCCATCATCTAAAAAGAGTAGACCAAATTCTAAAAGACCACGCATAATGAAGAAAAAGATGATGAACAAACTCTGGAGCATCATTGCACCAAATGCAGTTAACTTGTTGGCCCCCTGAAATATGCCCCTAAATTACCAACCAATAAAATCTTTGATCCTTGAATGGGACCTTATTGATTAGTCTCAGATCAAACACACAAAATAAAAACGCTAAAACGCGTGTGTAAGAAAATGTTCGACTAAAAGAAAGCATGGTTCATATGTTTGTTTTAGATGTATGCACATAATTGTGTTGTATGGATGTTTAGAGTTTTTTTTTTTTTTTTTTTTTTTTTTTTTTTTTTTTTTTTTTTTTTAATTATTCCCCCCCCCCCCCCCCTCCAAAACACACACACTTGTGCCATTTGCAAAGTGAGTCAACTGGCTCAGTGTCATTTCTCACTTTTTGTGAGTTTTTTTTTTTTTTTTTTAGGTTTTGTTGTTGAATTTGTGTTTTTAATTGGGTATGATGGGGCTCAAAAACTAGCAAACGATATGCAAACGACTCTAGCCATTACATAGGGATTTTTTTTTTTATTTTTTTTTTTTTTAAATGTAAAATATGAAATACTGAGGTGGCGACATCCCACCACACCTAATGCTCTAATATATTGTTTACTTTTTTAAAAATTTATTTTCATGAAGAAAAGAAAATCCTTGTGTTACCTTCTCATTTACTCGGATAATGAGGTGAATAGTGAAGCGTAAATTAAGAAATGGAAAATTGGGTGGAGGGAGGTAGGTATGACTAGCTTAAAGAATTGAAGATGAGTACGTCCGTATCATGTCCGTAATTTGCCGTACGGTCCAGGCCGTATACCAGAAGACGTGACCTGTCCATGTCGACCTTTTCTCATTTGTTATTTTATAATATTTTTTTCGTCTTTTCATATCCACTTGCATGTAATTATATATTCGAAGTACTATAAAATATCGTATATTTATTATATGGATCTCTACCAACACCACTCACTATTCACCACGACATCATGTCTTCACCCAACTTTCCGACTTGTTTCCCCTCGATCAGTACTATTTTTTTATTTTGTGTTGTTAGTTTGCGTCTTTCAACCAACCCCACAATTTTCATTTTCTTATGTTATCTTTTCTATTTACGTAAACAAAATGCAATTTACATGTCTTTTTCACTTTTCCTTGTTAAAGACGACATCATTACATACAAATATATCATTCATAAACAATAACGACAAATAGCTACAAAGACACCAAGACAATGCCAATAAGAATGACCCAAGTTATGTTTTTTTGGTATCATTCGGTTCTTCACGTGTCTTTGTTACTCCATCCTCATTTGTGTAACATATAGTACAGCAAACCAACCATATGCTAGCTGCTTCCTTTTATTCATTTTTCTAGTATGGTATTTATTTTGTAAAATTTCAGATTTACTGTTTACTGTTGTATCATTTGATGAAAAACGCGTTATACGCGGGGAAATAGTATGGAATGGCTTGGGGATCAGCATCTGCATGGCAGAACTGACACAGTGATTTAAATGCTTGCGAAGTTAAGTAGACATAGAAAGAGTAGTTGGATTCAACCGTACACATTATTATATGCCTTGTCTTCAAAACCAGAATATATACAAAGTTATATCATAATCGAAATTAATTTTTTAGTCCAGAAGGTTCATGTGGGACGTACATAACTTCCTACTTGTATGCATTATTGATCACGAATGCAACAACAATTTGATATCCTCAAGTAAAGTATCGATCTTTCCATGAGGGTTTTGGGCCGAAGCATATCTGATAACGCCATATTGTCGATAGAGTTGTTTGAACAACACAACGGAAATACGAGTATATTTTGATGGTGCTTGAAAGTGAGCAATGATCAGCCAAATAAACAAAGAAAGAAGTAAGGTTACCACGTTATTAGGATTACTGATTGGCATGTTCAACTTACGTATCCTCATTTGCTCTTTCATCTAAATTTAGAAAACCTTACAAATGCTTAAGGTGACGATCGAAAGACATTATTTGTAATAATAAGAAAACTACGAGCCAGTCACTCTATGAACTAAGCGAAAACCCCAAAGATAAAACCCGTAAAGGATTCATGATCTATCATGTAGTTAAAAAAACTGTAAAGCACGAGCATAGAAGTTTTGGTATCAAGAAGGACGTCGAAAGTCGTAAGGTGGTGACCTACGGGATTTAGAATTTTGTGACACATGTGGTTTAGAAATTTAGAGATGCTTGTGGCTATAATTAATTGCAGCTAGTGTTGGTCAATTAAAAACGCGGTTAATAAAGGCCTGTGGTACGGTTTCCAAACCGTACTCAGAAACCTCGAGGTAGGGGACTACCGGACTAGCTAATTGTCTTTGAAGCATGTGGTCGATCGATGATGCTTATTCAAACCAGAGCTTCTCACTCAGCTCGTCACTTGTAACATTATTGGTTTTTGTTTGTCAATATATATATTTTCATAGCATCCATTTAGGAATCGACGTTAATAAACTTAGCCATCATAACCATTTAGGGTGGCCTAATGCTCAAAAAGTTTGTTACTATCGCATTGGAATTTTTAAAGTTTCATTTGATGGTTAATAGTTATTTAATGTTAACTTTTATATGTAGATGAGTGGATTTTGACAAGTGTGTCTATTGGAATGTCTAGAAGACAAAAACTAGCAAGGGATTCCATTACTCATGTGAAATCCTTACTTTTGTATTTTGCATTTCCAGAAAATTAAAAATAAATAAATCAAGTCTTTATTTTGCCAACATAATTTCAGATACGTTTGCACATACGTGAACTAGGGCTGAGCATCGGTCCCGGACCGACCAAGACCGAGAGCGAATTAGCCCAAAAGCCGAGACCGAGGACCGGACCGAATGTGGTCGGTCCGTCGGTCGGTCC
The DNA here is from genome assembly GCA_021014915.2 of Artemisia tridentata subsp. tridentata. Taxonomy (NCBI): domain Eukaryota; kingdom Viridiplantae; phylum Streptophyta; class Magnoliopsida; order Asterales; family Asteraceae; genus Artemisia; species Artemisia tridentata. The sequence continues at coordinate 18,865,350 of CP139509.1, forward strand.
GGTCCAACAAGGCAAAATAGTCGGTTTGTGGTCCGGACCGGACCGACCAAGACCGAGACCGAATTAGCCCAAAAGCCGAGACCGAGGACCGGACCGAATGTGGTCGGTCCGGTCCGGTCTCGGTCGATCTGTCGGTCGGTCCGATCCGTTCGGGTGGTTTGCTCAGCTCTAATGTGAACTAAGGATGAAACTATAACGTTCTAAATGGCATGATTTAATAGCAATTTAGTACAAACAAGCCCTTACATGTATATATACAACCAGACATCGTGTTTACACGCAAACATTATAGGTATGTTTGGCAAAAGTAATTGTTGCTGGAACTGAAGCTGGTGCTGGAGATGAAGATTATAAAAAGAGATTATTTTTAGGGCTAATGGCATCAAAATGTATCATAGTTGTCACTTATTCCTTTTATATGTATCGAACAATTTTTTTTTGCTATTATATGTACTAAACTTGATTTTTTGGGCATTTTTGTGTACTTTATGACCATTTTGCCCCTCATTTTATTAACATGGGAGGGGCAAAATGGTCATAAAGTACACACAAATGCCTAAAAAATCAAGTTTAGTACACATTTAGAGGCTATTAGCCCTTATTTTTATAAGCTACATGAAGTAACCTTTGATTTTCAAAGATTATGAAAGATTATTTTTTTTATAATCTCTTATAAGTTCTGTCTGCCAAACAAATATTATTTTTTAAGTAACTTGTTTTTTTAAAAAATAAGCATAATCTCTCAATAAAATTCATATGCCAAACATACCCTATATCTAGACAGGATTTCAAGTGCCAAACAACAATTTAACAAACAAGCCTTTACGACAATCACTAAGCTTTTTTATTAATAAAAAACACATTGTTTAAAGATAACAGTCTAAACGAAGTACAAACACAAATGTATTTAGGTGTTTTTTGATTTTGACTTAATTGTCCTAACTGAGAAAATTACATAATCTGAGAAGTCGGTAAAGTTTGTTTGTTTTAAACTTAACTCAGAAGCATGACTTAACATAAAAAGTCACAAGGATGTTGTTTTTCATTAAGTGTAACTAACATATTTATGATTATGGCGATTCAGATATTTATTCAACGTTCGAAACAAGCGAAAACCGTTTATCTACAAACAGACACGTGTTTATGCACAGACACTATAGCTAGATAGGATTTAACAACAATTTTGTATTTATTGATTTGCAAGAGAAAATAGATACACTTTAGTAAATAACCTTGCATGAGAAAAGTCTAATGGTTACGAATTTCTGCAATATGTTGTCGGGTTATTTTTTTTATTTATTTATTAATTTTTGTTTCAACGAAATATGTTGTCGTGTTATTTATGGTGAAACTGCAAATGAATGAATGGTTGTTGTTATGAGCTAGCTACAGTCCAGTCCACCACAAGACCTAGCCCATTAAAGTAGTCATACCAAATGGTTTATGCAAGTGAATATTGTAATTTGTAACCATTAAAGTAGCGCGATTTATTCACTTTCTTAGAGACCCGATCAATACTTTTGGAAAATCCAGAAACGAAATAATGACCAAACTGATATCAGACCAACATATTCTTCCAATGTATCATTTGTGGGTCTAGAATTTGTAAGTATATATAGGAAAAACCTGCACGAACGCGGCTTAAGACAGATATGTCAACCATGCATTGAATGTTAATATATGTCCATATGATAACAAGAACAGTTACTCGAAAGAGTATTACACCCTTGATATCGATTGTTTGTAAAGAAGTACAGTGGTCAAGGATCCATAGAGCAGGATCAATACACCATGAGTAGGTAAGCATTTTTTTTAAGTTTAACATTGTACCCAATTTATGTCGAGTCTAACTAAAATTGTTAAAATATGTTGCGTTGCAGAATTGATGGTATTTGTATGCGTAACTGCCTAGAAGTACTATTTTTTTTAAGTTTAACATTTTGTATAAAGTATGTTTTGGTTTAAATTAAATTGGGTTTTCTTTGTTAAATATAATTTTTTTTTTTTTTTTTTTTTTTGAACAGCCAAACATTTTTAATAATCCGAAAGTATCCGCCGGGACTCGAACCCGGGACAATCCCAAAGATGGGTTCCACTACTAATGGACCTCCATCTTACCAACTGAGCTAGGCTCATGTTGGCTCTTTGTTAAATATAATAAACTATAGTTTATTATCAAATGTTTACATGTTTTTTTTAGGGAAAAGTTACTGTATGTATTAAGGGGTGTTGCATGGTTTAGGTTTATATCATTTCGGCTTATATTTGTCTAAGCTAAGAGGGTGTTTGTTTAACCTTATTTTTAGGTTTATTTTCAAACTTTGTTTTTTTCAAAATAAGCTAAAAAAGTAAGCTTAAACAAACACCCCCTTATTTGATCGGCTTATGTGCATATTGAAAATTTAATAACCTTGTTTTTTTTAAAGTTCATTAGCCTACAAATTTAATTTGAACCTCATAAGCCCATCAAATAAGCTTAGACAAACACAAGCTTATTTGGGCGGCTTGTAGCACTTTTGAAAAGCTCATAAGCCAGTGTTTGTCTATGCTTATTTGTCGTGAAGGGTACCAGATCGATTGTCTCACACGTAAGCACGTGACCGTGCACGTGCATTACGCACCCACGTGACCGTCTATTTTATCTAAACGGTTTCCGTCTCTTGAATCACTAACCCTAAAAGGAATAAAGAATTCGGATACAAGTATTGACCTCACTAAGTAGATCCAAGAAATAGCCATCAAGTTTACATGCTTAAAATCGCTTTGTATTCGTCATTTGGTTATTCGTGATTCTGATCTCAAGCTCCTTGCAAAAAAACGAGGGAAGGATTTGTTGAGTTTGAAATTTTTTGTAGTGTGAAGGGTTTTCAGAGAATGGGCTAATGTGTGTTGCTAAGTATTGTAGCGAGTTGAGAGAACTATGTTTGGAAGAGATTGATTTGGTTGTTGGTGACGAGGAGGTGGAGGAACATGGGAAATGGTTACGCGTGTTGGCTTTTCGTAAAACTGGGATCGAGAAGTTTTCATATGTGAATAATGCGGTTTTTACTCCATTTTGGTCAAGAAGATGTTGTGTTCCTAGTAGAAAAATGTAGGGAGTCTTTAGTTTCGTTAAGAGTTGATTCATGTCTTATAGACTATGTAGCACAGGCCATTAGCAATGCTGTTAACTTGCAAGATTTTTTCGGCGCTATTTTTGAGGAAGACGAGCAGTATGTTGGTTTTAAGTTCCCCTCGAGTATTCGTAGTTTAGGCTTAAGTGATATGCCTCGAGGTTTGTTTCGGTTTGTTGACCCCGGCCCCTATTGAATCAGTTAAGGGAATTGGACTTTAGGTGGATAGATGTTCCACAAGGCTGTCAGTGTCTCCTCCTTGACGAATGTCCTAACTTGGAAGTTCTTCACACGGAGGATGTGTGTGGAAACATCGGATTGGATCTTATTAGTCGGTTTTGCAAGAAATTGCGCAAACTGACTGTTTACTCCGTGTATCCTGTGGGATTAATGGCTGTGGCACAAGGATGTCCAAATTTGGAATATTTACATGTCGAACTCACTAATATTTGAAATGAAGATTTGGAGTGTATAGGATCTAATTTGAAGAATTTGCGTGTTTTTCATATCCGTGTTATTGATATCCATGATGAAGAAGATTATGAAGAAGAATACAATACAATTTTACCGCTAGACAATGGGATCCGAACTATGTTGATCGGTTGCACCAAACTTGAGAGGCTAAGCATCCATCTTTATGAGGAAGATTTGACAGATGTAGGTTTGGGGTTTATCGGCAAGTATGGTATTAATCTAAGTTTTCTTTCTCTTGCTTATATAGGTGCTTATACAGGGGTATCCGATGAAGGACTTAGGGCGTTATCAATGGGGTGCCCAAGATTAAGAAAACTTAAATGCAGGGTTGTGATTTTAGCGAGCAAGCTATTGCTAGTTTTTTTTTTTTTTTTTTTTTTTTTTTTTAATTTACACTCGCTGAGGTATTTTTGGGTTCTGGATGATGATCGTGAAGTAATTTTGGCACTGACGCGTCCAGATTTTGGTTCTAGTACCATGGAAGCTCAGGTTTGTAAATAACTCTACGTGATATGCTTTTATGTGGATTTGTGTTGGCTCTATCATAGATAATATGTTTCTGTGATAAGTTACCTCGTCAAAGTAATTCGTGTTTCTTGTTATGGTAACAAGTTAAGAACGTTAACTTACAAATTTGGATACTCTTATTCGGTAGCGTAAACTGAAGTGATTGGATAGGAACAAACTAAAGTGTAAATAAATATACTTTTATGGTGTAGTTTGGCTAAATTCATGTTTCTTGTTCTGGTAAGAAAATCGCGTGTAGAACATTAATTGCCAACTTTCTGTGCTTTGAGTTCGGTAGATTGAACTGAAGTGATTGAATAGGGACATATGACCATAAAGCCATATGTCGCAGTTGGTAGTTTAAGCTTGTTTGTATAATTCCATGTGTTTTAAGCTGATGTAGTTGACGTGTCTGACTAAAATGATGTTACTAGACCACTTGTCTTTGTTGATTCATTTCATGTCATAGTCTGCGTTGTTTCTTGGCTTAAATTACTCAAACTACAGTTACAGACGTGACTGCTAGAACAAATTAGAGACAAATGTTTCATAATATATGAGTTCTTAAAGTCCCGAGTCTTCCATTATGGTCTGGGGGTGCAGTGATGGAGATGAATGTTAATATATTCACTGCTGCACGCCATCTATAAAAGAAGAGCTGCAATATTAGATATTTTGAAAAAACAATGCTTCTTTTGTCTCGTGACTTAAATGTCTTTAATACCCTACGATGATGAGATAATAGTTGATCTTGTTCTAATTAGCCAATATCATTATTTTCGGCTAATATGCACTTAATTTTGAAAGGGTAAATTATGGAGATCGTCCCTCATCAATACTGTATGCATAGTTGGTCTGTAATTGTAGTGTTCTTCTTTGGCTCCTCATGTCATTTTTGTTTCTCTGTGCAGCTTCTTTTATTGGCCCATGAACTTAGGAAAAATCTTTTACTGTGAAATCAGTTACCTAAATAAAATTGGGCGCTTGTTTAAGAGGAGTAACTTATTGCATATGGAAACCTTTTGAGTCATACACATACAATAATATTTATGCGGAATGCAAAATCAAAGACACTGTATTTTCGTGTTTGATCAATTTTCCTATGAACAGATAGGTCACATATAGGAACGGGTCGAAACATACAACTCTTGAAAAGAAGTGTGTTTTTACTTGGTGTAATGTATAACATCCATATGGGTCAACAGTTTGTTTGTGCTTATTCATGAATTAAGATAGTACAGTCGAATGTCTTAGATAAATAAGCCAATATCATTACTCTAAGCAATTTTAGAAACTGAATTTGAATGGGTAATATAGAAAAATCCCTCCTTGTCCATTTGAATGTGCAGTTATCGACTATAGGTACCATTTATGCTAACATTGTCCACTGTGAACATTTTCCGTAACTTTTCACCAAACTACAAGGACAATTTCTGTGATTTAATCCTTTAAACTCTGCCAGTATAAGTTCCGTCTGAGGTTTTTCTTTTCCTGAAAAGAAATGTCAATACTTTTTTTCTCAGAACGTTCTAGGAATGTTATTCATGTTGATGTTGATGACCTTTTGCTGCAAGTACTTACACAACTGGAATCATATGTTAAACTTGCTGATAAAATTGATAGATTAGCTCTACAGTTAGTAGCCGGAGGAAGTGGTCTGAAATCCGTAATGGTGACATATGCATCCACTAGAGAACCCAATTATCTCGACACCCAGTTACTCCGTTCTATGGTCGCCAAAGGTATCCATATAAGTGAAGAACAGGTCATTTTGGATGGGCCAATCAAAACATCACACGAAATCATTCAAGTCAAAATTGCTGATGTGGAATCCCGATTCGTGGGTGCAATTTCTGAGTCTGGGGATCTTAAAGTTGAGGGGACACTGAAATATGGGGTCCCATAACTCACAAAAGTAGGTGCTTTAATTTTGAAGTCGATGTGAGTTTAGAAGGAGACATCATACTCTGTAGACAGGTTGATCAGCCTCGTATTATTGGGAGTGTTGGAACTATATTGGGTGAAGAGAAAGTGAATGTGAGTTTTATGAGTGTCGGTAAGACCATAAAAAAAGAAGCTGTTATGGCGATTGTTGTTGATAAGAAACCGACGTTAAAAACATTGGAGAAGATTGGTGAGAGTTGTGGTGTTAACAAGATTGTGTTCCTTGCTTTAATTTGTAGGACGAATGTGACGATTACAAAAAAAAGTTCCTTCACTGTAACGGAAAGGCTTTGCTGGATCGGTTTTTCTCAACCTGGGTTGTTTTGATGTCAGACACAAGGGTGATATTATTATGTGCAGAGATTTATTACTAGCTCTATGTTTTTGCATATTTTGTAGGGCTAATTGAATCTCTTGTTTTGTACGTATGGATGATTAACTAGTTGGATCGAACTAATGGTTTAGTCACTTACTGTCTTCTCTTAACCATGTCCAGAAAAGTTGTCAATGTTTGGTTTTGGAGGTGTTACAGGTATGAAAACTATAGTTTTGAAAGGTTGTTACTGTAAGTAAATTACTCGATTATTGGTTGTGGTTGATAGTCTGTAGTTCGATCATCAGTCGTGTGAACCATGTAAATTACTTGTGTGCATACAGGCAATATGTGTTTGTTTGGATTCGATTTTGTGATAGAGAATACACATTTTTAAAAAAAAATGCTAATATAACTTAAGAAACTTGTTACAGTATATATTTTGAATTTATCTAACTACAAATTACAGTACATTCTTAGATCAAATATATATGCTATGCTTGTATACTTGCATTAGTTCTATTTCATATGGTGTTTTGTTTGTTTTTAGCTATCTTCAAGTCATTGATAACAACGTAAAACTTAAGTTACTGATACGAGTCAATAGTTCCTCGAGCTTAGCTTAGCTGGTTCTCTAATTAACTTGATCTAGGATTGTACTCAACATGGTTGAAAAATATTTCCATTGAGGAGCTTCAACTTATCGATGAAATGCTACATTGCAACCATGTTGGTACTATATAATAACGTATAGACCAGTACTAGAAAACTTTCCTTGAACAACATAACAAACGTTTGTTACCAAATCCCTTGTCTTATTTAATGAAACATATATTAACACTTTATAGGTTATAAACGTTGTTGATCGGTAAAAGCTTGACTTTCAAACCATATTTCATTTGTAGTATGATTGAATCACTTGGACAAACCTTATGACCCTCAACCAATTCCACATGGTAACGAGAAATGATCGAAGCCGCCACCATTTTTATCTGAATCAAACCCATATCTTTACCCAAACATGTCCTCGGCCCAGCATGAAACGCCGTAAATTTATACGACGGTTCATGTTTTATTCCTCCATCTTTTGTAAACCATCTTTCGGGCTTAAACTCCATACAATCCTCGCCCCATATATCTTCCATTCTTCCCATTGAATAAAAAGACAGAATAATCCTCGTGTTCGCATCAATAACATGACCGCTTGGAAGCACGTCTGCCTTCATTGGAGCCTTATGCTCAAAAGCAACAGGTGGATATAACCTTAATGCTTCACATATACCTCCATGAAGATAATTGAGTTTATCTAGCTCTTTTACACCCCATTTCTCTCCAATCTCAGCTCGGATATTTGATTCTACACTCGGGTTTTTGGCAAGAAGATAAAAGAACCACGAAAGAGCCGTGCTCGTGGTGTCTCTCCCCGCTATCATTAAACTAAGTATTGTGTCCCTTGAAAACTTTCTAACGTCTCTTGGCATCCCACTCTTTCCTTCAAAACCTCTAACTAAGGATGTTAACAAACCAGTCTCTTTATCATGCACCATTCCAACCCTGTCTTGTATTCGAGACAGACAGTCGTATATAAACTCATCGAAAGCCTTTGTCGCTTCATTCATCTTCTTCTCTTTCCCTAGTCCAAATCTCTTTTGCAACTTCCAAACTTTTTCTGGCAAGAAATGTCTCCATAAAAGAGCTTCTTCAGCGTCCGTGAATGCCTTTTCGCATGGAATGATTGGTAAATCTATAGACAGGCTTTCAGGATCATAATCTAGAAGCAATAGACATATCACATCAAAAGTAAACCTTTGAAATATCTCTTGCAGGTCTATTTCTTTATTACGTGTGGACACGAACTCAAGGATAGGAAGAAGCCCATTCCCGACTTTGTTTACAATAGTTGTTTCTAAAAGAGATTGAAAGTCGGGGTGTTTAAGTAGAGACATGGTTGTTTTCCTGTGTATTTCCCATAACTCGTGGTCCGAGTTAAAGATACCATCTCCAAGGAGATCAAACATGTTACGAAACTCAGGACCTTTAGGATAGTTTGGAAAGTTTTTGCTTAACATGTAGTGAATATTGGAAGGGTCAGAAGTAAAGAGCATGTTTATATTGGCAAACCAAGGACCTTTAAACATGAAAGTAGCATTACTAAGTTTGACAACATCAGTCACAAAATCATGGATACGATGACTATTTAAGAGGATATCGGGTGTCATGCCAAGAACGGGCCAATTAGTAATAGGGAGGCGCCTCCGGTAAACAAACACGGCACCGGATATCATGAAGAGAATGAAAAGGAGAAGCATATCCGAGTAGTAGAGTGAAGCCATGTGATTATTCAGAGAAATTATCTAGCTAGGTGGATGATAAACTTCTATAGATAGTACAAGCTAAGATCGATTTGATAAATAAACGAGATAAGGTTTGGTATTTTTTGTCTGGATAGCTAATAATGGAAGGGACATAAGTCACATAAGGCTGGCCAGTAATCTCTGCCACGTCAGCTTTCTCTCTCTAGCGACCTTCTCTCTCCTGCGACAATGATCTTTTTATTTTTTTATTATTTTTTATTTTTTTATTTTTTTAAAACATTTTTAACACAAACTCAAATTTCATTAATAATTAAAACGTTACATAATAATTCGAATAAAATAAAAAATTACCAACACTTATTAAAACATTACAACACTTATTAAAAATTAATAATCTAGGTTGTGGCGTGCCTTGATCGAATCTTTGATTTTCTGCATTTTTTTTTCGTTGTAATGCGGGCAAAGATGGGTCGATTGGTTTGAGATAGAATATGATGTATTTTTAATATTTCTTTTCTCGATCAAGTTCAAGTCTTTTTTGTTCTAGTGCAAGTCTTTTGTCATCCATTTCCGCTTTCTTTTGCTCCAGCTCCAACTCCTTTTGCCTTTGCTCCAACTCTTTTTTCTTCAACTCCTAGTATCCGTCTGCCAACTCCTTCTTCTTTCCCAATGCCATGGACTTAATGGTTTTCCATTTCTCGGCTACATCTTCCATATAGGAAGACTTGGAACTCTCCGACGATTTCTTCTTATATTTCTTAGCGGCATCACGACCAATTGGTCGCTCATTTCGAGTCTCTTCATCATCAGGCATATCCGAACCGGTTTCAGAAGTCCTTGCTTTTTTTCGACCCGCATCTTGGCTTAAAAAAGCCGGCATCTCATTATCCTTCCAAACCTCATGGTCCTTCAAAATTTCCCAACAATGCTCCAATACAAACGCATGATTATACACTATTTGGTATTCTTCACACGCTCGTCTATAAACAGTGAGGTCATTCGAACCACTTCTATAATTCCTATAAGCATTGTCGTAAATGACACAAAACTGACCAACTCTAGGACAAATCATATTTTTTCACTTGGTAATAATCGAGTTGTACGTTCTGTCTGCACCAACCTCTTTTTCAAAGTAAGTAATCATTTTCTGCCAAAATCCCTTAGCATTTTGGTTGTTTCCCATTATGCTATTCTCGGACGTATCACACCAAGCTTTGCACAACGCGATCTCTTCCTTGCGTGTCAAAAGCGACGAATCATTCTTGGTTTCTTTCTCAACAGTCTTCTTCTTAGCCTTTGTAGCTCGTTTATTAGGTTTGACCGGTGACATCTCTTCCGAAATAGTGTTGTCGTCGTCATCATTTGGAACCGAATCGTGATACGAACCTTGAGCCGAACCGTGATACTCTTGCCTCAGATAACCTTCAGCCGGATAACCCGAACCAGTTCCCACATAAAAATCTGGATTGTTGTATAATTGTTCTTCAAAATCACAAGCATCAAGATTCATACGGTTAACCGGAGAATAATGTTGATAATTTGAATAGGAAGACATTGATGAATCCATTGTTGGACGATACACCGATTCGGGTGATCCATACATAGATTGTTGACTTCGACGGGAGTTGTTGTTGTTGGTTGTTTTGATACGGTGGAACAAATAGACGATTCATAGGACGATTTATAAAAAATGGATTGTTAGTTTGTTGTTGTGGAGGTTGTTGCGATTGATAATCTAAAGTAGCGGGTCGGAAATTGACGTTTGGTGAGACACCGGTTAACCGGAAATTCGGATCCGATGTTAATTGCGGGATGTTTTGTGGCAATCGGGATTTTTGGCCTTTTGGTTGTGGTGTTTTCTTATACATTTTGAATAGAGAGAATCGTGAGATTTTGTGGATTGAAGTGTGTTAATATGTTGTGTATTTATAAGGTAGTTTAAAAGATTTTTTTTTTTTTTTTATTTTTTTTTTATTTTATTTATTATTTTTTTTTTTTCAAACGGCACAATACAAACGGTCCAAGCCTTAAATGCACAACTTTTACAAATACATTTATTTGATCGAGTTTGCGACCAAGATACAAAAAAAATAGGGGCCGATCGATTCTCCACAGAAGGATGATCGATATGTAATCGATCGAGTTAGTCGATCGCGCCAACCATTACTGCGCCTAGCCTAAGGCCACGCCGCTAGCTCAAACTCATTACCTTCCAAACAAACAAATATAAATATCTTTTCTTGTTACCAAAAGGAACGTTGTGAATGTAAACTATGCACGCCATTATTAGTTATTACTTGTTCCTAATTTCCTATATATGTATGGACTTGGATTATTTTTATCTAAAAGTACTCTAAGTACTCTCGAAATTCGACTAATGTTGTTCATATATTTGCTATTGGTTAAGTAGCTAAGCCATTGTTTTATCAAAAGGTATAAACTATAAACATATAAACAAATACACGGTTATGTACTCATATATAGGGTTGTAAACGAACTGAACGTTCAGCGAACCGTTTGCGAACCGTTTGCGGCGAGAAACTCGTTTATGTTCGTTTATTTAATAAATGAACGAACACGAACAAGATTTTTGGTTCATTTAGTTAAATGAACGAACATGAACAAATGCTTCGTTCGTTCATTTGCGCTCGTGAACGTTCGATTATTTCGCTCGTTTACGTTCGATTATTTCGTTCGTTTACGTTCAATTATTATCGTTCGATTAACAACCCATATATTAAAAAGTTTTAATAAATTATATCTCAAGTATATCAAAGCTTCCTGACAATAATATACTACTTAAGTACTTTTGTACTTATTAATTTATTTAGATAATAGAGTAAAGTTTTATTGAAATTGAAAAGTAGCATCAAAAGTTCAAAACAGTGGTCTTCAAATGAGCAGAATTGTTTGGCGCCATTATAATTCACCGGTACATGTGAATAATATTTTTTTATACTAGATATTTTCTTGACAATTGACTTTAATACTTTATCCTATTTAACTATTTATCCTTTCAACTTAGAACTAAGATTAAAAATTAAAACTCTAGTCCTTTAAGGCTTTAACCACAAAATTCCACCTTCTTTTACAATCTAACATGGGTTACTTGAGTAATGACAACTTGATCACAACTTTTGGATGACTTATAAATCTCTTCTTTTAGACATCTTTTGGATGACTTCTAAACCTCTTCTTTGATGACATTCAAAAAGATGTTTTATAGAAGTTATTGTGTATATATTAACTAAGATAATGATGTTCTTTAAGTGTCTTTAACTCTTTTATGTAAACATCAACTAGGTTGATGATGCCTATATGACTATATGTTAGGAAAATGATGAATATAAACATCAGCTAGGATAAATGATATTATTAAGACTATCTTTTGGGATAATTATTAGATGGTACGTTTAAAGTAATAGCTTTAGTTTGCGCTCGTTTATGTCCGTTTACGTTTATTTATGTTTGTTTGTCTATTTTCATTTATGTTCGTTTAACGTTCGTTTAGTGTCTTAATGAACGAACATGAACAACTCATTTTCTTAGTAAACGAACATGAACAAGAAAAATTCGTCCGTTTAAACGTTCGTGTCCGTTTATTTTTCCGGCTAAAATTAAATGAACGAACATGAACAAGGCTCCGTTCGTGTTCGTCCGGTTCGTTTACAGCCCTACTCATATATAATGTTAATCACAAAATTATTACGTTATTTCATTATTATCCGTAATAAATATTAATTATTAATCGGAAAGAAAATTATCCGTGTCAACTGCGACTCTCTTTTATTTCATCCACATGCATGAATGTAGTGCCACAAGCAAGAGGGATTGAAAATTACGTTTCACCATGCATCAATGAAGTTAAGTTGTACTTAATTCTGATCAATGCTCAAAGGCAAATTAAAGCAACATATATTAATGATGATCGTTATCTACTTAATTTCGTGTATGTAGTAGCTTCTTTGACGTGACTTGGAAGTGAACAGGGTCACCATTCACCTCTCGATCGATCAACATCATTTCGAACGATGGCGACCATGAACTAACTAATTAATTTAGAGCCTAAAATAGCATGCATGATTCTGTATTTGCTTCGTTATCATATACCAACTCTTCAATTTTAGTTTTCAAAGTGTTAACCTCTCGCAATTAGTTATCAGTTTCCTTTCCGACTTTGCTTTTCTATTTTTGGCTCTACATTAATAGTGGTCCTGGTTCATTTTTGTGGTATGGCCGGGTTCATGCAACAGGCACAACTGTTTGTCATTACATACATGTTGTAACATTTTAATATTAAGTTTTTATGGTGGATGACGTTCATTTAAGTAAAACATAAAAAGTTGAGACGGGTTGATCGAGCGGAGTATCGATGGGCCATTTGAGGAAAAAGCCAAATAAAAATAAAGTCCAAAGTATTTGACAACTAAATATAGTTGATTGTAGTTGCAATAATTTGCACCCGTGATATGGAGGAGAAATTCAGGTTTTCAAGGATGTTCGGATCGATTGACATATTTTGTATCGCCTGCTAAATCTTCAGCTGCCATGAGACACGTTAGCTTAGCCTTGAGAGTTTAGTCTTAGACCCAACTCTGTGTGAGAATGAGTATGGGTGATATGAATGAAGCAAAAAGTATAAAGTAAGTATGACAATATATATAAGTGCTCGTTCGGTTCGGAGTAATTCCTCATGAGGATATGATGCCTCTTAAGTGTCAATAATTAGAGCTATTCATACTACTCACCTGTTCCGATAATTAAGCATGGATCGATGGGCTTGTCCGTATAGACCAATGGTTAGGACAACCTTTTCAGAATAACGTGGAGTTTGTTAGCCAGTTACGAACCCTTGGTTCTTCCTTTTGGTTCGTCAATTTTACTTGTCAGTGGATCTCACTTTGGTTCGTCAGTAAATCTCATTTTGTTTCGTCAGTGGATCGGGTCCTCAAGGACCCGATACACCGTCATTGATATAGAGTGTTGGTATTCATTGAATTAATAACGACCCTTGGTATATATGTTTCACCAAGCAACGAGGAGTATAGATAATCACGTTTCACCATCGATACGACTATACTTCTTATCAATGCTTAAAGGTCAAAAGCAAAAGAGTTATTGGCATTTAATTTTGTGTGTACAATCGGCGGGGACATGTCCCCGCCAATAACGTACTATCGGGGAGGACATGTCCCCGCCGAAGGTTCCTCGCTAAACCCCCTCGATGATACTTTTAGCGGGGACAAATACATCCTTTTGGAGGGGACATGAGGGTCCCACAGCCTTTGGGCTGGTCAAACTATGTCCAGCGTGGCAATACTTTCGGCGGGGACATGTCTCCGCTAAAAGCATTATCCACTGTTGAGATGATTTTAATTAACAATGATTAAGTTAATTAATCACTTCTTTTAGCGAGGACGCCTCCTCGCCAAAAGAGTTATCCACTGTTGAGATCAATTCTTTTGGCGAGGACGTGTCCCCGCTAAAAGAGTCATCAACTGTTGAGATCAGCTCTTTTGGCTGGGACGTGTCTCCGCCAAAAGAGTTATCCACTGTTGAAATCAACTCTTTTGACGGGGACGTGTCCTCGCTAAAAGCCATAACCATATTAAGTTGTTTCTCACTTTTCCCCACCAAAAGCCTCTGACCCATTTTGCAGCATATTGCTGCAAAATGGGTAATTTTCAGATTTTTTTCCGGAATTTTTCTTGAAAAAATCTACACAATAACAACCGAGTAATAGAACCTGTTTTATGCTACAACATCGCCAAATTCGCAAAACATAATATCATATATAACCAAATTCGCTAAACATAATCATATGTATCCAAATTCGCCAAAACGGTTCAAAAAACGTGATCACATGATTGTCCGCAAAAGGTTTTACAAAATTATACATAACCTAGCTAGCCGCAAATGGTCTAAAACTATATGCGTAATCCATTTAGCGGGAATCCTAACACATAATCTAAATAAACACATAATAATCCATGAAATCTCAACAAATTTGTCCATAACCACTACGACACATATAAACCGACCCATGGGACCCAAACAACCCATATGCTACTCCCGAGTCTCCCCACTCCCCCACTACCCCCACTCCCCTCCCTGGTACCTCGAGACTCACCTTGTGAAGCCTCATGTGATCCCGATGTCCCCGGCATGCCACTCGCTAGCTGATCGGGGAAACCCGGCTGAGTCCTTGCCCACTCTATCAACAGATCAAGCTATGTCCTTTGCGTGGAGAGCTCCTCGGATTGCTTCTGCACGGTTTCCTGCAGCGAGGACGAGGAGGCTTGCTCGCGGGCTCGTGAGGCGTTGAGGGTCGTCTTCTGACCACCGCCGAGTAACACTCGACCTACGCTAGGAATATGACCGCGCTGCTTACCACTGATCACGTGACGCATAATATTGAGGTCAGACATAGTCGTCCCCGCGGAGGTGCTCTCTGTCTGCATCCGTAACATCTCATTCTGTTTACTTACCCAAAAAAAAAAAAGAAAAAAAAAAAAAAAAGTAATATATAAGTAGTGATTTATTATATTGCATTAATGTGGGTGAGTTTTTGAAAATAAATTATACTTACGTATCTAGCCTCGGACACTGGAGACTCAAAGACGTCGCCTCTCGTATGGTTGTGTCTGTAAAGCTCGATCAAGTCCCTACCATCCGTGGAGTCGGTGGGGTGACTCAACTGTTTATAAATAAAATCAATAACGACTCACCCAACACTATATATATAAATAAAATGATTAAAAAATGTCTTACGAAGTTATCGCGTATAACAGCTAACGAATGGAATCCATGAAGGCTAGAACTCGTATTCGCCAGCCGATTTTGCCTGTTGGTCGCCCCGATCCTCAACTTCTTTGGGTCTGACCAGTGCTTCACCTGCTTATTATAAATAATAAAAACTATTATATAAATGAATTATTATTATTATTATTATTATTATTATTATTATTATTATTATAACAACGACAACGACAACGACAACGACAACGACAATAATAATAATAATAATAATAATAATAATAATAATAATAATAATAATAAAGTGTCAATCCGAAATTTACCTGTACTTCCCAATCCTCATGCGTCATGTTCGCTGGACGCTTATTCTTGATCTCGTCTACTTTCTCAACCCCACATTTCCGTGTAAAATTGTTCAATTTGAATTTGTATTTGTTTTCATCGTATCGCTTTCTGAGATAAGCTTGTATATTTTTGACAATCTTGTCTCCAGTATAAGTTCCATCTCTAAATTTTCTTTTCCTGAAAAGAAATGTCAAGACTTTTTTTCTCAGAACGTTCTAGGAATGTTATTCATGTTGATGTTGATGACCTTTTGCTGTAGGTACTTACACAACTGGAATCTTATGTTAAACTTGCTGATAAACTTGATAGATTAGCTCTACAGTTAGTAGCCGGAGGAAGTGGTCTAAAATCCGTAAAGGTGACATATGCATCCACTAGAGAACCCGATTATCTCGACACCCAGTTACTCCGTTCTATGGTCGCCAAAGGTATCCATATAAGTGAAGAACAGGTCATTTTGGATGGGCCACTCAAAACATCACACGAAATCATTCTAGTCAAAATTGCTGATGTGGAATCCCGATTCGTGGGTGCAATTTCTGAGTCTGGGGATCTTAAAGTTGAGGGGACACTGAAATATGGGGTCCCATATCTCACAAAAGTAGGTGCTTTTGAAGTCGATGTGAGTTTAGAAGGAGACTTCATACTTTGTAGACAGGTTGATCAGCCTGGTATTATTGGGAGTGTTGGAACTAAATTAGGTGAAGAGAAAGTGAATGTGAGTTTTATGAGTGTCGGTAAGACCATAAAAAAAGAAGTTGTTATGGTGATTGTTGTTGATAAGAAACCGACGTTAAAGACATTGGAGAAGATTGGTGAGAGTTTTAGTGTTAACGAGATTGTGTTCGTTGCATTTTAGGAAAAATATGACGATTACAAAAAAAAGTTCCTTCACGGTAACGGAAAGGCTTTGCCAGATAGGTTTTTCTCAACCTAGGTTGTTATGATGTCAGACACAAGGGTGATATTATTATGTGCAGAGATTTATTACTAGCTCTATGATTTTGCACATTTTGTAGGGCTAATTGAATCTCTTGCTTTGTACGTATGGATGATTAACTAGTTGGATCGAACTAATGGTTTAGTCACTTACTGTCTTCTCTTAACCATGTCCAGAAAAGTTGTCAATGTTTAGTTTTGGAGGTGTTACAGGCAGTGTTGCAAAAAAAGGTCTACAAGGCCGATTAATCGCTGATTAGGTGCTACAAGGCCACCGACCTTGCCGATTTATGTAACTGGGTCAAACAAATAGGTCAACCGTGGTCAACGGCGATAAACGGCGGTCAATGGTGGTCAAACTTTCCGGAAACCTATAAATCTTGCCGGAAGTACCCAAAACTCACTATAAACTTATTTTGATCACTTATAGTAACTGTTTAAGTCTATTACAAGTTGTTTTTTAGAAAATACCTTGCCGGAAATACCTAAAACTCACCGGATATACACAAAACTTGTCGGAAATAACTAAAATTTGTCAGTAATGCCAATCCGATTAATCACCGATTAATCCCGCCTAGACAGATTACAAGCTACAAGGTGGTCGACCGCCCGACTACCGATTCGCGATTTTTTCAACCTTGGTTACAGGTATGAAAACCATAGTTTTGAAAGGTTGTTACTGTAAGTAAATTACTCGATTATTGGTTGTGGTTGATAGTCTGTAGTTCGATCATCGGTCGTGTGAACCATGTAAATTACTTGTGTGGATACAGGCAATATGTGTTTGTTTGGATTCGATTTTGTGATAGAGAATACACATTTAAAAAAAAATGCTAATATAACTTAAGAAACTTGTTACAGTATATATTTTGAATTTATCTAACTACAGTACAAATTACAGTACATTCTTAGATCAAACGAGCGGGGAAACCCGCGCGTTGCGGCGGGCGAGTTTGTGTGAACATTTAGAAAGCACAAAACGTATCGTATTTGTCAAAAATATTGATTTTTGAAAATATTGCATATTTATACTCGTTTTTATTGAAAAAATTATTTCGTGAACAATGGCGCAAGTTTCGTTAATTTTCGAGTCCATTTGGTATGTCAAATGGGTCCCGCAAGGTTTATTTTAAAAGTTTAGCCAAAGTGGCAATATCAGTCCCTCCGCCCCATATTTTCATAACACACCCCTCATTCTCACATTTACATTTCAACCCCTCCCTCAAAAATATAAATACCCTTATTAATAATAAATAATTCATTTCACTATTCATTCTTCTCTCTTCTCTCTCTCTCTATCCGCCGGTGTCCCACCGTGGCCAAATTTCGGCGACCGGAATAATTTTCTGGCGAACCATTTTCTTTGCGGAATCGATAGATCGGCCATATTTAACCATTTCTGGAAGATTTGAGCCCTTGGCTCCCACCACAACTACCCTCACGCGCCACCACCGCCACTGCCTTCACCACCGAGCCACCACCAACCTTCCCCCTCCACTTTTCTCGATGGTAAAACCCCCCACGCGCCTTTATTTCTTATTTTCTTTAATATTTTTCAAACCCTAATTTCAATAATTTTAGTTACTTATTTATTTATTTAAATCCGAAAGTAAAAATGTTTTATCAATAAAAATGGATATTAAAACTGTGTAAACCCTCGTGTGGAACCCTCCCCTCTCCCCTTCTCGTTGACTCAGTCAACTCGGCCAACTCACCGAGTCAACTCGGTTGACTCGGTGAGGGTTTGATTATTTTTGATGTTTTATTGTTCTTGTGTTAATTCTTTTGATGTGGTATTATGTTTTGGTGAGATTGATATTGATTTGAGGTCCGTTTGGGTTGTTACTGTTCCGACAGTCGGCATATAGCCGAGCCGTGACTCACGGCGAGTCACGGCGAGATGAGAGTATTTAGGGTTAGTGTTGTTGTGTTGAATTTGGATTTGCGTTGGAACATTATATTTCATGTTGGCAGTTTCAATTGTTTAAAGATTCTATTGTTTTGTTTCTTGTTGATGTGCTAGCTGAGAATACACAAAGATGGTGATGGAAGTTTGTTGATTTTTTTCGATGTGCAGGCTAGTATTTAAAGCAAGATAAGAAACAAAACAATAGAATCTTTAAACAATTGAAACTGCCATCAACTGTAGCAGCAACTGTAGCGTTGGAACATTATATTTCATGTTGGCAGTTTCAATTGTTTCGATGTGCATCAACTGTAGTAGCATCTGAAGTTGCTATCCGAGCCAAGATATATGCTGCTACAGTTGGTGCAAGACTGTGTTGTATAAATATAAGGCAGCCACTGTTAGCATTAATTTTATGCTATTTAGGAAGTGATGGTCATTTGTAGTCTCGAATTAAATTGTCATGTATAATATGTATTTTGTTTAGTGGGCTTATGGCATTAGTTATATTTGTAAACTAGTTATTTGTGTAGTGCAAACATAAGCCCACTCCAAGTCCAAAGTTAAAGCCCACCAAAGGTCCATTTGGTTGGCTGTGTTTCATTTAAACCACACACACTCTTCACAGTTTGTTGTGCCTCATTCAAGATAAGAAAAAGAGTGTGTGTGTGTGCCAAGTTCTCCTAGTCTTTGTATTATCTTCACAACTTGAATATAATCATTCGACTAGAAATAACTCCATACGATCCATACATATTCTCTTATTGTTCTATACATGTTAGTGAGTGTCATCAAGTGTTAGTTTGTATGATAAAGAAGAGATTTGTGGTGTTACAAGTGGTATACATGAGCCTATCAACAAGGTAGAAGGTTTGTTTGTTCGGTTTTTTGCTTCATACCATTCACTGTCGTGGTCTTTGGCTTCTCAAAAAGGCACGAAGTGGGTGTTACTGGAAATAGAAGAGCAAGATTAATGTGTAAGGTTGGATGTGTTAATGGTTATACGATTTGGCCTATGAATCTGTGAATATTATCTCACTTGAATCTTGTGTTCTTGTGTGGAATATTTATTTATTCTAAGTGTTTTGATCGAACCACAGGAAAAGTTATTCACTTTTTGTGTTGTTGATTATTTTATTCGTGATTTCTTAGATATTATTGGTTCAAGTTGTTGAATTGTGTCAGGAATTTTAGCTAGTTGGTGAAAAGTTGTAAGAGAAAATCTTTAGTGATAAGGTTGTAAGGGAAAAAGTCAAAAAAGGTAGGAAAAGTTCAATCTATCGCACTTGCAAGACAAATCTGCGTTTTATCGCATTTTGAAAGCCTTATCGCAGTTGTCTAAATCGGATCTTATCGCAATTCAGATATCGCAGTTCTTGTATTAGAATTGCGATAGGTATCGCTATTGGCTTATCGCTGTTCAAGCTTTATCGCATTTCAGAAACTATCGCAGTTGACAGCAGAAACTTTCGCAGTTGACATATCGCATTTGTTCTATCGCAGTTCAAACTCAGACAAGGCTATCGCATTTGACTGCTATCGCACTTGACTGGTCTATCGCATTTGGCTGGTCTATCGCATTTGGCTGAGATTTTCAGCAGTTTTCAGAATTTGCATTTTCAGTCCCTGTACCTTCAAGCAGCCCTATAGAACTTTCAGATTTGGCAGTTTTGGCCCTCGTACTTCTGTGAAACTTCAAACGGCCATAACTTTTGAACCGTAACTCCGTTTTCAGCGAATTACCTGTCAAAACGACCGTGAGACCGAGGAGAAGGACATGTTGAATTAATTTATTCATTCAACCCAACTTTCGAGGCCTGAAAACGCTCCAAAATGAAGTTATTGAGGTTTTAAGTTTCGAGACCAAAATTCCATCGTACTTGTGTGAATTAAGTTCAAAGTTAAATAACTTTTAAGGATTTGATTCGAACGTAATTTCGTCAACTCAAAAGTTTACATTCATTATAAACTTTTGACTTTGTCTTAATTATACTTGAATCAAGTTTCGTAACGTTATTTAATTTGCTTCGTTTACATATCTGACAACATCAACGATCTTCAACAACAAACCAAGGCTTCACAACAACATCTTCTATTTTGTTGACACGATCCTCAATCCACTTTATCATACCATATCTTAAAGATGACTACACAACAAGACATTCATGCTGCAGGTTCAGAAAACCGACCTCCAATGTTAGAAAAAGGTGGTTATCTTCCATGGACGAGTCGTATGAAAAGATACATGAAAACCAAGCCTCTAGGACAAGGTAAACTCTTGATCAAATCAATAGAGGAAGGTCCATTCGTGCCTCGCCAGATTCAAGTCACAGCTGGGAATCCTAATGCATCACCACCAATTAAAGCAACCTTCCGGACTCAAACGGAAGAGGAATACACATTGGCAGATCAGAAGCAAATTGAAGCAGATGACATGGCAATGCATTTAATCCAACTTGGTTTACCACAAGAAATATTCTGTGCTGTCGACAGTTGTGAAACTGCTTATGCAATGTGGGAACGAGTAAAAAGACTCTGCTATGGTACAGACATTGGTAAACAAGACGTGGAAAACAAGCTTCTGACTGAATGGGAGAAGTTCACATCCACTCCAGCTGAGCAGATTGAATCTTACTACACACGGTTTTGTACTCTAATGAATGAGTTGATCAGACACAATTTGGATCATAAACAAATTGTTCAGAACATCAAGTTCATCAACAACCTTCCAGAAGAATGGGGACGATACGTTACTATTGTCAACCAAACTCAAAACCTTCACGAGGTGAACTATGATCAGCTCTATGACTTCCTAAAACAAAACCAAAAAGAGGCAAATGAAGTCAGAACAGAGAAACAAGCTAAACAACAAGATCCTCTTGCACTCATAGTCCAATCACCTACACCTGCAACAGTCAGTGCACAACCATCATCATCATCATCCACTCAGCAATTCATGCAACAACAGTATATTCCACAATCACCATTCTACCCACAACAACAACATGTAATCCCACAACAACAATACCCGCAACACCCAGATCAACAAGATCAGGATGAGTCAACTGATGCTTTGACTCAAGCTTTTGCCTACCTATCAAAAGCATTCCAAGGACGTTATTCCACACCCACCAACAACAATCAACGAATCTCATCGAACACTCGCAACAAGCAGATTGCACAGCCGAGTTTCAACATGGGACAGCAAGGTCAGATGGTTGGGGGATATGGGAATCAGCAGGGATATGCTCCAAGATATCAGATGGGTAATCAGAATGCAGGGCAGTATGTTGGTAATCAGATGGGTCAGTTTGCAGGAAATCAGATGGGTAATGCTGTTGGTAATCAAAGGGTACAGAATGCTGGGAATCAGTTTGGGAATGTTGCTCAGGGAGCTGGGAATAGGAATCAGGGTAATATGATGAAGTGCTTCAACTGTCAGGGTATTGGACACATGGCTAGGAACTGTCCAGACAAGCCGAATAAGAGGGATCCAGCTTACTTGCAGAAAGCATTAATGTTGGCAAACAAGGAATCGGCTGGGCTTCAGTTAAGTGCAGAAGAGAATGACTTCATGGCTATTATGGATGCTTCAGAAGATCAAGAGGACATCGATGCAAACTGCATTTTTATGGCTAATCTTCAGGAGGCAAAGTACGACACAGATTCAGAAGCACCTCCTGCTTTTGACACTAATGCGGTTTCTGAGGTACAACCATATGCTACATGTCACAATAATGAAATGTTTGATATGTCACCTCAAAATGAACAGCATCCTGAGACTCCTAATCTCATTTATGATACATACATGGACGAACCAAGTTGTAGTAATACTAATTTGGTAACTCCAGATATGGATCCTAATGATGAATTCGAGTCACAGCATACTGATAATGATGAGGAAACACGTGCTATGTTTGAATCATTATTGCATAATTGTAGTATTGAAATTGAGAAAGTTAAAACGGTCAATCGCGAGGTTAAGGCCGCGAATGAAAAATTGACCGCTGAGCTTGAGAGTTATAAGGTGAATGCAAGAGCTTATGATTTTCATAACGAAAAACAGTCAGAACTTGAGGTTAGCTTAAGAGATTCTGAGTTAAGAGAGAAACATTTGCAAATTAAATTTGACACTCTCGATGTTAATTTGAATTTGCAAATCAAATCTCTTAACAAAGAAAATTTTGAACTAACCAACCAACTTTCAAAACAAAAATCTACTTATTCCAATCTTGAAAAAGAAAAGAAGGAGTTGAATGAAAGGTTTTCAAAACGTGAAAAAGATCTTCAAAAAGAGATCACTGACAAAAAGGAAACCATTGCAAAGTTGGAAGATTTACTTGTAAAAACGGGTCATTCTGCACAAACAATTAATTTGTTAATAAACGATCCAAACCCGATTTTACATACATTAAAGAAAACGGCTATCGGTTATGAAAACCCTTATTATCTCAAGAAAGCTCAGCAAAATCAGAATGTGTTATATAATGGTGGTGTGCTAAATGATAATCATGATCCGATTGAGATTTATGATTCGGATGACACGATTGAGCGTACTGAAAAGAGACGTGTCAAAATGAGACAAATGAACCCAGAAATTAAACCAATTGATTATAACAAGCTTAACACAGAATCTGGGGTTCATCTTGTTCAAAAGAAGTCACATCTGTTTTTTCAAAAACCAGTGGTTTTCACAAAACAAAAAACTGTCTCAAAACATCTGTCTAACATCGAACAAATGGCATCTACAAACACTTGTGAAACAAGTGCGGCTAGACTATATTTGGTTGATCTTAAACAGAGAATTGAAACACTTCAAAGTATTGTGGCATCCAAAACAAACAGTAACAACAAAGATTGGCTTTCAAGATTTCAGACTGAACTAAAAGGAATGTTTGAACAAGACATTAATCCACACATTGATGCAATCTATGCGGTTGTTCAAAATGTGGAATACAATCTTTTGAAAGAGTCAGCAGAATTCGTTAAGGACCACAAATCCTTAGTGAATGAAGCAAATGAATACTTGGAACACATAAAAGTTTTGGAAATGCAAAATGACTCTCTCTCTTTTGAAGCTCTATCGACCGATATCATGTCTATTATTTTCCAAACATATTCTGTGGAGGATGATGAAACACTTCGAGCTGAGACGTCTCAAATTGTTGAAAAATATGAAAAGGCACTTTTAAAGCTTGAAAAACAAAATTGCACATATTTTAAACAACTTGATACGAAAAAGGAAGAATGCAAGTATGACAAACTGTCGTATGAGCGTTCTTACAAAAACATGCAAGATCAAATAAATCTTTTGAAGTCTCAGCTTGCAAGTCAAAAAGGGCAGGGTGAGGAATCTACGGGTATTGCACCATTAACCCCCTTGCCTAATGAGAAACAAAAAGGGAAAGCTGTTGTCAAGAACACTAATGTGATAGCACCTGGCCTTTATAGGATTAGTCCCACTACTGCGTCTGCCTCTACATCTAAAACATATAGGGCGATAGACAAAAGTATTAAAGATAATCCAAACGAGATTAGGACTGCTAAAACAACATCTCAGGACAACAACATAAATTCTAATGAGTGTGCCTTACCTTCTACAAGATTAGAAAGCAACTCTAGGAGCAGCAGACAGACTAGGAGCAATATCAAGAAACCTAGTGTCCCATCTGTTTCTGAGAATGCAAGCAAGAAAGTAGAAGAACACCCTAGGAATTTATCGCTTCCCAAGAAGAAACATGTATCATCTAGTTGTAATGATAAGACTCCTGTTTCTAATGCATGTAATGATTCTGATTGTTTAATGCAAAAGAAAACTTTGTCTGTAAATGCTTGTGATGATAATGTTTCTAATGATGTGAAAAAGAATGATATGCCTGAACAGAAAAAGGTTCCTTTAGTAACTAAGGCTAAGTCTAGATATATTCGAAGACTTATTGCAAAAGCTAGAAAAACCACTAGTAGCCTATTGCCTAAGGATCACTCTAAGTTTTGTGCATGGAAACCAACGGGTAGAATGTTTACACTCAAGAATGGCACATTAGAAATAATTCCCAATGCATCTAAGGAAACCAGTTCTAAGTGTAATTCACCTGTTTCATCTAACCCACTGGAACCAAATGTTACACGGTTTCCATATACAAATTCTTCTGTTCTTCTCAGGTCATTGAAATCTGTCTTTGGATCGTCGACTCGGGTTGCTCCAAGCACATGACCGGGAATCTGAAGCTGCTGATCAATTTTGTGTGGCAGTTCATGGGGACTGTACGGTTTGGGAATGATCATGTTGCAGCTATTCTGGGTTATGGGGATCTTCGGTTTGGAAATTATCTGATCACTCGGGTTTACTATGTCGAAGGGTTGGGACACAATCTGTTCTCTGTCGGACAGTTTTGTGATGCTGATTTAGAGGTGGCATTTCGGAGAAACACTTGCTTTGTCAGGAATTTGGTTGGGGATGATCTCTTAATTGGGGATCGTGGCACCAATCTTTATGCAATTGACATAAACCAAATGGCCTCTTCATCACCTATTTGTCTCATGACCAGGGCAGGCGAAACAAAATCCTGGTTGTGGCATAGACGTTTGTCCCATCTGAACTTTGACACGATCAACAAGCTTGCCAAAGACGACATCGTCTCCGGTCTTCCTAAATTCAAATACACCAAAGAACACCTATGTCCATCATGTGAGCAAGGAAAGAGCAAAAGAGCAACATTCAAACCTAAACCCGTACCTAGTTCGGTTGATAGGTTGCATTTGTTGCACATGGACTTATGTGGCCCGATGAGAGTTCAAAGCATAAATGGGAAGAAGTATATTCTTGTAATTGTTGACGACTATTCAAGATATACATGGGTGAAGTTTTTGAGATCAAAAGATGAAGGACCAAGCACCATCATCGCCTTTCTGAAGCGGATTCAAGTTCTACTTCAAGCTCCAGTTAGGATAGTAAGAACGGATAATGGCACGGAATTCGTTAATCAGGAGTTAAGAACATTCTTTGAAGAAACTGGTATTACACACCAGACATCAGCTGTTAGAACTCCACAGCAGAATGGGGTAGTTGAAAGAAGGAATCGAACCCTTGTAGAAGCTGCTCGCACTATGCTGATCTATTCCAGTGCACCGTTGTTCCTATGGGCCGATGCTGTATCTACTGCTTGTTTTACTCAAAACCGATCCCTAATCCATCCAAGATTCAATAAAACCCCATATGAACTTGTCAACAACCGAAAACCGGATATTTCTTATCTTCATGTATTTGGCGCTTTATGCTATCCAACAAATGACAGGGAAGATCTGGGAAAGTTGAAGGCTAAGGGTGATATTGGAATCTTTATTGGGTATTCTGAAAACTCGAGGGCATTCAGGGTGTATAACAGGAGAACGAAAAAGATAATGGAGACAATGAATGTGAAGTTTGATGAAATTTCACAAATGGCTTCTGAGAGACTCGCTCTAGAACCCGCGCTTAACCCAATGACTTTCGGACATATTAGTTCGGGACTCGCACCTCAAGGAGCTCAATCAATTCATGAGGAACAACCAACAACTCAGGAACTGGATAATTTCTTCGAGTTCATGTACGATGAATACTATGGTGGCGCTTCGAAAAATGCATCTAACCAACATTCCGCTGCATCCACTCAACATCAACAACCACCACCACCTCCATCAAATCCAGATGCATCCACAACATTTGAAGCTGGCGCACCACCTCCCTCACCATCAACATCATCTACATCTACTCCTAAAACTCCATTCATTGAAATTGTTCTACCAAGAATTGATGAGCAAGAACAAAATAATGCTGTGTTAGACGATGAAGTCTTTGAAAACCCGTTTGGAACGGAATCTGGTGAATCATCTTCCAGATTACATGAACCGACTAACACGCAGTTATTCAGTCCAAGGTATCCTTCAACATTACAGTGGACAAAAGACCATCCGATTGAACAGGTTATTGGTGAACCCTCAAGACCAATTCAGACGAGAAAACAACTTCACACCGATTGCGACATGTGCATCTATGTCTGCTCAGTCAGTCTCATAGAACCTAAGAACATTCGGGAAGCAATGGCAGATAATGCCTGGATTGAAGCGATGCAGGAAGAACTTCTTCAATTTCAAATCCATGACACCTGGGATTTAGTTCCAAGACCAATTAACAAACTAGTCATTGATCTTAAGTGGTTATGGAAAAACAAAAAGGATGAAGAAATGACTGTGATTCGCAACAAGGCTCGTCTAGTGGCAAAGGGATACAGACAGGAAGAAGGGATAGATTTTGAAGAGTCATTCGCACCAGTTGCAAGGCTTGAAGCAGTCAGGATTTTCTTAGCTTATGCCGCTCACAAGAACATCACGGTTTATCAGATGGACATCAAGACAGCGTTCTTGAATGGAACTCTGAAAGAAGAAGTGTATGTGAGTCAACCAGACGGTTTCGTTGACAAAGATCATCCGGAATACGTCTACAGGCTAAAGAAGGCAATCTATGGTTTGAAACAAGCCCCACGGGCGTGGTATGACGAGTTATCTTCTTTCTTATTGTCCAATAATTTCACCAAAGGAACGATTGATCCAACCTTGTTTACAAGAAAATACAAAAATGACATTTTGATTGTTCAGATTTATGTGGACGACATTATTTTTGGGTCCACTAATTCAAAGAATTCAAAACATTTTGCAAATCTCATGAAAAGCAAATTCGAAATGTCCATGATGGGTGAATTAAAATTCTTTTTAGGCTTACAAATTCATCAATCCCCACGTGGTATTTTTCTTAATCAAGCTAAATACACAATTGAGATTTTGAAAAAACATGGAATGGACAATTGTGACTCTGTTGGTACTCCTATGGTCACTTCACCAAAAATTGGCGCTGACCTATATGGGAAACCCATGGATCCGAAGAAATACCGGAGCATGATTGGTTCTCTCATGTACTTAACTGCAAGCCGACCAGATATTCATTTTGCTGTTTGCTTACTTGCACGGTTTCAGGCAAGGCCTACCGAACTTCACCTCCAAGAGGTTAAACGGATCTTTAGATACCTACGAAGAACCATTAACATGGGACTTTGGTATCCAAAGGATTCGGAGTTTACACTAATAGCCTTTTCAGATGCCGATCATGCTGGATGCCAAGTAACAGCGAAAAGTACATCAGGCGGAGCGCAATTTCTGGGAGAAAAGCTAGTAGGCTGGTCTTCAAGAAAACAAGATTGCACTGCTTTATCAACAGCAGAGGCCGAGTATGTGTCTCTATCTGCGTGTTGTGCTCAAGTTCTTTGGATGAGAACACAACTCACGGATTATGGTTTCTCTTTCAACCGCATACCTTTGTATTGCGATTCAAAAAGTGCCATAGCCATCTCATGCAACCCAGTGCAACACTCGAAGACCAAGCATATTAGAGTCCGCTACCACTTCATAAAAGAGCACGTTGAAGAGGGTACTGTTGAATTGTTTTTCGTTAAGACTGAATACCAGCTCGCCGATCTATTTACTAAGGCCCTCCCAAAAGAGCGGTTTGAAAACTTAGTTCGTCGAATTGGAATGCGAAGCCTAACTCCCGAAGAGTTAGAAAGTCTTCTCGAATCTTATTGATTTATATATCAACAAGCTTCGCATATAAATATTTTTGTAAATATATACATGTTAATATCTATACTGTAAATACATAAAATTTTAAAAATCCATAAAAAAAAATATATATATAAAACATCAAAAAAAAACAAAAATATTCTTCTCACGACATGTCTCTTGTCTAATCAATATTCTGTACGTACTTAGAAATGTCATTTAACAATGATACGGGTATTTACAGATGCTTGAGCGAGAGTTATTTTTTATGTTTTTCTAAAACATGTCGTTTCTCAAATTTTCTTCATTAAGGCTTTCGTGCATATCAGTACGAAACCCGCGCTACATTGAATGACTTCTGATTATTTCCGATCAGAACTCGCAATGTTAATGGCAAAAAGCTAAAACCAGTGAGCACTTAAACAAAATTGTTTCAAAAGATTTTTCAAAGTCTTTTTATAAATTTTGTGCTCACAACAACTCCCTCTAAGACCTCTAAATGCTTTTAAACTCAAAAGTTTAACCATTTGCTCTGATTAAGGGGGAGTATAAAAAGAAAATGTTCCATTTTTCATGCTAAAATCAGTCCATCTCTCCACAAAAAGTTTCATTTTAATCAACTGTTTTCAAAAATACCACTTCATGCTATTTTTGAGGGGGAGATTAGGTGTTTATTATAAATATGGGGGAGAGGACGTGATTAAAATGTGATCTAAAAGAAGTCTTGTCGTTTGAATCTCAAAACGAGTTATTCAAAAAGACTCAGCATGAACCCTCGAATTGACGAAACTAAATGTCCGTTCTCGAAAAGACATGTCCTGGACGGGTAATAATTTCAAGCTGGTTTTCCAGTGATGTAAGCGTGTCTCGCAAAGGACTTGTCTGAGTAGAATGTACCAATTCGAGAGATGATCATTGAATATGACTGGGACGGGTAATAATTTCAAGCTAGTCTAACTAGTGATGTAAGCGTGTCTCGCGAAGGTCATGTTCATTGAAAGTCGATCATTTCAAATGTGCGAACTCTACCCAACATGTGCAATTTATTTCAAAAATGCATGAGCACATGTGAAGGGGGAGTGTTTCAAAAATGCAAAACTCTCGATGTGTTAACAAAATGTGTTTTCTCATAAACATGTTGAGAGATTTTCACAAGGTTTAATGGCATGTGACAAATAATCTAGGATAATCATGGAGTAATAAGGTGATTATGGTTAGGTTATGTCCAATGATCCGCCAGAATCGGAGGGATCTACCCAAGGACAACTCCAATAGCTTAGCATTAGAAGTCCTTAGGTAAGATTGAAAAAAGGAGTATAATGAGAAAGGAGAAAGAAGGGGTTGAAGAATGAAAAAGAAAAGTTTTTGTAAGGGTGAAAAGAAATAGCCCTCCATGAAAACTTAGGTCAGAAACCGGGTCAATACATCTGCTATCGGTACTCACTAAGGTGATACTGGTATTGAAGACAAGACGTCATGGACCCAGTGACGCATTTGCACCACCCCTCCTATCCACTCAGATATCTCTTAAAAGATATTTGTTTCATTTCTCACGGAGAACACTGCATAATCTATCGACCTCTCACTCCGAGAAGTGTTGATATTGAAAAGGTGGCACTCTGCTCCATGCCTCCGACGACTAAATCCAAAACGCACATTATTGAGTCTAGAGACATGAGATTCATCAAAGATCTCTTAGGAACACTTCCTATGCAATACTCTTGTGTTCATCAAAAGGATACAAGTTGTATGAGTCTTAATGAGATCCAAGGATCTTGCCTCACGACATGATGGCCGAAGGACGATTTATTGCTAACTGTTTTATGCAGGTACCGACGAAAGTCCATTTACCATCATCATCTACAACGACAAAGCTGCTGTTCAGAAGATGTAGATCAAGGCAAGGAAGACCACAAGACAACTTGTTAAAGATCACAGTGCATGAAGGAACATTGATCGAAGAATGTTATACATCGACACACGAAGTTCAAGACATCAAATGCAAAAGAACAATCACGGGAGCATCATTGATATGACCATCCCTTAGGGGGAGATTGTTAGCATTAATTTTATGCTATTTAGGAAGTGATGGTCATTTGTAGTCTCGAATTAAATTGTCATGTATAATATGTATTTTGTTTAGTGGGCTTATGGCATTAGTTATATTTGTAAACTAGTTATTTGTGTAGTGCAAACATAAGCCCACTCCAAGTCCAAAGTTAAAGCCCACCAAAGGTCCATTTGGTTGGCTGTGTTTCATTTAAACCACACACACTCTTCACAGTTTGTAGTGCCTCATTCAAGATAAGAAAAAGAGTGTGTGTGTGTGCCAAGTTCTCCTAGTCTTTGTATTATCTTCACAACTTGAATATAATCATTTGACTAGTAATTTTAACCATAAGATCCACATCTACTCTCCATGTTCTTTATATGTTTATGAGTGTCATCATGTTTGGTTACTTTGTATGATAAAGAAGGAAGTTGTGGTGTTACAGCCACTTTGCAATTAGTCATGCACAACTTGTTTAAGATAATATGCTTTGCTTGTATACTTGCATTAGTTCTATTTCATATGGTGTTTTGTTTGTTTTTAGCTATCTTCAAGTCATTGATAACAACGTAAAACTTAAGTTACTGATACGAGTCAATAGTTCCTCGAGCTTAGCCTAGCTGGTTCTCTAACTTGATCGAGGATTGTACTCACCATCGTTGAAAAATATTTCCATTGAGGAGCTTCAACTTATCGATGAAATGCTATATTGCAACCATGTTGCTGTCTTGGTACTATATAATAACGTATAGATAACTTTCCTTGAACAACATAACAAACGTTTGTTACTAAAAGTAGAAGTATATTACTAGTACTAAATTCTAGATATTGGTTTGAAACTAGAAGTATACAAGCAAGGGAAACAATCCATAACAAGCCAAATCCCTTGTCTTATTTAATGAAACATATATTAACACTTTATAGGTTCTAAACGTTGTTGATCGGTAAAAGCTTGACTTTCAAACCATATTTCATTTGTAGTATGATTGAATCACTTGGACAAACCTTGTGACCCTCGACCAATTCCACATGGTAGCGAGAAATGATCGAAGCCGCTACCATTTTTATCTGAATCAAACCCATATCTTTACCCAAACATGTCCTCGGCCCCGCATGAAACGCCGTAAATTTATACGACGGTTCATGTTTTATCCCTCCATCTTTTGTAAACCATCTTT
Source organism: Artemisia tridentata subsp. tridentata (assembly GCA_021014915.2). Classification (NCBI taxonomy): domain Eukaryota; kingdom Viridiplantae; phylum Streptophyta; class Magnoliopsida; order Asterales; family Asteraceae; genus Artemisia; species Artemisia tridentata. Next base: position 18,896,781 of record CP139509.1, read on the forward strand.
CGGGCTTAAACTCCATACAATCCTCGCCCCATATATCTTCCATTCGTCCCATTGAATAAAAACACAGAATAATCCTCGTGTTCGGATTAATAACATGACCGCTTGGAAGCACGTCTGCCTTCATTGGAGCCTTACGCTCAAAAGCAACAGGTGGATATAACCTTAATGCTTCACATATAACTCCATGAAGATAAATGAGTCTATCTAGCTCTTTTACACCCCATTTCTCACCAATCTCAGCTCGGATATTTGATTCTACAATTGGGTTTTGGGCAAGGAGATAAAAGAACCACGAAAGAGCCGTGCTCGTGGTGTCTCTCCCCGCAATCATTAGACTAAGTATTGTGTCCCTTGAAAACTTTCTCACGTCCCCTGGCATCCCACTCTTTCCTTCAAACCCTCTAATTAAAGATGTTAATAACCCGGTCTCTTTATCATGCACCATTCCAACAGCCTCGTCGTGTTTATTAGACATGCACTTGTATATGAATTCATCAAAAGCCTTTGTCGCTTCATTCATCTTCTTCTCTTTCCCTAGTCCAAATCTCTTTTGCAACTTCCAAACTTTTTCTGGCAAGACATGTCTCCATAAAAGAGCTTCTTCAGCGTCCGTGAATGCCTTTTCGCATGGAATGAATGGTAAATCTATAGACAGGCTTTCAGGATCATAATCTAGAAGCAATAGACATATCACATCAAATGTAAACCTTTGAAATATCTCTTGCAAGTCTATTTCTTGATTATGCACAGACGCGAACTCAAGGATTGGAAGAAGCCCATTCTCGACTTTGTTTACAATAGTTTTTTCTAAAAGAGATTGAAAGTCGGGGTGTTTAAGTAGAGACATGGTTGTTCTCCTGTGGATTTCCCATAACTCGTGATCCGAGTTAAAGATGCCATCTCCAAGGATATCAAACATGTTACGAAACTCAGGACCTTTGGCATAGTTTGGGAAGTTTTTGCTTAACATGTAGTGAATATTGGAAGGGTCAGAAGTAAAGAGCATGTTTATATTAGCAAACCCAGGACCTTTCACCATGAAAGTAGCATTACTAAGTTTGATAACATCAGTCGTGAAATCATGGATACGATGACTATTTAAAAGGACATCAGGTATCGTGCCAAGAACGGGCCAATTCGTAACAGGTTGGCGCCTCCGGTAAACAAACACGACACCGGATATCAGCAAGAGAATGAAAAGGATAAGCATATTCGAGTAGTAGATTGAAGCCATGTGATTATTGAGAGAAATTATCTAATTAGGTTGAAGACAAACTTCTATAAATAGTACAAGATTGTTTTTATCCGCTTGTGACACATGTGATACTCGATCTTTTTACCGTTCATCCGAACCACTGGTAATGGTTGTTGTTTTGCCCGTGATTTGACTTGTCGTGTTCCTACATCCCAAAATAACTCTATGTGGCAGCCTAATAATTGGGGGGTCTCGTCTAATGGTTTTATTGGTGTTGGTTTGTTTGTCTAATATAATTTGCATGGTATTCATGAGATGGGAATACTAGATCAATTGTCTCTTCTTCGGATATGGGACAGGCTCAATTTTTAGCCATGCTTCTGGCCCAACAGAAATGATTTGAGACTATGGGTCAACAACTTGGACAGGCCCAATGCTCACCAGTGGCCCTAAGACTCCTCAGACTCACTCGGTATGGAAAGAATCAAAGAAATGTATCACCAATTATCTCACTACTAAAATTATACATGCTACACCATGATAGATATACATCTCACGTGAAAAACGTTTTTTAATTCTAGATATTGATTTGAAACCAGAAGCGTACGTGTATTAACACTTTGAGTTAAGATACCCGCTAGAGAAATTAATTAAGATATGGATAACACAATTTTAACCTTACAATCAAAGCAACTTGGCTTAGCTTCGGGTTATATACTTATACTCAAGAAATAAAAGACAAGACATTCCATAAGGACAAGCAAAAAGAGAGTCTGATTCCGTAATATATAGAAGTCTAAACAAGCACCACAATATAACTCAAACAAGATAAACAAAAGCAATCAAGAAACCATAGTTTGCAAGGAAAACAATCCATAACAAGCTAAATCCCTTAGTATTATTTAAGTAAACATGTATTAACACTTTATAGGTTCTAAACGTTGTTGATCGGTAAAAGCTTGACTTTCAAACCATGTTTCATTTGTAGAATGATTGAATCACTTGGACAAACCTTATGACCATCAACCAATTCCACATGGTAACGAGAAATGATCGAAGCTTCCACCATTTTTATCTGGATCAAACCCATATCTTTACCCAAACATGTCCCCCGGTGGGTCCATTGTGGCAAGCATTAAGAATATCTACGGCTTCTTGGCCGTGAACACACCGCCGGATGACTTGATCCGCACATACTTTAAACAAGTAGGAATCGTCCCAAAAGTAATGCTTCACATCTTTAAAGAATTTGTTCTTTTGTTTGGACGACATCCCTTTCACAACAAAGTTTCCCGCATGGTAGTTTGCAAAATCGGCAAACCATAGGGTACTAGAATCACCACGAAAAGATACCACGTTAAGTGTCTCGAGAGGAAATGTTTCATTTATTTCCTTTTTCTTGAGCTCACTTTGATGGGGATTTTCTAATCGGGACAGATGATCAGCAGCGAGGTTCTCGGCTCCTTTTTTATCACGGATAATGATATCAAATTCTTGGAGGAGGAGAACCCAACGGAGCAATCTCGGCTTTGCATCTTGTTTTGCAAAGAGATATTTGAGAGCCGAGTTGTCCGTATACACTATGCTTTTAGACAAGATCAAGTATGGCCGGAATTTTTCAAAAGCATACACCACGGCTAATAATTCTTTTTCCGTTGTGGTATAATGAGCTTGAGCCTCGGTCATAATTTTGCTTGCATAGTGTATAGGCTGAAAATGTTTTGTTTTTCGTTGCCCCAAGACCGCACCTATGGCAAAATCACTAGCATCGCACATAAGCTCAAAAGGTAGGTCCCAATCGGGGGCAACTAAGATCGGTGCTTCAGTAAGCTTTTTCTTAAGAGTTTGAAAAGCTTCAATGCACTCTTTGGAGAAGATGAACGGAGTTTCCTTTTCAAGGAGACGGGTCATCGGCCGGGCGATTTTTGAAAAATCTTGAATGAATCTACGATAGAACCCGGCGTGACCAAGAAAACTCCGAATGCCTTTGACGGTAGTGGGATGAGGAAGCTTAGCAATAACATCAACTTTAGCTTTATCGACCTCAATCCCGCTCTTAGAAATTTTATGGCCAAGGACAATGCCTTCTTTGACCATAAAGTGACTTTTCTCCCAATTTAGACAAAGATTTGTGTCTTCACAACGTTTAAGCATTTTGTCCAAATGGGAGAGACATGTGGTGAAAGAATCCCCAAAGACCGAGAAATCATCCATAAAGACCTCCATGGTCTTTTCGATCATATCGTGAAAAATGGCCATCATACACCTTTGGAATGTGCCCGGAGCATTACATAAGCCAAAAGGCATGCGTCGGTAGACAAACGTTCCATAAGGGCACGTGAATGTGGTCTTTTCTTGATCTTGCGGATCAATGGGAATTTGGAAGTAACCCGAGAAACCGTCAAGGAAACAATAGTACTCGTTTCCCGCTAGTCTTTCGAGCATTTGGTCCATGAAGGGTAAAGGAAAGTGGTCTTTACGGGTGGCGTCATTCAACTTTCGATAGTCAATGCACACACGCCATCCCGTTACCAATCGAGTAGGAATCAACTCGTTTTCATCATTTTCAATAACAGTTATGCCACCCTTTTTAGGCACACAATGAACGGGGCTCACCCAAGGACTATCCGAGATAGGGTAAATCAAGCCGGCATCAAGGAGTTTAAGAACCTCCTTTTTGATAACCTCGTGGATTTTTGGATTAACCCTTCTTTGATGTTGAACCGTTGGTTTAAAGTCATCTTCCATTAAAATCTTGTGAGTACAAAATTCCGGGTTAACACCCTTAATGTCGGAAAGTTTCCAAGCGATGGCTCGCTTGTGTGACTTTAAAACCTTTATGAGAGCGGTTTTCTCCTCATCATTTAAATCTTTAGCAATAATGACGGGTAATTTATCGGTACCCTCCAAAAATGCATATATATTCAAGATGAGGCAGTAAGTCCTTAAGTTCGACCTCCGGAGGATCATCAGAATTTTCAACAGATTTGATTTCCTCATTATGAAGTTCTTTCGGCGGGAGAGACGATGGATCATCATTAAGCAACTTCTCAATGAGAAAAATGTCTCCCGCCGGGTCGAATATACCATCATCAATTCCAGATTGAATTGAATCACAAGATAGGCAAGCCTCAATCTCTTCCAAAATGAAGTCACCTCCCTCAAACGGAGTGAGAGAGGGGGAAGAGAGAGCAATGGTAGGATCAGATGAAGTGGGATTGCTACTTAGCACTTCTTGAAAGTATTCCTCGCATGTAGAATCAAGGATATCAATTTGGTTAATTGACTCGCTTTTATGCTCGAGAAGATCTTTTGAAGTGCTTTCTATATTAATGACCAATTTTTCATCTCCTACTCTTAGAGTCATTTCACCTTCGTAGACGTCGATTAATGCACGAGCCGTTTTTAAGAATGGTCTTCCTAAAATAAGGGGGACACGGGGATCGGCATCAAAATCGACTACTACGAAGTCAGCAGGAAAATGGAACTTGCCAACCTTCACGAAGACATCTTCGGCAATACCTTTCGGAATAGTAACCGATCGGTTTGCAAGCTCGAGAGTCATTCGTGTAGAAGTAAGCTCCGGAAGAGAAAGATTTTTCCAAACTGAAAGAGGCATTAGATTGATGCTTGCGCCGAGATCGGCCAAGGCTAAGCATTCATCTAGCTTTTGGAAATCACAAGGGATGAGAAATTTGCCGGGGTCTCCTAGTTTTTCGGGCAACTTTTTAAGGATAACCGCCGAACAATTCTCATTCAATGGAGTCTTTGTTAATTCCAACAATTTTTCCTTATTGCTAAGGAGACTCTTGAATGTAGAAGCAAACTTAGGCATGTAGAGAAGAGCATCCGCAAAACTAATATCGAAGTGTAACTTTTGAAAGATTTCAAGAAACTTCGTCATTTGACTATTAGTTTTGTCACGGAGCTTCTGATCATTAAGCCTCGAAGGATAAGGAATTGAAGGCTTAGGATTTGTCTTCGGAACATCGGGTTCCGGAATTGGAGATTGGGCGACCGGAGGTTGGACGTGTGCGGTACTTTGTGGGCTTGTATTTTGCACTTTGTCCTTTGTCACCTCGGTATCTCGATTCACTTCCCCCGGTGGAGGGGGCATAGGAGTCGAGGGTCCATCAATTGTCTTACCACTACGAGTGGTAATAGCTTTCAACTCACCCTTCGGGTTAGGAATGGTATTTCCTGGAAGACCTCCCGAAGTTGAAGCTTGATTCATTTGGTTCATGAGGCTAGCAAACATGTTCTCAATTTTATTTTGAGATTGATCAATTTTGTGATTTGTATTCTTAAGTTCACTTTTAAGCTCTTGACCTTGTTTTGACATTGAGGTTTGAAAATCATTTTTTAAAGTGGTGATTTGATTTTGCATTGACCTCATGTTAGCCTCATTTGACTTGATGTAGTTGGAAAGTTCATTTGAGGGAGCCACGGGGGCTTGGTAATTAGAAGTTTGAAAGCCTTGATTGAAATTACCCCCTTGGTTTGGATATTGATTTACCGGGGCTTGAAATTGGTTTCGAACGTCTTGCCCTCTCGGTTGATTTTGGTTGAATCTATTTGGATTGTTGGGTTGAGAAAATCCGGGTGGTCCACTTTGATTACTAACACGATAGTTCGGGTCAACTTGAGGACGGTATTGGTTACCTCCTTGGTTGTAAGCCCCGGCTACCGCATTAATCTCAAATCGACTACCATCGGTGGCAGTACAATTGTAGTATGCATGAGGACCACCACAAGTGACACAAGTTTCTTCCACCGCTTTTACTTGAGTGGGTGAAGAAGTTTGTGGGGAAGAAAGTTTCTTTTGCTTGGAAAGAACCAAGGCTTGAATAGCATCCGTGAGTTTTTTTATCTTAGCATCGGTGCTAGAAGTACTCACGTGAGATGGAGAAGAAGTGGAGGCACTAACTTGAGAAACAACCGGTTTGCTTCGTGTAGTGCGGACCTTGGACTTATTCTCAATGATGGCTAAAGCGTCCTTCGGAGTTCGATTCAAGAGATTGCCACCGGCGGCGGCATTAAGAGAATCTTGGTCCGTTTGGTTCAAACCATTATAGAAGGTATCGAGTTGATGTAACTCAGAGAAACCGTGGTGTGGACATTTGCGAAGTAGTTCTTTGAAACGATCCCACGCTTCACTAAAGGATTCATCAAATTTTTGAGTGAATTTGGTGATTTCATTTTTAAGGCTTGTGGTTTTAGACGGGGGAAAGAATTCGTTCACAAATTTCGACACTAAATCTTCTCATGTTTCAATAGAACGAGGGGGTTGTTTTTTAGCCAAATTCGGGCTGCCCCCTCGAGAGAAAAAGGAAAAAGAAGAAGTTTGATAGCTTCTTGAGGAACATTTCGGTATTTGATGGTAGAGGTGATCTTGTTAAACCATCGAATGTGGGAATGAGGATTGTCCCTCTCAAATCCGAAATATTGACTTGAAGTCACTAAGGATAGCAACCCCGTTTTAAGCTCAAAGCTATCGGCAACGATTGCCGGAACAACGATAGCATCTCCGTAACCCTCGGTGGGTGCTTGGAGAAGCTCAGACATGGTGCGTTCATCCGCCATTGTGACAATGGGAGGAACGGGAATAGCACGAATCTCGGGTTCGACTATTGAGGCGTTGAGATCTTTGTGGGTATAAAAAGAGAAAGCTGAGATCTTTGTTTCTTTTCTTTTAGTATCGAATCTTGTTTGTTGGATTGAGGAGTTGAGATGGTGGTTGTTGTTTATTCGGAGATGAGATGAGATTGATATTGGGTGTTATTGAGGAGACTGAAATGGTGTGAGTTGCGATTATGTTTGTTGTGTTTTTGACGTTATATATACATTTGTTGTTCAAAAGTAAAACGTCTACGTTATTTTAGAGTAAATGGTCGGCAGTTTCATATTTCAATTCTAGCATTAATACACAGGGATGTTTGTAAGTAAATAACTGTTTCATATTCAATTTTAATCAAACTATTAAAAAGACTAATATGCTGTTACAAATGTTTGAAATGAGATTTAAATTTCCAGATGTTACATTATGTATTAACTTTCCATTATAAGTAAGTGTTGAAGCTGCATATATGTTTTGATGGCATTAATGTTTGGAGCTGTGTTTTAATAATAGCATTAATGTTTGTTAGAAAATTAGTCAGCATGCTTATTTATGTTGTACATTATGCTTTATGTATTGTAAGTCTGAAAATTCAGACTATAAATAAGAGAGAGATACATCCCTCTATTATAAGTAGTATAGTAAAATATCTGTCTGTTAATGCCTATTTTTTATTTTTCGCAAATTGGCAACTCTACTTTTAACCACGAAACCCTAACTCCGTCATACTTCGGCCAACTTCCGTCACCATCTCCGTCATTATCTCAAGTAAACATCTCTTCTCACTCTCATTCATTAACCTATTCACTTCCGTACAAACCGAAACCCTAACTTACCGTACAGTTAATCTTCACTGTTACCGTTACGTTACTTACTTTTACCACAACTATATATTCAGTGTCAAGTATTTTGAATGTGTATGAAAGTTTATGTCTAGTAGGTTAGTTAACTGTGTTATGTTTAATTACTGAACTCGTATTTGACGACTGTTTAGTTAATGTAATTAGACTTTTCTATTCAATTATTTGTCGTAAAAGTCTCGACTATCGAATTTAATATAGGTTAATTTTTGTTAATAACCTCACTTTTTTACATACCGAAGACCTAACTTAGCGTAAAATTAATGTTTATTAGTTTTAATACACAACAACAACAACAACAACAACAATCCCAATCCCGCCAGGGCAGGGTATGGGGGAGGTAAAATGTAGACAGATCCTACCCCTACCCCGAGATAGACCTGGGAGTAGAGAGACTGCTTCCAACGAGACCTCCGGCAAATTAGTTTTAATACACGAGTATCGAAAATTCTGAATGTGTATGAGTTTGTTAAATGTTTAGCGAACATGTGAAATAAGTTTATATTAGTATTTGCTATGTTCACTAGTAGTTGACGACTATGTTACTTACTCTAGAAATGCAATTTGTCGTAAAATCAGTTGTTTGTCATAAAAGCGGTTGTTAGGTATATATCGAGTATCCAATATTCTGTATAGGTTAATTTTTAACCTAACCTGTGCAAGGTTGTAAATGTTGCTTTTCGGTATCGTCCCGGTCGACCCCCGATAAATGATATATCGGAGACCCTAAATTATATAAGAATTTATTAGTAAAAATATATATATTCAAATAAACTTATAAACTTTTTAGATCTTATCAAAACTAGCCTTTGTTACTTGGTTAAAATGAACTTTGTCAAAATTGTATCCCCGTGAAAATTATATAATAACAAAATAACAAAATATATTATCAAACATTTGTATCCAATATTTTTTGTTAGTAGTCCATGTATATTGCAGCCCCCTCATTGATCCAGTCCATAAATGAAATGAATTCTCACCATTTGTCTCTCAACAAATCTGCTTCTCATCTCAATAAATCTGCTACAAGTCTCCCCTTTTATCTTGGAATCAAACACATCAAAGGCATCATGATCTTTGAAAGGTTTAAGGTATGTTCGATTATCTTCCTTGTGTTTTCAAATGAAAATAGATCGATGATGGATCAAGTTCAATCTATAAAGATTTGTACACACGATGATGGATAACTTATTCATTTATGTTCAAACCGAAAGAAAAAATAAAAACCCTAATTTTGAATGCGCTCCCAATAATAGATACGTATATACGAATATACCCGACCCGGTTTATAATAATAAAAAAAAAAAAGTCAAACATTTTAGTTGACCGAAAAGTCAATTTATAATCATGATATAATGCTATTTGATATTTACAACACTGAATAGGTGGACAGATGATAATCATGATATAATGCTATTTGATCTAGAGAAGTGGAATGTGAAGCATGTTTTCCTACTGGAAGTGGCGTTTAAGTGAAAAGATTTGGGGGATGGAGATAGCGTACATTTTGATTTAGTAAGTTTATCTGAGAGCATGATTGCTTTGTATGTTGAATGATGTAAATTGTTTGTGTTTGGAGTCAGGTTTACATTATTATTGTTGCTTTTAAGTGCCAGCGTGAATCATTAATAGAGATAAGTACGATATATGTTTGTTTACCTAGTTACTTTACTTTATAGGCTACGAATGAATATGATTTCATAAACATTTTGATTTAGTAAGTTTATCTGAGAGCATGATTGCTTTGTATGTTGAATGATGTGAATTGTTTGATAGTGAATTGTTTGTGTTGCTGATGTAGAAGTTAAGTCAAAAGTGCGTTCTGCGTTAATTTTTTGCTTTTTATGTACCAATGCAAATCATTGATTGGCATAAGTTATTCGGGGTCATGACCTCTACTTATTCCGAATGATAGTATTAGCAGTTACTTTTATAGGCTACCAAATTAAAAGTACGATGAACATGATTTCATACACATATATTATCTTTGTTAATTGTGCGATCATGTTATCTACTTGTAGGATAAATGGAGGAATATGAGTGTCGGTGCAAATGGCCAAGGTCCAAGGGAAAAGGCACGAACACCAAAACCAAAAGGTGCAGATTCTCCTGCTAAGGTTCCTGGTTCATCGTCAGTCGCGATTGTTCCAGCTGATCCAGTTCCTACTGATGTTATCATGGAAGATTCTTCAAAATGCTTGCTTGATGGGAAGACCGCTTCAAAGTATGTTACACGTCTCTTTCGCTATCTAATTATCTTTATTGTTACTCGTGAACTATATTACACCGGAAACAACAATGTCCCAAATAAGCTTAAAAGCTTATTAATAAGTCAAATAAGTCGCGATATGTAGAAATAAGCCAAAGACATTAACTTGTGTCCAAAAATAAGCCAACATAAAGTGAACAAGCAAATCCAAGCAGGCAAGCACTACCGAGACCAGAATGGTCTCGGCTCAAACCCTGAACGGGTGAAAACAACTAAAGAAAATCCAAATCCGAGCCACATGGGCTTCGGCCTAAAGCCTTTGGGCTTATCCGTTTGTATTCGAGACCAAAACAAAAGCAACAAAAATAATAAGTTGGAAATGAGCATTTGTCGAGTGCTTAAAAATAAGCACTCGACACCCTTTTTGATTTTTAGCCCGAAAACACCACAAAGATGAGGATACCTTTTGTTTTAAACACATTTTTGGTGAGATTCGATTCACACAAAGACTTTTGTGAATCGAAAGTTATAAAAACCTTTATCAAAGATTCGTTTTCTTGTTTTTAATCGAAGATAAAATGATAATAAGGTGAGGTTAGGCTATTTCATTAACATACCAAGAAAGAGATGTATAATAGATGACGGATTCGGACCAAACACAACAAATAACCACGATCTAAACCGAGAACGTAGTCAAAACACCCTGGATCTACACTGTGGGCGACTTTTGCCCCATTCTACCCATTTACTTTCTAAATTTTTTATTTCGCGGTTGACCTGTGTGGGATAACACGAATCAGCTTATTAATTAGTAAATGGGTTTGAAATTGCCACCTGTAGTTATATTAGAAGTGCCAAACATACTTATCAGACAAATTGATGATACCTAACAGGCAAAGCGATACCGCTGCTGTGAATTCTGACTGTAGCCCTGACTATGTGCGTACTCAATCTTCAAAATGGAAGAAGGCCAAATCAGGTAGAAGAGGACGCCCACGAGGACGCCCACGACCTACTAAAGCTGACAGCAGTGATCAAGAAATTGTTGAGCTTGTGGGGCCCTCTGCTTTTGCCATTATTGATGATGACGCGTCAGTTGAGACTGTAGTATCTGTGTGGAAATCTGCCATTTCTGGTGTTGGTCAGGAGTTCTCAGATATATACGAGTTTCGTGAAGCGTTACAGAGATATGCTATGGCAAATGGCTTTGAATATAAGCTCTTCAAAAATTATACAAATCGTGCTATTGGTGTATGTACTGGTGAAGGTTGTTCTTGGAAGTTTAACGCCGTTTGGGACCGGACTACAGAGTCTTTTAAGATAAAGACGATGAATAATGTACATACATGTGATTTGGAATTAAGAGTGAATTCGTTGGTAATTACCTTAAATGAGAAGCTGCAAGAATCACCACATTTGAAACCAAAGGAAATTGCTAATCAACTTTTAAAGGACCCGGGGGCCAAATCAGGTAGAAAAAGAGCATGCCGCCCACGACCTACTAAAGCTGACAGCAGTGATCAAGAAATTTATAAGTTTGTGGGGCCCTCTGCTCTTGCCATTATTGATGATGACGCGTCAGTTGAGACTGTAGTATCTGTGTGGAAATCAGCCATTTCTGGTGTTGGTCAGGAGTTCTCAAATATATACGAGTTTCGTGAAGCGTTACAGAGATATGCTATGGCAAATGGCTTTGAATATAAACTCAAGAAAAATTATACAAATCGTGCTAATGGTGTATGTACTGGTGAAGGTTGTTCTTGGAAGTTTAACGCCGTTTGGGACCCGACTACACAGTCTTTTAAGATAAAGACGATGAATAATGTACATACATGTGATTTGGAATCAAGAGTGAATTCGTTGGTAATTACCTTAAATGAGAAGCTGCAAGAATCACCACATTTGAAACCAAAGGAAATTGCTAATCAACTTTTAAAGGACCCGGGGGTCGATTTGAACCATGGAACTATGGTTGTCAGAGATGAACGGTTAGGATCAGATAAAGAGTCGTATAATCTGTTACCATGGTTTTGCGACAAGATTATTGAAATAAATCCCGGCAGCATTTCTAAACTCATTGTTGGCGAGAACAAAAGATTTAAAGCTCTATTTGTGTCTTTCTACGCATCATTATATGGATTCCAAAACAGTTGTCGCCCCCTTCTTTTCCTTGAAGCTACTTCTCTGAGGTCCATGTATGGCGAAGTTTTATTGACAGCTAACGCTATTGATGGAAACGATGATTTTTTCCCAGTTGCATTTGCTATAGTAGACGTTGAGGATGACAACAATTGGCGTTGGTTCTTGGAACAGTTAAAAGCTGCAATCTTGTACTCGCAACCCATGACTTTTGTCTTTGATATGGAAAAGAATTTGAAGATGTCTGTTTTTGAGGTTTTTCAAGATGCTCATGTCGGTTATTCAATTTACCATCTTTTAGAGAGTTTTAATAGAAATGTGAAGGTTCGGTTTCTAGGGGGTGGGAAATATTTCTTGGCTGCAGCACACGCAGTTCGTCTTGTTGGATTTAGAAAGTCAATAGAGCAGATTAAGCTGATATCATCACTGGCTTATGACTGGGTGATGCAAATTGAACCTCAACATTGGGCGAATTCATCTTTCAAGGGCGAGCGGTATAACCACATCACAGATGATGTCGGCGGATCACTTGCTAAGTTAATGGAGGATTATCAGGAGTCGTCTATTTTACAAAAAATCGACGCTTTAATACATACCATGATTGATGCCATAAATGATGCTAAGTTGGATGCATGTATGTGGTCAACCTACCTTACTCCTTCAAAGGAGAAACAACTGCAAGAAGAGAGCCTCAGATCGTGTGGTTTGAAAGTTTTGATCTCTTCTGATACCCTATTTGAAGTTCGCGAAGAATCAACCCATGTTGTGAATATTGGTGATTGGAGCTGTACTTGCTTAGGGTGGAAAGAAACTGGTCTACCGTGCCGCCACTCTCTTGCTGTTTTTGCATTGATTGGTAGAAACCCGTATGAATACTGCGCAAACTACTTCACTGTTGATGCTTATCGTTTAACCTACTTAGAGTCCATAAACCAAGTACCTATTGAAATGGAAAAAGGTGAAAAGTTCGAGGTCAGAAAACCAGGGGTTGAAAAAGGACAAACTTTAGTAACAGTGGGTGAGAATGAAGAAGGTGGTGAAGATATTGAGGTTGAAGAAGAAAATGGTGAAAAGATAGAGATGAAGAATGCAGGTGACGGAAATGAAGGAAAGACAAATGGTGACAATGACTATGCTGAAAAAGAAGATTGTGAAAAGATCGAAGCTGAAGATGAACATATAGATATCAAGATAGATGAAGCAGGGGGTGAAAAGGAAGAATCCATGAAAGTAGGGGGTGAAAATGAAGAATCTGCGAAAGTGGAGAATGAAAAGATGGAGGTTGAGAAACATGAGGGTGTAAAAGGTAAGATTTCTGAAACGGATAATGATCCAAATGTGCTCGTGCTTCCTCCCATTCCTAACAAATGGGTCACAACAAGAAATCTTGCAACTTCTACCAGGCGCAACAAGCTGGTGAATTGACTTTTGTCAACTAATACAATCTTGACCCCCTAAGACTATGGATCTTTAAGCAAACACACAAGCCCGGGACACCAGGTATGATAAGAAGTAACTTGTGAAACTGGAGTATATGTATGATAAGAACTTTATTATCTTTGTTTAAAAACATTTTGTTAGCCTTTGAACTTTTTAGTTTTGTGGAACGATAGGTTGAGGGAACTAATTATGTTACTCCTGTGACCTTTTAGTGTATGTTTATTTGAATATTGTCGAAGCCGGTAATCTTGATTTGGGCTCGTTCTTTTATAATGCGTGTCTTTTTTATAATGGTTCAATACGCTAGTTGGATTGCAAATGTATAATGATGTTTGGTATAATCTTATGCTACTTACTTCAGTTGCTCAGGAAAATTGTTAGTGTTATTCCTAAAACCTTTCTTTATCCTTTTCTCTATTTTGTATATGTGTATAACTATAGAGTAAACACGTAAACGAATCCAGTGTTCGACAAAGCGTACATAAATTGATCGGTAGTGAGTCCCTTAAGGTGTTTTTCTCCTAAAGTGTTGAGCATCTAGCAAAATACGTGGATTAAGACGTGTATGAGCTTGTCGTTAGAAAGAAGTAATCAACTCAAAAACATGAACTTGAAACAATATAATTCACCGGTAACAATTCAAATTAAAAAAAAAATAAAAAAAAAAGAAAAAGAAAATCGGTTTTTACAAAGGGGTGGCTTAGTTGACAAAAACTTGGTGACTTGTCATTTTGAGTTAATTACATAAATGGTCACTGTGGTTTGGCCAAAATTGCACTTTCAGTCTGAACTTTTTCTGACCGTTCAGTCCTGGGGTTTGCATCTATTCCCGTTCTCTAATTTCAGTAATGATCTAAAAGCCCTATGTGATATTCTTTTTCTTTTTACAGTTAGTCCTTTAGACAACTATGTTTGTCCTTGTTTTCACAGTTGTCCTTTAACTAACGTTGTAGTCCTTTACACGTTTTCGTCCGTATTTACACGTTTCCGTCCTTATTTACACGTTTTCGTCCGTATTTACACGTTTTCGTCCGTATTTACTAGTTTTCCTCCGTATTTACAGTTTCGTTGTATTACTATTCCGTCGTATTTCACGTTTTTGTCCGTATTTACATGTTTTCGTCCGTATCTACACGTTTTCGTCCGTATTTACTCATTTGCGTCCGTATTTACTCGTTTTCGTCCGTATTCACACGTTTTCGTCCGTATTACACGTTTTCGTCCGTATTCACACTTTTTCGTCCGTATTTACTCGTTTTCGTCCGTATTTACACGTTTTCGTCCGTATTTACACGTTTCCGTCTGTATTTACAAGTTTCCGTCCGTATTTACACGTTTTCGTCCGTATTTACATGTTTTCGTCCGTATTTACTCGTTTTCGTCCGTATTCACACGTTTTCGTCCGTATTTTTCTTTAGAAAAATATTTTTTTCAAAATTATTTTTTTTCGAATTTTTTTTTCAGAATAATTTTTTCGAAAAATATTTTTTTCTAAATTATTTTTTTCGAAAATTAATTAATTTCTTTCGAAAAATTAATTAAAAAAAATTAATTTTTAGAAAAAAATAATTTTTCGAAAAAAAATAATTTTTCGAAAAAAATAATTTTTTGAAAAAATATAATTTTTCTAAAAAAAATAATTTAGAATAAAAAAAAAATTCGAAAAAATTATTTCGAAAAAAAAATAATTTTTCGCAAAAAAATAATTTTTTGAAAAAATTATTTCGAAAATATTATTTCAGAAAAAATAATTTTTCAAAAGAAAATATTTTTCTAAAAAAATAATTTTGAAAAAAAAAATATTTAACGGAAAAGGACTAACCTTGCAATGCTAGTTAACGGGCAGTTAACGGAAAAGAAGAGGCAAGGGCTTTTTGGTCATTTTATTCGAATTTGGACTAGATCTGTAACTTATGCAAACCACAGTGACTGAACTTGTCAAGAAAAAAGTTCGGTGACTGAAAGTGCAATTTTGGCCAAACCACAGTGACCATTTATGTAATTAACTTGTGCCTGTCATTTTATTAAAGTCTCAAGTTCGAATCATGCTTGATGCTAACAGCCCTGCCAACCTTTTTGAAAGGATGAGTTTTACCATGATCAAGTTTATGTGATGGTGAGCTCAAACTTACTATGTGGATTAGTTGACCAAAAGCTCGAAATCTATGATTTAAAAGATACGTATAATGGTATTGATATTTAAGTTATGATAAACAATCTTTTAACACTGCAAATGTATATATATTTATTGAAATTGGGCCATAGCGCATAATGATTGGAAATGACATATATGCGGGCCTCTAGCAAATAAACAAAAAAAGTTTTCTTATCAATCATATTTATTTTGTCTATTCTGTTACTTTTAATTTTTTAATTTACTGTTGTCTCCCTTTGATCTGAATATTAAATAGAATATGTTTTTATGGGTTAATTCTAAACTAGATCTAACTTTTTTCTGGAATATATACAGTACAAATGCTGTACAAAAAAGTATAGTTACATTTTATTCTCCATTCTTTCTATGACAAAAATATTTGTTAGGAATTAAGCTTAAGCAGTTAGTACGGCTGAATGTAGAAGTTAGTACTGCTGATGAGTTTTGAAAACAAGAACAGTTAGTACGGTTTGGATATAGAAGTTAGTACGGTTTATGTTTTTGTAAAAGATAATTATAGAAAAGATATTGTGTATATCTTATACGATTAGTTGATAGTTATCTTGTGAAGGAATCCTTAGTCTATAAAAGGATTGCCTAGGTTAAAGTTTAGGTACGCATAATATAGAAAAACGTATCAGTATTGAGTTTTGTTAAGGTTCAACGTGTAAACCCTAGTACTATCAAAGAGTACTCGTATTATTATTAATAATATTGAATCGTTGAAGTATATTGTGTTTCTTGTTCATTCATTCACTGTTACATTCAAATCATACAAAACACAAACACATAAATCTTCTAAGTGCTAGCTAGTAAATTCCGCTTGCTAGACTACGCATAATTCAAAGCATCACATCTAACACAAGGAGTGTGTGTAGATCCGGTCAAGTGGTATCAGAGCCAGGTTGCTGATACTTTGATTTAGAAGATCCAGATGAATTTGTTAAGGAGAAGATGGACATGGAGACACCTCAGACAACCAACATTGCTGCTAAGCTTCCAATGCTCAAACCCAATGAGTTCGACATGTGGAGACTACGAATTGAACAGTTCTTTCAAGTGCAAGATTATGCACTTTGGGAGATCATTGAAGAAGGAAACTCCTTTACACCCGTAATAACAACAACTGTTGTTGAGGGTAAGTCTGAAACTAATGTGCAGACAAAGCCGACCACTACTGAAGAGAAGGCAAAGCATAAGAATGATGTTAAAGCAAGAAGTTTGCTACTGATGTCTATTCCCAATGATCAGTTGTTGAATTTTAGCAAGTTTAAGTGTGCTAAGACTCTATTTGAGGCCATAATTGCAAGATATGGTGGGAATGATGCCACCAAGAAAACACAGAAGACCCTTCTTAAACAACAGTTTGAGAACTTTTCTGCTACAAGCAATGAGTCACTAGATCATATGTTCAATAGGTTTCAAAAACTAGTGAGTCAACTTGCTGTTCTAGGAATTGAGATGCCCCAGGAAGATCTCAACTCAAAATTCCTAAGGAGTCTACCATCAGAATGGGCTATGCATGTAGTAGTCTGGAAAAACAAGCCAGATATTGATTCTATGAATCTGATGGATCTCTATAGCAACTTCAAGATAGTAGAACATGAAGTGAAAAAGTCTACTGGATTAAGCTCAAGCTCTGGGAATATGGCCTTTGTATCAACTCCCAGTACTTCAAGCCAAGGAGAAGAAGTTCAAGTTGCTGGATCAGTTGGAACTGCAAATTCATATATTGGTACTGCTGGTACCTCAAGCAGTACTAATGGGCTGTTGATTGAAGATACTTATTGTGCTTTCTTAACTACTCAGCACAATGGTACTATGTTGACTCATGGAGATCTTCAAGAGATTGATGAAGATGATATTGAAGAGATGGATATCAAGTGGCAGCTCTCTCTTCTTAGCATGAGGGCTAAGAGATTTTTGAAGAAGACTGGCAAGAAGATTGTCATCAATAGCAATGATGTTGCAGGGTATGACAAGTCCAAGATTGAGTGTTTCAATTGCCACAAGAAAGGTCATTATTCAAGGGAATGCAGACTGCCAAGATAACAAGATGGAAAGAGCAGAAGCTATGAAAGCAAGTCAAGGGTTGTGGAGGTTACTGATTCAAGCTCAAAAGCCATGGTTGCCATTGATGGCTTAGGGTTTGACTGGAGTTACATTGCAGAGGAGGAAGCAGAAGCATCTACAGAGATTGCTCTCATGGCATTTTCAGACTCTGAGGTACAAGTTTCTAAATGTTCTAAATCTTGTGAAGCTTTAAAAGAATTAGAAACACTTAAGAAAAGATGTGAGAACCAAAGAATAGAGCTAACCCAAACCAGTTTTAATTTAGAAAATCATAAGAGGGCTTTAGCTGTGTTAGAAGAACAAATTGTTCATTATAAAAGTAATGAGTCTAAGTTTTCTAATGATATGATTATTGTTAAGAAAGACTTAATGCTTAGAGAGAATGAAATTAGTGTATTGAAACATGAGCTAGATCAGGTTAAGAAAGCTAAGGAGAACATTCAGATGAGTGTAGATACACTAGAATACACATCAAAAGGTGTTCAAAAGATAATTGAATGTCAGATCCTAAACAAAGCTAAGTCAGGTCTAGGGTACAAGTCAGTTCCACCTCCCTATAGAGGAATTCCCACACCCCCAGGCATTGACCTAGAACACACAGGACTCCCTGAATTTCAATTACCTGAGCTTAACTATGGTCCTCAACCTAAGAAGGATATAGTTGACAAACCTGTGTATGAAAGTGCAACTGATGCCTCACTTTCTGAGGATAAGGTGTCCTCAGCTAAGAACTCAGATGCTCCAACCATAGAGGACTGGACTTCTGATGATGAGCATGATCAGGCTGTGGTTAAGCCTGTTAGTGTTAAGATGGAGGAACCTAGAGTTCCAAAGATGTTTAAAACTGAGACTGTTAGGCCTAGATCAAAGGCTAAACCTTTTAGACCAATAGTTAGGTATGCAGAGATGTATAGAACCACAAACAAGCCTAGAGGTAACCAAAGGAATTGGAATGGCCTCAAATCTAACCAATTAGGGGATGATTTTGTTTGCTATAGGAAAGCTTGTTACTCTTGTGGGAGTTTTGACCATCTTGCAGCTTTTTGTGATAAATGGGTAAAAGGGTATACAAACCATAGAATGAGCCTAGAGAGACCTCAACCTCAACCTAGGAATGATAGAATGATACCCAGATCAGTTCTTTTGAAGTCTGGCCTAAGATCAGTTCAGACTGCTAGACCAGCAGTTAATACTGTCAGACCAATTAGACCTGTTCTCCCAAGACCAACAGTTCAAAGTGCAAAAACAACTTTTAAATCAGCACCAAAAACTGTTAAGAGACCCTTTCAGTACAAAGCAGTGGTAACTAACCAAGTTTGGAAACCCAAAGTGACAACTACAAAGCCAGCAGTTCAAACTGCTAGCAAAATAGTTGGTACTGGTGTCAATAACAACACTGCTAAGGGAAATATGTGCAATGGAGTAAATGCATCAGCATGTTGGGTTTGGAGACCTATTAAACCCAATGGTGCTAAGATTGTTTTGAAAAGAATGAATTATGTTGATGCTAGAGGCAAGCCTAAGTCTGTTTTGGCTTGGGTACCACAAGGAAATTAATTTTTCTTGTTTTGTGCAATGTTAGTCATATGCTTGTATCTTGTGTTCTTTGTTTTTGGACTAACAATTGCAAGATTGGATGATAAGCACCAAGGAATTACAAATAGTTTATGTTTTGGACTGAATGGTGATTTGGAGCTCAGTGTGTTAACTGTGCACACAACAAATGGTAATTGGTTCACCATGTCTAACTCACATAAGAACCAACTAGTCCAGAGCAAACGGTTTTTGGTAAAGACTACTCAAATCCGTTGATGGTTGACAATTTACCAAAAATTGTATGGTTATCAGCTCACCATATCTAACTGTGAAGAGTTGGCTAGTCCAAAGCAAACGGCTATTGGTAAAGACATATCAAATCCGTTGATAGCTGATAGTTTGCTAAAAACTATAATTGAGCCATAGTATTTTAAATCTTGTCAGTAAGTTCATACGGCTCAATAAAATTTTTCCAGCTGTTTGTACTGCTTGTTCAAAGTTAGTACGGCTCAACTAACCATTGTAAAAATCTGCCAGTAATTAATTTTATAGCCGTTAGGGTAAAATCGTTATTTTTAGAGTACTTATAGGGATTTTTCTCGAAGATATTTATCTTTTTACCATAAATTGATTTATTCTTTTTCCCAAGATAATTTATCTCATTCGCAAAATTCGCAAAACCCTAAACAGTACCTAAAAACCCAATTGGCTACATAAAACTTCAATTCCACTCTAATCGATCATCTTATTGCTATAATCTTTCACGCTTCATCATTAACAATGGCTGAATTGGATTTTGTTAAGCGTCATGGTATGTGCTTAAACACATACCTTTATTTGACCAAAACCGGACCCAAAAAGACCAAAAACCCGACCAAAATGCCAAAAGATATTGTGTTTTTGTGTTTTTGTATGTGCAGGGATGGATATCGTGAAAACCGACAAAAGACACAAGAAAATCAAGAAAACGAGCACGAGATACGGAAATGACTCGGAGCTGAACCGGAAAAGTCATGCTTGGTCAACAAGTCATAAATCACCCTTAGATCACTTTGGAATATTAGCCAATTCGGTCCCTTGATTTTCAGGATTTACATATTTGGTCCTTGATTGTTAAAACCTTAAAATTGCAACATCCGGATTTAACAAAACAATTTACCAAACCCACTTTATTTACTCTAAACCCAATCCACCACTTACCCATAGCCCATTCTCGATAACCCCAAGCCCACAGCCCATCCTCTTAACCCGATCCATAAAAAAAAAAAGATAAACCCGGTCAAACCCATAAAATCCCACTCGGTCAAAAGAGTCAAAAAGAAATAAACTAAATCACACACTTCTCACTAAAATAAACCCGATCCCCAAATTCACCCCTTTCCCCCATTTTCACTATTCCTCAAACCCTAGAATTACCGTACATGATTTTACATCAATTAAGGGTACAATTGTCAATCATTGGCCCTTCTAGAAGACCCTGACAATAAGAATGACACGCGGAAGCTGTTGATTGGACCGAACACGCGTATCTGTGATCGTACGGTTAGAAATGGAGGATTGAAGAGCAAGGTAATCTAAGGGTGGATTATGGCTGAAGATAGCACGAGGATTGCCAAGGTGGCAAGACCCAGAAGGTTCGGTTAAAGCCTATAAATAGGAGAGGGTTATTCCATTTTTCGTATGTAATTTTTTTTTAGCAACGTTATGCTGTCAAAGTATTTTTAGAATTTTAGTCTTATAATTCGTATTATAATTTTCTGTTTATGTTTATTTGTTTTGATTATTGTAATTTTTAAGTTTTAATGAAAGTTTAAATTTGAAGTTATTTTGAATCCGAATTCTCATTTAGTTATAATTGATTTCAGTTTTTAGTTTATTCACTTTGTTTTAATATCTGATCATCACAAAAGAAAAAAAAAGAAAAAAAAATATATATATAAATAAATCAAAATGTTAGTTCAGTTAATCAAGCTTCAACAAGCTTAGTTCGTTTTTTCTCAAGTTTCATTTTAGCTTAATATAGCTTTTGTGAAGCTTAACTTGGCACCTTAATCAGTTTCACTCAAATTAACACAAAAGTCAAAGAAAGTCATTTGTTACTTGAACCATGGTGAATCAGAAATGGAGTGATGGTCTAGGGGGTGAAATGGAAGCCCTTAGCCTGTCTAAAGACAGGCAAGCATAGTGAGATCCCCTCTGTTGAGCTGAGGGGAATTAGCTTTGTAAGTTTTTTTTTAAAAAAAATTCATCTCAATATTGCATCAGTAGCTTAAGGTTGTTTAGATTTGATGTTATTGGTTATTTGTTGCTTATTATTGCTCATATGGTCTTAATATTGGGTGATAGCAGTTGTTTACTTATTTTGCATTTGATTAGTTTGAAAGTTGTTGGCAAGTTGCTTATTACTGTTTCATTTAGTGGGTTATATGTGCATGATTTGATTCTAAGTATTTGAGGTCTTAGATTGGAGTTCTTGTTGTAGTTTGGATTGAAAGTATAATACTCATGGCTGTCTGCTAAAAGTCTGCCATGCTTTTCAGTTTTGAGACAAGTTCACAAGTTGATTTCTAGCAATTTAGTTGAGTTAAGTGAAAGATTTTTGGGGCAAAAGCTAGGCAAGCTAGCTGTTTTTAAGTATCTGCTTTTGTTTTGTTTTTCTAAGCTTATTTGGTTACCTTATTTGAGTCCATTTTGTGCCTAATTTGAGCTGTTTTATAAAAGATGTGCAAAACTTGACTTACTTGTGGTCAAGCTGATTTCCAGCTATTTCGAGCTTAAATAAGCTCATTCTTTTCATAAATTTAGTAGAGGTTGGTAGTTATTAGATTTGCAAAAGAAGAAAAAGAAAAAAAAAATAGTTAGATTAATTTGTAGTACCCAGGATTCGAACCTGGGCTGCTTTTTAGTTTAAAATCGTTTTTTTATTTTAAGTATTTGCCAAGTAGTCCCCGAGTTTCAGTTTAATCAAAGTTGGTCCCTCGCTTTGTTTTAATTCATTTTCAGTTTTATTAAAGTTTCAAGAATTACAGTTTAAGTCCTTGTCTTTGTTTTAAAAGTTTTAGTTTAAATATAAGTTTCAAAAATTACTTTTTCAGTCCCTTAACTCTTATTAAACTTTTTATTTTCTTTATTTCTTTAAAAATTAGTTTTGTTTAATTGCAGTCTTAGTCCCTTAGTTTTTAATCTTTGCATTTTAGCTTTATAATTTCACTATTAGTTTTATAAATCTCGGGATTAGCCCGGGATTTGCATTATTTGCTTTCTTTTTGTGTGCATTTATTTTAATAGCGTAGATTGTTGATTTTAATTTTCCTTATTTTAGTGTAATCAATACTAAAAAAATAATCTTTCACGTCACTTATTCACTTCACATTTTCACGACTCCGATTCGACTTATTCGCCGTCAAACCTTCGTTGGGAGAACGACCCGGGGGAATTGTATTCGTTACAATTTCTTTGGACTCAAAAATAAAAATAAACAAAAATATATTACATCAATTAAATGGCGCCGCTGCCGGGGAAGGCTTGAAACGAGTGCGTCGATTTCGTCCGTTGTTTTTGTGATTTGAAGATCCTTCCTTGGAAGTTATTGTTTTATTAAAAAAAAAAAAATACAAAAATAAAATAAATAAAACACTTTCCTAAAGTGTTTTCATTCATAATGTTAATAAATAATCCTCGTCTTTTCCGTTGAAGGAGGGCGGTTGTAAACCATTCCAAATAACAACAAAATAAATCGTGAAATTGATCGTTATCGGATTACTTTATTACTACAACCTAATTACGGGGTTTAAGGAAGCTTGACATTAAATTGTCGAGCTGAAGAAGGCGGGTTTTTAAGCATCTTCGGAGCTACCTTTGCCTTCCCGCCATGCTGCGCGTAGTTTTAAAGGAAACGGTTACGGTTAACGTAACGGTTACCAAAAAGAAAATAAAGTCTTTTGTTTTTCAATATATTAAAAAAGCCAAAAATAATTCCCAACCAAAAATACAAAAAGATTTTTGATTTTCATTTTTGTTTCCTTTTTGGTGTATGAACACCCGCTCATCTTCTCAAAATCTTATTTCTCCATTATCAAATCCCGAAAGGGTAATTCGACACACACACCGTATTCATTTCCCAAACGTTGAAGAAATGAATCACGACGATCAAGCTCCTCCGGTGGAGCCTAATCAAGGAGCACAACCGGGCCCCGAACTCCGTCCGATGGAGGAACAACTTCAAACACCATTTAATGGTGTGCGAAGGGCCATTGTGATTCCCTACATACTTGCTAATCAATTTGAAATCAATCACGGGTTATTGAACCTCATCACCAGTATCTCTTACCACGGGTTCGAGAGTGAAGATCCTCATATTCACATTAGGAACTTCACGGATATAGTTGAGACCATTAAGCTTAATCAAGTATCATATGATGCGATAAAGATGAAGTTATTTCCTTTCTCCCTTAAGGGAGCGGCTCGAACTTGGCTTGAGAAGGAACCCCCGAACTCGATCTATACTTGGGGTGACCTAGCTTCAAAGTTCGTGAACCATTTCTATCCTCCTTCTAAGATTTCTAATCTCCGCGCTCAAATCTTACGTTTCCAACAAGCCTTTGATGAATCGTTCAGCGAGGCTTGGGATCGGTTTAAGGAGTTGTTGGAGAAATGTCCGAACCACGGTTTTTCGGAGCTTCATCAAATCGATACCTTTTATAATGGTTTGAGTCTTGCCGATCAAGATTCACTCAATTCGGCGGCCGGTGGAAACCTATTGGCTCGTAATACTCGAGAGGCGTTCGGAATAATTGAAAACAAAGCCCGTGTGAGAAATTCAAGGAGCAAGCTTCAAACGTCTAGTGCTAGTAGTAAGAACAATGAAGAAGTTTTGAATGCTCTCGCCGCACTTAATAAGAGATTCGATTCCTTTGTTATTGAGAAAACACCCAATCAAGTTAATGTTATTAACCATGGTTGTGAGATATGTGGTGGTCCTCATTCTTATTTCGAGTGTCCGGCCACCGGGGCTTATGGACACGAGAATGTGTATGCTACTAATTCGGGTGGTAATGGTTACCAACCCCAAGGAGACCGTAATCTCCTTAGCTACCGTTCAAACAATTCACTTGGACCACCACCGGGATTCAATAATCAAAGTCAATATCAAAGTCAAAACCGCAATCAAGTTAACAATAATCAAAATCGTGCAAATAATGGTTTTCAAAACAATGGTTTTAATCAACATCAAAACCGGGGTTTTCAAGGAAATCAAAATCAAGGGAATTTTTATGGGAATTTCAATGCTAATCAAGGAAATATGAATCAAAATCAAGCAAATTTTCATAATCAAGGTTTCAATAACAACAACCGAGGGCAAAATTTTAATCAAAATCAAAATGTTGTTCCAAATCCGCCACCCTCGGATGAGATTCTTCGACAATTAATGCTTCAAAATCAAAATTTGATGAGAACTCAAGAGTTGTTAACTAAGGAAATGAGTGAGATTAAGAAACGTTTAAATGATCAACCCTCGGGTTCGGGTACTACTTCTCTTCCCAGCAACACGATCGCAAACCCGAGGGGAGACGTTAAGGCGATCACAACACGTAGTGGTGTTTGTTATGATGGACCTACGGCTCCGACTACCTCTTCTTCTCTCCCTCCCAAGGTAGTCGCCCGTGAAACCGAGGTGACAACGGATACGGCACTTCCTACTAATAACGGAAGGACCAAAGACATCCAACCTCCGGTTGTCCAATCGTCAAAAGGAAAAGGGAAAGTTGATTTTCAACAAGAGGTTCCAGTTAAGATAAAACTTCCGTATCCGTCGCGACTTGATGAACAAAAGCACCATGATAAGAATACGCATCAGATGGAGAAATTCTATCAAATCTTTCAAGATATGAGCTTCGAAATTAGCTTCGCGGATGCTGCTCTCTTAATGCCGAAGTTTGCATCGATGGTGAAGAATTTGCTGAGCAACAAAGATAAATTGTTTGAGATGGCAAAAACAACCCCGTTGAATGAACAATGTTCCGCGGTTCTCCTCAAAAAGCTTCCGGAAAAGCTAGGAGATCCCGGAAAGTTCCTTATTCCGTGCAATTTTCCGGGGATGGTTCAATGTTTCGCCTTGGCCGATCTTGGCGCTAGCATTAACCTAATGCCTAAATCCGTTTGGGAAAAATTATCTCTCCCCGCTCTCACTCCGACCCGAATGACTCTCGAGCTTGCGGATCGATCAATCACTCGACCAATTGGAATCGCCGAAGATGTCTACGTTAATGTGGGAAAGTTCCATTTTCCGGCAGACTTTGTGATTGTCGAATTTGATGCCGATCCGCGAGTTCCTCTCATTCTCGGGAGAGGATTCTTAAGAACCGGGCGCGCGTTGATTGATGTTTATGATGAAGAGATTACCTTGCGAGTTGGTAATGAAGCCGTGACTTTCGATTTGGATCAAACCGCGAGATACTCCTCCAACGATAATTGCATGTCCGTCAACCGTATTGATATTATTGACGTTACTACGGAGGAGTATGCTCAAGAGATTCTCGGTTTTTCTAGTGGCAATCCCACTTTGGATTCTTCTTCTACCTCTATTGATGATTCTTCTCCGTCTACTATTTCTTCACCGATCATCTCCGACTCTTCCCCGTCCCTCACTCCATTTGAGGGAGGTGATTTCTTTTTGGAAGAGGTCAATGAGTTTCTTGCTACCGACACATCTTCTTCACCGGAAGATGATGATTCTTATTATGATCCGGAGGGGGATATTCTCATGCTTGAACAACTTTTGAATGAAGACCCTACCCCTTTTTCTCCTCCGATGGACCTTAAAATGGCCGACGTTAAGGAAATTAAGCCGTCTATTGAAAATCCTCCGGAGCTTGAGCTCAAGGATTTACCTCCTCATCTTGAATATGCTTTCTTGGGAGATTCCGATACATTTCCCGTCATCATTTCAAAAGCTCTGAAAGATGAGGAGAAGACAAAACTCTTAGACGTGCTTAAAAAGCATAAAAGTGCCATTGCTTGGCAGATCTCCGACATAAAGGGTATTGACCCTAAATTCTGCACCCATAAGATCTTATTGGAAGATAATTTCAAACCCGCCGTCCAGCAACAGAGACGGGTTAACCCAAAAATCCATGATGTCATCAAAAAGGAAGTTATTAAACTCCTTGACGCAGGGATGATTTATCCGATCTCCGATAGCTCATGGGTTAGCCCGGTCCACTGTGTGCCTAAAAAGGGTGGAATGACCGTGATAACAAATGATGATAATGAGTTAATTCCCACACGTCTCGTCACCGGATGGAGAGTGTGTATCGATTACCGAAAACTCAATGATGCTACCCGTAAAGACCATTTCCCTCTACCATTTATGGACCAAATGCTTGAACGTTTGGCGGGAAATGAGTTCTATTGTTTTCTCGATGGCTTTTCCGGGTATTTTCAAATACCAATTGATCCCCAATATCAGGAAAAGACCACCTTCACGTGTCCTTATGGAACATTTGCCTACCGACGCATGCCTTTCGGCTTGTGCAATGCTCCGGGCACGTTTCAAAGGTGCATGATGGCCATATTCCATGATATGATCGAGACGACAATGGAGGTCTTTATGGATGACTTCTCAGTTTATGGAAATTCTTTCTCCTCATGCCTCTCCCATTTAGAGAAAATGCTTGAACGGTGTGAAAGCACCAATCTCGTTCTAAATTGGGAGAAGTGCCATTTCATGGTTAAAGAGGGCATAGTCCTCGGCCATAAGATTTCCAAATCTGGGATTGAGGTCGATCGAGCTAAAGTCGATGTTATCGCTAAGCTACCTCATCCCACTACCGTTAAAGGAATTCGAAGTTTCCTTGGTCATGCCGGTTTCTACAGACGATTTATTCAAGACTTCTCAAAAATCGCCCGGCCTCTGACCCATCTTCTTGAAAAAGATGCTCCGTTCATCTTCTCTCCCGAATGCATCGAAGCATTCGAGGTTCTCAAAAAGAAGTTAACCGAAGCACCGATCTTGGTTGCCCCCGACTGGGACTTGCCCTTTGAGCTAATGTGCGATGCAAGTGATTATGCTATCGGTGCAGTCCTGGGGCAACGCAAGTCCAAATACTTCCAACCGATACACTATGCTAGCAAGACAATGACCGATGCTCAATCTCATTACACTACTACTGAGAAAGAGTTGTTGGCCGTTGTCTACGCTTTTGAGAAATTTAGACCGTATCTTGTCTTATCAAAAAGCATAGTGTATACGGACCATTCTGCTCTAAAGTATCTCTTAGCAAAACAAGATGCTAAACCGAGATTACTTCGGTGGATTCTTCTGCTCCAGGAATTTGACATTATCATTCGTGATAAAAAAGGAGCAGAGAATCTAGCCGCTGATCATTTGTCCAGACTGGAAAATCCTCATCAAAGTGTTCTCGAGAATAAGGAAATCACCGAAACATTTCCTCTCGAGACACTTGGGAAAATATCTTCAAAAAATGATCCGAGTACCCCATGGTTTGCTGACTACGCAAATTACCATGCGGGGAATTTTGTGGTGAAAGGGATGTCGTCCCAGCAGAAAAAGAAGTTTTTCAAAGATGTTAAACATTATTTCTGGGACGATCCCTACTTATTCCGGATATGTGCCGATCAAGTGATAAGACGGTGTGTGCATGGCCAAGAAGCCGTTGACATCCTCAACGCTTGCCATAATGGACCCACAGGGGGACATCATGGTGCCAGCTACACCGCTAAAAAAATCTTTGATTCTGGATTCTATTGGCCGACAATCTACCGCGATACCCACGACTTGGTAAAGTCTTGTGACTCTTGCCAACGTCAAGGAAAAATCTCGCAAAAAGACGAAATGCCTCAAAATGCAATTCAAGTCTGTGAGATTTTTGACGTGTGGGGCATCGATTTCATGGGGCCATTCCCGTCTTCACGAGGGAATAAGTATATCCTCGTGGCCGTCGACTACTTGTCAAAATGGGTTGAAGCTAAAGCGCTCCCCACTAATGACGCCCGAGTGGTTGTTAAGTTCTTAAAAAATCTCTTCTCCCGATTCGGAACTCCTCGTGCTATAATCAGTGATCGTGGTACTCACTTCTGCAATGATCAATTTGCAAAAGTTATGCTCAAGTATGGTGTCACTCACCGACTTTCTACCGCGTATCACCCGCAAACAAGCGGACAAGTCGAGGTTTCGAATCGTGGATTGAAACGTATCCTTGAAAGAACCGTTGGTGAAAATCGAGCCTCGTGGGCCGACAAATTGGATGATGCTTTATGGGCTTTCCGAACCGCTTTCAAGACAACCATCGGGTGTACTCCTTACAAGCTGGTTTACGGAAAGGCCTGCCATCTGCCCATCGAGCTCGAACATAAGGCATATTGGGCCTTGAAACATGCCAATTTTGACCTTAAGACCGCGGGTGATCACCGTAAGCTCCAAATTAATGAATTAAATGAGCTTCGGGATCAAGCCTACGAGAACTCTTTGATCTACAAAGAGAAAACAAAGAGGATTCATGACTCTAAGATTAAAAACCGCATTTTCAATGTTGGTGATCGAGTCCTCCTTTTCAATTCTCGACTAAAGATTTTCTTGGGCAAACTCAAAACCCGCTGGTCTGGGCCATTTACCATCACTCAAGTTTTTCCATATGGAACCGTCGAGTTAGCTCAAAATGACGGTCCAAACTTTAAGGTGAATGGTCATAGGTTGAAGCACTATTTTGGAGGGGACGTACCATCCATGGTTGTCCCGGATCTCCAAACTTTCCCCATGGACAACTAAATTCGGGGTCGAGTCAAGCTCATGTGACTCGGTTAACAAAAACAAGCGCTTCGTGGGAGGCACCCCATGCTTATCCATCTATCTTCTTTCTATTTTCTTAATAAAGAGGAGGGGATCCTCTTCCATATCTTGTGTCTCGTTGTTTTGTGCTGTGTCCAGGAATGCCCGATGATGAAGACTCTCGTGCTCGTAGTTTCCTTCACGCTACTCGAGTTTCATCATCCGCTGCTTATCCAATATCCAAAATCTTATCGTTTTGCATCTATCTTTTGGCATAATTAATAAACGGCCTTAGATTTTTTTAGGAGAACCCTTACCTTTAAGACATTGAGGACAATGTCTCGTTTTAGTCTGGGGGGGTGATCTTTCGATTCGATTTTTGCCTTGCACATTTTTGCCATTTTCTCATGCAACCCCGTTTTTCCTCCAAAAATTGAAAAAATTCAAAAAAATGAGAAAAATTTTAAAAATTTTGTGCAAAAATATAATAAGTTTTGACATTTTGTTGACTTTCCGCTGGGTAGAGTAGGAATAAAATTTTGACTTGACCGGGCGTGTTGAGCCCTAGCTTGTTCCCTTAACCAATGATGATCATAAAAGCTTGTGCTAGTCTTGTACACAAGGAGCTGCTCTTTTGCGTGTTCCCGTACTTGACTTTATACATGCATGGCTTTAAAGCTTTCGCTAGTCTTTTACATAAGGAGCTAGAAAACGCGAATTCTTTTCAAGAATTTGCAAGTTTCTGTAACTGACTTTATATATGCGTGGCTGATTATCGGCTAAGTATTCGCCAATTTCATTATTTGAGATTTTTAAATGTGCGAAGAGCGAGAAATGATAGAATTTATTTAGAAGTTAGATGCCAAACGTGGAGTAGTTGGTTCTCTTTAGAGCTCGTCGTA
Organism: Artemisia tridentata subsp. tridentata; assembly: GCA_021014915.2. Taxonomy (NCBI): domain Eukaryota; kingdom Viridiplantae; phylum Streptophyta; class Magnoliopsida; order Asterales; family Asteraceae; genus Artemisia; species Artemisia tridentata. The sequence continues at coordinate 18,926,694 of CP139509.1, forward strand.
GGTACTTGTGGCCTTTTGCTCCCGCAAAATTGTTTCACCCCATATATTGTATAAATAATTAAAGATATTTAGGTTTAGAACTAAATTTAGTTCTCCATCTTCTTAAAAGAATTTTTGCTCTAAAAATTGGGTACACATCAAGGTCCCGTTTGGAGTGAATAAGTTGTAAAGTGCTCTTAGATTTCGGATTGAGATCGGACCTTGGATCCTTACTTCTAAAGGCGGTAAGGTCTTGGATTTAAACCGTGAAGGTTCGTTTTCTAAGGGTTACTATAAGTGTTGAATGTTTGATGTTTTGGAAACACCCGGTAATCCCGTGGTATTAAGTTATTGAGTGAAGAAAAGTTTGAGTTAAAAAAAAAAAAAAAAAAAAATGTATGTTGAGATGTATGGATTTTGTGCTTAAATGTTAGACAAGTTGATGGCACGTGAGGTGCATGTGAATGACCCTAGATCGGGCACATGAGGTGCACGTGATGTTTCTCCACAACTTATGTCTACATGTTTGTATGAGTTCTTTAGTCTTTGACGTATGTAATAACCTTGATTTGGACCTCATTTTTAAGGCAAACTTTCTTGCAAGAAGATGGAAAACTACTTAGCGTTTTAAACTTGGTATCTTTATCGGACTAATAATTATGAAAATGAGAAGCTTATGAAGAAATTCATTTCTCTCAAAAAAAATAAAATAAGTAGAAACAAAAATAAGAAAATGGGAGCGAGAGGTTATTACACAAGTAACTTCCATGAGTAGTGTTGGCATCTAATTTCTAAGTAGGTTGTGATCTCGTTTATAAGCTTAGTTTGGGAGCATGTGAAAAATCAAGGACGATGAATTTTATCCTTATGGTCACTCCTCTATGAGTTGTGTTTCTACTCTATGACCCTAAAAATTATCGATAGATAATGATTGTCATCAAAAGCCGTTACTTGAAAAATGAGAAAAATACAAAAATAGAATAAAGAGAAAAATCGGGGAGTTTTTAGAACTTAATATTTCTTGATCTCTTTTGAAAATTTTGCTACTTCTCAAAGTTAGTAAAAAGAGATTAGAAATTTTCGGTTTCGAAAACGTGTTTTTATAACATTGCATGAGGACATTGCAATAGCTTAGTCTGGGGGAATTTGGTATGTGCTTAAACACATACCTTTATTTGACCAAAACCGGACCCAAAAAGACCAAAAACCCGACCAAAATGCCAAAAGATATTGTGTTTTTGTGTTTTTGTATGTGCAGGGATGGATATCGTGAAAACCGACAAAAGACACAAGAAAATCAAGAAAACGAGCACGAGATACGGAAATGACTCGGAGCTGAACCGGAAAAGTCATGCTTGGTCAACAAGTCATAAATCACCCTTAGATCACTTTGGAATATTAGCCAATTCGGTCCCTTGATTTTCAGGATTTACATATTTGGTCCTTGATTGTTAAAACCTTAAAATTGCAACATCCGGATTTAACAAAACAATTTACCAAACCCACTTTATTTACTCTAAACCCAATCCACCACTTACCCATAGCCCATTCTCGATAACCCCAAGCCCACAGCCCATCCTCTTAACCCGATCCATAGAAAAAAAAAGATAAACCCGGTCAAACCCATAAAATCCCACTCGGTCAAAAGAGTCAAAAAGAAATAAACTAAATCACACACTTCTCACTAAAATAAACCCGATCCCCAAATTCACCCCTTTCCCCCATTTTCACTATTCCTCAAACCCTAGAATTACCGTACATGATTTTACATCAATTAAGGGTACAATTGTCAATCATTGGCCCTTCTAGAAGACCCTGACAATAAGAATGACACGCGGAAGCTGTTGATTGGACCGAACACGCGTATCTGTGATCGTACGGTTAGAAATGGAGGATTGAAGAGCAAGGTAATCTAAGGGTGGATTATGGCTGAAGATAGCACGAGGATTGCCAAGGTGGCAAGACCCAGAAGGTTCGGTTAAAGCCTATAAATAGGAGAGGGTTATTCCATTTTTCGTATGTAATTTTTTTTTAGCAACGTTATGCTGTCAAAGTATTTTTAGAATTTTAGTCTTATAATTCGTATTATAATTTTCTGTTTATGTTTATTTGTTTTGATTATTGTAATTTTTAAGTTTTAATGAAAGTTTAAATTTGAAGTTATTTTGAATCCGAATTCTCATTTAGTTATAATTGATTTCAGTTTTTAGTTTATTCACTTTGTTTTAATATCTGATCATCACAAAAGAAAAAAAAAGAAAAAAAAATATATATATAAATAAATCAAAATGTTAGTTCAGTTAATCAAGCTTCAACAAGCTTAGTTCGTTTTTTCTCAAGTTTCATTTTAGCTTAATATAGCTTTTGTGAAGCTTAACTTGGCACCTTAATCAGTTTCACTCAAATTAACACAAAAGTCAAAGAAAGTCATTTGTTACTTGAACCATGGTGAATCAGAAATGGAGTGATGGTCTAGGGGGTGAAATGGAAGCCCTTAGCCTGTCTAAAGACAGGCAAGCATAGTGAGATCCCCTCTGTTGAGCTGAGGGGAATTAGCTTTGTAAGTTTTTTTTAAAAAAAAATTCATCTCAATATTGCATCAGTAGCTTAAGGTTGTTTAGATTTGATGTTATTGGTTATTTGTTGCTTATTATTGCTCATATGGTCTTAATATTGGGTGATAGCAGTTGTTTACTTATTTTGCATTTGATTAGTTTGAAAGTTGTTGGCAAGTTGCTTATTACTGTTTCATTTAGTGGGTTATATGTGCATGATTTGATTCTAAGTATTTGAGGTCTTAGATTGGAGTTCTTGTTGTAGTTTGGATTGAAAGTATAATACTCATGGCTGTCTGCTAAAAGTCTGCCATGCTTTTCAGTTTTGAGACAAGTTCACAAGTTGATTTCTAGCAATTTAGTTGAGTTAAGTGAAAGATTTTTGGGGCAAAAGCTAGGCAAGCTAGCTGTTTTTAAGTATCTGCTTTTGTTTTGTTTTTCTAAGCTTATTTGGTTACCTTATTTGAGTCCATTTTGTGCCTAATTTGAGCTGTTTTATAAAAGATGTGCAAAACTTGACTTACTTGTGGTCAAGCTGATTTCCAGCTATTTCGAGCTTAAATAAGCTCATTCTTTTCATAAATTTAGTAGAGGTTGGTAGTTATTAGATTTGCAAAAGAAGAAAAAGAAAAAAAAAAATAGTTTAGATTAATTTGTAGTACCCAGGATTCGAACCTGGGCTGCTTTTTAGTTTAAAATCGTTTTTTTATTTTAAGTATTTGCCAAGTAGTCCCCGAGTTTCAGTTTAATCAAAGTTGGTCCCTCGCTTTGTTTTAATTCATTTTCAGTTTTATTAAAGTTTCAAGAATTACAGTTTAAGTCCTTGTCTTTGTTTTAAAAGTTTTAGTTTAAATATAAGTTTCAAAAATTACTTTTTCAGTCCCTTAACTCTTATTAAACTTTTTATTTTCTTTATTTCTTTAAAAATTAGTTTTGTTTAATTGCAGTCTTAGTCCCTTAGTTTTTAATCTTTGCATTTTAGCTTTATAATTTCACTATTAGTTTTATAAATCTCGGGATTAGCCCGGGATTTGCATTATTTGCTTTCTTTTTGTGTGCATTTATTTTAATAGCGTAGATTGTTGATTTTAATTTTCCTTATTTTAGTGTAATCAATACTAAAAAAATAATCTTTCACGTCACTTATTCACTTCACATTTTCACGACTCCGATTCGACTTATTCGCCGTCAAACCTTCGTTGGGAGAACGACCCGGGGGAATTGTATTCGTTACAATTTCTTTGGACTCAAAAAAATAAAAATAAACAAAAATATATTACATCAAGCGTCACAATCAGGTTGCGTTTCTGGAGAAAACCGGGGAAGGAGATGGACAAAAGTTTTATGAGATTGTGGACTTTCTAAACCATTCTCACATAAGGTTTGCCCTAACTATCTCTCCTACTCTTTACGTCTCTCACATCACACAGTTCTGGCATAATGCTACTATCTTGACTAGTGAAGATGGAGACTTACAAATTAACTGTTGGAAAATTTAGTGCACTTGAGGGATCAGTTCACACCTGGTAATGGGTCAGGAGGTACGGAGTGTACGCCCATAAGGTCCCTGAGCACCCTGACTCTGATAGTGGTTAAGTATGGTTCAGACTGATGAAGTTCAGTGAGTGCACTCGTCAGTGAGTGACATTCTGGACTGAACGGTATTCATCATCTAATGAGTTTAGCTCAGGCTGAAGGATCTCATCAGGGAGTTGTCTCATCAGAGAGTTCATGTCTTCAAGGAGTGAACCTCTCAGTGAACATACTCAGGGAGCAACCCTCAGGGACTAGCTCATCAGCGAGTGAAACAACTAGCTGAGACTGAATCATAACTAACTTGTAACGGCTTTGACCTATTCAAGTGGCAGTTAAAACTGCTTTAATGACCACGTTTAATTGGTCATGTAACCACTAATTCCTATTATTATGGAGGCTAATTATGTAGTGATTAATGGGCCGTTAATCACACATAATTCCATTGACTAGGGTTGAGTGATCTTACCTATAAATACGAGATCAAACACAACTGCATAGATATAGACAACAGAAAACATATAACACTTATACGTGAAGGGTTATTGATTTGTGCCTAATTCAATAACAAACATTTGGTCTTATCCCAAGTAGATATTCGTGATACCCAGGCATTAGGGTCGAATAGTTTACTTTGGAAAGTGATTACACGATTCCAAGTGATATCCGGTAACCATTCATTGGTAATTAGCTAGGTCATTGATTATCTTCACCCTGTTCTGGGCATACAACCACCAACAATCAAAGTAAACTATTTTGTGATAATCAATGGCTGCTGCTGCTATGAAACACATGGCTTCAAACTTTGCCAAGCTTGATAAGTTTGAAGGGGTGGATTTTAGACGATGGCAGAAGAAGATGCACTTCTTGCTTTCAAGCATGAGTGTGGTGTATGTTCTGAGCACTCCTATTCCTGAAGATGGTGATGATGCAACTGTGGAACAAATAAGGAAGAGGAGCAAATGGGAGAATGATGATTACATTTGCAGAGGTTTAATCCTCAATGGTATGTCTGATTCTCTCTTTGATATTTATCAGAATGTTGAATCTTCCAAAGAACTATGGGATTCCTTGGATGCCAAATATATGGAACAATACAATGAACTTCTTGGTATACTTGGAAGGTTTACACAACATAAAATGAACATGGATGAGGCTATTTCAGTCTCTTGTATCATTGACAAACTACCACCTTCTTGGAAAGATTTCAAGCATACATTGAAACATAAGAAGGAAGAACTGACTCTTGTTCAGTTGGGCAGTCATCTGCGTATTGAGGAATCCCTCAGGGCGCAGGATAGTGACAAGCCAAATAGTAGCAATGCTACTGGTGCATCTGTTGTCAATATGGTGGAACATAACAAATCCACCAGGTACAATGACAACAAGGGCAAACGTAAACATCATGATAACACAAGGGCTGATCCAAGCAAGAAGGCAACACCTACTTGTTGGAAATGTGGCAAATCTGGTCACATTAAAAGGGATTGTAAAGGTGTTAAGGTTGGTGGTAAAGCCAATGGTTCAGGCACTAGTGGTTCAGGGAGTGGGGGTTCTACCAACTCACTGAAAGGTCAGAATATGTTTAATAAATCTTTTCAGGTTTATTATGTTACATATGTATCTGAATCTAACTATGTGCAGGATGATGATGTTGCGTGGTGGGTTGACTCTGGAGCAACTGTTCATGTGTGCAAAGATAGACACTGGTTCAATACGTATGAGTCACTGAATGATGGTTCTATTCTTCACATGGGAAATGAGTCAACAGCCCTGGTGCATGGTCGTGGTTGTGTGGATCTTAGTTTTAGTTCTGGAAAGATTGTAACTTTGTTTAATGTTATTCATATTCCTGATATAAGGAAGAACTTGGTTTCAAGTAGTGTTTTGAATAATCATGGATATAAACAAGTTATTGAATCTGATAAATTTATATTGTCTAAACATGGTGTGTTTATTGGTTTTGGCTATTTGTGTAATCAAATGTTCAGACTTAATATTTTCACTGATGTTGTTAATTCAGCCTTTATGTCAACCTCTAAAATGAACGACTCTACCCTCTGGCATGCTAGACTTGGCCATGTACACTATAAAAGGATGCAAGATATGTCTAAGGATGGGTTAACCTTGGCTAGGAACGCAGCAGGGGACGCAGAGGCACAACCTGATTACTTTCTTAAGCCAGATGTGTCACAGCTGCAGGTACCTATCTTTGCTCGTCCTCGCAACATCTTAAATCCTTTTGCCCTCGAGAAGGAAATCCCGCTGAAGGAATCCTTAGAGGCCCATGCCATGAGGCTTGCGAAGAAGCAGGGTGTGAAGGGGAAGGCCATCCTTTGTGGTATTGGTGCTGCACATATTCCAAGATCTGATGGAGTACCTGTTAGTGTACCGACAGTGTCGCCCAAGGATCATGATCTCCTGAAGAAGCTTGAGGAAGCTGGGAGTGCTGCGTACCATGTTAGCAGTTCAGAGCTTAGACGCTCCCACAGCCTTTAGATTGTTTTGACTCGGTGATGTTTTGTAATAGGTTAACATTTTGTTGCACATGTGCATGTTAAATCTATACTTTGTATGAACTCGTAGTCCATAATAAAATGATATTTTGAAAGTGCGATTGTACGCATATTGTATGTGATTGTGGTTATGATGTTTGTACTTAGTTATCTGTCTTTGCGTACAAGACGTCTATGTTATATCTAAGAATCAAACCGTTATATAAACGCACTTAAAAAAGATTACAGGAATCTATAATCACTTATAACATAATCGTGTATGAAATTCATGACTTAATGTCAAGCGCGAATATATATGAAATTCACAAGTGTATGGGTTAACATGCAGCGTACTGTGAATACCATATCAAGGGGTTAAGAGTCTTAACTCCTAATTTGTTAAACGCGCACAGTGTGCATTGTTGTGTATCCGTCGTGGGATGCACAATGAACTTACTCCATCGTCTTGAGAGTAAGGTGTTTAACAAGGATGCGTGATCCGATGTTGATGGGTTTGCAACCCTCTTACTCAACGAGTTATTTAGTAGGTTTACTCATCCTTTACCATCGTGGGTTTTAATAAGTGCATGCACGCCATATAGGCAAAAGGTAATATAACAACAATATTGAGACATAAATAATATGTAAACAACAAAGTAAAGTGTGCTGCGGAGTTAGCTAGAAACCGCGACATTTAATTAATACTTACAAGTTTTTGGAAAAAGAAATACATTTGCCTAGATGAAACGAAAAATGTAAATACACGGATATTTATTGAGCACTTACTAAAGTGTGGAAGTGTCCGTGGGCGGGGTCGTAACCTTTCCTAAAGATAGCATCTCTTGAGATTGCAAATATTCCATGTGCGTTGTAGCTCACGGCCATCCATGTCATGCAGCTTGTACGCGCCTTTACCTAGTGCTTCAACAACCTCTTAGGGTCCTTCCCACTTTGGTCCAAGTTTACCTGTATCTTCTGCGTGGCTCTAATGTGTCGTATGCGTATGCTCTAATTTATACCCACGGTATGTCGTTGTGGTTTTAGCAGTATTCAAGTTTTAAATTTATATTTAGCCGACTTATCAATAACACACACACACTTTAACGAGCAGTGTACCCGGTCAGTATGTATATAATGGTAAGTAGAGTGTCGATCACTAAGAGTGGAACGTATTATCTAGTTATTCTAATCAGTATTTTAATATTTAAGTTAGCTATACAACCTAATCTAACGCAAGGGGGTTCAGCCTGAGAGACTGACACGGTTTGGTTGCAATTAAATAATAAACTAAACTAATAGGCACGAATCAGCGAATAGCACACACGTACACAGATAAATACTCGAGACAATAAGAAGGCCTGTCCTGATAGATAAGTAGCTTGTCACTTGTTTTATTGCTAGTTTTATATGAAGTGTATAGTTCGATGCAACACACCGAGATTAAGTCCTTTCTCGTTGGTTCTAATCTTATCGGCGAGTAAACCCTTAATGATTACTTATGACTATCCTATTTATCTTTCTTCCTACTTTTCTACAGACGATAGAATGCATAGGCGATCTAATAAATAGGCGAGGGCAGAGGCATGGCGACCCGATCAACGCTCAGCTAGACACAGAGGTTATCAATGCACTAATAAAAGTCACCAAAGACATCAACATATAAACTTTAATTGATGGGAAAGCAATATTAAAGGGAGTGCAATCTTTCCGTTGTCACATTACACAAGCCACCAATCCTAATGAATTAAAGTTTACTAACACAATAAAACAAAACTACTTAATGAATTAAATACATGCAGGACCTTCTTACAGCTCTTGTATCTTCGTTCAAGGTGTGTCTTGTGCTGCTACTTCGACTGAATTCGTCCTAGGGTTTCTGTACTTCGGTCTTCTAAAACTGTCGAACCTTTCTTTCTCTCGTCTGACTTTGGGGTATTTATAGTTTCTGTCTGAGGGTAAGATGCGGCGCATCTAATAAGTAGATACGGCGCATTGACTTAACTTCGCGTGGGGTCCAAGATTAATATATTCAGGAATATTCGTACACCGCCAGAAGATGCGGCGTATCTTCATTAATAGATGCGGCGCATGTCCTCTTGTATCTTGGATCGTATCTTGTGAAATCTTGATAGTGATGCGCCGTATGTAATAAGCAAGATGCGGCGTATCTGGAGCAGAATAGTCTTGATCTTGTACATTTCAGTAGACTCTTAACTTCTTGCTTGTTTTGCTCCATAATTAGTCCAAAATCGCCAAGTTTCACCAAATGCTTGTTTTTACCTGAGAATTACAAAAGTAAACATTAACGTATCAATTCTCACAGATAATATAATAAAACAAGTCAAATAAATAGGATAAATGATGGTAATAAAATGTACTTATTTGAGTTCATCAAATATCCCCCCACTTGAACTTTACTTGTCCCCAAGTAAACCTTAGAATTAATCTTATGAAAATGTATCCTAAAAGTTATTAGGATTTATTTTTATATTTAAGCATGTATTCATTTTTGTCATAATCACACAACCAAACACTTAACGAATTAGAAGTAAAATAAAATAATTCGATAAAAGCAAATCTAATCGTTTAACTGTCCAGTCGTGACGAATATTCTATCATAAGCTTGGCAAGTATACACATCTACCCCACTAAAGCCAAGGAATAACAAGTCTAAAGCGGTAAAAAGGGTTTGTAGGCTTAAGGGTTAATCATTCTCCTTAATCTCTATCGATCTCAAATTCCAGAAAAGGCGACAAAATCACAAATACATGATCGAATCCACGAACACGATACTTGCAATTGCTCAAATCCTTAACTCGAATAGGCTAAAGATAGGACCAAGCTTTACCAATAATATTATATCAAAAAGGGCGACAAAATCATAAATACATAGCCGAATCCACGACTACGATACTTAAGATTGTTCAAATCCCTAATCTCAATAAATCAAAGGTTTGGATAAAGAATAATATAGGGTATGGATAATATTTGGGATATAAATTGGTGTAAAATGAAAAATAAACAAAACAAATAAATTAAAATCCTAAGTGTGGTTAATCACTATCCCAACCATCCCATGAATAAGACTCATCTCATAGAATAACTCACGCTTTAACACTTGAAACACACGCTTTTAGGTAGACACGAATTATACTCAACAAGATCTCAATCAAAGAATAACCTTTAGTTGGCGTTCCCATAACGTTCAACTCCCATACAATCCATAGATATAATATACAACAAGTAGTGGTGATATCAACCACTTAATACAAAACTTTACATAAGTTGGTAAAAACAAACTTCCAACTTTTCCTTTTTCTTTTTCTTTTCTATTTTTTTTTTCGATTTTTTTTTTTTTTGAAACATAAACATAGATGTGTAAAATTTCACCACATCACTATAACTTTCTTTCCGGATAATTTTTCCATACTTTTCATGACTTCAGAAATAATGGTAATAGTGAAAGTAGTAAACACACGAAAAATAAACTCAAAGATATACAATATTTACTTTCACTCCAATTGCATTGTGCAATTTCCTGACCTAACCATAGATAATGAATTACGCACGCGAACACAGGTAATGTAAGGAAACACACTTTGCCTAAAGCAATTAACCAACCACGGATTTTAATCTACAGGGTAGGCTAAGGTGTAAGGGTGTAACGAAACATTTTAACAAAGGTGTAAGAAACGAAAGGAATGGCTCTGAGTGTTTTTCTAGGGGTATCTTACTCTAAAAGTGAGAGTAACAAAAGGGTTTATACGGGGGTTAACTAACCAGTGTAGTTAGCTAATATCACATAACATATAAAGGCTATTTGGGTGTAATCCTAGAAATTTTACCAATTTAGACAAGTCATTCCAATTATATAAAATAATACTTATTATGGTGGTCTCAAATAGTATACAAGTCACCGGCACACTCATAGATTTGTGAATTTTGAAAAATCACAATTTTTGAAAATAACGTCATGTGTGCAGCTATGCAACTTAGACTTTAAACAAAAACATGCTAAAAATTTTAAATTTTGATATATTAAGCACATTTTAAGCATATTTTGAAAAGTTTAGGACAAGTAAGTGTTAAGTGTTCTAATTCTCCAATCCCCCCACTTAAGTTAAACAACGTCCTCGTTGTTTGTATCAAAGGTTAAAAACTGGAAAATAAAAGAATTAGAACAGAAAAACTCTGTTGGGAATTCTGCTAAGGAAGAATTCTGCTGATGGTTACTGCTGATGGTTACTGCTGAAGCTTTATGATTCTGCTGAAGAATGTTACTGCGGAAGTATAGATTGTGCGGAATGTGTTTCTGCTGATGGATAGTTTCCGCGTATTATGTTATTAGTTAGGATATGCATGAGTTTATTTAGAATGTGATATTGCATATCTTAGATATTTTTTTAGATTATACGTTTCTTGTGAAACGGTTTAGGGTTGTTTAGGGTTCCTTGTCTATAAAAGGAACACGTCTTTATGTATTATGTACGAGTTTAGAAAAACACTTTTAGTATTAATCAAAAGATCCATAGAGGATCAAATCGTTCTTAGTAATTGTGTTCTTACTTGTGTTTGTTTTCCGCTATAGAATACAAGTAACTTAGACTTTCTTTTAGTGTGTTTGTGATTACATAAACATTACTAACGATCCACGAGCTCATAAAGATCTATCAAGGTCTGCGATTCAACAAGTGGTATCAGAGCCTCGTGAGAGTCTCTGTGTTACTAAGAACATCTTCTCGTTTACACCCTCTCACACCCAATAACCATGCCTGGATCAGATGATGAATCTGAAGTTCACAGCAACAACAACAACAACAACAACAACCAAAACACCACATCTATGCAACAACTCAATCTCACCAATAGCAATGCAAAGTTTCCTTATCTTAAGAAGGAAGAATATGAATTATGGGCAATGAAGATGCAGAACTGGATCACCAATATTGATTGGAATCTTTGGGAAGTTGTCCGTAAAGGAAACAGTTTGAAGAAGCATTCTAAGGATGAACATGGTGTTATTACTATTCTTCCTCCTAGATCTGCTGAAGAGATTCTTGCAGTTCAAAGAGAAAATAAAGTGAGAACCATTCTTCTTCAAGCTATTCCAGATGACCACATGGGAGATTTTCACTACATGGATGAAGCAAAAGATATCTGGATGGCGATCAAGGCTAGGTTTGGTGGGAACGATGAGTCAAAAAGGATGAAGAAGTCGATGTTGAAACAGCAGTTTCAAGAGTTTCAAATAACTGAAGAGGAAGGTATCCACAAGGGGTATGACAGGTTCCATAAGATTTTGAGCCAGATGAATCAGCTGAAGGCCAGACCTGACAATGAGGACTGCAATGCAAAGTTCCTTCGATCATTACCTCCCTCATGGCTACAAGTGAGCATTGCACTCAAAGCAAAAGGTGGTCTTGATATGCTTTCATTTGATGATCTCTTCAACAAGCTTAAGACTCTTGAACCTGATGTTCGAAGTCCCATTCGTACATCCACTCCTAACTACTCAGCATTTGTAAGCACCAGCTCCAATAAGATGACTCAGGCTTCAAGTTCAAGCTCCTCAGTAACATCTTCCTACTCTCAACCACAGTCTAGTGGTGTAATGGAGGATGTACTCCAGTCGTTTGTTGCTGATTATGAACATCAGCAGCATCTTGCTTTTGAGGATTTTGATCAGGTGGATCCTCTTGACTTGGAAGAGATGAATCTAAAATGGCAGGTGGCCATGCTTACTTTAAATGTCAAGAGGTTTGAAAAGAAGTCTGGAAGAAAGTTCGGGTTTCAGGGAAGAGAACCAGCTAGGTTTGATAGAAGGAAGATCAAGTGCTATTCATGTGGTCAGTTGGGTCACTTCTCTAGAGAGTGCAAGGATAGAAAGACTGGTGATGAAGTTCGGTATTCAAGCTATCAGAAGAACCAGGTGAATGCTGAAAACCCCAAAGCCATGGTCACTCTTGATGAACATATCAACTGGAAGGTGCATGATCCTGAGACTGATGATAATGCTGATGTGGGTGGATTGCTGGCTAGCTGTTCTTCAGAGGATAATCATTGTCAGAATGCCTTGATGGGCATATCTCAGGTACAAAATTGTGTATTTGGTTGTAGTGAAAGGTATAATGAACTTAAAAAAGAACATGATGAATTAAAAGCCAAATATCATGAAAGTTATATAGATGTTAAGGCTTATAAACACTCTTTAAAAACACTAGAAAGACAAAAAGTCTGGTTTCAGAAGAATGAGGTTGCTTATGGTGAAAAGATAGGGGTGTTAGAGAGAGATCTATTTTGTGCTAAAAATGAATTAAAATGTTGTGAAAAGGAAAAGGCTAAACTAGAGGTAGAAAAACAGGAAGTGCAGACTAAACTAGATGATAGCTTGGCTAGGTTTGATAAATGGAAAGATTCTTCTAAAAATCTAAACAGGTTAGTTAACAGTTCCATGTCTGTAAAAACTAAAATTGGTTTAGGGTTTGGTGACTACATAGGGAAAGATCAATTTTATGACCCTAATGAGTACAGTGTGTTTGACCCTGAACCAGTAGACTATCAAGCCCCTGTTAAGTTTGTCAGTAATGGATACTTACATGCTGTGCCTGGACCTATTAGGGGAGAACACATGCCATCTAGCACCACCACCTCTGACTTTGATGGATCACACCATCTTTATGGCAAAAAGTCAATTGACTTGCCAGACCTTGATTCTAATTCTTCTGACTTTGTCTCTTGTTCTGACAGTGACAAGTCCTCTGACCAAGGGTCTACCACCTATACCAGTTGTGATTCAAGTGAAAAGTCAGACCCTACAAAGACCTCTCCCAAGCCTTCACCCAAGACACCCTACAAGTCTGTTAGAATTGCTGCTGAGGATGTCAAGTCCAAGACAGTTTCTTCTGAAGACTTGTCTTTTAATTCTTTGCAAAATAATGTTTATTATTGTGTCAAAAACAATCCTGTTTCTGTTAGTGATTTGAATAATTCTACTTGTAATGGAACATCTTTTTCTTTTAATAAATCTTCTAAAAAGAAGAAATGTTTTGTGTGTGGAAGTAAATCTCATCTAATCAAGGATTGTGATTTTCATGAGCAAAGAATGGGTGTTGGTCAAACTAAACCTAGACCAATGTGGACAAATGTTCAGAATATTCCACCATATGTCCCACAGGCATCTCATAGGGCCAGCAATTATGCTGATAGACATTCTGCTGATAGACATTCTCCTAAGAAACATTCTGCTGATAGAAATTTTCAGTCTGCTAGGAGAAGATATGTTGCTAGACCATTTGTGCAACCCACTAGTTCTTATTTTCAGAATGGTCTTTGGCCTGGCTTTATTGACCCAATGACTATGGGTATGGGATATTGGGATACTGCTGTTAAGCCCTCAGCAGGTTGTTTTTGGACTCACAAGGGACCTAATCTTCATAGAAGGTCCAAGAACAATGGTGGATCTTATCAATCTACATGGCCTAATTCTTATGATCCACAAGGCAGGCTCAAGTCAGTAATGACTTGAGTCTCCAATGTGTACTAACTTTTGTATAATTTTGTTGTATATGTAGGATCATCCTTTGAAAAGTAAAGATGTAGGCATAGTAGATAGTGGTTGTTCCAGAAGTATGTCAGGAAATAGGGACATGCTGCAGAATTTTGTACCCATTCAAGATGGAGGCATTGTGACTTTTGGTGGAGGAGATGGCAAAATCACTGGGTTTGGTACCATCAGAACACCTGGCTTGGACTTTGAGAATGTGCTCTATGTGAAGGAACTGCAACACTTCAACCTGTTCTCAGTATCACAAATATGTGATGGCAAGAACAAGGTCTTCTTCTCAGAGGATGAATGTCTTGTGCTCTCTAAAGACTTCAAACTTCCAGCAGATTCCCCAATTCTGCTGAGAGTTCCCAGAAGATATAATTTATACACAATCAACCTGAATGAAGTCCAACCTGAAGGTGATCTGACATGCTTGGTGGCTAAAGCATCCATGGATGAGTCAAATAAGTGGCATAGAAGGATGGCTCATGTCAATTTCAAGACCATAAACAAACTCTCTAAGCTTGGTCTAGTTCATGGGCTTCCCTCCAAAATCTTCACCAATGAACACAATTGTGTTGCCTGCAACAAAGGGAAGCAACACAGAGCCTCATATAAAGCCATTACAGCTGTGAGCACTATCTCAGAACCTCTCCAGTTGCTGCACATGGATCTTTTTGGCCCAGCTCAAGTCAGGAGCATTGATCACAAATCCTTCTGCCTGGTGATCACTGATGACTATAGCAGGTTTTGTTGGGTATTCTTTTTGAGAACTAAAGATGAAACATCTCCAATCTTAAAAGAGTACATAACCCTTGTTGAAAACCAGCTAAATAAAAAGGTTAAAGGGATTAGGTGTGATAATGGGACAGAGTTCAAAAATGCTGTCTTAATAGAACTTTGTCAGTCTAAGGGGATAAAAAGGGACTATAGCACTCCAAGAACCCCACAGCAAAATGGGGTTGCAGAAAGAAAGAATAGGACCTTAATAGAGGCAGCAAGATCCATGCTTGCAGACTCTAAATTACCCACTATGTTCTGGACTGAAGCAGTAAGCACTGCTTGTTATGTTTTGAACAGGGTATCCATCACTAGACCTCATATCAAGACACCTTATGAACTTCTCACTGGGAAAGTTCCTGATATTCATTACTTTAAACCTTTTGGTTGTCAAGTGACCATTTTGAACACTAGTGATCCTTTAGGAAAGTTTGATGAGAAGGCAGATGAGGGTTTCATTGTGGGATATTCAGCTCATAGTAAGGCTTATAGGGTATACAATTTAAGTTCTAAAAAGATAGAGGAGACCCTTAATCTGAGATACCTAGAAAATAAGCCTCATGTTCAAGGACAAGGTCATCCTTGGTATTTTGACTTGGATTACCTAACTGATTATTTGGGCTATACTAGATATGTTGCTGAACAATCTGCAGGTACAAAAGAGTCTCCTACTAACAATGCAGGTACCCTGGAAGAGGACTCAGGAAGTGAGTCTGAGCAAGATGAGCATACTATTGTTGTACCTTCGTTTCCTCCTAACCATATTGAAGGAAATACTTCTGGGGAGATTGAAGATTTGTCACACTATGCAGAGGACCTTGCTAGACTGAAGAAGCAAGAATTTGCAGCCAATCAAGAAGCTGAAAGACTAAGTGAGGAGTCAGCACAACCCTTCAGTGGAAACCAGGATTCTGCTGATCCACCTCATGTTTCTGCTGAAGTTGCTAAATCTGCTGATGGATCTTCTGAAGGTTCTCCCCTGGCTAATAGTGTGTCCACAGACTTTGAGGAACCTTTTACACGCTTTCCAAGTCCTTCTGATCTTGGAAATCATTCACCCAAAGCTGGTATCTTCAACTCAGCCTCCTATGACAGTGACTTTGGACCAAATATGACCAATCTTGACACCACAATTGAAGTCAACCCCAATGCAACCAAAAGGATACATACTGATCATCCTCAATCCAACATTCTTGGTGATCCTCAAGCACCTGTTAGAACTAGAAGTTCTGTGAAAGGTTCTAAATATGGTCAAGTGGCTTTTCTTTCTTATGTTTCATCTCAGCAAAGGGACAATCACACAGACTTTAAGCATTGTCTGTTTGCTTGTTATCTCTCACAAGTGGAACCAACAAGTGTTAGTCAAGCTCTTGACGACTCCAGCTGGCTTGAAGCAATGCAGGAAGAGATGCTACAATTCAAGAATCAGAAAGTTTGGGTATTGGTACCACTACCTGAAGGGAAGATTGCCATTGGTACCAAGTGGATTTTGAAGAATAAAAGAGATGCCAGGGGTATTGTGGTTAAAAACAAAGCAAGATTGGTGGCACAAGGATTCAGACAAGAGGAGGGAATTGATTATACTGAAGTATTTGCTCCTGTAGCTAGGGTTGAGGCCATCAGAATCTTCTTGGCCTATGCATCTTATATGGGTTTCATGGTATATCAGATGGATGTCAAAGGTGCTTTTCTATATGGAGAAATTGCTGAGGAGGTTTATGTAACTCAACCCAAAGGTTTTGAAGACCCAGATAATCCAAAGCATGTTTACAGGGTTGTCAAAGCTCTCTATGGCCTTCATCAGGCACCCAGAGCTTGGTATGCTAGGCTTTCATCCTTTCTGCTGAAGCATGGATACAGAAGAGGTGCTATAGACAAAACACTCTTCATTAAGAAGAATTCCAGGGATATCATCCTTGTTCAAGTTTATGTGGATGACATTATTTTTGGCTCCACTAAAGAGGCTTGGTGCAGGGAGTTTGAGGAACTCATGAAGGGAGAATTTCAGATGAGTGCTATGGGAGAGCTCACTTTCTTTTTGGGTCTCCAAGTTCAGCAGAAACCAGATGGTATCTTTATTAGTCAGGATAAGTATGTTCAGGATATGTTGAAGAAGTTTGATATGGAGAATGTTAGACCTGCCACTACACCCTATGAAGCTCCCAAGCCAAAGAATAACCTTGAACCAGATCATGCAGTGAATGTTCACTTGTACAGGTCCATGATTGGTTCACTAATGTACTTGACAGCTTCAAGGCCAGATATCACATTTGCTGTGAGTGCTTGTTCTAGACATCAGGTCACACCACTCACTTCCCACCTGAATGCAGTCAAGAAGATCTTTAAGTATCTCAAAGGCCAACCCAAGCTAGGTCTTTGGTACCCACAAGAGTCTCCTTTCAAGTTGGAAGCTTATAGTGATAGTGACTATGCTGGTGCAAATCTGGATAGGAGATCCACAACTGGAGGTTGCCAATTTATTGGAAGAAGGTTGATTTCTTGGCAATGCAAGAAACAAACCATTGTTGCTACCTCATCTACTGAAGCAGAGTATGTTGCTGCTGCCAATTGTTGTGGACAGGTTCTTTGGATACAAAATCAATTGTTGGACTATGGGTTTAATTTCATGAATACCACCATTTTTATTGATAACCAAAGCACCATATGCATTGTTAAAAATCCAGTTTTTCATAATAGGACTAAGCATATTGAGATAAGGCACCATTTTATAAGAGATGCATATGAAAAACATTTGATTAAGGTGCTTAAAATACACACAGATGATAATGTGGCAGATCTGCTGACTAAAGCTTTTGATGGACCTAGGTTTCAACACTTAGTGGTCCATATTGGGATGGTTAACCCTTAAATGCTATGTTTGAGGGGAGGCATAGGCCTCAGGGGAGGCATATGCCTCAGGGGAGGATTGTGATTGTAAAGTATGTACTATTTTATAGATTTGTTTGATTATGTTTGCTAACACACTAATCCACTAATGTAATTTTAGTTTGTATGGTTTGGTTTGTTTGCTATTATGTGTCTGTTTTGCAGCAATGTCTTGATTCTGATGATCTTAAGTTGAAGTTCACCAAGTGTATGGGACATGGTCAAGTAAGCTTAAAGAGTGTTTCTGCTGAATGAAAATACTGAAACATAGTGAAAGTTATAATCAAAGCAAAGTTGTTCATTCATTCAAAAGAAATTACAGCTTACAAACAACTTAATCAAGACCAATCCTATACAAGATCAACTACACAGACACAAGTTCCTATCATCTAATGCTGCACCAGGAAGACTAACAGACATGATTGAAGATGCTGAAGAACCTAGTTTTATATCTTTGGTCCTTGGCAACATCTCATCAGCACCTACTACATTTTTCCCTTTCCCTTCCCAGTCACCTCTGCACCCTTGCTCTTTCCTGTGTCCCTGTGGTATGAAACTCCAGTCCTAGGAGCAGGAAGACCAATAACCACTTCCCTTGTCTCTGGGAGTGGTGGATTTCTGGTGGGTGGCCTTGGTTGGGGTTGTGAAGGTTGGGGATTCTCTTCCCTGGTTGCTGCTGCTTCTCTCTCCTCTTCCTCTCTTACCAACCTATTGAAGATTGGCTCAAGACGCTCTGTGGAGTCATCAGAGCCCCTAGATGAGTCATCTGGATCCACCACACTATCATCTTCTGAAGAAGGAAGAAAAGGGGACTTCCTTGTAGGTGGCTCGTCTTGGTGAGGATATCGAAATAGAGGTCGATTATCCTCAGATGATGAAGATGATGATGGAGGTTTGGGTGGATTGTTGGGTCTGCTTGAAGAGCCCACATCATGTCTTTTCTTGCGGGCTTGTTCCTTGGTGATCCCATACATTCTATGTGAAGGACGTCTGGATGATTGAGGTTTGTTATCTCCGGAATCTGCTGATGAGTCAGAAGAAAGATCAATGACTTCGGGTTGGTTATTCATTGAGTTGATAAGTGATTTTGATTGGATGAAGGTTTGATGGTAAATTAGGGTTAAGTGATTTGTGTGGATTGTGAATTGGGGTTATTTTATAGGCGAAGTCAAGTGGAAATGCTAATTAATGCTGGTTGGGTGGCAAATTAAAACTCAAGATCTTTACCGAAGATATTATTCTCTTGAGTTGATTCTGCTGATTGACTCTTCACTTCAGCAGATTGACCATCATTTCTGCTGAAAGGTTGATTTTGAATGGTGAAGTTACTTTACACGTCAGATAAGGTCAACCATTTGTTCCGATAAATTTTGACCATAATTGGGTAACTTCTATTTATAACCTATTCATATAATCTTCGCCCAAAACAACTAATTCCCTCTTCAAGTACTCTACACCTATTCTTCATTCTCTCACAAGTTCTTCAATGGAGTCCCTACAATTCAAGAAGGATCACAATAAAGTTGCTTTTCTGGGAAAAGCAAAGGGACAGGAAATATATGACCCAATGGTTGATTTCATAAAGCGATCAAAGATTCATTTTGCTTTGACTCATTATCCAGACATAGTACATGAATCTTTGGTAAAACAATTTTGGGCATCTGCTGAGAAGCGGTCTGAGTCAGAGATAGTCGCAAAGATTGATGGAACGGAGTATGTTGTGACTGAAGCTTTGATTAGGGAAAGATTGCAGTTGGATGATGAAAATGGGGTTTATCACACCAACACAGCAGAGATACTTACTGGTCTAAGAGCAGCGGGTTATCAAAGTGAGGATACGACTATGTGGCTGAAGAACAAGTTTTGTCCCAAGTGGAGATTTTTGGTGCATACACTACTTCAATGCATCAGCAACAAATCTGGAGGATGGGATCAATTCTCTAGTCAACTGGGTTGTGGAATCGTGTGTCTTTCTCAGGGTTTGACTTATAATTTTTCTAAGTTTATTTTTGATAATTTGGTAGAAAATATTCTCAAGAAAAAGCATAAGTTTCTGATGTACCCTAGGTTTCTACAGATAATTTTAGACATTAATACCCAGGATAGAGGACATTATCCCATAGGAGCCCTTAGTGCCAAATTGTTTGCTTCTATGCGAACTCATTATGGTGGGGAGCATCATCCTCTTCTACCAGCTATGTTGCCACATGGCAATGATGATGCTAATGCGGCCAATGCTGCTGATGCTCCACCAGCTCCCAATACTGCTGATGGTACTCCATCAGTAGAAAGGGTTGAGGGCCCATCCTTAGCTGCTGAAGTACCTATAGTTTCTACTGACCATCCTCCACATTCCCCTGTTCCATCACCATCTCATGAAGCTCCTGAAGAGCTTGTTCCTGAGGTAGAGGAGACAATTCAGTCTCTTGATACTAATATTCCTACACCTCTTGAAGATGAGATTCCAAGACTGTCCACACCTAGCCCATTTAGAGACCCAATAGATGAGAACACTTCAAATTTTGAGCATATAAATGTTTCTTCTGAAAGGCCCAATGAAGCTCCCTTTACCACTGAGACATCAGCTGGTGGAGCTGAGGACCCTATTACTCTTACTTCTCTGTATACTTTACTCAACAGGAATGTTCAAGAAACTGAGAAGTTGAAGAAGGAACTTGCAGACACTAAGTCATCACTTGGTGATGAGATTGTGGTGCTGAAAAGAAGGGTTCAAGAATTAGAGGATAAACTTGGGCAGACAAAGAAGAGGAAGTTTGTGTTTGCATCTGATGATGAGCAGGAAGCTAGTTATTGGGATCATCTTGAGTTATTGGCTAAAGCTGCTCAGAAGACTTCTACTCCTTCACCTAAAGCTGCTGAATCCTCTCAACAAAGAGATCAGATTAAGTTCTTCAGAAAAAGGAGAAGACAGTACTTGAGCAAGGAAACTACACTACCAAATTTGTCTGTTGCTCAAGAACATGCAGATGATGCTCATGTGGCTTCTGCTGATGTTACCTCTTCCAAGGTGTCTACTGAAGTGTTTGTTGCTGGACGATTCTTTACCTTGGATACTACTGATGAAGTTACTGCTCCACATGTTGAATCTTCAACTCAACATGTTTCTGCTGATGCTTCTATTGGAGTTTCTCCTGAAGATATTGACAGAGTTACTAGTGTAGATACTTCTGGAAATGAGCAAGGAAGGGTGATTGGAGAAGATCTTGGTTCAGATCTTATAAGTGCAGAAGAAAGAAAGGAGCAAGAAAGGCTGGTTAAAGAATATGAGGATCTTGTGAAGAGTCAAGCATTAGCAAAACAGATGGCTGATCATTTTACTTCAGATTTGCCTCCTGAAAGGCAAAGAGAGCTAGATGAGCAATCAGCTCATTTCACTGATGCACAATGGGATACTTACACTCAACAAGCAGCATCCAATCCTAATTTGGCTCAAAGTATCTTAGGAGCTAACTTTGATAGTAATAATTTTGCTGCACAAATGGTAGCTCTTGGGCAACAGAGGAAGAAAGCTGCAGCAGAACGGAGGAAGGCTATTGCTGCTCAAAAGGCACAAGCTAGGAGAGATAGACCCAAGACTGAAGCAGAAGAGAAACAATATAGAAGGAATGTGGTCTATAATCAGTATACTTCTGTGTATAGCCATGGTTTGACAAAGAAGCAAGTTTGGGCTTTGTCTGATTCAGAGTTGAATAGAATTTATGATCAGATTATGAAGACTATTCACTCTTCTGATACTCCACCTAAGAGGACTGCTGAGAGTTTGGAGGCTCCAGGTATCAAAAGACTGAAGCAAGTGGAGCTAGGTACTTCATCTACTGGAGATACTCCTGCGGACTTTCAATCTGCTGAGCCTATTGTTACTTCTACCATTTCTGCTGATGAAGCTTCTGAAAAACAATCATCTGGGATTCATGTTTCTTCTGAAGCTCCACCCAATTCTGCTGAACCTTTTGCTGTAACATCTGCTGATCATGAAGATTCATCATTGTCTCCTTCTAATGCAGATAAGGGTAAACAAGCTGAACCGGCTGAGGCTAAGGGTAGCCAAGATGGGGACAAAGCTGATAGGTTACCTGTAGCAGAGGGTGTTGTTCCAAGTTCTTCTATTCCTACTTCTTCTATTCCTTCTGAAGATACTACTTCTATTGCTTCTGAAGATGTCTCTATGGGAATTTACATCCCTGGTCGAAGGAAGAAGAGAATGTCACATATCGGGAAGCATATTGCAAGTAGAAGATCAATTAGACTGGCTAAGCAAGTTCTCAGAGCTCAAATGAGTAGTTCTTCAAAGGAAGTAGATCTAGAAGCTACTGATGATTCATTTATTCAGGAAGGATCTTCTGAAACGTTTCCTGAAGGATCATACAATGTGTTGATCAGATGGACTATCACAGATGGACAAATTAATACTATCTACAGGCAAGATCAATCTTATAAGAATTTCACCTTCTTGCAAGAAATTCTTCATCTGGTGGATAGGCAAGATCTGCAGACCCTTTACAAGTTGGTCACTGAGTATTATGCTATGCATACTCCACAAGGTGCTGGTCTATATCTCTTGGGCGATCTTCAAGTTCTCTTTGACTCCCAAACTCCACAAGGGAAAGGCTATTCGATTTGGAAGACTTCTCATAGATGGAAAGTTGATAGTTGGAGATTTTATCCAATTCCCAATGTCCATGTGGTGGAGACTGAGTCTGGCATAAGAGTCTGTATGTTTTCTGATCAACAATATCCATTGCCCATGAACCTGCTGAATCGCATGCTCCAAAGGAAGTTGGAAATTCCTCCAAATCCAATTGCTAATGATAGGACACATGCTGAACAATTGGTTGGGTTCATCAAGTCTAAGCTTCTGCAACACCAAGCTTCTACTTGATCCTGGTATTATGTATTATTTGTATAATTTCTATGTCTTTATTTCATTTCTTCCTTCTTGATTTCTTAAAAAAAAAAAAAAAAAAAAAAAAAAAAAAAAAAAAAAAACTCATTGTATATTTGTGTACTAACTTTTCTGCAGTTTTGTTGTATAACTCTGTTGATGGTTATCAACTCACCAGATGTGACTTGTGTCCATCAAAGAGTTGGCTAGTCCAAAGGGTACAGCTTTGGTAAAGACACATCAAATCTGTTGATAGCTGTAATAGCTTGCTCAAAGCTATAGGGTACTCAACTCACCCATGCTTCATTGCTGAGAGTTGAAATGGTCATCAATTCACCATGGATGTAACCCTTTATGGGATCCAAAGAATTGGCTAGTCCACAAAAGTATGGTTTGTGGTAAAGACATTTGGTATCCATATTTGGTTCTCAATTCACCAAGGTTCAGTTGAAACCAAAGAATTGGCTAGTCCTGAGCAAACGGCTACAGGTAAAGACATCTCAAATCCGTTTATAGTTGCTGATTTGCTAATAAATCAGATGGTTATCAGTGTACCATAGTTTTCGAACTTAAACATTTGACTACTCCACTAGTGATGGCTATTGGTAAAGAGACATCAAATCCATTATTTTCTATGATTCACCTCTCACAGGCGTTAACACACCTGGATGTGATGAGAATAGTCTGAAACTATATTGTTTTGATGTACAAATTGTCATTTGTTGCTGCAAAGATGTGAAGTTTC
Source organism: Artemisia tridentata subsp. tridentata (assembly GCA_021014915.2). Lineage (NCBI taxonomy): Eukaryota > Viridiplantae > Streptophyta > Magnoliopsida > Asterales > Asteraceae > Artemisia > Artemisia tridentata. The sequence continues at coordinate 18,950,116 of CP139509.1, forward strand.
AAGTTCTACCATTCATAGTGCTGTGGTTCATGTGATTCTTTGCTGCTGCTGTTCGAAGTCAATCCTCTTCTCATGAATTGTTACAGATCTATCAAGAATCTTGAACTTAACCATGTCAAATTCAAGATTAGGGGAGGATTGTTGGGAATTCTGCTAAGGAAGAATTCTGCTGATGGTTACTGCTGATGGTTACTGCTGAAGCTTTATGATTCTGCTGAAGAATGTTACTGCGGAAGTATAGATTGTGCGGAATGTGTTTCTGCTGATGGATAGTTTCCGCGTATTATGTTATTAGTTAGGATATGCATGAGTTTATTTAGAATGTGATATTGCATATCTTAGATATTTTTTTAGATTATACGTTTCTTGTGAAACGGTTTAGGGTTGTTTAGGGTTCCTTGTCTATAAAAGGAACACGTCTTTATGTATTATGTACGAGTTTAGAAAAACACTTTTAGTATTAATCAAAAGATCCATAGAGGATCAAATCGTTCTTAGTAATTGTGTTCTTACTTGTGTTTGTTTTCCGCTATAGAATACAAGTAACTTAGACTTTCTTTTAGTGTGTTTGTGATTACATAAACATTACTAACGATCCACGAGCTCATAAAGATCTATCAAGGTCTGCGATTCAACAAACTCCCCTGAGATTTGCTCGGTATGATCCTCCATTAGTATAAGAGCAAAAATCAACTTCTTGTGGATGAGAACGTTTAAGCTTCATAATTGATGTATCCACAGGAAATGCAGGAATCTATAACACCACCAAGACTTTAAACACACCTAAATTAAGAAGGTTCAAACTTGCATAATACATTAGTAGTTAGTAAAAAGTAAAACGTAAAAATTAAAATGAAAATCATCAGGTCAGTCGATGCGCCGTATCTTATGGAAGAAGATACGCCGTATCGAGCCTGGAATAAATACGAATCAGAATAAAAGATGCGCCACATCCTTAACCAGGGATGCGCCGCATTAAAATAAACTGATAAAAAGTTTTAAAGTCAAAAATAAAAATGCAGAAAAATAAAGTAAGATATGACCAGTGCAGGAGATGCGTCGCATCTCAGGAGTGAGATGCGCCGTATCCTCTGCGGGCCTGACTGACTCGACACAAAACAGAATAGTAAAAATTCTCCGGGTTGTCTCCCGATCAGCACTTGTCTTTATTCCAGAGTCTTCAAGTTAGACTCACGTTCAGCTCTTTAATATCGATCATTGAAGGAGTCAGAAACATCGCGCTCCCTCATCGCCAATTCAGTAATATTGAACACTCCTTGCTCGTCCTTAATTTCCACGCCGTTCTTCTTTAATATCTATATAAATAAAGTTCTGTCCCTTTCGGGCAGAGATGACAAAATGATAGACGGGAAATTCTTATTATTAAATAGGCACAAATATGCAAGGTGGGGTGGTAGTTCAATAAACACATCATTATTCAAATTCGTTTTCTCAACTATTCTCCTACGTTTGTTAATTACTACGCAATCACACCACTCGTCATCAGAATCATTAACAATATTGCGTCTAAGTTCGTTGGGTACATTAAGGTCAATAAATTCCTCAAAGTTCTCATGATTAGGATTAGTTGAGTTGTTTTGAATCAATGTTTCTCCCATAAGCCTAGCTTCAAGATCGAGGTCCATATGCTCTCTTAATCCTAGCGCATAGACGCCTCTAATTACGCTTTTAACAGGATCTTGGCACTTATAGACTAGTTTATTATTCCCTACCCTTAATGAAAATTTTCTTTTAAACACATCAATCTTAGCACGGGCGGTAGACAAGAAAGGTCTTCCAAGGATTAAAGGAATCTTAACATCCTCGGGCATATCTAATATAACAAAGTCTACAGGGAAAATAAACTTCTCAATCTTAACTAGCACATTATTAGCAATCCCTTCAGGTCGTTTTACCGTTTTATCAGCCAATTCAATAAGCAACTTAGTTGGTGCTAATTTTCCTAGTCCTAGGGTAGTGAATGTCTTAAGGGGCATTACACTAACACTAGCTCCTAAGTCAGCTAACACATTATTGAAAGATATATCATTAATTGAACAAGGTAAAGTAAAACTTCCTGGGTCTTTTTCTTTATGAGGCAAGGCATTTAAGTCGGTTGCAGAGCTCTCTTCTTTCATTGTAGCCTTGATCTCCTCTTCAATCTTTGTCTTCTCTTTTAGTAACCTCCTTAAACTGATTGAAGAATTAAAGAAAAATCCGGGTCTTGCACCATCATTACCATTCATCAGTCTTCTAGGAAAAGGAATGTTAGGAGTGACTTCTTCAGTGGTGCTTATGGCCTTGACACGATCTCTTGGGTTGGTTTCAGTTGAGCTAGGTAAACTTCCGTATCCCCTTTCTTGAAGAACTTTGCTCATTTGACCAATTTGTTGTTCCAATGCTTTGATCGAAGCTCCTTGATTTCTTGTAATAGTGTCCGTTGAAGCTCAGATTTCTTTGATCATAGCAGTGTTCTCTTCATGTCACTTAGCAGCATCGGCCATAATTTGCTTTAGAGTGTCATCTAAAGTCTGCCTCTTCTCTTGATAAGCGGGGTTAAAGTTGTTCTTTTGATAGAATCCCGGGGTGGCTTCCCTAAATCTTTCTGAAGGTCGGAATGGTTGTCCAAATTGGGTGTAATATGCTTCTTCAAACGTCTCACTTTCATTCTTATTCGGGCAATCTTTAGTGTAGTGAGGTCCTTCGCATTTTTCACATCCAACTTGGGCAGCATACACTTTTTCATCATGCTTCTTCATCTCTCTACTAATTTTATCCAATTGAGCTTGAATAGCAGCAAACCCGTCAAAATTAGTGCTGCTCTTAGATCTAGTAGAGGTCCCATCGTGCCATTTTTGAGAATGATCAGCAGCTTCTTGGATAGCTTTCCTAGCATTGGCTGCACTCATTTGAGGCACAGCTCCTTTAGAGTCCAAAATTTGTCTTGTAGGCACGTCCAATCCTTGATAAAACAATATTATCTCCTGCATAGGGGTTAGATAGTGTTGAGGACATCTTACTAGTAAATCTTTAAATCGTTCCCAAGCTTGATAAAGAGTTTCATCAGGCTCCTGCTTGAAACTGTTGATAGCCTCCATCTTTTTAGCAGTCTTAGCAAGTGGACAATATCTCTTCAGGAATTTGCTCTTCAAATCTTCCCATGTAGTGATTGAACTAGCAGGTTCATTCCTTAGCCACTTGTTAGCAGCTCCTTTTAGCGAGATTGGAAAGATTCTAAGCATGAGTTGATTGTCAGTGACTCCTTCTGAAGTAAACAAATCAGCAATCTCGAGGACTTTTTCAACATGCTCATTAGCATCCTCATGTTCCGATCCATTGAAAGCATTTTCTCTTAGCTCCTTGAGAAACTGACCCTTTAATTCAAACTTTGACTTATCATCAAACTTTGGTCTAGCAACTCCTGAAGTGTAATCAGCACGGGTTTTGTTCATGTATTCCTCCATGGTTGTGTTTTCGCCCATTGCTTCTGTTTCTTCTTCCTCTTTCTCTTCAGAAAAATAATCAAGCTCGAATGAACTTGAGATATCAAAGCTTTTTGTGTAGAAAAGCCTTTTAAGCGAATGAAAGGCTCGTTCAGGATCGTCGAAAGGTTGAATCAAGTTCTTCGTAGAACTCCTGGTCATGCACTTCCTGAAATCAACACAAAAACATCAGTAGGGTATGCTCAAGAAAGTAATATATCAGAAAATTAACAACGAAAACGGAATACGAAAAATTAAAGTTACTGATATCTGCAGACGATGCGCCGTATCCAAAAAGTTGGATACGCCGTATCTTATAATCGTTAAAATTTAATCAGACTTTATTCAGAAAATAGATACGTCGCTTAGAAATTAGAATGCGCCGTATCAGTTAATTTATCAAAAATCGATATTTATTTAAAATTAAATGCGTCGTATTAACAAAAGTTAATGCGCCGTATTTTCGTTACGTTTCAAAATATAAGATTTTTGATTCAGAAGATACGCCGTATCGATAGAAATCGATGCGTCGTATCTGTTTAATAATTCGAAAACTGTTTTTAATTAAAATAATAGATACGCCGTATCTGCTGAAGCAGATGCGTCGTATAGCGTTATCGTTTAGAAAAAAATTTCTTATTAAAAACAGATACGCCGTATCTTGGGGAAAGATGCGTCGTATCGAATTAATTAAACGCGTTGTATTTTATAAAAATTAAACGCAATACGCCGTATCTATGAAAATAGATGCGCCGTATCGTTTATATAAGCTCAGTACAACGATAGCAGTATGCAGAAAAACAGAAAAATAAAAACAAAAATAAACACAAATAAAAGAAAATAAAAACACACAAAAACAGAAAATATGCAAAATAATACAATGAATGCAAATTAACTAATATACAACAGAGTTAGCGGTTAGAATAAAAATTAAAAACCTAATTAAAATACTAATCAAGTTAACAGATAATAACAATTCACTCCCCGGCAGCGGCGCCAAAAACTTGATGTGTCGTGTGCGTATGCTCTAATTTATACCCACGGTATGTCGTTGTGGTTTTAGCAGTATTCAAGTTTTAAATTTATATTTAGCCGACTTATCAATAACACACACACTTTAACGAGCAGTGTACCCGGTCAGTATGTATATAATGGTAAGTAGAGTGTCGATCACTAAGAGTGGAACGTATTATCTAGTTATTCTAATCAGTATTTTAATATTTAAGTTAGCTATACAACCTAATCTAACGCAAGGGGGTTCAGCCTGAGAGACTGGCACGGTTTGGTTGCAATTAAATAATAAACTAAACTAATAGGCACGAATCAGCGAATAGCACACACGTACACAGATAAATACTCGAGACAATAAGAAGGCCTGTCCTGATAGATAAGTAGCTTGTCACTTGTTTTATTGCTAGTTTTATATGAAGTGTATAGTTCGATGCAACGCACCGAGATTAAGTCCTTTCTCGTTGGTTCTAATCTTATCGGCGAGTAAACCCTTAATGATTACTTATGACTATCCTATTTATCTTTCTTCCTACTTTTCTACAGACGATAGAATGCATAGGCGATCTAATAAATAGGCGAGGGCAGAGGCATGGCGACCCGATCAACGCTCAGCTAGACACAGAGGTTATCAATGCACTAATAAAAGTCACCAAAGACATCAACATATAAACTTTAATTGATGGGAAAGCAATATTAAAGGGAGTGCAATCTTTCCGTTGTCACATTACACAAGCCACCAATCCTGATGAATTAAAGTTTACTAACACAATAAAACAAAACTACTTAATGAATTAAATACATGCAGGACCTTCTTAAGCTCTTGTATCTTCGTTCAAGGTGTGTCTTGTGCTGCTACTTCGACTGAATTCGTCCTAGGGTTTCTGTACTTCGGTCTTCTAAAACTGTCGAACCTTTCTTTCTCTCGTCTGACTTTGGGGTATTTATAGTTTCTGTCTGAGGGTAAGATGCGGCGCATCTAATAAGTAGATGCGGCGCATTTACTTAACTTCGCGTGGGGTCCACGATTAATATATTCAGGAATATTCATACACCGCCAGAAGATGCGGCGTATCTTCATTAATAGATGCGGCGCATGTCCTCTTGTATCTTGGATCGTATCTTGTGAAATCTTGATAGTGATGCGACGTATGTAATAAGCAAGATGCGGCGTATCTGGAGCAGAATAGTCTTGATCTTGTACATTTCAGTAGACTCTTAACTTCTTGCTTGTTTTGCTCCATAATTAGTCCAAAATCGCCAAGTTTCACCAAATGCTTGTTTTTACCTGAGAATTACAAAAGTAAACATTAACGTATCAATTCTCACAGATAATATAATAAAACAAGTCAAATAAAAAGGATAAATGATGGTAATAAAATGTACTTATTTGAGTTCATCAGGCTCGCATCATTAGCGCGATATACAAAGTCGCCTGGTCTGAATGAGGTGCTTCGAACTTTAGCATCGTAGTATCCCTTCATTTTTGACTTGGCTTTTGCCTCACGTATAGCTGCGCGTTCACGCCTTTCTTCCAATAGGTCCAAGTCTATACGCCGTTCGTCGTCATTGGTTGCGACATTAACTTCTGCGGTACGAATAGTTGGCATCCCAATTTCAGCTGGTATGACAGCTTCTGTGCCATAGACAAGAGAAAAGGGAGTGTCTCCATTGCTAACTTTGATTGTCGTGCGGTGCGCCCACAAGACATGCGACAATTCATCCACCCATCTTCTTTTGTGTTTGTCCAGGCGCGCTTTAATTCCTTCGCCGAGACTACGATTTGCGCGCTCAACCAAACCATTGGTTTGCGGGTGTTTAACCGACGCGAAGTGTTGTGTAATATTTAGTTCTGCGCACCAGTCTTTGAACGGGTTATCGCGGAATTGTTTTCCGTTGTCCGAAATGATTTCCCCAGGTAATCCAAAGCGGCATACAATATTTTCCCAAACGAATCGTTTTACTTGATTACCTGTGATTGTCGCCACTGCTTTTGCCTCAATCCACTTAGTGAAGTAGTCTATAGCCACAATAAGAAATTTCAGTCCCCCTGCTGCAACAGGGAAGGGACCCGCAATGTCGATACCCCACTTATAGAATGGCCATGGCGAAGTGATAGGTATTAGCTCTTGTTGTGGTTGGCGTGGGATGGGTCTATGAACTTGGCAGTCGTTACATTTCTTTATCACATCACGCACATCGCGATGCATAGTGGGCCAGTAGTATCCTGACCGCAAGGCTCGTGCTACGACGGACCGTGGTCCTGAATGCATACTGCATGAACCGGCGTGGATCTCTCGGAGTACGTAATCTGCCTGAAGAGGTCCAACGCACCGAAGCCATGGTTGTAGAAATGAGCGCCGATATAGGATACCATCTCAAAGTTCGAACCTCTGCGCTGTAACACCCCCAAAATCTGGTTTAGCGGAAGCATACATGTTTGGGTGCTACTAAATTGATATCGTAACACAAAGTATAAAGAAGGGTTTTATCTTAACCATTTAAAAATAGATTTCATATTCAAAAGAGATTTGTTTACAACATTTCAAAAACAATGTGAAAATATAAGCCCATAAAAGTTTTCAAGTGGTCCCAAATATATCAGAGTCTTCTATGACCATGCCATGCCATGCCAAAAGCCTCCAGTAGTGTGCTATTGCTTAATAACTGAAAATACATGCTAAAAAGTGTCAACACGAGGTTGGTGAGTTCATAGGTTTATGATAAAGCAGTAAAAATACTGTGAGTTAAATAAGAGTTTTGTGACCATTGTGTCGCTCACAATGTCATAAAAATATAGTTTACCTCATAACAAGATTATAGTTGTAGACCAAGAGTAGGGTATGCAACCCAAATAAAATAGTTTATTACACTAGTAGTTGGACCATGAGTTAGGTATATGAGTATCGCAACCCATGCGAGTCATATAAAAATATAGTCTATTACGATAGCACTAAGTCATGCAACCGAAGCCATAACAGTGTGCATACATCTAGAAGCATGTTATATATTAGGGCCCGACAAGTGTTTATCCCAGACACTTGTAGTTTCGACATGGTATACGTTCGTTTGCCTATCCGGTCAACCCGAACGGGGACGTTACTCCCAATAGATCTATTTATAACATTCGCGCTTCCCAGCAGGAATTAACGGTTCATGAGTTGGGCATATTGGGACATAATAGGGCTTAGGCTAATCCACGTAATAGTTTTGATAAAACGATAGTGTTGGTCCATAAAAGCTTTGCAAGTTTCTCACCCCAGTTGTAAAGCAAGTTCAAATAGAGTGGGGTTACATATCAGTCAATCACATAATGCCTTCAAATAATCATTTCAAATAATAGCTCAATAGTCAGATATTGAGTAAACAGTTCACATATTTCAAATAAACAGTCACTGAGTATGTTTAAAACGAGCATGTATTCTCCCCCAAAACAGTTAGAAAACCAGTAAAAGTAGGGGTTATGAACTCACCTGATGCGATAGCAACAGTGACAAAAGAGGATTCACTGAAATGTAAATTCAGTTGAGATTTTAGAAGTAGCTTCTCACACGACCTGAATAACAATAACGTTTGAGAATTCGTCTCAGCACGAATAACGGATGCGATATGAGAAATCGTATGATGTTTTGGTCGGTGATGTGCGTGTGATATGCTTAAGATGTTTAAAGACTTGCTTTTATCATGTTTATATGTTATCGTTTCAAGAATCAACGTTTCCTTGGTTTTCGTTGATTTATAATGTTAAGTTAACCGTTAAATGGTCGTTAAATAATTAAACGTTGAAACAAATGAAACAATGCACGTGATACGAACGAAGTGATGAAATTTATGAATTGGATTTAGAATATCACATGTTACTGGTCAGTCCTTGTATTCTGACAGAATTTACATTTTAAACCCGAACGGTGTTTGCGTTACACCGTTAGTCCTCGGTTATGTAAAAGTTACATTTTTAACCCATAATTAACCAAAATGGAAAATCTGAGTTTGTACTTTAATATAATGTCGTTTTCTATCCCCAACCTTCTGTTTTTATGTTCCAGCCCCTGTTTTACCAACTTGACAGTTTTAGTCCCTCGGGGTGAAATTGTTTGCATTTTTAGTCCAAAATACACTAAAATGTGATGAAAATTCTACAAAAATTCACGTAGCTTATAGAAGCTTATTAAAGCTTATTTCAATTGCTTTTTCCAGAAAACAACTTATTTTTAGCTCAATGGGCTTATTAACGTGGCATTTAAAGGCCCGTTAGGAATTTTTGAGGCGAGGGCATGAATATTGTTTTGGGCCTGAACTTGGATCATTTTTGTGATTCTAAAAATGTTTAGCTTGGGCCCAGTGGGCTGGTCTAGATCCAATTCTTATTGGGCTTGGGTTCAGCCCAGCCCGAATTGTATAAGTTTTCTAAATTAAATTTCTGGTTAGAAACCTAGTGATGGCTGTTCAATATGGTTGGATTTGAGTGACGGGCTGGACTTATTTTCGAGTGGTCAAAACACAAAAAGTGTTGTTTCTTAGGTCTTATATTAAGTGGTGCAAAAATAACGAGGGGTCATGTTCACGAATTCAAAGATACAACACTAGTTTTTTTTTTGGGCCCGGTCGCTAGTTTTGAAAACTGAACAGTTTGAAATATTTCTAAGTGTTGAAAGCCAGTCAAGGGGCTTTTACTTTAGACGTTTTAAAGAGCTTTTTAGAGCTTTTCGTGGTAAACTATAAACACGAATCTATTAGCTTGTTGTATGATGAATTGATCTGGGCAAAAACATTTACATTTTATACATACGAATTCGATTCTATGAGTCCATTTACTAGGCGACTCGAAAAGATTTTCTGGCCAAAAGATAATATTTTGTGTGTTATGTGATGTATTGTATGCGTGAGCCAAGTTCAAAATGGGTTTCGTTATTGTATTAAACGTATGCATGGGAGATTGTGAGTGTATATATATGATCCTTGGCATCTCAGAAATGAGATGGAACAAAGTTTGAGCCAAGATATTAAGTTGTGCACGTAAAATATTAGCCAAGACATGATACGTTCGAATGTAAGTATACGATATGCGAAATATTGAAACGTGATTCAAACGAATTGCAACTGAGATGAGGGGACTTATAATACCTTAAAGGTGGGTAGTAACGAAAGATAAGTGACAAGAATGAAGGGAGAACTCTTGTGCTTGCCAAGACAGTAACCCGTTTCGCCAACATGGTCTTCAACTTGTGCTATTGATCGAATGAGAGTGAGAGGAATGATTCTGGACTTTGTGGTTTATCAAAGTGAGTATGAGGAGCCACTGATAGTATGGTGTGAGTTTGAGTATAAATGAAAATGGAGTTTTGCTTCATTCGGTTTATATAACCAACCGAAATATTCTTTGTGTAATTTAATAGCTAGTGGGAGACAAGGGCCACCCATGATAACATGTTTTCTGACTTGAGGCTTGTTCTTGTGAGTGCCATAACCAGGGAAATATGCATATAAGGCCAAGAAGGGAATAGGGAACTAGGATACGGTGTAGATTTGATTTTATTTTTGCCTAGGGGTAAAATTTTTTACATTGCTATTAAAGCCATGATTCCTGGAAATCATGTGAACATTCCTGACAAGTTTGACTGAGGGGAAGGCTTGAGATAGTAGCAATAAGTGTGGTTGTCGACATGAGTTTTTATATATACCCAAAATGTCTAAAATGTCCATACAATTCGTTTTAACGTGTAAGATTGAGTTAGGAAGTGAGAATGATTCATATATGATGTATAACGAACATTGGATATGGCCAGGAATGCTCGTGGGTTAGTTCGAGTGTGTTGACAAAATTTGTCAAATCGCATAGGTTGGATTTTGGCCAAAAGCTTTGGCTTTATTTCGCATATCAAATGTTGATGCCATAGGGTGACATTCGGCATATCAAAACTTGGCCAGGTTGTTTATCGAGTGACAGAAAGAATCGCATGCATTGCTCGTAAAAATAGAGAGATATCGAGGTCCAAAGTTGGGGCTGTGGGATCGAGTAGTCAAGGGAAAGAAATAAAAATTTTGAAAACAAAGTTGGGCTGGGTTGTTTGGGCCGAATGAACAGTATCCAGTTTTTAAGTTTGTGTTATTTGTTAGTTTTAAGTTTTGACATTTCGCGATTCGTGTGTAATTTCGTTCTGTGTTTTTGTCGCATATTCGTTTTTGAGTTATTTTTGAATAATAACTATTTGTTACGAGATAGCCTCTCGTTTTCACGAGTCGGAAACTAATTTAAATACGTGTATTCCGCTCATTAATTATTGTTTTAACAAATGGAAAATTGCCATTTGTTACACATCTCGAAGTTCGAACCTCTGCGCTGTGCGCCGTATCCGTCGAGCGTCCTTCTGCTCATGGGGCAATATGCCTTTACTTATAAATTCGACAATAGGGGTCATCCACGTAGGATTCTGCTCCTCTATTACCGTGGATATTTCCATCTCCGAGATGGATTTATTTTTTAGGATCTCCACCAACACTTGTTTTGACAGGTGCGCAAAGCTTGTAGATGCGATCTTGCTTAGCACATCCGCTTTTTTGTTTTCCCCTCTAGGAACTTGTTTAATGGTAAACCTGTCAAAACCTTGGATTAGTGACTTGGTCTTGTCGAGGTATTGAACCATGTTATCCTCTTTAGCCACATATTCGCCCAACACATGGTTGGCTACTAATCGGGAATCCACATTTGCTTCTAGGTTGCGTACACCCATTCGAGTTTCAATGCGTAATCCAACAATTAGGGCTTCATACTCTGCCTCGTTATTCGTAGCTGTGAATTCAAAGCGCAGTGCGTAAGTGAATTCCATTCCTTCTGGATTGGTGAGGATAAGGCATGCGCCCGACCCATCCACGCATGAAGATCCATCCGTGAACAGGACCCATGGTTCTTGTAGTTCTACCTCGCTCCGTGGAGGTGCAGCATCGGTGTCTGGTTTTTCGATGATGAAGTCTGCTAGTATTTGCCCCTTAACCGCAGTGCGTGGTCTATAAGAGATGTTATGCTCGCCTAGCAATACACTCCACTTTTGTAATCGCCCTGATGCGTCGGGTTTGGAGATAACTTGCTTGATTGGTTGGTCTGTGATCACCGCTATTGGGTGTGCTTGAAAGTACCTGCGCAATCTTTTGGCGGCAAATACTAATGCCAAGACCAACTTTTCCATTGGGCTATAGTTAATCTCTGTCTTCTTGAGCGCTTTGCTTACAAAATATACCGGTGTTTGTACGGAGTTCCTATCTGTCAGTAGCACCGCGCTGACTGCTCCATGAGTCGCAGACAAGTACACAATTAACTCCTCCCCTGGTCGGGGTGCGACTAGCTTGGGAAGCGCTGCTATATGTTGCTTAAGCTGTGTAAAAGCTTCTTCCGCTTCTGTAGTCCAATGAAAGTCTCCCTTTTTTGTACACTTCTTGAGTGTTTTAAAGAGGGGGAGTGACTTATCTGCTAATTTAGACAGGAATCTGTTCAACCCGGCTAGTTTTCCATTAAGAGACTGGACTTCTTTCAACGTGCGTGGTGAAGGGAGTTGGATGACAGCCTCTGTTTTTTCTGGGCATGGTTTAATGCCATCAGGTTCTATCAAATATCCAAGGAACATGCCTTCTGTAGCGCCAAAAGTGCATTTCTTAGGATTTAACTTCATGTTGATCTTTCGTAGTGTTCTAAATGTTTCTTCAATGTCGCGGACCACTTCGTCTTCGGTATGGCTTTTTATGACAAGGTCATCAACATAGACCTCTAGGTTACGGCCTACTTACTTTTCAAATGCATTATCTACCAATCGCTGGTAGGTGGCGCCCGCATTCTTTAGGCCAAAAGGTATCTTTGTATAACAGTAGACACCTTGGCTTGTGTTGAAGGCTGTTTTTTCCTCGTCTTCTTTAGCCATTTGGATTTGGTGGTACCCTTTGTATGCGTCTAAAAAACATTTAAAGGGGTATCCGCATAAAGATTCTACCTTCCAGTCTATCTCTGGTAGTGGGTAGCAGTCTTGTGGACATGCTTTGTTGAGATCAGTGAAATCCACGCACATCCGCCAACTACCATCACTCTTCTTGACCATCACTGGATTGGAGAGCCAGTCATGGTAATAGACCTCTCGCATGATACCTGCGTCAACGAGTTTGTGTACTTCCTCTAGAATGGCTTTTGCGCGCTCTGGAGCCTGGCCGCGCTTTTTCTGCCGTACTGGGGAGTATCCTTGTCGGATTTTCAACTTGTGTTCTGCAATCGAGCGTGGCACACCAGTCATTTGCTTTGGTTCCCATGCGAAGATATCCAGATTCTTTTGCAAGAGCGCGCACACGGCAGCTCTGCCTTTATCAGACAGCGATCCCCCGATCGATACTTCTTGCTCCGGGTAATCAGGATGAATTGCGACCTTCAGGTTTGATACCTTAGCTGTGCTCTGTTCTGGGGTGTGCATCGTCTCACATGTAATCGTGTTACACTCTCTAGGTGGCACGGCGTTATTGTAGATGGTGACAATGCCGCCTTCTACCGGGAATTTGAGCATCCCATGTGCTGTGGACGGTACTGTGCGTATTGCCGAAATTCCTGGTCTTCCGATAATGCCATTGTATGGCGAAGGAGATTTGATCACCATAAAATTCATCCAGGCTATCGTGGAGTGTTCCTTATTACCAACGACAACTAGTAGTCGTAGTTGCCCCATGGGCCATATCTTTTCTCCCGTGAAGCCAGTCAACGACGTCGTGGCCGGGCTTAACTGTCTTTGTATCTCAGGTCGCAATCTTTTGAAACAATGCTCATACATTATGTCTGCTGATGCCCCTCCATCAACATACATGCGGTGGATATCATGACCCCCCGTATTTATCTCGATGGTGAGTGGTTCCGCCACTGCGTTGTCCGCAGCCAAGGTGGCGAAAGAGATTTCGCTTCCATGAGAAAATTTTTGGCTGACCTTTTGCCTAGTCTTTCGCTGCCATGATTGTATCATGTAGATTGTGTCAGCCTTGTCCTGAGGTGCTTCTTTCTTGCTCCCGGTCTTCTGTTTGTCTTTCCCATCCTTGATGTTCTTAACTAGATGGTCCAATCTGCCTTCTTTTACTAGCTTATCAATTAGTTGGCGCAATTGGACACACTCATTGGTGGTGTGGCCCTTCTGTCCATGATACTCGCAGTATCCGTTCCCTATGCGCCGATCTTCTGGGGTGCGCATTGGTGGGGGTCTCGGAAAGTTCGCACCTTCCGTCGCAAATATCTCCCTTGGAGTCTTCGTTAGTGGGGTATACTTGTCATTCTCTCGTCCGCCCCCTGACTGCGGTAGCTTTTGTTAAGATTGCTACTCTGGTCATTGGATTGTCTCCTGGGCTGTTCTTGTGACCTATAGTTTGAGTAGCCTTTCTTGCTATCCGCAGCGGCGGCTTCTCCTTGGATGAAGGACCTCGTGCGCTTCATAAGTTCGTCAAAGGTTTGGGGAACCCTATCATTTAACTTTTTGATAAGTTCTGGGTTATTGATTCCGTTCATAAACCCTGAGATCTTTAGTATTTCGGGGCATGCCTTGACATGTATGCATTCGTCCTTATAGCACTCCACATAAGTGCTTGTGGATTCCCCTTGGCGCTGTTTTACCCTAGCGAGTTCGACAGGGTTCTTGGCGCACTTCTTCCTCTGAGTAAAGTTCAAACGAAACGCCTTCTGCAACTCTTCAAACCCATCGATGCTTCTACGTGGAAGCTTACTGAACCAGTTTCGCGCATTCCCTACTAATGTAGAATTAAACATGTGGCACCACACAGGTTGTGGCCAATTTTCGATGGTAGCTGCTGATTCGAAATTTTTTAGGTGGTCGTCAGGATCACCTGTCCCATCATAAGTTTTAACATTAGCGGGCATGCGCCTTCTCTTATCTTCTGAAAAATCACTGATGCGCCGAGTGAATGTGTCAACCTTTTGGCGGCGCCAGGGACGAGACATATCTTCGTCCTCCTGGTCGCGGTATCTTCTCCTGGACTTCCAGTGTCCTGTTTCTTCGTCCTCGTTGTCCGAGGAGTCACTTGAGGATGAGCTTACTCTTTTGCGGCGCTTGCGCCGACTATCCTCGGAATCCGAGCTTGAAGGGCTTTCGCTTGGGGAGCACCGTCGCCCAAGTCTATCATGAATCCTGCGACTGCCAAGCCTAGTGTGGACATTGGTGCGCCATCCATCGTCTTCATGCTCCTCCGGATACTGTAAGTCGGCTGCTTCATCATCCACAACTTTCCTTCCGATCCTAGTAAACACTAGGTGTCGGCGGCTATCCTTCTCGCGCCTTTCCTTCCGGTAACGCGGTGGGGATGCTTCATGCTCAGGGTCGAAGTTGTGCCGGGCTTGCAGACTCTGGCTTGACCTCTTTTTCGCTTCCTCTCGCATAAGCGCAGCCAAGGTTTCATAGTTTTGAGACACGAAATCACTTGGCGCTAGTTCAGGCGTGACTCCTTCTAGCGCGAGGATGTCTGTTTCCAAATCAGGACCCTTGTTTCGGATAGGCGCATTTGGCGGCTCAGTGAGATCTAATTCTGGCATGGTGAAAGGAGTGCGCTGTAGATCTTCCGCGCTAGTGGTTGTTGTAGTAGCATGGGTAGTCCTTGTGAGCGGTCCTACTGTAGTAAAGGCCAGATCTGAGCATGATCCTCGGTTTTTGGGCGCACTGGTTATTCCAGAGGCCTGCTTAGGGGCTGAATCAGTTTGCTGCTTCTCCCCCTGTAGGTCACCATGCGTTTTCTTCGCCTGCGGAGTCCGCTGATTTAGGTTTCCTTGCTTTGTCATTCTAGTTCTTAGTAAAGTTCTTAGTGTATGGTCCCACGGATGGCGCCACTTGTTGATACAAAAGTTGGGTGTTCCTTGTTGGGATTCCTGTTCCCGTATCAATTGGATCTTAATGCTTGAGACCTGCGCACTAAGAGAACAAAAAACACCGTTAGGCTTATCGTGGGATTATCTCCCACGATTATCCTCCGGCGTGAGAGTAAGTAATCGGTTTTAGGGTTTTAGTGAAGAGTTAGGTTTATGATATGATACCTTTAATGAGAGACGAGATGCCCTTTATATACACACGAAATCCTTGTTGGTTTCGTGTTCCTTACTCTTCGGCGTATCCCGCCTTATTCGGTCCATTGATCCTTATCCCGTAAATAAGAGATCCTATATCAGGGTCAATAATAGATTTCGGATTTGGGCCGTTGTAAGCCCAAATCTTTATCGTGGTAGCCCACGCGTGATGGGCTTGAGTATTGGTCGGGTTCATGACCCGAGTGCGGACTATACGTCATCAATAATGAATAATGTTCATGTCTTTCATAACCGAGTAATACAATATATATAATGACATAACCCTAACACATAATATCATTGGGCCTTAGCCCATATGAATAACCGACTATAATAATAATACGACTAGAACAATTGTCTCTTCTTCGGATATGGGACATGCTAAATTTTTAGCCATGCTACTGGCCCAATAGAAATGATTTGAGACTATGGATCAACAACTTGGACAGGCCCAATGCTCACCAGTGGCCCTACTGACTCACCCGGTTTTGCACCCAATTCTCATATCGTTGGTATGGAAAGAATCAAAGAAATGTATCACCAATTATCTCACTACTAAAATTATACATGCTACACCATGATAGATATACATCTCACGTGAAAAACGTTTTTTAATTCTAGATATTGATTTGAAACCAGAAGCGTACGTGTATTAACACTTTGAGTTAAGATACCCGCTAGAGAAATTAATTAAGATATGGATAACACAATTTTAACCTTACAGTCAAAGCAACTTGGCTTAGCTTCGGGTTATATACTTATACTCAAGAAATAAAAGACAAGACATTCCATAAGGACAAGCAAAAAGAGAGTCTGAATCCGTAATAGAAGTCTAAACACGCACCACAATATAACTCAAACAAGATAAACAAAAGCAATCAAGAAACCATAGTTTGCAAGGAAAACAATCCATAACAAGCTAAATCCCTTAGTATTATTTAATGAAACATGTATTAACACTTTATAGGTTCTAAACGTTGTTGATCGGTAAAAGCTTGACTTTCAAACCATATTTCATTTGTAGTATGATTGAATCACTTGGACAAACCTTATGACCCTCAACCAATTCCACATGGTAACGAGAAATGATCGAAGCCGCAACCATTTTTATCTGAATCAAACCCATATCTTTACCCAAACATGTCCTCGGCCCAGCATGAAACGCCGTAAATTTATACGACGGTTCATGTTTTATCCCTCCATCTTTCGTAAACCATCTTTCGGGCTTAAACTCCATACAATCCTCACCCCATATATCTTCCATTCGTCCCATTGAATAAAAACACAAAATAATCCTCGTGTTCGCATCAATAACATGACCGCTTGGAAGCACGTCTGCCTTCAATGGAGCCTTATGCTCAAAAGCAACAGGCGGATATAACCTTAATGCTTCACATATACCTCCATGAAGATATTTGAATCTATCGAGCTCTTTTACACCCCATTTCTCACCAATCTCAGCACGGATCTTTGATTCTACACTCGGGTTTTTGGCAAGAAGATAAAAGAACCACGAAAGAGCCGTGCTCGTGGTGTCTCTCCCCGCAATCATTAGACTAAGTATTGTGTCCCTTGAAAACTTTCTAACGTCCCTTGGCATCCCACTCTTTCCTTCAAAACCTCTAACTAAGGATGTTAACAAACCAGTCTCTTTATCATGCACCATTCCAACGCTGTCTTGTATTCGAGACAGACAGTCGTATATGAATTCATCAAAGGCCTTTGTCGCTTCATTCATCTTCTTCTCTTTCCCTAGTCCAAATCTATTTTGCAACTTCCAAACTTTTTCTGGCAAGACATGTCTCCATAAAAGAGCTTCTTCAGCAACAGTAAATGCCTTTTCGCATGGAATGAATGGTAAGTCTATAGACAGGCTTTCAGGATTATAATCTAGAAGCAATAGACATATCACATCAAAAGTAAACCTTTGAAATATCTCTTGCAAGTCTATTTCTTGATTACGCGTGGACACGAACTCAAGGATAGGAAGAAGCCCATTCTCGACTTTGTTTACAATAGTTGTTTCTAAAAGAGATTGAAAGTCGGGGTGTTTAAGTAGAGACATGGTTGTTTTCCTGTGTACTTCCCATAACTCGTGGTCCGAGTTAAAGATACCATCTCCAAGGAGATCAAACATGTTACGAAACTCAGGACCTTTAGGATAGTTTGGAAAGTTTTTGCTTAACATGTAGTGAATATTGAAAGGGTCAGAAGTTAAGAGCATGTTTATATTGGCAAACCAAGGACCTTTAACCAAGAAAGTAGCATTACTAAGTTTGACAACATCAGTCGCAAAATCATGGATACGATGACTATTTAAGAGGATATCGGGTGTCATGCCAAGAACAGGCCAGTTAGTAACAGGGAGGCGCCTCCGGTAAACAAACACGGCACCGGATATCAAGAAGAGAATGAAAAGGAGAAGCATATCCGAGTAGTAGAGTGAAGCCATGTGATTATTCAGAGAAATTATCTAGCTAGGTGGAAGATAAACTTCTATAGATAGTACAAGATCGATTTGATAAATAAACGAGATAAGGTTTTGTATTATAGCTAATAATGGAAGGGACATAAGGCCACGCCGCTAGCTCTAACTCATTACCTTCCAAACAAACAAATATAAATATCTTTTCTTGTTACTTGTTCCTATATATGTATGGACTTGGATTGTTTTTATCTAAGTTGGAATATGTGAATCATAAAAGACTATAAACACATAAACATCACGAGTATACGCAGCGGAAAGATCTACAATAACATGTAAATTAATTAACTAAATAATAAATAGATGCGTACCTTTTGTGCACTATCAAGAACAAGGTATAAACCCTAATTAGGGTTTATGTGGATCGACTACACCTTAGTTGAATAGGGTAAGTAACAACAAGCTAAAGGAAGCTTGTACTCCGTTCTTGTACACACGTATTATTAGCGTCTCAATGTGAAAAGCTAGGTTCATGTATCACAAATAAAACATCACAACAACTAGGGTTTGATGTTCTAAATAATACATGATCGAATCCACCAATTACACATCGTTGTTCGATCTAACAGGAATGTAAAAGAATAATCTAATATCATGCGCATGTCATACACGTGTCATCACATGCACATGCATATTGCCATTATTCCTTTACTGTTTTGATTGTGTCAGTGGGAAAAGCAATATTGACCGATTAGTAAAATCGTTTAGGGATATTTGTACGATTAATAAATTCAATCGGTTTTGGGATATAATTTTGTCTGTCGATTAACCTAAAACAAGAGGCAAAGGTTGCTTTTATAGCAATAAAACTTGTCCTCCAAGTTTTATTTTCCACCTCCTCATGTTTCATAAATCGACACTTAACCCCTTCCACTTTTCTTGTTCGACCATGTAAATATTTGTGATTTAATAATTAATCATAAATCATTATATTAATTATTAATACATTGAGACTCATACGTAATGTGTGCAATCCCGAAGTCTCGAGTTCGAAACCGGACATACAAATATTAATTTATATCCACAAACTCTAACAGCTCCCACTTGGATATTCATTAATATCGTAATGACATGGGCTAGTCTAGCTTAACAGATCCCAATGCCCCCAGATCGAATCGAGTATGGTTTTCCTGAAAAAACCACGTGATGATTTTATCATCATACTTATCCTTTTGTTTCTAATACCGCGTTAATATGGATATGGATCTAGGTCATTCCATAATTAACTATTATGTTTCTCGTTGTTTATGATTGATCAAGATTACCAAATCATCTGAACGTCTTTCAGATAGACTTTGGGTATGGCCATACAAACATCTTGTCAACCCTACGAGGGGCCCAGCAGTATTATACTTCAACACAAAGTTGAAGGAACAAATCCTTTGTTGACTACGAGCGTAACCCTCGAACTTCGCATCACCTCCGAAAATAGCCCTTATAACTACCTTTTACGGATAGCGTTAGACTACCTTACAGAAAATGAGCTACATCCTCGGCAGTCACCTGGTATCTCAAGTCTAAGGATAAATATTCATGATTATACTTGATGATGACGATCCATAAAGTATAATCATGTGGTTGGGATAAGTCCTATATTCAATTTATCCAATATTGAATATCATGTGACATTGGTGTCTCAACCTTACAGTACATTCTACCAATCCTCACATTTGTCTTAATTCAATAATATTCCCATATTATTAATCGACAACGGACTATTTAGAATAACATAAGTTATTCACGGATTTAAACATGCAAATATAGGACACAAATATTAATAATGAGAATAAACGTTATCCGCACTTTATTTCATTAAAATAATATTGCTTTAATATCCCTTATCCAAATACTAACTAGATCAATGCATGATAATTCTCATTAATGAATTATGCCACAAGTCATGTTCCACATACTTGTTGACAAGGCATAAATCAACTAATGTTGATCTATCAGAATTTTGAGAATACTTATTTCATATAATGAAATTCTTGTATGTGTGCTTTCATCTATCTAGATATTGACACATACTTCATAAAATGCGTGACATCCTCATGCACGAATTTATAACAATTAAACTACCAAACCTTGTAGTTAAAGTATTCTAATTCTTTATGTATAATGCAACTATGCTTTAAGCATAACTAGTATACATGGTCTCCTAATGAGGATGAGCTCCCACCATGACTAGTATTGAGTGTCATCTCAATCTTACTAGCATCATTGTATCCAAACAACAATATGCTCTTTTAAAAGTTCCGTAAACTTTTAACATTCATCATGTAATGTTTTGATATCTCCAAATCCTTCAAGATTTGTCCACTATATCAATTAAGCAATAATTTGCCATATGGTTCACATTTAGAATTTTGGAGCAAGTCCAGGCTTGAGGATGTAAATTCTAAACCATATCCATTACACTTAACTATCTAATAATTACAATTAGATACTAATGTTGTCAATCATCTTGTATCCAAGTATGATACAACAAGCAACATGATGTACATGAAAAATCCTTGTTTCAAACTTAGATTTTGTTCATGTCATATCTTTCCAAAGATATGTTTCTATTTATACCTTCTAAATAGAATATCATGTTCTTTTAGAATCAGTTATTTTACCGCTTATGTTTATAGCAATAAACATATATTTCAAAGTTTTATTTTCTAGATTTTCATGTGAAGTTTCATTCCAAACTAAACATTAACATTTCAATGTTAATGGAATGTTACTTCATATATGAAATAAGAAAATAAATATATCACTCCCACTAGCTTTCAGGAATAATAAGAAATACCTTATTTTAATTATAAATCAAAACTAGATTTAAAAAAACAATAAGTATATCTTTTAGATGCATGCATTAATCCATTTACAAATGATTTGCACTTTGTATACTACTAAAGATTATTTGAATTCAAACACTCCTTTCAATTACTTTTCGTCCTCGCTCAAGTAATTATTAAAGAAAGAGTTTTGATATTCCATTATTAATTTCATATAATGAAACTAAGAATGACTATCATAATATTTATGCATTTAATGTGCTTAGAAAATTTTCAATCACAGTTAATTGCTTAATTGCGATTGATAATCTTTTCACATATTAAATATGTATACTAATTTGTCCATTATGATTTCTACACAAGAATTTTAAATCTCTAGGATTTTCATTTCCATTGTAGAAATTCATTTCCATTCTATAGTGTAACTATAGAGTTCAAGATTAACTACATTTCCAAACTAGTTATCTTCTTGGATTGCATCTAATTTTTCATAGTATGAGTAATTTGCCAAATAACATTTGCAATTTATTAACAGGCATATCACGATCCTGTAACTCATAACCCTCAACATATTCTACAAATATTTGAGATATCCTTGCGGATCTATGAATAAGAATTCCATCATCTTTGAGATTTAATACTAACATGTTAAATCCTCATTACGATTTTGCTAGCGTATTTAGAAGATCACGTATCTTGTAATTTTATCTTATGAAGATAAAACTCCCACTCGCCTTTTGCAATTTATAGATTACCTATAAATGCTTAGCAAATAGAGCAACACAAACTTGTTCTCTTTTGGGACTTTTACAAATACACATTGACAGTTCCTAACTTTAATTTGTTAATAACCTACCCAACAAGTAGTTTAACAAATTCTGAACTTCAAATTTAAGACTTAATGTGATTGATCACATTCCATATTAAATGGTGTCTTATTGATCTTCTAGGTTGGAGTCTAATTGAGTATTTTCAATCCATACTCAATTTTCTAACCTTGATATCTTTAGGAAGAAAAGAGGATATAGTTATCTTTAATCAAACAATTTTTCAAGAGTTTGATTTTCCTAATTGAACATACCATAAATACTATGTATTTCATTAGGATTAATATTGTAAGTTAATCTTACAATATGTGAGATAAATATATTTCATTTTGGCTTACCTATTTACCAACTAAATCACTTTGATGGTACAACAGATTTTCTAAGCCAATTGCATACTTTATAACATAAGTGCCTTATTGCCCAAGCCACTTAATTTCTATGTCTTACCAAAAAGTCATAAACCGTTATAATCTTGATATACGTTATAAGTCATTAATCAACTCAATGACTTCTTGTATATGTCTTAATTAAAAAAACATAACAAGATAACGTCTTACTTTGTTATAAGTCTTATAGCAATAAAAGATTTCATATTTATATCTTTATACTAAAATATAAATATGCATAACTAAAGTAATTATGAACACCACAACTTGGTTTCAATAGTTATTTCAAGTTAATTTATTTACTTCATATATTTATGTCATTCCAAGAATACATAAACATCTAAATATGAAGTAGTATAAGATTACTTCATTTATTTATGTCATTACAACAATACATAAATATTTACATTTGAAGTAGTCTTATTATCATATTGACATTTGTTCTAATAATTATCTAATTTTTAGAAACTTGTAAATTAACATAGTTTCATTATTTTAGCCGAGGCTGCAATGATGAAAGTATGTAATTTACCTTGTCATTAATATCTAGTAATGAAAGTAGATATCCTTAAATTTGTCCTTAAAAGTAAATGGTTCAAATGATCAAAAGTGTCTAGCGATTCGAGAATGCACCCAAAGTGTAACCTCCTGGACCATTTCTTTCAGTAAACTTAATTTTTTATTGAAATGAAAAATGTAAATCATATACTTAACACACCAGTTAGTATCTATCAAAACCATCAACAATTATGAAGAAAAACTGCTGCGGGTTTTCCTTGACCCACTCGATATTACCTAATTCAACCCACTACATAACCGACAAATCTTGGGCCTCTAGAGAAATAGTAAGCATAAGGGAACGAGTATTAAGATTTATCTGCAAGATACGACCAAATAGTGATATCTGCAATTGACAAAGTATGACCAACCAAGAAAGTGCGCTGCAGTAGATATTCATCAACATGCTATCAGACCCCCTCATATTTAGAGCCAGAAGAAAAAGTAAGAGCATACTCGATCCAATAATCAATCTACAACAAGCACAACAGAACCGATAAAAAAAACATTTATAATCCTTAAATACATAAAACAGAATTCTCATGTAATTATGGAAATTAAAACAAAAAACGTGGCTCACCTGAGAAGTTTCAGTGTGCACTCAAGATGCACACAAAAAACGGGTTACCAAGTCAAATGAAACGGCTGCCAACCGCTTCCGATGGTCACAATGAGTCGTTTTAAAGGTTGGTTATTCACAATGAATCATTGGTGAAAGTATAACACCCCTAAAATCGGTATAGCAATGGAAAGCAACTAACGGTGATACTTCATAATACAAAGAGATAGTAGTAGAAACGACCTTTAATGAGACATTTTTAAAAGTTTCCATCCGATAATAAACATCAGAGTTACAAATAAGAGGTCCCAAAGAGTTAAGTTACATAAACATTTTAAATATCATCGAATGGTACAAAAGTATGCATAAGAGTCTTCAACATGCCTTGCGACTAAACTGTTATAACCCAAGCTATAGCCTTACGAACCTGAGATAAACATGTTAAAAGCGTCAACAAAATTGTTGAGTGAAATTCATATGTTTATATTTAAAGCAGTGGACCACAAGATTTTTAGTGTTAGCGACAATTATAACTACAGAGTCGTAAAGCATTTATTATTGCACTAGGCTTATGACACTGAATACGTTAACAAGTGTATCAATATATATTGATACAATAATTGCCCTAGTAGGTAATCATACATAAAAAACTTAATCAAGACAGACTAAAAGGGTTCCAGGTGAGCCCCACCTGACCCGTATCAGAAGTAAATATTATCCATCCTACCCATTTTACCAGTTCTAGAGAAAGAGGTGGAAAAACGCCCAACCTCAAATATATCTATAAGACTGAGTAAGAGTCTGTCTCTAGAACTTTCTTGCTCCACATACAGTATTTATTTGTTTATAATGATCTCTTATTTACAACTAATTTGGAATGGAAGATTTATTCTTATCCAAACAAATTTATATCAGCATAGTTTCTGACAAGTTCACAAGTTATATAACTTCAGATGTGACGAGAGACTTGATAGCTAACTGTGTATTGGCCTCTAGCAGTTGTTGCTTTGACAACCTATGCTTTTTTTTCATTCACGTAATGATACCGCACATCCAATTAATCCTAAGAAACCAAAAGTAGTAATGCAACAATTTAAATTATCTTTATTTCTCCTAATCCAGATTGATTCGTCAAGAACGAACAACAGCAGTAAAATAATAATAATAATAATAATAATAATAATAATAATAATAATAATAATAATAATAATAACAAGTTTCTAATAAAGTGATGTTTTATATAAAAAAAAAATTAATAATAATAATAATAATAATAATAATAATAATAATAATAATAATAATAATAATAATAATAATAATAATAATATTGGTAATGTTTCATTATGTATATATAGTATAGGATTCTGTAAATCAACTCAACGTACCCATTCGATTTAATATCAGATTTTAAAGGCTTCAAACCCACTTTTCTTGATCCTTGTTTATGGAATGGCGATTGATAAAACATGATGTAGTTTGATTATTATTTGAAGATCCTGGAAGTATATCAGACCCTTGCAATAATCGAATTAAAGTTTCTCTACAGTTAGTTTATATTTAGATAACAAATCTTTTATATTTTAAACCGTATTATGATAAAGTTGGTTGTTTGGTAAATATGAGTAATTTGAAGTTTTTAAAGGATATTGATGTGATTGTAAAAGTTGTAAGGATATTGACATAATATTCAAGTTTTCTAAAGATATGAAATGCCTGTCAAATTCAGAACTTTAAGATTTTAAGGAGCAACTATTAACATTTGGTTTCCCAAGTTAATATATATCAAATACTGAAGTCCTACACTAGCTATAACTAAAGCAATGACATTTAATTAAAGTTATATATTTCTAGGGAAAAGATTCAGACCTACTGCAACTAAATTTAAAATAAATGTTTCTTATTAAAAATCTAACATGCACATGTATTACCATGAGAACGAGTAGTTAAGAAAAGGAGTAGGGAATACCTGAGTAACATCAGGCCCCTTTTCTGGTTCAGGGCCCAAAGACAGAGATTTTTCGTCACGCTGTTTGATCAACTTAGCTTCTCTTTCAGCAGCTTCACGTGTCTCTCTTTCACGAGCTTCTTCTTCTTTTTGTTTCTTCTCAGCTTCAGCAGCTTCCCTTTCTAATGGTTCGTCCTCTTCCTTCCTCTCGCGCTCCCAAGCCTAATTTTGCATGAAAAAAGTTTAGGCAATCAAAGCATATTCCATAAAACTCTTCCAACAACCATGAAAAACAGGTCTTTTTAAATGAGGTAGCAAGATGGGTGGATGGATGGATGGATGGATGTGCGGGTTGGGTAGCTGGTCAAAACAGGTTTGTTTGGGTTCCCATGAGTCCATGACTCACAATTACGTTTTGTATAATCAATATTTATCCATGATTAATAATATTCTTGGTCACATCACACAAACTAATGAAACTAAACCTAAGCTTGCTAGATTGTATAAAACAAGAAGAAGAATTAAGGCTTACGGGTACACCAGCGCGAATTTCCATATTAGTGGAACGCTTTGCTTTTACTAACTTCACTCCTGCTAGGGCACGCTCTTGCCACTCAGTAAGACCTGAACTCCCTACACTGTTGATCGAAATCATAAAACCGACAATCATAAACGATAATAACAAAAAATCAATTACAAAAAAGAATAAAAATAAATATAAAAATAAAAACAAAAGTTACCAACTCATCTTGTATAACAAATAATTCATCTCCATACTGTCAATCGTAATCACGAAACCAACAATCATAAACCATAATAACAAATTATTAATCGAATAATAATAATAATAATAATAATAATAATAATAATAATAACAATAATAATAATAATAAAGTACCGACTAATCCCCATCTTCTTTTGCAAATTGTGTGCGATAGGGCGTGGGTGCCGTAGGGTTGGATATTTAAAAAGAAAGTACCGACTCTTCCTACGTATTTTGCTTTTAACCCCTTTTAATAATACTTTTGTTTAAATAAAATATCTTTATATTCTTTCAAAACCAATCCCGCTAACTTTTTTATTTTCTTCTAAGTACATACCTAGTCTTTTATATAAGAATCGAGTTATTTTAGAAACCAAAAGATTCCTCACATACCAAGGGACTCATCCCACCATCTATCTAAAAAGAAATCAATAGTTGAGATTAAAAGCATTTTAATATTTCACCTATTTTTTATAATTTAATTATCTCTTAAACCGTTAATCGTTAAGCGAAAATAATTAAATCATCGCGACAAGCATTTAATTATCTTTCTATAAACGAGCACTTTGATATACTTTCGACAAAAAAAAAAATTCGTTTTTTTCACGTTTTTTTTTTGTGGCCGAAAAAAATCATATATGATATCTAATATCATATATGATATGGAATATCATATATGATATGATATTACATATCATATATGATATGTAATATCATAAATGATATATCATATATGATTTTTTCGGCCACGAAAGTAAACGTGAAAAAAACGAAAAAAAAATTGTCGAAAATATATCAAAGTGCCTATCTATAGAAAGATAATTAAATGCTCGTCGTAACGGTATATTTTTTTCCGCTTAATGATTAACGGTTTGAAAGATATTAATATTTGAAAAAAAAGGATGAAAGTGGGTTTTTTAAATTGTTGGGATTAATCTCATCCATTAGATCAAATAAAGATGGAGGAAAGATGAATGGTGGAGATTAGTCCCTTGGTATGTAAAAAAAATTTGGTCCCCAAATGATATTTATGAGAACTCACTTTTGACCAAATCGAAGGATTTGATTAACCAATGGGAGGGCTCCATTTTGAAATCGAGCCCTCTCATTGGTTAATTGGTTTTCCAATCGAGAGAATGTCGGAATGCCAAAAGTGGTTTTTAAGGGGCCTCTCCAAACATAGACGTGTCGAATATCCGAATAAAAAAACTTTTTGGAACCGGGTGTGTTTTCTGAAACTTTGATGTCGCAGGGTCTCTGGCAGTATGAGAGGCACCTTCTATAATGTTTAAAAAATGATGGTTATCCTCTCCGATATATTTTCTATATTTGAATTACGCGTTATCTTCTGGCCTATTGTTGCGAAACCCTAATCCCGAGCCTATATATAGTCGCCCAATGTGGCTGCTCATTGTTCATTGGTTTTCTAATTCTTTTGCTTTCGTTTTCTTAACGCATGCAAAACTATGTTGATCACCCCCCTTTCGGATATTGACGGCACGAATGGTAAGATCAATATTAAGGTAAAAGTGGTTTCTATATGGCATAAGTATTACGGTGTTACTAATCAGTCCAAAGTTGCTGGTATATATATGATTCTGATGGATGAAGAGGTATAATAATTTGATTGTTAACGTCGGAATGCCAAAAGTGGTTTTTAAGGGGCCTTTCCAAACATAGACGTGTCGAATATGCGAATAAAAAAACCTTTTGGAACCGGGTGTGTTTTCTGAAACTTTGGTGTCGCGGAGTCTCTGGCAGTATGAGAGGTACCTTCTAGAATGTTTAAAAAATGATGGTTATCCTCTCCGATATCTTTTCTATATTTGAATTACGCGTTATCTTCTGGCCTATGGTTGCAAAACCCTAATCCCGAGCCTATATATAGTCGCCCAATGTGACTGCTCATTGTTCATTGGTTTTCTAATTCTTTTGCTTTCGTTTTCTTAACGCAGGCAAAACTATGTTGATTACCCCCCTTTCGGATATTGACTGCACGAATGGTAAGATCAATATTAAGGTAAAAGTGGTTTCTATATGGCATCAGTATTACGGTGTTACTAATCAGTCCAAAGTTGCTGGTATTGATATGATTCTGATGGATGAAGAGGTAATTTGATTGTTACCAAATATTTATTTTCAGATCTATAGTTATGGCAAAGAAAAGGATGTGGGATAGTACGTATCTTGATTTTCAATTTTGTTCATCGAGATTTAAGCAAGGATTATATAATTTTTTATCACATGCAGCTACGGCGCAAGTCTCAAATTGTTTTTCCGGCACGAAAGTGTTCATACATGGTGAATCAAACCCACATATCAAGGAATTCAATAAAAAGTAAGTTTGTGCATTAACATGTAATTCGTGTGATTTTATAAGTTTGATCAAACACTTGTGTTTAAAGTTTTTAATTTCCTAGATAGATTGTTAAGTTCCGATGTTGCTAAAAGTGGAGATATAAAGGTAGTCCTATCTACAGAGTCAGTTGTAAGACAACCGGTACAGTTTTATTTACAGTTTCCATTCAAAAGTATCGAGGATGTCTCTGACATTGAAGAGGTGATTTTATTTTGTTTCTAATTGTCTATTAAATATTTTTTTACTAATTTATTCATGCAGTAATACTATTTATTATTATTTTTTATTTGTTTTGTTACTTTTGTTTTGCTTCGAGCCGAGTGAGTGTGTTGTTATAGGAACAATTTTCAATGTTGTATCTGATCAAGGGTGATATTACATGACGTGTACTATTTGTAAAAGTATCGTAAAGACATTTTCAAATACCGAAAATGGAAGAAATTATTGTGAAGCTTGTGGGGTCCAGACGAAACTTTATCCGAGGTATGAAACAATACAATTAAATATGGACAGGTTGGTCGATAGTAGGAGCGTTGATACGTCTGACTTCAAGTGAATGTTCGAATCTTTTTGATACAACATTGTGTAACTCAACTATCCTTTAGCAACTTATCTATGTGTATTGTATTACTTGGTATTTTTTTCTAACTGATAATTTAAACATGGATATGTTGGTCGATGATAGGAGTTTTAAATGGTTGATTTATATATTTTTATCTGAATTGTCTTTCTTAACAACAATGGATGATATCTGTTTTTATAGGATCAAGGTTCAAATACGTGTTCAGGATGATAGTGGTTCGGCTACTTTATTTTTGTTTGGGCAGGATGTTTGTAAACTTACTGGCAAATCACAAGCATACCTAATGCAAAAAATTGACAAGGTTGTATAATTGTCCATTGTATAGTTGTGTTAGGATTTATTTTTTGAAAATATCAAATAAAGTTTATCATGTTTATGTAGGATTTACCAGTGGAAACATATCCAGAAGATTTGGATACCCTAGTTGGGAAAAAATGTGTGTTTAAGATACAAGTTTCTAATTACAACCTGAATAATAATTATCACGTTTTCACGGTCAACAAATTAACCGAAGATGAATCAATTATAGAATAACTCATAAAGAAACATCTAGGGGAAGAGGTATGTATTGATATTTTTAATTTCGTTACAACACATGTATTTTTTTTCAAACACTAGCCTTATTTTCAGAGTATTTGTTTATTCAGAGTCATGCCGAAGATGGAGACGTAGGATTAGCTGAAGAGGAGCAGGTTGAAAATCCTTTTCCAGTTGACGAACATGATGTTGAACCTTCATCATTAACTGGTAGCAAGCGCAAGACCAAAACACTCCCGAAGTGGGGTGGTAAAAAAACTGCAAAGACGGACCAAGATGATAATTAATTTGGAGTTTCAGATAATTTTGCTAATATTTTATTTATTTATGTGTTTTCGTTTGGTATAACAATTACATTTGCGGTACATTGTAAAATTGGTTTCTCATTTGTAAAGATGGACCAAGATAGATGATAATAATTTTTAGTTTCAAACAATTTTTCTAAGATTTTATTTATTTATGTTTTTTCGCTTCGTACAACAATTACATTTGCATGGTAATTTGTTTCTAATATTATGGATATGTTTATTTTTTAAGATTGTGTTTTGGTTGCATATCAGAATTACATATTCTTCTTACATTACAATATAATTTTGGTATGGCGACATATTATAAAATTGGTGTTTCATTAGCATATGGATGATTTTTATATTTGTATTGTTTTTGGGTTAAGAAGGTCGCAATGCAAAAAAAAAAAAAAAAAAAAAAAAAAAAAAAAAAAAATACATTGTTTCCTATATTACTATTTAACTTGGTTATTTGCGTGTGAATGTGTTTTTTTTTTGTTCAGTGAAAGTATGCATTGAATGAATTTAATGTTGGTTTTCTACATTTTCATTTTATTCTATGTGTATGATTTTAGTTTAAATAATGTCGTATCTTAAATTATATGTATATGATTCATAATGCAACTGCTCTGACTATTTTTAATTCGATTATTTGTATATACGTGTTTTCTGAAAAATAAATGTTATGGTTAGTAAAGATAAATAACGGTGACTTTATCTATAATACTTAAGTGGTAGAATTAAATGTTTCGATATAGACAATCGCACAAGAAAAAAAACAATGTATATCATATGCGCGATATCCGAATATTTTAATATATTTGTCGCTGTGACATTCCTTAGTTGAGTATTCTTGATAATCATATTGAGCATTATGATTTTCACTATAAATATTTGGATATTAATAGGCAATAATATTTAATAAAAAATGATAACCGTGTTTCCAAATACAAATTGCGCGTATTGTTTTGCTTTTTATATTTTCAAGTCGTAGGAATATTAATGGTCGTGTTGTTTGACATTTTGACCATTCTCACTCTATAAATGCACATGATATTAATATTTTACATTTACTTACTTACAAGAAATCCTTAACTTTTTTAATACACACATCAATGGCAGAAAATATCATCACTAACAGCAGTGACGATGACTCTGATTTTGGTTATGATAGTAGTGACGCTTATAATAGTGACAAGTGTGGTTCTACTTTTGAAGAACCAGATGATTATTATGAAGAAATGGCTGAAATAAATGAAGTTAAGGTATTATAATTTTGTAGAAGATGCATTATTCACTATAATTCGTATACATTTTTAACCAGTTATTAACTATCTTGCACATTTTGCAAAGAAAATTAAATCTCCGATGGACCGCGAAAAATCATTAAAAAATCTGAATGAAGTTCTTGAGGTCTATCAGAAAGCTATAAAAAAATTTCCATTTAATAAGAGTATCCGTGAAATGAGAGAGCAAGCTTTTACGGATCTAGATGAACTTGAACGGAGAAAAAGAAGAAGAAGATGAATACAGAGGGTGGTGATTCTGTTGATCTGTTGGTTTCTGATGTAAAATTATGTGCATACTTTTTTTAGTGTATGTATTAATGCAAAAAAATAAGTTTGTTTCTTTGGCTCCAATGTGTTTGTGTTGTTACCGTCATAATTATTTAATTGATTGTGTAAATATGTAAAAAAAAGGACATAAATCTGAAAACCATGCATGTTTATCATCCAAGAAACAATTCATAAAAAGGTACATATCATATAGTTATTTCCATCTACATTATATTCGTTTATCTAAATATTATTATGTCTTGGAAAACAAAGTCCTCATGGATGTAGAAATGAACTTGACGCATTTCATAACATGTGTCGTATGTGATGTAAGACATGATGAAACTTACTTGGCTAATCGTCCTTAATTGTAGTTACACATTCTAGCCAGGCATTGTCTTGGTCTCTAGCTATCTTGGCCTTTGGCTATCTAAACACGCACATTGTCTTCTTTATTTACATCACTTCAAGACTTGTAGATTAGTGCACCAACTTGGTTGCTTATGTGATTCTTGTCGGCAACGTTACCTACAACAAAGACATTCAAACTAGTAGTACATGATTCTACTTAAGCTAAGTGACTTACTAACAACATATTTTCATCATCTTTGGCTTGAACATTTCCTTGATGAAAGTTTAAAATATTTTGCCACGTATCATTTACCACATTACATAAAATGGTTTTGTCAAAACATCTTTTAGGCAAAGCTCTATAAATTAATATGGGAACTTCAATGTCTAGCAAAAGTTTCTTATGAAATTTTGATTATTAAAAATATCAAAAGAAATGATATACCAAAGCTAATGATCAATTGATTTCACATAACTTTCAAATTCATTTTTCCAAATGGCAAAATTCTCATTTTCGAAAAATAATGGCACATTCAAATAGATCCATTCTAAGTATCTTTCAGACTCCGTAGATCGATTCAAGTTTTAAAGCACAGTGTGCTCTAAAGATCTTGATAACCTGGCTCTGATACAAATTGTAGAAACTAAAAGGGGGGGGGGGGTGAATAGTTTCACCGTTTCTTTTTAGTTGTTAAAATGTTTCGCCGTTTTTATGTTCGGTTAATATTCTTTTGTAAACTTATTGAATTCTACTTGTTATGTGATATCAAACTAACTATTAACAAACATAAGTAAACAAGTAAATTAAAGAGTAAGGAAAGAACACAACAAAGGGACGCGGCGATTTATAGTGGTTCGGCCCGAAGCTCACTCTTCGTCCTACTCCACTCCCCGAGTACCACACTCGAGAGTAATCAATCACTATATCAGCACACTCCTTCAAGAGGAGCAATCCGTACACATGCTTACACATGGCTTAACGATACTAAGAATAATGTCGAGTTCTAATCGTAGCTAGAACCAATCTACTCCAAGGCCCATGAGGCCACACGAACAAGCACTCTTGTCCTACTTAGATCGACACACGATCTAATCCTTCACATGAACGAGCACTCCCGTTTACTTGATTCTTCACATTAAGACACACTTGGATCTTCACCCAATCCAAGTCTTCACACACGACACACTTGGATCCTATCCCGATGCAGGCCTTCATACAATGACTCAACTAAGTCCTAACCTATCCACTAGGACATCACTTTTCCTCAAAACAAATACATAAACTAGTCTAGTTACAAGATTTCTTGGATCTTCATCTTCTCCAAGTTCACACACATATATCTCCATCCTCGACTCACACACAAGTCGAAAGTATTTACAGTAGAACCTCTATAAATTAATACTCGATAAATTAATAACCTCGATAAAATTAATAATTTTTCCAGTCCCAACTTGGGACCATTACAAATTTGGACACCAATCGATAAAATAATATGATAATCATTTTTTTGAAACTCTAATTTATATATATTGGTCCCAACGAAACTATAAATTAATAATTACTCAAAATTTCATATCTATGTATATATGCATGTGTGTGAGAGATACCTTCAAAATCCTAAGATTGTTTAGTTAAAAATAAACTCATTGTCACTTGTTATTTTTTGTTGAACTTCAAGTCTATATTGAGTTTATCTCAAAATCTTCTTATTGCAATAAAGTGTTGGTGTGTTGTCTTCTCGTATTGCAACAAAAAGTGTTAATTTTATTTTCGTAAAGTGTGAATATGAATTCATTAAATTTTTAATTGCAACTTGTTTTTCAAATTTGTTTTTCATTTCTAATGAGTATACATTGTATCTAGTATATTATACTTGAAAACTTAAATGTCATATGTAAAATCTCTTTAAATTAATAAATTATTAATTTATTGATATAATAATATCCCGCTAAATTAATAAAATATCTCGGTCCCAACACTATTAATTTATAGAGGTTTTACTGTACAATATTTAAAAAACCTATAACCGTAACACTTGTTACGTTTGTGTGTGGACAACTATAACATCTCGAATCTTTATCTACGCCGAGAGTTCTTCTCTTGCACTTAAGAAAGAGGCATTGAATTTAACATCTCGAATCTTCATCTACGTCGAGAGTTCTTCCCTTGCACTTGGCGAAAGAGGAAATCCCTTATAAACATATACCGACATGTTATAGTGATCAAAGACTAAAGAAAAAATAAACGAGAAAGTTTTTGTGTGTGTGGAAAGTTATTTTCTGAAATAAAACAGTTCAGTGTTTTATTCATGCAGTAATATTATTTATTGTTATTTTTTATTTGTTTTGTTACTTTTGTTTTGCTTCGAGCCGAGTGAGTGTGTTGTTATAGGAACAATTTTCAAAGTTGTATCTGATCAAGGGTGATATTACATGACGTGTACTGTTTGTAAAAGTATCATCAAGACATTTTCAAATACGGAAAATGGAAGAAATTATTGTGAAGCTTGTGGGGTCCAGACGAAACTTTATCCGAGGTATGAAACAATACAATTAAATATGGACAGGTTGGTCGATAGTAGGAGCGTTGATACATCTGACTTCAAGTGAATGTTCGACTCTTTTTGTTACAACATTGTGTAACTCAACTATCCTTTAGCAACTTATCTGTGTGTATTGTATTACTTGGTGATTTTTTTTCTAACTGATAATTTAAACATGGATATGTTGGTCGATGATAGGAGTTTTAAATGGTTGATATATATATATTTTTATCTGAATTGTCTTTCTTAACAACAATGGATGATATCTGTTTTTATAGGATCAAGGTTCAAATACGTGTTCAGGATGATAGTGGTTCGGCTACTTTTTTTTATTTCTATTTATTTTATTTATTTATTTATTTTTTTTGGAACTAGAGTTGTGAGTTGAAAACACAATATTGAGATAATAACTTCTACAACATAATGCCAGACACCCTAACTTGAAACATTCATATTGATTCTTAGAAAACATGCATGTAAAATTTGGTTTCATCAATAATTTCCTTTTCCTGACTATAACGATCATACTTTGATCACCGTAGTTTGATCATTGTAAAAGAAACTAAACGATTAAAAAACCAAGAGATGTGCATGGTCTGACCGAAAGCAATAAAACTTTGTAATTTGAAACAATTTGGTGGTTTTGAGCAGAAAAGAGAGTTGCTTTAAACATATGAATATATGGTTACATTAATCTGAAAAGTTTGGTGTTTTTAACTCACACTTTGGTGGTTTAAACATACGATGATATTTAAACTCACAGATTAAAGGAAACATGAGGTGGCAAAACTTGGTAGATAAAGATGATCACCTATATACAAAAAAGTGAAAAAAACTATATATCATCTCTTACCTAATTATAAACAAAAACAAAAAATAATCTATTTTTTATTTAATAGAAATAAAGCATTATTAATTTTTTTTTAGAAAAAACCTCGTGCGTGCACGGGCATTATAACTAGTACATATTGGTAACGTTTCATTATAGGATTCTGTAAATCAACTCAACCCATTCGATTTAATATCAGATGTTAATGGGTTCAAACCCATTTTTCTTGATCCTTGTTTATTGAATGGCGATTGATAAAACATGATGTAGTTTTATTATTATTTGAAGATCCTGGAAGTATATAAGATCTATATAAGACCTGTGCAATAATCGAATTCAAGTTTATCAATAGTGCTATCATTTAAAGAAGAATTAGTTGTGTGAGACAACCGCAAAGAAGAAACAATCTGTGATAGATTGAACGATCAAGAGAAGTGAGGAATGATCATGCGATATGATCAAACGGTTTATCAAGAAAAATTGAAGTGGCTGTGAACATGGAAAGGATCGAATATGGTTAAGTAAGAAGCGCCTCAAAGGAAAAGAAGTGGTTGATGTCCAGAATGATTACAAGGCCTGAAGATGGGGAGAACCATCAGTGTTCCAGAGTACTTCTCAATGTCAGAAAGGCCAGGAGAAGGGTGTTTATGATCAGTGGGATCATCAAGGGAACTACGGAAAAAAGATGTGTAATCAGGATATCTATCCGTCCAAAGGCATAAGTTTTCAATGGAAACCAGATCGTATGATGGCAGACAACGCAAGAATGCAAGTAGTGATGATTTCATTATCAACACATAAAGAAGAAAGAAACTGAGAAGAAGATTTTGGCATCTCGACATTAGGGGAACTGTTGGACCCGTTTAATGTCTTGGACGCCAAAATTATGTACATAGATTACTTATGGTTCAATAAAGCCTGCAAGTTTTCTGATTTGTGTGAACATGTATCTCGATATTGCTTCATCATTCAAACTCGAAGGACAAAAGTTGTCAGAAAGAAACTTAGAAACCGAAAGTTAGTTATTTCGATTATTAGTTAAAGTTAGTAATTTAGAAAAGTAGTTATTTACCGAAAGGTTGTGTCGCTTGGAACACACCTATTCGAATAGACATGGCGTTTGGCACATAACCATTCGGCCTCTATATATACTTATGTACATGTAACGTTTACAAGAGTTAGACGATTTAGTTATTCAGTTTATACTTATTGCAATTTCATATATCGACTCACTTTGGGACCAACATTTGGCATCAAGAGCCACGCTCGTTACAAACATTCAAAATCCAGAAACCATTAATGAGACTTAAGGAAACTAAAACAAAAGAACACTCTGAAACCTTTGTTTCAGAAGAAGAAATACGCGACGTTCAGAAGAAAGGAATGCCGCCTGGATAACTAGGACGCAAGGAAAGTAGTGCACGACCGTACTTGTGAAGAAATTGCAAACAAGAAGACACCAAACGAAGTGGTGACTTATTGGTTTGTGTTGGTGTGACCGTTGTACGTGACAGGAACAAAAGAAAATGAAACATAGTTTTTCAGAACTCTTGTTTCTGATTAACATCACACGACAACAAAACCAGGAGAACCTTTGTTGCATTTTAACGCAACAAATTTGGAAGAAAAGGACGTCAAAAGCAAAAGACCCACTGTTGCAAATACATAACCATAGTTGTCAAAAGCGAATGCGGTTGCAATGCGCAAAGACCCAAAATCTCGCCTAGGCGAGAGGCGCATAAAAAGTGCGGGCCCGAAAAAAAAGCGCAGGGTTGCGATAAACTTTGATTTTGATTCATTTTAATGAAGTCAATTTCTTTCTTACTATGTTTGTTTGGCACGTCAATGAATTCCTAAACTGCGTTCTCAAATTCATCCACAACTTTATCCTTAAATTTGTCCTTAAAAGTAAATGGTTCAAATGATCAAAAGTGTCTAGCGATTCGAGAATGCACCCAAAGTGTAACCTCCTGGACCATTTCTTTCAGTAAACTTAATTTTTTATTGAAATGAAAAATGTAAATCATATACTTAACACACCAGTTAGTATCTATCAAAACCATCAACAATTATGAAGAAAAACTGCTGCGGGTTTTCCTTGACCCACTCGATATTGCCTAATTCAACCCACTACATAACCGACAAATCTTGGGCCTCTAGAGAAATAGTAAGCATAAGGGAACGAGTATTAAGATTTATCTGCAAGATACGACCGTATATTGATATCTGCAACTGACAAAGTATGACCAACCAAGAAAGTGCGCTGCAGTAGATATTCATCAACATGCTATCAGACCCCCTCATATTTAGAGCCAGAAGAAAAAGTAAGAGCATACTCGAGCCAATAATCAATCTACAACAAGCACAACACAACCGATAAAAAAACATTTATAATCCTTAAATACATAAAACAGAATTCTCATGTAATTATGGAAATTAAAACAAAAAACGTGGCTCACCTGAGAAGTTTCAGTGTGCACTCAAGATGCACACAAAAAACGGGTTACCAAGTCAAATGAAACGGCTGCCAACCACTTCCGATGGTCACAATGAGTCGTTTTAAGGTTGGTTATTCACAATGAATCATTGGTGAAAGTATAACACCCCTAAAATCGGTATAGCAATGGAAAGCAAGTAACGGTGATACTTCATAATACAAAGAGATAGTAGTAGAAACGACCTTTAATGAGACATTTTTAAAAGTTTCCATCCGATAATAAACATCAGAGTTACAAATAAGAGGTCCCAAAGAGTTAAGTTACATAAACATTTTAAATATCATCGAATGGTACAAAAGTATGCATAAGAGTCTTCAACATGCCTTGCGACTAAACTGTTATAACCCAAGCTATAGCCTTACGAACCTGAGATAAACATGTTAAAAGCGTCAACAAAATTGTTGAGTGAAATTCATATGTTTATATTTAAAGCAGTGGACCACAAGATTTTTAGTGTTAGCGACAATTATAACTACAGAGTCGTAAAGCATTTATTATTGCACTAGGCTTATGACACCGAATACGTTAACAAGTGTATCAATATATATTGATACAATAATTGCCCTAGTAGGTAATCATACATAAAAAACTTAATCAAGACAGACTAAAAGGGTTCCAGGTGAGCCCCACCTGACCCGTATCATAAGTAAATATTATCCATCCTACCCATTTTACCAGTTCTAGAGAAAGAGGTGGAAAAACGCCCAACCTCAAATATATCTATAAGACTGAGTAAGAGTCTGTCTCTAGAACTTTCTTGCTCCACATACAGTATTTATTTGTTTATAATGATCTCTTATTTACAACTAATTTGGAATGGAAGATTTATTCTTATCCAAACAAATTTATATCAGCATAGTTTCTGACAAGTTCACAAGTTATATAACTTCAGATGTGACGAGAGACTTGATAGCTAACTGTGTATTGGCCTCTAGCAGTTGTTGCTTTGACAACCTATGCTTTTTTTTCATTCACGTAATGATACCGCACATCCAATTAATCCTAAGAAACCAAAAGTAGTAATGCAACAATTTAAATTATCTTTATTTCTCCTAATCCAGATTGATTCGTCAAGAACGAACAACAGCAGTAAAATAATAATGATAATAATAATAATAATAATATTATTATTATTCATGGGATGGTGGACTTGACGTATGTGTCGATCTGACAGGGTCGTCGCCTTTGACGCAAACTGGCATGGTTGATTTTGTGCCGGGTCATGCGGTGATCGAGGCCGCACAACGTAAGCGGGTCAAGTACGAGGCTAAATGTGCAGATATGGGATATGGGTTTCTCCCCTTTTCATTCTCTTCTTTTGGAGAACTTGAGAAGGAAGCGGTGGCCTTGCTAAAGCGTATTCGAAGATTCTCGGTGACTCAAGACATTGGAGCGCGTGCGGCTGCTCATATTTTTAGTAGGATTGGATTCGCTATAGCTAGAGGTGTGGGGGCTCAGATTGTTTCTCGGCTCCCCACTAATTTCTTGTAAATCCTTTTTAATTTTTAATAAAAAGTGTTGAAAAAGAAAAAAAAAATAATAATAATAATAATAATAATAATAATAATAATAATAATAATAGTTTCTAATAAAGTGATGTTTTATATAAAAAAAAATTAATAATAATAATAATAAAAATAATATTGGTAATGTTTCATTATGTATATATAGTATAGGATTCTGTAAATCAACTCAACGTACCCATTCAATTTAATATCAGATTTTAAAGGCTTCAAACCCACTTTTCTTGATCCTTGTTTATGGAATGGCGATTGATAAAACATGATGTAGTTTGATTATTATTTGAAGATCCTGGAAGTATATCAGACCCTTGCAATAATCGAATTAAAGTTTCTCTACAGTTAGTTTATATTTAGATAACAAATCTTTTATATTTTAAACCGTATTATGATAAAGTTGGTTGTTTGGTAAATATGAGTAATTTGAAGTTTTTAAAGGATATTGATGTGATTGTAAAAGTTGTAAGGATATTGACATAATATTCAAGTTTTCTAAAGATATGAAATGCCTGTCAAATTCAGAACTTTAAGATTTTAAGGAGCAACTATTAACATTTGGTTTCCCAAGTTAATATATACTGAAGTCCTACACTAGCTATAACTAAAGCAATGACATTTAATTAAAGTTATATATTTCTAGGGAAAAGATTCAGACCTACTGCAACTAAATTTAAAATAAATGTTTCTTATTAAAAATCTAACATGCACATGTATTACCATGAGAACGAGTAGTTAAGAAAAGGAGTAGGGAATACCTGAGTAACATCAGGCCCCTTTTCTGGGCATCAATGAGCCAAGTTATCTATGATAAATCAGTATTTTTGTTAATGAACAATTTTTTTTGTCCACAGAAATAATACACAGTATTTTGGTTGATGAACAATGTTTTTTTGTTTACAAAAATCTTTATTCTATTCAAATATACAGTGATTAGCAAATAAAAACATTGTCCATCAATAAAAATAGTGGTTTATCAATAAAAATGTTCGTAAACAACGTTTTTTTGGTTTAGAATGGAACCACAGTTAGACGAAATATGAATGATCATAAAACCAAATTCTTAGAGTCAAACTTCTTTTTTAGCAAGCAATCCAAATGCAAGTTTGGGAGCTCCTCTGTGTCTTATCTAGGACATATTGTATCTTCTGATGGTGTTTCAGTTGACCCTACAAAGGTTAAAGCTATTCAAGATTGGACTTTGCCAAAGAACATCAAGCAACTTCGTGGTTTTCTTGGGTTAACAGGGTATTATCGTCATTTTGTAGCCCATTATGCCTCGTTAGCAGCTCCTTTAACCAAATTACTTCGCAAAGATGCTTTTGTATGGTGTGAATCTGCTACAACAGCCTTCATACAAATCGATGCTTCAGGATCCGGGATTGGTGCCATCTTATCACAGGGTGGTCATCCAATTGCTTACTTTAGTAAACAAATGTCTCTCCGGTTACAACAAGCTTCGACTTATGTTCGAGAAATGTTTGCTATCACTGAAGCCGTCAAACGTTGGCGCCAATATTTGTTGGGAACCGTTTCACATCCAAACTAATCATCAGAGTTTACGGTCTCTGGTTAATCAGACGATCCAAACACCAGAACACTACAAATGGCTTTCCAAGCTACTTGGTTATGATTTCACAATTACTTACCGTCCAGGTTCTGAAAATGGCCCGGCAGATGCCCTCTCTCGTGTTTCACATGGGTCCTTGAACACCTTACAAGCTGTCTCCACACCCGTTTGCAATGTCTTGACAGCCTTACGAGAATTCTTGGCTCACCATACAGAATCTTTGGCTTTAATACAAGGTATTGCTGATCGCCCCGCTGATTATCCACATCATCAATTCAGAGAAGGACTCATAGTTTATAAGAACCGAATTTTGGTTCATCATGACTCCGCATTGCAACAGTTATTGTTGGCTGAGTATCACAACACCCTTGTTGGGGGCCGTCTTCGCCTATGCCCTCTTCGCCTATACCCGACCAACGAATCGTTCGTGACACGTACTCCCCTGGCGACGTGAATCTCTTTCAAATAATTGTAAGGTACCGGCGAGCCCTTCCTTACGTGGCTTACCACGAATGAACTTCTACACAACGACCGACAAACCCATGGCATATGCGGTATGCGGGTGTCAGGTTTAGGTCTAGATGGAGGTTACAGTTCCGGTTATGGTTCGAGTGGAAAAGCACGTATCTTGATGCGTGTACCGTACTGCTATCCAAACGAAGATGAATTACCTACCGACCCTGTTCCTTCTCTGTGTTGGGCTATATTACGCTATCGATAATCGATAGAGTAACTTGATATGCGAGATGCCCTTACCTTGACATGGCAGGTACAAGATCCTTTCCAACCAGGCTGCTCTATCAAAGGACTATCTCAAAAGCCGGAGAGAATGATTGAATTGAAGCCATGTCTCCCGAGAGAAAATGAACGATCGACTGCTAAAGATCTTGACTAAAGCATTGATAGCTTTGCAGAGGAGAAAACCTTTGATTCTTCCCGAAGGTCTTCCTTGCATGCTGAAGTGAACAGGGGCGGTACCAACTACGACTAGAAAGCGGTCACTCCTGTCAATGAATACCATTCATAGTTGTCTATGTTAGTAACATAGCCATAACGACTTTGTTTTACTGCTCGAGGTGGTGATAGCTTTTATATATTTACTTAATTAGTTAGTGCTCTTCCTATTTGTTTTCTCGGCTTTCTTCTGCCGAACCGAACGAAGACAGTTTCTCTCCCCTCTGTACCTATTGCGCTGATATCTTCTCTTTCACTCTCTTTCTTCATTCAGGAAAGGTGAAGATTGAATCGGGAACAGAAAACGAAGGAGGAACAGACTTGTCCTTTGGTCGAGTTTGCTTCACTTCCCGCGACAGCTAAAAAGGGGCATTTAGGACAACTATTTTAATGAGCACAACCCAGCTCGGGACAGTTAAGACAAGACGGTTGCCTCTCCGGTAAAGGGTCAAGAAAGAAGGCCCAGGCCTACGATTGGAAAGCTAAAGCCTTCCCTTAGAAAGCGCAGGATTGAGATGAGACTTCGGAGGATGCCCATGGAACTTGACTTCTTTGATTCTTCTTTCGTGGAGGCGAAGATGCAATCTGAGATGTAAGGCGTGCAACAGCCTGAGCTTCTGAGATAATAGCGTTCACAGCGGAGGAGAAAGACTCATCCTCTGGCAAAAGCTTGACTTTATTACCGCCTATTTATTATTATATACATATTGCCTGTGCCAGTTTGAGCCTGCCACTCGTACTGAACTAACCAAAGAAGCAAGAGATACTGAAAGTGATTGACTTCTTGCCTTAGCTTCCATAAAAGTAAACAACTAATCCTTTCCTCTTTCATTCTGAATTCACTCCATAGCTTTAAAAGAAAACCTTTTCTCTTTCGTTGTTACAGCCCCTCTCTAATCTTCTCTTTAACAAAGCTCGTTACTAAATAAAGAAAGCCCATAGATCGAAACTTCTAACAGGTGAACCTATCTCCGGATTCCTTGACTAACTGAGCTTGAAGCGAGTTTAGTACTAATCAGTACTAGTAAATAGAGTGCTACTACAGGAGAGAGGGAAGTCATGAATACTTCAATCGCTTAACCCGGAGGGTATCATTCCAGTTTTACTTATATGCCTAAAAGAAAGGCGCTATTCTCGATAGTTCTTCGTGCTTCAGTTCCCTGTCCCTGATTGAACAGAGCTTCTTGCTACATAGAAATGCCCTACAAGCCCTACAAGACAGAGTAATGGGAAATGTTAATGCGAACTCAAAGAATGGAGAGGGGAGATCTTGAACGGAAGCACAAGAACAAGCAAGGGCTTACCTTATAAGCTCTTTTTCAGTTTCCTTTTCACTAAAAAGAAAGGGCCTTCTAGCGATAGAGACTAAGAAGGGAACTTACCAATACTAAAGGCGGATCGATCAGGCTGAAGCTATTGTAGCATCTCAAGCTTATCTTTCTTTTGCACCCACCTACCCTGTACTGCCGAACCTACAGTTATAATATTATATAATAACTAATAAACCGATTCAAGTGATTGAAACACAGGACCCTTTTCCACAGTTACAGGACCGTTGCGACAGTTGTTGATACCGAAAAAGTTTCCCTCAGACATCTCGACCGGGAAGTAGCATATCTTTCAATAAAGAAATTCGGAAAAGAAAAAAAGGGGTATTCGCCCTAATTGAATAAAAGCTATCTTGAATAAAAGAAGGGAACCTTATTCGTGGACAGATGAGCGTTTGCGACCGTTTACAAGAGTGAATACCGAAACAGACAATTCCAGATGCCCTCAGACAGATCCGCTATCGCCTCTTGGCTTTGCTTTAATAGATTCTATTCGACTGGAAAGGAACGTTATACGACTTTTTTACTTTGCAAGAGTAGTTTCATCGGTGGAAGGGAGGGAGAAGGTTGTTCGACTGAATCCCGACCTCTATGATCTGAAATGAGTGCGGAAATGTCCCTTTAAGAATAAGAAAAGGATCTTTACAGAAAAAGAGCTCAGAGGTTTAGTCAGCTATTGTCCTATTTTCTTTTTTCTTCTCGATGAGAGGCTTCCCCAACAGCACTGGTTTGTCAACCTCCATGGTCTTTCCCAATCCAATCTTTTTCTATTACTGACACCTGGAGCCAGCTTAAATTGCTAAAGCAACTCCCGAACCTAATTCCTAAGGTCACATACCTGTCGCATAAAAAGAAAATGCATAAATGCATATATAGTTGGAATCTCCAATAGGGCAGGCATGAATATGAAAAGGTTTACTTTCCAGCTAGGACATCATCCACAGCTAGATCTTCCTTTAGTTTAGGAAGTAGATCGAAAGGG
This sequence comes from Artemisia tridentata subsp. tridentata, assembly GCA_021014915.2. Taxonomy (NCBI): domain Eukaryota; kingdom Viridiplantae; phylum Streptophyta; class Magnoliopsida; order Asterales; family Asteraceae; genus Artemisia; species Artemisia tridentata. Next base: position 18,993,886 of record CP139509.1, read on the forward strand.
CCAAAGAGAGCCACCCGGTCATCATGGATAAAACTACCACTCTTTCAATTGGCGTCTAACCATCTTCTTCTCACTAGGGCCGGGGTTGATCTTTCTAATCAATCATAAAATGAACCGGTGGATTGATTGACTTCTGGCTACGAGACCTCTTCACCGGAACCTTTTGTTACGGGTTCATAAAGGAAAGGACCTTGCCCCCTTCGACTTTTTCTTTCATCGATTGACTGACTCAAAGGCAAAACCGACATTCAAGGATTGAAGATGTATCCGATCCCAGGTGCTTCTTCTTTTTCATATTGAATCTTTTTGTAGAGTAGGCGTTCAAGCCTTTCACAGACAAGTGACATACCTTAGAAAAGAAAGGAGAGACCCTATAGAGGTATCCGTGATAGTTTGTGGTCTTTCTTCCAAAAAGAATATCCACTTAGTAGTAGTCGCTTGGAGAGGTAGAGATGAATGCTTGTTCGTTCCCCCTTTCGTTCTGACAGTACATACCCTCTCATGTAACAAGAAGTCTTTCCTCTTAAGCAAGGGCATTCCTAAACTTGCTTTCTCTCCCTTCTTGTCTTAGTATATATTATAGTCTAGCTTGAACTTGAAGAGAGAGGGATCCATTTAAAGGAATTCGTGCTGATTGCCTAACTTCGGGTACCTTGACTATCGAGAAATGAAGTTCCCCAGGAGCAAACTAAGCCAAGATCGTCAGTTCCTTTCACTACCAGCCGCTGAAGGAGCTGCTCTAGCTTAAGCTTAAGTCGATCCTTACAACATAGAATAGCCGAACGAATTAGCCATAGAGCTCATCCCCGATTAAATAGTTGATGATTTCTTGATGGTTGACTGCTATATCTTAATTAGAGAATCGACTGGTCACTCATGCTTGAAAGAAAAAGAAGTTGCGATGCCTGTTAGAGGAAGGCTAGAAGAGAGTAGCTCATGCCCGGCAAAGTCCGATCGTAGAATAGAAAAGTATGTTTCCCAGGAGTGGTTCAAGCCTATGTGACCAAAGCTGGAAAGAAATGAATATTCTTCACCGAGAAAGGTAGCGAAGTCACCTCTATTCTCGATTTATATTGCGACAGAGGGAGGCGCTAGTAATAGAGTCAAAATCACGATTAGAGTCAGTCCGGATAAAAGGAAGAATCCGCAGCTAGTCTTGGGATCAAGGCTTCTTTCCTTTACTGAAGAAGGAATAGCGAGACCGCTGGCCTGGCCTTTCCTAAAACTGTGAAAGCTTAGGAGGATTTCGATAACCATTCTGCACCCTCTCACGTTAGTTTTTAGCTATTGCGGACATGTGTCTGTCAAGCCCCGGACTCTGATACTACAGCCGCACTAAACGAATGTATCCGTCGACGTATCCACTAAGGATCCTAGCCTTATACCTAACCTTAGTGGGGAGCAATGGGCTTTGACTTACAAACTGACTTACTAAGAAATTACTGACTTATCATAGTTGATCTTTGAAGGTCTGATTATTGGGTATCTAATATGACTGCTATCTTTAGTATGGGAATAGGACTCCGTTCTGGTCAACGCCCAGTGTCTGGGTTTGGTCCAGGTGAAGGTATCCCGAATACGGTCGTCAGCTCATCCCTAGTTATAGATAGAGCACTCGGTCTGTCTCTTTGACTGTGCTGCTTCGAATGATCGGGTTTCAACGGCTTCCCTAGCTGTGCTGATCTATCTGGCAGTTCACTACGCGCCGAATGATTCTTTGTTATTTCCTCTCTCTCTCTCCTCTCGGTCTGCCTGAAAAGAGTTCCCGGGACAGTCAGAACAAGATGATGATTTTCGGTTTCATCAGACGGGATCAAAGATTTCGAAATTCGCCGATCATAGGTAAGCGGGTCAAGCAAGGGTTGGTCGAGCTGACTTTCGTTTCCTCTATCCAACGGGAGGAAAAGAAGCTGTACATATCGAGTCTTCGCTGGATTTTTCACTAATGTCTTTGTAGTAGTATCTTCTTTTCTAGTCGATATTTCTTCAATCATCTGCGGTGGACTCGGAATGCTCCCGTCAAGATGCCCGAGCTGTCGTTGACTCCGAATGATGGGAATTGCCGCCCGAAGAAAGTGGCTCCCTTGACAGTGAGTGACCATTTACGAAAAGTTCAGAGAGGTCATGACTGATTGCGCAGATAGCAAGCATAGAACAGAACGCAGAAAACGGGAAAGACGCAATTTGAAAATGAAGCGAAATCCGAGCTTTCCGCTCTGATTCAGGGGGAGAAGGAAAGGAAAGGACGAGATAGCCAAATAGACGAGGAAAGGTTCCGGGAGAAGGGGGATTAAGCAAGTCTTCTTTGATCCTGCTTATTAATAAGTTTTCCCGCGAAGGCTGCCCCACTATGGCAGTGGTGTGCTTAGGGTTCAATGCCACTCCTGAGCTAGCAAGTTCTCCCCTTGAGGCGCAGCTATCGGAATGGGAAGCAAGTAAGCCTAAGCCCTATCGTATCAGTGAGTCAGGCATAAAGCTAGGGGTAAGTGGCCCAGGAAGCCTGCTCGTACAACCTTGAGTAATCTGTCTATCTCAACTAGTGAAAGAAGTTACTTGCCTACTCAACTAGGTGCTACTCCTACTCCACAGAAGATTTGCTAGAATTAAACATGGAGACACTCTTCCTTTCTCTTCTCCCTGCTTCGGGAAAACTAACTTTCTTTAGTCTCTATCCTTCTACTAGCTAGAAAAGCCTGACTTCACGGATACTAAGATTAACTGCTTTTCTCCTCTTGCCACAGCTTGACTACCCCTTTACTACTTGAACTATCAAGCCTTCATCGTATCGTTTAGCAGGAAAGTAAGACAGGCCAGGCTCCTTAAGCATAGTTGAAAAGAAATGGTAAGGATCTATACACCAGAGAGGAAGTACTGCACTTTATGGCAATTCTCTCGATCTCTGATAAGTCAGCTAAAGGATGAACTCAAAAGTCTCCCATTGGATAAGATAGAGCTAATTCTGTATTACCCTCAAATAAAGGGGATTTTTTTCTACATCAAGAGAAGGAGAAGAAGGTTTGGATAATAATGCCAGCAGGGACAGATCTTATTTGAACGAGAGCTAGCTTGTCAATTCTTGGTGTCATACTCACTTGTCATACCTAGCATTGTTGATTGACAACACCCCAAACAGTTGGTTCTAAAACTGATAGCATACCATCAAGAAGAGGGATGAATTTGCAATACCAAACCATCTGTGCGAGAGACCTCCTAAGCCTGCCTTTGTACAAGCTATAGTCCCATAATTGTCGGCAGTACGACCCAACTTCTTTCTAGTAGCCTGATTTCTACATCCTAAAGGATATAGAGTCACGCTATAAAGAAGATTTTTTTAGCAGTGAAGCTAATCAGAATTCAAACGATATAAACGTAGGACCTGAAGCTTTTTTTTTGCTCAGTCTGAGCATTCCCAATCTTTCTTTTGGCCTGCGGTTAGCTTTTTTTTTCCTATCTTACCAGTCTACTAATTTTCAATAAGGTCCTTCATTTTTTGCCAAATGGTACTCCTTTGATTTCCAATAGACGAAAAAACCCTTTTTATATGCTCGACACGACTCTGATGGGTGTCGAACCTATAAAGATCAGCGAAGAAGGACTGAACCCCTCTTTCTATATCAGCTTCTTCTTTAATATTAAGATCAAGGCCGCCGCTTGCGTATAGGGCCTTAGCGCGGTCCACAATCTTTTGGATGCGTTTGTCACACGCTTGCGCGTGTTTCTCCGCGAATCGCATCTCCCGAGAGTCATCAAATGCGGCTTGCCGCACCCTTTCTCGAGGAGCCCTTTGCGGGACTTCGCCAACCTCCTGGGCTGGCTCGTCTGTACAAATGAACACAGAATTGTCCGAAGGAGCCGGTGGTGGATTGAACCCTTCCACCCCCCCGCCCGAAGCATGCAGAAAGGGGGCTACAGCCTGTTGGAGTTCGTCCATAAGGAGAACCCCGATAGAAAAAAAAAATGAAAAAAAAGGAGATATATGAAAAAAGAAATATAGATATAAAGACGCACTTTGATATCCAAATCAGTATCAAACTTCTGGAAGAATCTACCAACAGCATTGTTCCAAACATTTCCTTCAAGTAGACGACAAGTTTTAAATTTGAATGAAG